>OY728162.1:890119298-891369298 GCA_963277665.1 Viscum album
GATGTTTAGTTATCGACACTCCAAAGAGACATCTACGAGCACCCCTTAAATGAAAAATAGTCACAAAAATGTTTGGATGAGTTGGAACGACTTGATGAGAAAAGGCTATGTATGTTTTACAATCTTGAAGTTCATTAGAATCGAATTTCTGTTGAGTCAATAAGTTTTTCCTTATGACTTTTCCATTCCTTCTTGTTTTGAGAATCACAAACACCTTTCTTTAGGAAAATTGCATTTATAAGGAAAATTGCATTTATAAGGAAAATTTCTTTTATAAGGAAAATTGTTTTTATAAGAAAAATTTATTTTATAAGGAAAATTTATTTTATAAGGAAAATTGATTTTATAAGAGAAATTGGTTTTATAAGGAAAATCGCTTTTGTAAGAAAAATTATTCTTATCATATTTTCATCTAATATTTTTTTTCTTAAGTATAAGATTCAGATTCATTTTTATTTTCTCAGAAATACTTGAATCTTTGATATTAAGTATTCTGTTTTAGGATCCGAATTCTGGATAAGAACTATGATAAAGTTTCACTCTGAATTCAGAATGAGAACTGTGAAAAAGTTTCATTCCAAATTCAGGATACAGTTTTAATCCAGATTCAGGATACGAATTCTTATGAAGTTCGATGACGAATTCTCAATACGAATTCTAATGACGAATTCTCATTAAGAACTCTAATGAGGAATTCTCATTACGAACTCTAATGAGGAATTCTCATTATGAATTCTGATGAAGAATTCTCATTACGAATTCTGATGACGAATTCTCATTCGGAATTCTCATTCCGAATTCACCTAGTAAACAAAATCTGATTATCTTTGTTTTATACACTCTGAATTAATTCCGACTCCAAAAAATATTTTGGTTAGACTCCGAACTTTTATTTTGCTTAAGCTTCTATAATTTGTCTACTCTTTATTATTTTCATTACACTCTGAATCTTCACTCCGAATTTTTCCTTCCGATCTTTTGAGTTAGATTTTAAAATGATGTCGTACATTCTGTTACACTTATTTTGTTATAAAACGATGTCATCTATTTTGTTATAAACTAACCGTTGTCTAAGTGACACGTGTATAGGTCCCTCCGATCTTTAAGGAAAATATGACCGTTGGAGAAGGAGACGACCTTACCTATAAATAGGAGCTCATATGAAAGAGCTCGTAGCTGAAAAGGCTGACTGATCTTCAACTCATGTGATTACATACTTGAAGTGATTTCTAGAGAGAGAGAGGCTCTTATTAACTCTCAAAGCTTCTTGCAACTCCGAATGTTGGTGATTACATTCGATGAATTCCGAGGATAGGAAGAAAGAGGTGCCGACTACCTTAAAGTTAGAGGGCATCCTTGCTGAGGAAGACAGAGGTTGCCAACTACCTTGAAGTTGAGGTCTTGCGGGGATAGCAAGACAGAGACTCCGATCTTCCTATCGAGGGCTTACCCTGGTGTGGGTAAGATAGACTTTCTTGAAATTATAAATCAAGGGACTTTTATCCAAGGTTGTGGGATACCCTTCTCTTTGGGTTAAAATACTTATATCTTGTTACTAGTAGTTCTACTACTTGTTTATATTCTGCTGCTTTTTGTATTATAAGGAAAGTATAACTTTCTTATACTTTCTTATTTGTACTTTGTTTCATTTAGATTCTATACGCTTTAAGGTAGAATCTCATATTGTAATCTTTTGTTAAGGTTCTATTTCCGGAACCTACTTTCGGATTCTCTTTCCAAGTTTACATTCAGTGTTAGAGGTGTTGTGAATTTTCCTAGTTTAACTTTTTTAAACTTAGTCCTTTCCTTCTCTTAAAGAAACTATAGTTAATCGTAACTAACTTTAAAGGTTCCAAAGGAATTTTTAAAGTATAAAATTCACCTCCTCTTGTATATTGAGCATCTACATCATTATTTCGATCCTACAATTGGTATCAAAGGAGGTCTCTGAAATACTTATACTTACGAATAAGATTTTCTTGCTCACTTTATCATTCCGAACTTTACCATTCCGAAAATTCCCAATCCGAACTTTGTTATTACAAAACTTTTGCTACTAACAAATTTGTGTGTCAAGGGTTGTTCTAGTATGGAAGGAATTAATGTTGGTTCGATTGATAATTAAATCCAACAAGACCACCTATATTTTATGGTAATGACTATGAGTACTGGAGAGATCGAATGAAGACTTTTTTTATCAACACTGGAGTGGATAATTTTGTAATGCTTACTGGTGATTATAAAATTCCTGACAAGGAATTTAGAACTTTTACTAATCTGGAAAAGCAGGAATATCAACTCAATTATAAGGTACGCAATACTTTACTTTGTTCAATAACTAGAAATATATATAGCCAAATTTCTTCTTATGAAGCAGCTAATTGTATCTGGAATAAGTTATAGGTTACACACTTTGGAACTTCTAAGGTGATTGAGACTAGAAGAGCTATACTTAGAGCTGAGTATCATGGCTTCAATTTTCCTTATGGAGAACCTATCTGTAATGTTAAACAGAGATTTATGACTATCGTCAACAGTCTACAGTCTATGGGAGAGAACAGTCTAGATGATGAATCTCTTGTGGATAAGATAATTGATATTATGCCCAATGAGTGGGAGTCCAAGAGAACAACTATAGATGAGAACAGGAAGGTCACTCAAATTACTCTTGATGAGCTATTTGGAACTCTTCTACAACATTAAACTAGAATGAAGAGAGATTCTGACAACATCAAGAAGAAGAATGGAAATGGTACTGTTGCTTTTACTACAACATCAAATCAGATGAAAGCTAAGACTCCTGAGAGAGTAACCAGATCCAAGTCTATGAAATATATTTTCCAATCAAAATCTAGTGAGAGTGAAGTCTCAGAAAATGAACTAGAAAATCTCGCTCGAAGGATGAACAAGATAGCTGACCAGAGAAATTTCCAATCAAAGTATAAGAAAATGGAAAAGAAAGATAGAAAAGATGGAGAAGTTACTTGTTATGAATGAAAAAGAGCTGGACATATCAGACCAGAATTCCCTATGCTCAAAAAGAAAGAAAGAAAAGTAAGGCATTCAGACAGGAACAGAAAGAAATATTATAAAGCCAAAGCTATGAAAGTTTTGAAAGCTAATGACACCTGGATTGCCAGTGGTGGTGACTCTTTAGATGAATCTTCTGATTATGAATCCTGAGGACAGAAGAATCTTGGTATTATATCCAGCTTACCTATTGATAATCATTGTTTTATGGCTATGTTACGAAATGCTGAATCATTGACCAATGTTTCTTTAAATTCTAATGATAGTAAGTATTATAACTCTTCTGATGAAGAATCATCTTCTGATGAAGAAAATACTTTACCAACTTATGAATAAGTCTCTAGGTTTGCTGAACTTCTTGAGATTGAGAATTCCAAACTCAATAAGAAACTTGATAAGGCAAATTCTAGGAATTCTATTCTTACGAAAGAGATATCAGATCTTTCTAAAGATCTTGATAGGAAAAATGCTGATTTTTAAAGTATTTCAAAAAATCTTGAGGAAGTAAGTTCTGAGAAGAATAAATTTTTTAAAGAGTTAGAAAAAGTAATTTCTAAGAAAAATGTTTTTGAGCCTAGCTCTAGTTCTAAAACTAATGATTTTGAGGATAAAAACTTGGTTGTAAAACTCAAGTCCAAAATTTTTTCCTTAAAGAAGTGTTTATCAAACTTTAACCATGGTAAGGAAAATTTTGATAAGATGTATTCTCAAATACGACCTTTAAGAAATAAATACGGATTTGGTTATACCCATGAAAAACCTATTTTTATTAACAATTATTTTGTTCCTCAAAGTGCCCCATTCCTTAGTAAATGTCAATGTGGTGGTCACTGGGCAAAGAGTTGTTCCTTAAACAAAACACAATCTTCAGGATTTCACAAAGCTTACTTTTCTAAGAAGATGTGGGTCCCTAAAATTTTATTGTCTGGAAATCTCGGATCCAAACATGTTTGGATTCTGAAAGTCTAATTTTCTTCTTGATTTCAGGAAAATAAAGAGAGTACCAGCAACAATACATGGTACATGGATAGTGGATGTTCCCGACACATGACTGGTAACAAAAGCTATTTTGAAAAGATTATCAAAACGAAAGGAGGAAAGGTAACTTTCAAAGATAATGCTAAGGGAGAGATTGTTGGTATTGGTAATATTGTTCTTCTTGGTAAAACATTGATTTCAAATGTTCTTTTTGTTAAAGGTCTTAAGCACAACCTCATTAGCATAAGTCAATTATGTGATGAAGGTTACCTTGTGAATTTTAGGAATGATAAGTGTTTAGTTCACAATTCCCAGGAATATTTTATTCTCTCAGCCAATAGGCAAGAGAATGTCTACACTTTGAACCTAGAAGACCTTAGGAGTAAAGATTTACCTTGCCTAAGTGCAATGGAAGATCACTCCTGGTTATGGCATAGAAGACTAGGTCACTGTGACCATAGGAACCCATGTAAACTCTCTAAGAAGAAACTAGTTAAGGATCTACCTGAGCTTAGATTCGATTCTTCTAATGTTTGTGATCCTTGTCAATATGGCAAGAAATATAAATCTAGTTTTAAATCAATCAGTGAAGTCTCAACAACCAATGCATTACAGTTAGTGCACATGGATCTTTTTGGTCCAACACAAACTGGATGTATTGGAGGCAAATACTATGTGTTTGTTCTAGTTGATGATTACACTAGATTTACTTGGGTCTATTTTCTAGCAAAGAAGTCTGAAGCGTTTTCCTATTTCAAAAGTTTTAGAGATCAAGTTAAAAATGAGAAAAACCTTCCATTGAAAACTATTCATAGTGATCATGGAGGAGAATTTCAAAATTCTGATTTTGAAACTTTTTGTAGTAAGAAAGGTATTACTCACAATTTTTCAGCACCTAGAACTCCTCAACAGAATGTTGTAGTTTAAAGAAGAAATAGAATTCTTCAAGAGATAACTAGAACCATGTTGAGTGAATATTCTATTGCTAGACATTTATGGGTTGAAGCCGTAAGTACTACTTGCTATACTATAAATCGAGTTTTAATTAGACCTTTCTTAATAAAACTCCTTATGAGTTATGGAATGGTAGAAAACCAAGACTATCCTACTTCAAGGTTTTTGGTTGCAAAGTATTCATTTTGAATACTAAAGATAACTTACATAAATTCGCACCAAAATCTGATGAAGGAATTTTCTTAGGTTATTCCACAAAATCTAAGGATTATAGAGTTTTTAATAAAAACACTTGTACTGTCGAAGAAACAGTACATGTAAAATTTGATGAGTCAAATCCTTTTGTTTTCAAATCATCCTAGCCTTCATCTTCAGATGTGTTTTAAAAAACTGATTATCAACCTTTGATAAAAGAACCTTCTGATAAATATAATGTTCTAGAAGATACCTCTGAAACATTTACCCCAGAATATTTTCTTCCCTATGTTGATGAACATGTTTAACAAAACCCAAATCAGGTGTTTCTTAAGAATCATCCCAGTGATAGTATCATTGGTGATGTAAATCAACCTGTACAGACTAGAAGTTCCTTAAGAAATGAAGTAGAATATCTAGAATTTCTTTCCCAATTAGAACCTAAAATCACTGATGATGCTTTAGGAGATGATGACTGGATTAAAGCCATGCAAGATGAACTAAATGAATTCGAAAGGAATAAAGTCTGGACCTTGGTTGAAAGACCTAATGAAACTTCTGTTATTGGAGTAAAATGGGTTTTCAGAAATATATGTGATGAAAATGGAGTCATAGTATGAAATAAAGCTAGACTTGTTGCTAAAGGCTGTAATCAGCAAGAGGGAATATACTATGAAGAAACCTATGCTCCAGTAGCTAGACTTGAATCTATCCGTATTCTACTTGCCTTCGCAGCATTCTTTAATTTCAAACTTTTCCAAATGGATGTGAAATGTGCTTTTCTTAACCGTTATGTTCAAGAGGAAGTTTTTGTTGAACAAGCTCCTGGATTTGAAGATACAAAACATCCTGATCATGTTTTTAAAATTACCAAAGCTTTGTATGGTCTTAAACAAGCCCCACGAGCATGGTATGATAGAGTCATTGGATTTTTGCTTCAAAATAACAATGTTAAGGGAAATGCAGATCCAACTCTTTTTATACAGAAAGATAAGAAAAATGTTTTGATTGTTCAAATTTATGTTGATGACATTATATTTGGTTCAACCCATCAATCTTTGACTGATTCTTTTGCAAGTCTAATGAAATCTGAGTTTGAAATGAGTATGATGGGTGAGTTAACATTTTTCCTTGGTTTTCAAATTTCTCAAAAACCAGAAGGAACCTACATATCTCAACATAAGTATATTAAATATCTAATTAAAAAGTATGGTTATGACAACACTAAGAGTATAAGTACTCCCATTGGTACCTCAAACTCTTTAGATCTTGATGAAGCTGGGAAACCAGTAGATCAAACATCTTTTAGAGGTATGATAGGAAGTTTACTTTACTGAACAGCTAGTAGACTAGACTTAATGTTTTCAGCATGCTTATGTGCAAGATATTAATCAAATACTAAGGAATCTCACATAAAGGCGGTAAAAAGAATTTTTTGCTACCTTAAGGGAACAATGGATCTAGGATTATTTTATACTTCTAGAAATGATTTTGTTTTAAAAAGATTTTCTGATGCTGACATTGGTGGATGTAGAATGGATAGAAAGAGTACATCCAGAACTTGTCATTTCTTAGGAGATTCACCAGTTTCTTGGTCCTGCAAGAAGCAACATTCTGTAGCACTTTCCGTTGCTGAAGCTGAATATGTAGCAGCTGGAAGTTTTTGTGCTCAAGTGTTGTGGATGCAACACACACTTACAGAATATGGCTTGAGTTTTACTAAAACTCAAATTTTGTGTGATAACACAAGTGCCATTGCCCTAAGTAAGAACCCTGTAAATCACTCCCATGCAAAACATATAGATATTAGGCATCGATTTCTTAGAGATCACACACATAAAGGAGATATTATTCTTCAGTTTATCAAAACACAAGATCAACTTGCTGATATTTTCACAAAATATTTTCCTTCTGATAGATTTGAATACATTAAACAGAAGTTAGGAATGATAACCGTAAGTTAATCCTCCTAAATTAACTTTCTGTTGAAAAAGCCTCCTTACAGCAAGAAACTCCTTTTCATAGGGGGAGTATATTTTATTGTTAGTTTAACAATGTTTGTTCAAAATTTATTTTAAAAAATTTTCGGAACGAAGATTTTCGGAATTGGATTTCCGGAACTACAATTTTCCAGAATGGACATTTTCGTACAGAATACTTCTGGAATGGAAGTGTTAGTATTGAAAACATCTGGAATGGAAAATTTCGTACTAGTATTTTCAAAACGGAACTTTCGTACAGAATCTCTCTTAAAAAGTTTTTTTAAAATTCTTGGAATGTATTTTTGTACTGAATTTGTTTTTTGTACTGAGCTTTCCGTAATGCGTTTTCCGTACTGAGTTTGTTTTCCGTCGTAAAGATTTTTTGAACTCTGTCTTTTCATAATAAATATTTTTTCGTAGTCATTTTTATATTACCTATTACGAATAATCCTCCTAAGCCAATCCGAAAGGTGTGATTACCTTACTCAAGTTTTCGTAGTCATATTTTACTTGCTGACATTTTCTTATATTTTGTTTTCGGATTATAGTTTTCTTAATTCATTGTTTTAATAAAAACCTCAAAAAGATCGGATTCAAGTTTTCAACCATCAGATCTGATCTCAACTTATCCCAACTGTTAGATCAACCAAGGAAAATGAACCGTTGTTCCATTGCCTATATAAAGGAGACCGAAATACTCGTCCCACATCGATTTCAAGCTCTCGCGCCCCGAATCTCTACCTCTCTGTTTTAAAGCCATTCCAAACTTCAGTTTTCTCTGTTCTGAGCTTCTCAGAGGACCTCAGCTCCGAATGTCTGTGGAGTTAACTTCTCAAGAAATGTCAGCCACCAAGCCTATTTCACAATGGTTAGTTTACAGAGAAAGGCTAGTCCATCCGGATTTCTTCAATAACTATGATTCTCTTATTTCGAAGAACATTTTGTTGAATGGGTGGGAAGATATTGCCGTGTCCAAACCGGGGAATCAAGACGATGTTTTTTTCGGAGTTACTTATTGAGTTATATGAAACAGTTTCCTTCTTTCAGGAAGATAATAGGGAGAAGTATTCTTTTAAGTCTTATGGCAAGACTTACAAGCTTTCTTATACCAAGGCAGAAAGCATGGTAGGGCTGACCTATGAAGGAGAAGCCGAGTTCATATCTCACGTTTTTCCAGTCTATAAGGGTAGCTTAGACAAGGAAAATCCTTAGAAACTCTCGGACTGGCTGATGACAAAGCTCCGAAGATTGAAAGTTTATCTACAAATTTCCGGATTCTAGAGTTGTGGGTGCAAGGGCTTATCGTACCGAGGAAAGGTGATAAAGACAGCTTGAAGAAGAGTGAGATCTATATCTTAGATTTCCTGATAAATCTATGGAAGTTCAACTTCATGAGGCACATTCTTATAACCATTGAGAATCTTAAGAAAGGAAATCTCAGAGCCCAGATCGTAATGTACCCAGAAATTTTATCAAGGTTGATAGTTTGGTGCCTTGAATCTTTCAAGGAAGCTTACAGATCTAATCCAAGGGTTTTTAAAATTTTGTTGGTCAGTGATGATACCCTTAAGAGGATGGATGTGGCTTTCAACAAGGAGACTGGTGAGTTCTTCGATTTACCTAATCAAGAAGAAGCGGCTTCGAAGGCTGCTGAACCGGAATCATCTAAGCCAGTAAAGAAAAGAAAGTTAAAAGATGTTGTAGTTGATTTTGAGGATCCTAAATCTAAGGAAGTTCAAACCACACCTCCCAAACCAAAGAATAAGAAAGCCTATCCTGATGAAGTTGTTGCGAAGTGGAGAGCAGATAATGTGAAAAGGAAAGAAGGGGATCCACAGTTCGGATTGGACCCTGCGGAGGCTAAGGCCTTGAAGGAGAGAACTACTGATGAGATTGAAAAACAAGTAAAGGAAAAGAAGCTCAAGAAGAAGATAACAGAAGCCGAGGCAGTCCAAGCATTGTTAATGTTTAATGAGATGGTATCTAGAAGCATTCCAGTTCCGAGATCTTTCTCCTTGGAATCTCTACCTGAGACTCCAGGTAGAAGAATTGATTTTCCGGAAGAGATTACAACTGAACATGTTGAGAAAAATGAGCAGATTCAACAAGTGGGAGAGGAAGAAGTAGTTTCTGAAGGAAGTGTTGAAACAAGAGACTTAATGAAAGAAGTAGATGATTATAAAGGGTCGCCTTCAGAACACCTATCACTCCAAACTTCAGATGATGAATCTTTTAAGTTAGTAACTCCAGAGAAGGATAAGGATGAGGAAGATGTTGTTCAAAAAGTTGTTGATGATATTATTCAAGTGTCCACTGGAGAGAAAAAAACTCCTGATCAAGAATCGATTCCGAAAAAGGACAAGGGAAAGCAACTCCTTGTTGAGACTCCGAAATCAGTGGCTAGCAAGAAAAGAGAAATTGACGATTCTTCTAAAAGGAAGTTGGAGCTTATTGAGGAAGAAAATTCTCCATGTAAAGTTTCAGATTCAGAGTCATCCTCGTTGGGACATGACTTTGTTGTTCAATCTTTGAGGAAGTTAGTTGGTTCAATTCTGACCATCTCGACTATAGACTCAAGATGCCAAATTCTCCAACATGCTCTAAATCAAAAATCAGATTATGTATCCTTGGTTATGGATAAGTATGTTGAGATAGAAGCCGAATTCAAATCTTTTCTTGTTGGCTATGTAGCCCACAAAAGATCTTGCAAGAGAATGACGAGCTGGAAGAGGAAGACTGTGGAAGAGATGAGGCTATTCAATGAGTTTCAAGACAATGTTAAAGATGATTTTGAGACCGAGGACAGGAAGATAAATGAGTTAACTTCATCCTTTGAAGAGAAGCTGACAGATGAAAAGAACTTCTGGATTGAAGAAGTTAGAGATCTGAATGGGAAGCTGAATTCCGTTTCTCAAAACTGGAAGTTTGAAAGGGATCATCGGATTGAGTTTGAACAGAAGATGATGTCTCAGGAAGAAAAGATCAAGGCTCAAGAAGAAAAGTTGAAAGCCCAGGAAGAAATGATTGAAGCTCAATCTTCAAGAATAGTGGTCTTAGAAAAGTAAGCTGAAGAAGATCATAAAGACCTGAAGAAGATCAAGACTATTCTTAAGGGGCTCATGTCGAAGGAAAAAGATCCGAAATAACTAAATCCGATCTTTTTGTTGTATCTAATTTTCTTTGTTGCCGATATTTTAAACCTAATGAAAATTGTGCCTCTCGTTTCTTTTGTTGTCATTACTAATTTTTTCAGGTACTTTGTTTTTTTCCATTCCCTAGATTTCTTTTTGAAAATCACAAAGGGGGAGAAGGAAAAGATCCTTAAAAAAAGAAGAACTCTAATAAGAGTTTATCTAAAGGGGAGAAGGAAAAGATCCTTAAAGGAAAAAGAACTTTAATAAGAGTTTATCTAAGGGGGAGTTTTTTTTAAAAGAATACTTTCTTATTCATAATAAAATGTCACTTCGGACATCTAGAATATGATCCTTAGAGTTTCAAAGCCTAAGGGGGAGTTAGTCGTATTCATCTATATCCTTAAAGCAAGGGAGATAAGACTTTTCTTCTTATAATTTCTTTTTCATAAGGATGTTTGTGCTTTTCAAAAAGGGGGAGATTGTTGAGTCAATAAGGTTTTCCATATGACTTTTCCATTCCTTCTTGTTTTGAAAATCACAAACACCTTTCTTTAGGAAAATTGATTTTATTAGGAAAATTTCTTTTATAAGGAAAATTGATTTTATAAGGAAAATTGCTTTTATAAGAAAAATTGATTTTATAAGGAAAATCTCTTTTGTAAGAAAAATTATTCTTATCATATTTTCATCTAAGATTTTTTTCTTAAGTATAAGATTCGGATTCATTTCTATTTTCTCGGAAATACTTGAATCTTTGATATGAAGTATTCTATTTTAGGATCCGAATTCTGGATAAGAACAGTGAAAAAGTTTCATTCCGAATTCCAGATAAAGTTTTAATACAGATTCAGGATAAGAATTCTTATGAAGTTCGATGATGAATTCTCAATACGAATTCTAATGACGAATTCTCATTACGATCTCTAATGAGGAATTATCATTATGAACTCTAATGAGGAATTCTCATTACGAATTCTGATGAAGAATTCTCATTACGAATTCTGATGACGAATTCTCATTCCGAATTCTCATTCCGAATTCACCTAGTAAACAGAATCTGATTAACTTTGTTTTATACACTCTGAATTAATTCAGACTCTGAAAAATATTTTGGTTAGACTCCGAAATTTTATTTTGCTTACACTTCTATAATTTGTCTACTCTTTATTATTTTTATTACACTCCGAATCTTCACTCCAAATTTTTCATTTCGATCTTTTGAGTTAGATTTTAAAACGATGTCGTACATTCTGTTTCAATTGTTTTGTTATAAAATGATGTCATATATTTTTTTATAAACTAACCGTTGTCTAAGTGACACGTGTATAGGTCCCTCCGATCTTTAAGGAAAATATGGCCGTTGGAGAAGGATCCAACCTTACCTATAAATAGGAGCTCATTTGAAAGAGCTCGTAGCTGAAAAGGCTAACTGATCTTCGACTCATGTGATTACATACTTGAAGTGATTTATAGAGAGAGAGGCTCTTATTAACTCTCAAAGCTTCGTGCGACTCCGAATGTTGGTGATTACATTCGAGGACTTCCGAGGATAGGAAGACAGAGGTGCCGACTACCTTAAAGTTCGAGGGCTTCCTTGCTGAGGAAGACAGAGGTTGCCAACTACCTTGAAGTTGAGGGCTTGCGGGGATAGCAAGACAGAGACTCCGATCCTCGTATCGAGGGCTTACCCTGGTGTGGGTAAGATAGAATTGCTTGAAAGTATAAATCAAGGGACCTTTATCCAAGGTTGTTGGATACCCTTCTCTTTGGGTTAAAATAATTATATCTTGTTACTAGTAGTTCTACTACTTGTTTATATTCCGCTGCTTTTTGTATTATAAGGAAAGTATAACTTTATTATAATCTCTTATTTTTACTCTGTTTCATTTAGATTCTATACACTTTAAGGTAGAATCTCATATTGTAATCTTATGTTAAGGTTCTATTTCCGGAACCATATTTCTGGAACCTACTTTCGGAATCTCTTTCCAACTTTACATTCGGTGTTAGAGGTGTTGTGAATTTTCGTAGTTTAACTTTGTTAAACTTAGTCCTTTCATTCTCTTAAGGAAACTATAATTATTTGTAACTAACTTTAAAGGTTCCAAAGGAACTTTTAAAGTATATAATTCACCCCCCTCTTGTATATTGAGCATCTACATCATTATTTCAATCCTACAATTTCATGCGACTTCAACAAAATGGTTCAATTATTCCCAATACTGTAATGAGAATTGGTATTGGATTTCATGTACCTGATGACTAGGGAAGAATCCTATGAAATTGTAACCAAGTGGTAAGGTCTTTTAATCATAAATATGGTTTATTCTACTAGAGATTATTTATTACCCATGATGTATGGGTAATGCATTACTCCACTCAATGAAAGGTTTCTCAAGAAGTTCATTCTGTAGATTTATCCATAAGATCCAACTCCTAGGGGAAATAATTTATTCTTCAAAGAATTTTACATTCTTACCACATGAAATTAAAATTCATGGGGTATGTCCTTACCACCTGATGTTAAACCCCATATAATAGTTCTTCACTGAATGAAATTAAAAAGCACGAAATACATCCTAGTCACATGATATTAAAATGTACATCATGGGGTTATCTAGTGGGGCTTACCTTCTTACATTGGATGTGATCTGGATCAATGCAATAATAAATACCCCTTTCTTACATATGGTATGAACAAACATAGATAATTTCTTAAGTCAAAACTACATGTGACACTATTCCTATATTCATGGGATATGTAGTGATTCTTGAATCTTCTATCATAGTCCCATCCATAAATTATCACCATCTCTAAATTTATCCCCATATGAGAGTCAGATCTGGGTTGATTTTCTAGTCTACATTGAGGTCTGAACATCCCTATAAGATTCTCATTATACACTATACTTTAGTTCAATTAACTTCTTAGTTGTCTCATGTTTCTGACACCATCTAGGATTCATGTGAGCTTAGGGAACCAATCCAGTCATTCCAAATGATGCGTTTGAGATGAATCCTACTCCAATATAGAGAACCAGGTCCTAGTAATAAGATATTAAACTTCACAATATCATCCCTATCACATAATGTTACACCAAAAGGTGAAAGTACATCTAGCATGACTCTATACTACATGGAATGAACCACTCCCTATGGGACCCTCTTGAAGAATCATAGCCTTGTGAAATGTCTAGGAACACAGTTAGTTTGTGACCGAGAGTGATAATTACCCCCACATATGGTCCAGACCTGTGTAGAGAATTTCTCATTAAAGAACTATGTATAGATTAATTCATATTACCAAAGGAATTGTGGAGATGTGAAGATCGCAAACCCAAGGTCCAACAACAATATAAAATGGAAAATTACCCCTCTATTCATATGGGTAATATATTCACAGGGAATTCCCAATTCAAGAACTTTGTGTGTAATGATTATTATTACCAATGACACATAGTGATGCATGAATCTCATTACATGGGTCCAACCAAAATATAAAATGGAAAATTACCTCTCCCAACATATGCGTCAAACATATTCCATGAATTTCCCATTCAATAACTATACACGCCTTGATTACCATTACTAGAGAATAGTAGTGATTCCCGAATTTCAAAACCTAGGTTCAACTGTAATACAAAATGGAAAATTCAACCTCCTATAATATGGGTCAGATTTGTGTAGGTAATTTCCAATTCAAGAAATTCATGTGGATTAATTACTATTTCCTAAGGATATGTAGTGATGAACGAATGTAAAACATTAGGTCTAACCACAATATAAAATGGAAAATGCCCCCAACTTGTGAAAAGGTAATGCCAAAGCTAGAAATTTCCTAGTCAAGAACTACATGTGGCTAGATTTATATTTCCAAAGGATACCTAGGGATTCCTGGAACTCAAACCCAGGGTCTAGCTATATTAAAGGTAAAATTCTCCTTCCCTTCATATGGGTTAAACCTACATATGGAATTTCCTATTCAAGTAATATTTGTGTCTTGATTCCTATTACAGAAGGATATATAGTGACACCAAGATCTCAAACCATAGGTCCAAACTCAACATAAAAGGAAAAGAACCCCTCGCGACGTATGGGTTAGAAATTCATATAGAATTTACCATTGAAGAACTACACATATCTTGATTATTGTTACCAAATGATACATAGCGACCCCTTGACAAAAAAACCCAGCTCAGATAGTAATATAAATGAAAAAATTACCCCTCTCTACATATGGGTTAGAACTATATAGAGAATTTACTATTTTAGAATCATGTGTTGCCTAATTACTTTTACTCAAGGATATATAGTGATTTAGCTATCACAAAACCTTACCCAGATCAAAATATAAAAGGGAAATCCCCCAAATGTTTTATTGGTTAGAATTGTGTAGGTAATTTTCCATTGAAGAACTACACATGGAATGATTCTTATAACCTAAGTATCCACAATGATTCTTGAATCTGAAACCCAGTGTTGAGTTGTTATATATACGAAAAATGTTCTATTCCTATTTATGGGTCAGACCTGCATTGGGAATTCCACATTCAAGAAATTTATGTGGCTTGATTCCTATTAATAAAGTTAAAATAGTGACTCCTATATCTCAAACCCTGGTTCAAGATACAATATAAAAGGGAAAATCCCTACTCACTCTGTATGAGTCTTAACTACACAAGGAATTTCCCATTCATGAACTACATGTGTCTTGATTCATATTATGATAGGATAATTAGTGATGCATAGATTTAAAAACATATATCCATCAGTAATATAAAATTAAATGTGTCACCTAGATCTCAAAATCACAATATAGCTACAATATAAAAAAGGAAAATTCCCTTCCCTGTGTATGGTTCTGACATATACTGGGAATATCCCATTGAAGATCTACATGTTCCAAGATTCCTATTACCAAAGGATACAAAGTGACACCTATATCTCAAACTATGGGTCCGACCATAACATAAAAATGAAATTGATCCCTCACTATATATGGGTCAGACATGCATAGACTATTTACAATTCAAAAACTACATGTGGATTGATTCATATTAACAAAGGATACATTGTTAAACCCTGATAAAAAACTCTAGGTTTAGCAACATTATAATGGAGAACTGACCCTCCATGTGTACGTGTCAGACATGTGTAGGTAATTTCCAATTTGATAACTACATGTAGATTGATTCCTATTAATAAAGGATACATTGTTACACTAAGATCTCAAACCATGGATCCATAATTAACATAAAAGGAAAATCCGCCTTTCCTGTGTATTGTTCATGCCTGCGTAGGTAATTTTGCATTCAAGAACTTTGTGTGGATTGATTCTTATTTCAAATCTATACATAGTGACACTCAGATATCGAACCCTGGGACTAACTATAATATGAAATTAAAAAATACCTCCTCCCAATGTATGGTTCAGGCTTTAATAGAGAATTTATCATTCAAGAAATATGCCTGGCTTGATTTCTATTTCCAAAGGATACATTGGGATGTTCAAATCATAAACATTGTATCCAGATACAACATAAAAGGGAAAATTCCCCCTCCCTTCTTATGGGTTATATTGCATTTGGAATTTTCCATTCTTGAAATATGTGTGGCCAGATTCCTATTATCAAGGGATACATAATTATCCTCAGATCTCAAAACCTATTCCAAAAATGCAATATGATAAAAATTCCCTCTCCCCACATATGAACTTGAGAAGTGTGTGGGGGGAATATTACATATAAGAACTACATGTGTCTTGATTCCTTTCATCATAGAATATAGTATTATTCCTGGATCCTCCATTCTAGGGCTATGCACAAGTTACCATATCCCTCAATAATGTTCCTCCATGTGATTTAGATACATGTAAAGGATCCGATCCACATTAAAATGTGAACACCACCCCCTAAAATATTTCCCATTAAAAATTCTTTCATGAATTCATTAACTTCATAGTTGTCTCTTGTTTCCCACACTGATAATAAATCATGTAAGCATTGGGAACCTAGAAATCATCCCTGACTAGAATAAGGGAGATAAAACTTATTCTATATAGGGAACGACCTCCTTACCCCATGCCATTAAAATACACTGGATACATCCTTACCCTTTGGTTTTTGTTTGGATGGATGATTTCTTCATTGCATGATGTTAAACTATAGGGAATATGTCCTAGTCACATGATGTTAAACTATATAACATGATTCCTTAATTCGAAATAGTTCACCCCCTTTGATGAATCCATATTTATGAATCACATGTCTTTCTCCTTCACTCTAAATTTTTTTCAAAACAAATTATTAAATCAATTTAGGTGCATGAACCCTTCTTGAATATTATGTTCTCCATGAACCAAATTCATATATTCCATGTCGGTGGTAATACCAACCAATTCCAACATTTTTTACATGTATCTTAGAACCTCATAACATTAAGTATTTACTAATGGTATTTCTCTATAGTGCATCAGTGAAGAGGACTGAATTATCTAAAGGGAACACACAAGAATTCATTGGTGAATAACACAATTAATAAGATATTATTCCTAGAGGATGTTTTAGTCCCGAAAGAGAACCCCCTTATCGAATAATATATTATATTTATTAAGTGTGTTATGGGATTCTACCTTTACAAACGGTTGACCTTTTCCCACTAAACACAAATATTAGTTGGCATAGATATTTTTGGGTTTTTATATACACTTTCCATTAACCAATCCATCCAGGAAGACATAGATACCCTTGATGTTACACAATTATTCATTGTACCTATTATCATGAAAATATTATGATATTTAGTTCTTTTAAACATTCATTTTAGGAAATCCACATTTAGTGAAGACCAAGATGCCATTGGGAACTTATTCATTTTGATAGTCCTATTAGTAAAAGAAATATGACCGTAAACATTTTCCCTAGAGGGTTTAGAATGGTGAGACCATAATCTATTCTTTCTATTCCTTCCTAAGAAGACCTAAAACTTCATTGAACGAGCCTTTATATTCATCAATTTTTGATAATGATTAATGATTCACCTTTATACTAGGATATTATATTAACATTTCCTTTGACCTATGTATGGACCCTATCTAATTGGGGTCTCCTTTCGACTAACCAAATGAAGAATCGGGAATATCCTTTATGTGAATACAAGCAATATCGATACAAGATGTCTCTAGTAGTACATTGCATAATTCCATGACTAGAACCATGTACATACCCATGAAGTTAATCTTCATGAGTCCCACTTCCTTGCCATATGCTTATAAATTGCACAAGAGACATTATTATCGCATGACATTAAATTATACAATAGACATGTCATCACCGAATGATTCTAAACATTATACACAATCTCTCATCATCAATATTAAAAAAAGACCAAAATATCTTAAAATTTTTCAACCAAAGATTAGGGATATTCTATCATCTTTATAAAAACCACAATCCATAAAACACACTTCTCTTTTTGTGTGTTTTGGGTTCCCACAAGCATTTAATGTCCCATGAAAAAGAGCAAGGATCCCTATGTTAGACCATGCATGTAAAATCTATGTTCTTATTCATAAGGAATATTGATCCATAAACTAGAGGAATTCCGTCCCTGTATAAATGGACCTCCAATACATGTTATCCTTGAAAACATCACAGTGGAACTTGTGACCTTATGGTGGTTCGCGATCACACTTAGCCTGTATGTCTCATTCCATTACTCTTGAAATGAAAATCATGAGTCATGATTTACGGTATTTTCATATCCCTATTGAGAGTTAATTAGAGATACTTTGACCTTGGTAATTATAATTAGTCTATTGGATAACACCCTTTTGATACTAGGTCTATGCACATCCTGACCTTAAACTATGTACACCATGGTTAAATATGTACAACCATTAAAATTATCCTTTAACAATCCAAATCCTAAGACATTAAAATGATACTGAAATGGACATAAAACTTGTCATGTTTAAAACAAAGAATGGGTGTTCTAAAAATTTTTTTTGTACCTTCTCAGTAATCTCTTAACATTTAGTGTTTTGGACAATGTTAGAGAATAATTAAAAAATTCATAATGCTGATGGAGACAATCTTCTGGCCTTAGAAATGATGATCCATTATCACCAAACACCTTAGTTAATGAAAAAGTTAGAGTAATTCCTTTTCAAATCTCCTCACTATAATAACGTGTTCACTAGGTGGATACAGAACTTTTAGGGTTCTTGAAACTTTATTGAATCTTATCTTTCCCATACACCACCATCATATATTTGAATCATAAATTGTTACCCAAAAATTCCTTGTGTTGATACACTACTCATTGAACACCATATCCTTTTGAATATTTATTGGTTGTTCATTGTACTATATTGGAAATAGGGACTAGATTTTCTAAAGGGACCCCACTATGATTTACCGGGGAAAAAATAAACACCTCAGAGCTAGCTCATAATGGGTATTTGGGTAGTGGAGGAATGGTACATCTTAAATTCATGATCCATTGTCTTGACGGTATGTGATACTAGTTTCAACATTATTAATGGTAGATCTATATATGCTATCCCCCATTTCTAATTGAGTCAGACATCCATAGACCGTGATTTAAAATCCCCATAATGAGACGACTGTCATGGATTGAACATCCTTGAAATTACACGACTATGCATTGTACCCATTCACAAAGTGGGAGTGTGATACTCGATTCCCAACCATTTAATGTCCCTCATTGCGTGATAAGAAATCACATATTTTAGGGCTTGAGTTTCAAAAAACTAAACCGAAATGACCCAAGGTTCCCAAAACATTCTTGAGGAGACATTTATCCATATCCTACATCACCTTATAAATGTTTTAATCCTCATTAACCTCCAACATCCCTTAGAAGGGAGTGGGGACCCCTATGCATTACCATGCATGTAAACCCTCTCAGATCATGCATAATGTACCTTGAACCATCAACTAAAGGAATCTACTTCATATAGGAAGGTTCATCTAATCTTTGTGATCCCTAGAAACAATAAAATGTAACTAAACATCTTAGAATGATTTGTGACCATCCTTGGTGTGCCTCCCCCATCTCATCACCCTCAGTTATAGCTTTTGTGATATTAATTACAAAACCCATATTCCTACAGTCAATGTGGATATGGAATCACTAATTTTAAAAAGATATGTTTAATATAGAAAACCTTAATGTAAATATACATAACGTCTGAGCTAGAAGTACCAAAACTATAGGAACATAAGATTTGAGTTAGAATGCCATAAACTAAAGCAAAATCATTTTCGATTTAGAAGACCCTAAACTAAATAAACTTCAGGTCTAAGTTATAAGATCTTAAAATATAGAAATAGAATATCTGATCAAGGTGATTCTAAAATATAACAACATCAAGTATGACCTATAATACCCTTAACTAAATCAACAGAAGATCTAATCTAGAAGTACCTAAACTAAAAAAACAGAAGGGCATATCTAGAAGTCCTTAAAATAAAACAACAGAAGGTCTGAGCTAGATAATCCTAATATAAATAATTAGAAGGTATTAAGAAGAATAAATAAAACTATAAGAACATTAGGTTTGATATATAAGTCCTTAAACTATAGAAACATTAGGTCCAACCAATATGACCATAAACTGTAGTAAAATTAGGTTCAAGATAATAGACCTTAAACTAAATCAACATCAGGACTAAGATAGAAGACCATAAACTTCATCAAAATAAGGCACAAGTTAGAAGAAAATAAACAACAACAACACCATGTCTTATATAGAATACCTTAAACCACATTAAAAAAATGTACAAGCTATAAGACCCTAAACTACAAAAAAAGAAGGATGAATATTGAAGACTTTAAACTAAATCCACATAAGGACCAAGATAGAAGACCGTAAACTAAAAAAAATAGTGGGTTCGATCTATAAGAACTTATCTACAACGACATCAAATATGAGCTCGAAGACATTAAACTAAAAAAACACCAGGTTTTAGCTATAATAATATAAACTACACCAATATAAGATATGATAAATAATACATTAAACTAATGAAACTTGAGGTATGGGATATCAAGCCTTAAAATAAATAAATAAAAGGTCCAATATAGAATACCATGAACTGCAACATAGAATTTCTGAGCCATATGACCTTAATCTATAGAAACAGAAGGTTTGAGCTAGAATTACTTAAACTAAAAAAATATCAGGTATAAGATACAAGAAAATAAACTCAAAAAATAGATGTTATAAGCTAGAATAACATAAATTATAGAAAAATAGTGTTCAATATGTTCGAACCAAAAACAACGACAACATATTAGTCCAAATAGAAAGACCGTTGATAGTAAATTGAAGGAGGTATAATTATCTCTAGGGTGAAAACCCAAAAAAGAAACCCTAGTTATAATTTGGGTCTTTTCATACTGTACACACACTCCATGTTATCCAAGAAACATTAATCATTAACAAAATAAATAATTCAAAAAAACATGTCCAGCTAAAACTCAAAAAGGATAGCCTGGTAAAAATTCATGACCAAGCCTATTAATCATTCCCCATATGGTACTCATGAAAAATTGAGGGTAATATATAAAATTAGATAAGAAACTATTTTTGGGACCATTATTTGGACCTATAAAAAATCATGCTACGGTCTCTAGGTCTATGTACATGGGGAAAAAAATAGAGCGCTCTCCCTCCCTTACATATTTACCCAAATTATCTTTTTGAATGAGGTAATATCGAAAAAATAGAGCAGATACATTACTGGGGATGATTAGGCCACTATCCATTTATACAAAATTATCATGATATTAATGTTATGATTTGATAATTTGAGTTAAAAATTTGGGTTCCCTTGATATTATAAAAATAATTTATGTCTTCGAAATTCTATTTTATTTCGAGTCAATGAGATTCCATGCACAAGATAAATGAGAGTAAGCCTGAAAAAATCATGTAGATTTTGAAATATTTTTTAATTGGTAATTTGAAATGGAGGGATGAATCAAGACATTTGGGTGTCTATCCCATAGTCCCCCAATGGTAATAAAACAAATATGTAAATTTCTGGATCATAATTATCTTAGGTCCAATGGGTTTTTTAAATCTACCATAGTATGATGAGTGGTTTCAATTAAAAAATAATGTATGGTCCACTCCATTTCCTTGACCATAACAAAAGGATGGAGAGTCTCAATAAAAGAGGAAAAATATTAAATTGATTTCTACATATCTTCCAACAAATATGGTGTAGTTAAAAGTTTGGACCATGCATGAATTATGGGAGCTTCATGTTCTGCTATCTCCACAGTCTAAAAATATATACGAGTGAACAATGAGAAATTTTATAATGTCAATGTCCCAAAAATATAAAATTCTCTCATAATGGTTATACTAGAGAGGCCTTATAATTGAAGTTACAAAAGTATTTTTGGTTACTATTCAATTATTTCTATGCCAAGAATATCTGGAGAATGATATCGTACTACTGTCTGTATTCAAATGCATCAGCTCCTAGATCATAAAATTACTAGCATTGAAATTCCACTTGATTAATGATCTTCTCCAAGGGGGTCTAAGTAATATGATCATGGATTTTTTTTGATAAATGATTCTTCTTGATATCTGACAATCAATGAATATTTAAGGGAATGATTTGGAAGGAAGAATTTATACATTTTGGTATTTAGGTAGTAGGTCTGTTTAAAAGGGAATTAACTAAGTTGATGAGGAATAAAGAGAAGAAGTATCGTATATTATCCCCCCAATCAGTGCATCATCCATCATTGGTAACAAATCACTGACCTCATCAATTAACCCTTCCATGTTAATAAGAGGCTCAACATAATTGCGAGAGATCTTCCTAATGGGATCCACCAAGTCTTGAATAAAATCCATAACATTCATGGATATTGGGTTTGGAAAGGAATAGGGGTTTTCTACCTGAAGAAAAAATCAATTCAATATACCAACTGGGTAAGATTTCATACAAACATTAACATATTCCTTTGATAGATATATTGGGTTATTAAGAGAATGAAAAAAAAATTTAAACATTTGTATCTTCATGAACTAGTATAACTTAGAATTTATGATTGAGTCTAATATTCCCCTCAACCTACATGCTAGCTAATAATAGTGGATAATTCCTTTGAATACAGTGTAACTGGTGAGAAAATTGGTATACACTGTATAGATTGTATACAACTAACTCGTCTACACAAGAGGAAAGATCCCTATCATGCAGTGAGACTTTATATGATCACTCAATGGTGGAACCATTTCAATTATAAATAATCAACAAGATAGGTACATTGTATGATGTGAATTTGAAATGGTTATACCGTATCAACATATCGATTACCTCATTAGCACCTAATTACACTGCCTCAACCCTAAATATGTTCAACATCCTAGAATGAAATAGGAAATGAATTTTTTTGATTGTATTCTAATATTTTTAACGTGAAAAATGATATCCTATCTAGCCAAGATGAAATGGGAAAGGTCCATTAATTCCTTATGGGATGTTATCCTATTGAATGTGGACAATAACATAATAAATATGAGAAAGGTTTGGCATGGCTAGATTGGAAGGTAACCCTTTATCCAATTGGGCTTCCATAATAAATTTATGACTCAAATTCCCATGAATTCATCCCCAACTAGGAAAATCCATCCATTTAAAAACCATAAAAAACCCCACAAACCAAATTCTTAAATATAACTTCAGTCTAACTTGATAAGCCCACATAGTATACTCCCTAGCCTCCATAATATCCTAATAAGATCCTATGCTATCCTATCGTGTTGGGAATGGAATTGATGAGGTAAAATTATAGTTGGTTGAGTCCTGATTTGAAAAAAACATTTTAAATTATTTTTTTAAACATGTATTCAAATAATTATTCATATTCTCCATTAAAATTATTAGAATACCTCGACCTAAGGTTAATGTTTTTTTGGGGTGATCCCAAACATCATCGGTATGAAGGAATTCATTATAAATCCCCCAAGAGGAGGTATTCCTCCCATATAGTAAATATCTATTTGGAAGCTCCCTATATCACCATGGGTCAAATGAAAGGAGTGGTTCCTGGTACACCAACGACCGGTCTGTTCACTAAAATGTTTTTATTGATGGTATACGATGAACAGAGAATCCCTTGTTTCCTTATAAAAATAGATATCATAGAATTGATCAAAAAATTCTATGATTATTTGACTAATACAAAATGGCCATTCCCATTAATCAAAATAGATACAACCAAGGAAAAAACCCAACATTTATCTCTAGTCACTTTTTGGTTGTCTAGATATGTGATATGTATGTTTGAGTAACACTGATAAATTAGTTGATGAGTGAGACCATGAAATTCTAGAATTTTTGAAAGTTAACCAATGTATAGGATATACCGTAGGACAATTCCAAAATTAATCCAATTCCATAAGAATGTATTATTTGAATGTAGTCTTGAGAGGGAGATAGCTGGTGAGATAGAAGATTATAGTTAGGTGAAGGAATGAATGTGTCATCCATAAGGCCAAACCCATACAATGTAAGACTATGATATAGAGGATAATTTTGATGCTAATCCATAAGAAGCCCCATTAAAACCTCATTTTTAGAAGTGACCGAATAAGAATGATCCAAGGTGTGGTTTCCAGCAATCAGGGCTCTGTAGACAAGTGCGTCAAGAGATGTTTATTTATTGAAATTCATATTCAAAGATCATAAAGAATACATGAAAAGTGTTTTAACCTTGAAAAATAATAACTTGATTCAATCAAATAGAATAATTGTGTATCTTGGGTGGCATCACGTGAATCGTGTGACCTATATATGGGGTTTTGATCTCATGACCTGCTATGGGTGTCAAAAATCACATAACCGATGTAACATTATGTGATCGTGTGATCTATTTTAATAATTGAGATCATGTTACCATGTAATGATCACATGAATATGATAATGTTGATGAAATAACATGAAATCTACCATGGTACATGAGATGAACCATGCGAAGTAGTTAAATTATCAATTATGAACACAAGAGTTCATGTGAATTACCATTGAATAACTAGAGGATTGACTTCATGAGCTGACATGGGGGTTATTTCACCTTAAGACAGTATGAAAAATGGCTCCTGAGGTTTGGTAATATTATGGGGTTACCCAAAGTGGTCTTGTTAAGTGATCATATAAGATGTAAAATCAGGAGAGCTCTGAAAGTTTGGGTAACAAGTGAAATGATCTAATCCTTTTCCCACATATTTATAGAAAACCAAAATGGATAGAAAAAGTTTCTTGGAATAAATAACATCAATTGGAGCACCAAGTCATGGATTTCCAATAGACTCATGTGAGAATTTAAATCCTCATAACTGAGTTTTCACTTGTTCTTCTCTTCAGAATTTTCTTCTGGGTGGAACATTTATTGACATATTAAAGATGAGAAATATAAAAGTAGGTGTTAAGAAATACCAAAAAAATATTGACCCGATATAGGAATGATGGTAGAGTTATGGCCACATGATGATCAATTTTTTACCCGACTATTATTTATGTGGTCTTGAACATGATGTAATATACTTTTTTTAGGATATCATGCAGAATAATTATCATGACCATATGATTCTCATTAGCTCCTCATCTGGTTAAATTCGGTCAGGCTTATAGGTCCTTTGCATAGGTGAATAACTTCTCAGATGGGTGAGGGTTGTTCTCTAGTGTCATTATATCTATGCTATGTTCTTCTTCCTTATTGGGGGAATCAGACATTGTGAAATTTCTATTGATAGTGAGGTTCATCATAAAGGTATATATATCACCTCAAAATGCATGTGTTGTATGTGTTCAATAAAATAATTCTCCATTCACATATTCATCTAGGGAGATTGTGAGATTGTTTTTTGGTGGATTCATGGTGTGTTTGTTTTCTTCCCTATCCAAGCATACTCCATAGAAGAATTTATATTCTAATAGTTTCATAGTGTTGTTGAATACAAATATTAACTGGAGGTAAGATCCATCCTTTTAATGGAAGGTTGTTTGTCCATTTGGAATTCCAAAAACAAGACACAACAAGAGGGGTTTGATTCCTCTTGTTTAGTAGTGGACTCTAGATCAAACTAATTGGTGTTCGAACAATGGATTTATTTGAAGTAGTGGATCATGGATCCCTCATTATGTCATTTCATGGAAGATTGAATCACGTTTTCACCAACTCAAAGGGTGAATGATCATAGTATGTGGGTTAAATTGATCCCTCCATGTAATGGAGTCATTATTAATATGATGGTTCATGCATTAAACATCTTATGTTGGGTGGCGGTGTAGTCTGAGACTCTAGAGGTTCAGTGGTTATAGATTTTTCTAGTTTGTATGACCATGGTGATTCTATTCTTCAAGAAGAATGTTCCATAATTAATGGTATTCTAGTATTTAATGACCATAATCTCTGTATGGATTTAGTTGAAACTGATTATTTTATCATTTAAAACTCATTGAGTGGGATTTATTCTACTCATTGGTCTATTATTTATCACATCAGGATATTTATTCTTCAATTTAGAAGCTATGTAGAGGTGACCTATCCTTGGCCTGGAGGTAATATAGATGTGGATTTTATAGGTTCTTTGGTACATTTGGATGATATCCCTACTATCTTCTCTATTATTTTATATCTTCCTCCTCAATGTTTCATCCTGGTTAGGGATGATTCCCTTAGGCTCTAGTACTTTAGGCCACCATGACCTTGTTTTTATTTTCATCTCTTTATTTCTTCAGCAAAATAAAATTTTACTTTTTATGATGATGAAGGATGAAAAGAAGGGATCTTCCTTTGAAGTTAGTTTTTCTAATATTCATGTGAAGGGTATAAATAGTTCATGTTATCCATTCATTGATCATGAAAATCACAAAATACAACCTTATCGATCATCAAAAACCCTCCAAACAAGTTCTTTAGATCATATGATGCTTGATAAATAGTCATAGGGAAATCATCTAACAACTGTTGGGGCATATATGTGTTGAACACTAAAAATGGTAGGATCTTAATGTGAAGCATGTTACCCTAATATTTTGGTTAAGGGTATATTTTTTTCATGTGATCTATTTATTGATTAGATAAATCCCCTCAAAAAATTATCAATCATGTAAATACCTCTAAAAAAGTCCTTTAGATCATAATATTCGCTACAGATAGTTGGAAGACAATCATCTAAAAATTGTTGATATGTAAACATGATGAATGGTGAAAATGATGGGATATTAATTTGAAGAGAGTTATTCTAATCTTCATGTGAATGTTATACATGATTCACATGATCTATTCATTGATAACATAATGCCCCTCAGACATCCTCCTGGATCATGAAAAAAACCTTATGAAAATTCATTTTGTTCATATGATTCTCTGCAGATAGTCGGAGGACATAAATTTAACAACTATCAAAAGGATCACAAGAAAGATTATGAAAATGGAAGAATCTTCCTGTGAAGGGAGTTTTAGTATTTTTTAAGCAATGGTATTATCCACATAACATATTTCATTCACCGTTATCATGAATACTCTGTTAACAGTCATCCGAATCATGAAAAGGCTCATGGACAAGCCAGTTCGTTCTTGTGAAGGCCTCTAAAAATCCCATTGTTTCATGGAAGCTGGAGATTATTGAATAATCCTACAATAATTATTTATCATGTGACAGAATGATCAAAATATCTGTGTCATTAAATCATGTCATGCGAACCAAAATATATATTATCAACCCATGAAAATCAAAATATTCCTCTACTGACATAATCGACGGTATGTGGCTTCATCATAATGAATGACATCAAATCTATAGGGGACCCCCCCCCCCAGTAAAAGAAAAAATAGACCGTGTAAGGAGGATAAAATTGAGAACATTTTAGAGTGAAGGAAGACATGATCTTAAGATTCTTCTGCATGAAAACTTCAGGTGAGTAACATAGGGTATTACATAGTGAATTTATGTGATTCACATAATATATTCGTCGATCATGTGAAGGACCTCCAATAGATAAGGTCACTCACATGAAGGAATATATATGTCTTGGTTTGATCATGCAATGAATTGATAGCTAGACACTAGATAAATATTGAGGCATATACATGATTAAGGCTTCAAATTATGGTAGATTCATTAGAAGGCTATTACAATTATATTCTGGTGAAGCGGTCAGGTGCTTTGTCAGTTCTATTCATTGATCACATGACAACCTCTAGACATATTATCCAGTATCATGTGAATCTAACCCGATATTCCTGCTTGGTTCTTGAAATGGAATTTGTTCATGTCCATCAGATCACACGACAATGTATAGACATGGAAGTCTGGTTCATGTGAATCCTATAGACATTTCATCTTGGTTCATGTGAGTCTACCTTGACATGTTATATTGGATCATGAAACAAGCCTTGGACATGTCTATAAGATCATGCGACAACCTCCAGACATGTCATCATAGTTCTTGAGAATCCTCCATATGTGTATCCTGGTTCATGCGAAGCTAGACAGACATGGCATCTTAGTTCACACAATAACCCCTTAATGTGTTGATCATATAATGTGATGACCTCTATACATTTCAGATTAGTTCATGTGAAATAGCTAGAATTTTCATCTTGGTTCACCTGATTACCCATTGACATGTCAATCAGATCATGTGATAAATTCCAAACACGTGATCCTAGTTCATAAAAATATAACCAAACATTTCATCCTAGTTCATGCAAATCTACTTGGACATGTCATCCTAGTTCATACAAAGCTACCCAAACATGACAATAAGATAATGTGAAGATTCCATTGGACATGTCATCCAGACACCTATGGACATGTCAGGTGGCTACCCTAACCATGTCAGACATACACTTCAGGACACATTAGGAAATCTACCCGGGCTTCTTCAGTGCATAAGATCTATATCCATCTGTAGTGCACCAGATCACTTTGAAACCCTTTTTTCTCACACTGAGCTTGACTCATGAGAGATTCAGGATTTTCAATAATCATGCCAATGGAAAAATTAAATCCCCCAACTCAGAGGAACCTTGGTATGTAATCCCCTTTCGATAACATGATATAAATGGATCATTTCAAAGAAACCAACTTTGGTGGATGGCCATCGACGTTCCATTTAACCTAGACCATGAGACCCACCTCATGAAGTTCTATCATATTTTATTATCCATTAACAAATTAGGAACATCCTGAAATATGATTAAACATATTTTTTTCTATAAAAAGGATAATGATAACACCCTTCTAGGGTCCAACCTCCATATCAAACATGATATTATGACTTCTTTAGTGTTTAATTACCATCTATTTATGCAACATGTCTGATCATTTTCTATCTACTATTTCCCACAATGAGTATGGATCACATGGTCATAGGGATTTATAATGATTGTTACACTAGCATAATAAGAATCCCTAAATAAGGTCATACTCAATGTGTAATCCCTGTGCGAAAAAACTATGTGGGTTTTGATTCCAATTCTCATATGATACACATGGCACCTCTTATGGATTCAATCCCAATAACGAACACCAATCCCCCTTTTATATGTCTATAATGTTTAGAGTTCTTAGTCATATAGATTCATATCATGGGGTAAATTAATAATAAGAATCAAAATAGAGAACCCGTGATACATAAATATGGTTCCATTAATGGAGAAACTTCTCATATGTGCAAGGAATCATTTGATGATTGATTAATAAAGGCATGAAGTATCATACCATGATATGGAAAATATTCATAAACATATCTAAAATCTATATGTGAGTCTTAAAGTAGAATATATTTCACCCAAATGTGAGTAATGATCTTGAACTTCCATCCTCATGACTAATGTGTGATCCTAAGAATCACTGGGTTTGAAACCCCAAATGCCCACCGGCCTCTGGAATGTATTATTATGTCTCATGAAAAATATGGGTATTTTTAAGAGTTTCTGTTAGAGGAAATAATTTATAAACCATATTTAAATGATTGTGAAAACACACTCAATCACCCATAATCAATAATCGAGTGATACCTCTATGTTTTTAAGGAAATAACAACATTTAGGATTTTAATGTTCAGTGATGATTAAGGTTAATTTTAATAATGTTTATCATATTTATCAGGAACATTATAGAAATTATATTTATATAATTATTGTAAAAAAAGGAAAATCTAACCAGCTCATGAGTCTTGAATCCATAACTAAAGTGTTATAATAGTGAAATTACAACAACAGGATAATGTTATGTCCTAGTTAGTTTGTCATTTTTTATATAAATATTTTTACAGATAATTATTATGTTTATTTTGGGAAACTATGTTTTATCATATATATAACCATGGTTTTGAAAAGTGTTTTTTGTAGTTAAGTGATAATTGTTATTTTAGAATAAGATCATTATAATTTTGGGGAATAGTATACGATTATGGTAAACAAAATATTATGGGATAATACTTGAGGTATAATGGTTGAATTATATTTCAGAATAATATACTATTTTTGTGTGGATTAATGGTTATTTAGGTTATTTATGTAATTGATCATCCTATCATGGAGATTATATTTTTAAGGAATATGAATGATTTAAGAAACTTTAGGTGTAATTGATGAAAAATGCTAAATTTTTCATGGATGAAAATGTGATCAAACCAGGATAATCTCTAGGTTTCTATATTTTTCAAGAATATTTATAATGAATTTTATTGATAGTTATTTATTAAATGATCTAGTTTGAACATTGGGTGTCACTATTGAAATTTAGAGATTCATGAATTATTTATTTTAATGCCGTTTCTATTAATTTTGTAATTATTTATCTTATAAAAATAATTTTGATTTTGGTTAGTGTCTAAAGGCAGGTAGAATATATTTTCATCCTATTAAGGTTTATGTGATCTACTAGAATTAAATTATAGTTATTCAGGTTTAAAAAATTCATCTTGAATACTCATTGTTTGGAGAAAAAAAATGAGAATGTGGTGGAGATTGATTAATGGATGAATTTATACAAATTAAGTGTCTATATTTCCATATGTTCTTAGTCTATATGGTAAAAAAATTCCTCAACTTTATAAAAATGTTAATGAAATAAAAATGTTAATTATTTTCAAAAAATTGACTGTCTCTTACCTCTCTAAAAAGTATATCATTATCTTTTTAATGGATATTATTTCCAAATTAATATTTTTAAATAGAAAAAAGTTTATACTTATATGGAAACCTAGGTTGGTGTTATTTTAGATAACCTTTGTATTTTTCTTTTTCATCTTTTCCAGAGGATGTCTTATTAAAACATTCTATGACATGGGATATTAAGAAAGGTATTTTCAAATGTCAAAACATTGATTACTGCAATAATATTAAAATTGAAATGATGTAATTTATTAAAGATTATGAGAATTTAACATCCAAATATTTTGAAATATAACTATACTGTATAACATACATGAAACGCAACATTGATCTTATCCAAACCATGAAAAAATATTATTTTAAATATGACTGTTAGAACCTATCTGTTAAATTGGGAAGTGTGAATTGGATAAAACATATTATGATATATATATATATATATTCCCTGCTCAAAAGTGTTTTTATAAATTCTTGTAAATAATTCCTTAATTTTTAGTAGAATCATTTTATGATTCTAAAAATTTGTTTCTTAAAAAATTATAATCATTTAATATTATGATTAAATATTTTAATTAATTTTTTAAATTTTTTGAAAATTTATTAGATAAAATGAAATTTTTATTTTTTAATCAACATATAAAAATTATCTAAGAGTTTAATTTAATGATTTTCAAAAAAATATTTTGTTGTCATTAAATAGTGGAAAATAATGATTTTTCAAAAAGTAGCATTTCTTTTCTGTAATTTAAGTGATTTAAATGTTACATCATAATTTGAATTTTATTTCAAATAAATAAATTATTAATTAGTTATATTTATTCAAATAAATTACATTTGATTCATCTTTGTACTTTATTTTAGTTAAAGTTTATTTTCCACTTAGAAAAAAAACTTATATTAAAATTTTTTTAATGTGTATAATATTTTAGTATTATAATTAATTAAAAAACCCATAATGATGAATTATTTAAAAGAAATTTATATATTATATTTCTATAAATATTAATTTATATTCACAGAATGATGCTGTATTGTCATAGAGTTAATATAAAATCATTATATTCTTGGAAAATATATTTCTTAAAAGCCCTACTTTTTCATCATGTTTGTGTGTTTATTTTTAAATTAAATTATACCAATTAGGTGAATTGAATTTTATAAAATAGATTCAATAATTATAATAATCACAATTATTATTATAAAATAGCTTTAACTTAATTCTTTTCATAATGAATAGTAAAACAACAAAAATATTACTGTTGTTATGGTGAAAATGGGTTTACTAAGGGGTTAAACTAAAATGTGTAGGGTAAAAATGGCCTAAAAACATGTATAAATTATATTTTTTTGAAAAATTTAAACCTTATCTCTTTTAATTGGAGATAATGGTCCATTTTTGAGCCTTGTGTCTTGTGTAAATAGTGGGTGGGATGTTTTCTTTTTAAAAATGTCAAGTGGGTCCTCTCCCCCAAAGGCCACCCCATTTATTCTTCTATTCACACCATAAATTCCCATTGTTTTGATAATAACATCCCAAATAACATACTTACTTCAATCCCCATTTCCTATAGGCCTTTTATTCTTAGAAACCTTTTCAATGAATGGTTTAAGTATTATTTTAAAGATGTGGATTGAAGAACTATTATTGTTCTTAAATGAGAGTTTTTGTTTTATTTATTCTTACTCCTTATAAAAATCATATTCAACTATACTGATATAATAAAACCGGTATCTCCAATATAGTTATATTATATTATTTTAATTTAACAATCTAAATTCATCACCTCCTTTGTAAATTGGGAAATGAATCCATTATTTATGTGTATGGAGTACTATATCCTTGTGAACTGATCTAATTCATTTTCCATCATTGCCTCCAATGGATGTTATAATGATTGAATTAATATTTATATATTATAAAAATAAAATATTTATCATTAATAAAAGAAAATATGTCACTTAATATTTACCTTTTTAGTCACTAGAAAATGATAATGTTGTTCATGCATACATATGGATTACCGCCTCTATGAAGTGGTGTGATTCTTTTTCCATAACTGCATCACTTCGATGATATATATAGGTATATATAAATAAATAATATTGTAAATATAATATTATTATATTTAGTTTAATATTTAATATTTTTTATATTTTTTATATTGTGATCGTTGAAAAATGGAAATGTTACTCATGTACACTCACAACCCACTTTCTCTATGATTGTAACATAGTAAATATTTCATAAAAAAATTTCATGATTGGTTTTAGGGGTCTAACTGATGTATAAATATCATAAAAATTTCATTATTATAATTCTATAGATTCTATAGTGAACCGACAAAATTAATGTTTTACATATAATCTTAATTCCCTCAAAAAATCTGTAGTGTGGTTAATTGTTTAAGTAATTATAAATAACATGGTAAAAAGTAGAATAAAAAGAATAATAATATTGAAAAGGTTATCAAGAATTTAAATAATTAATATAATTTTATTATTAATGAAGATAATGACAATTAATTATGAATCACATTCAATGTAAAGGTAAATTTTATTTAAAAACACTATTTTAAAATGTTTAAAATATTTATTTTTTAAATCATTTTCTTCCTTGTACATATTTTTTAAAGAGATAAAGACCATACCCAGAAAAGTAGGATACCATTATTAATAAAAAAGAAATATTACATCAATATGAAAGTATAAGATTTACATTGATCCTTCCAAAGGATATTAATTAATTCATCCGGTACTTGATCCTCCCATTGAGATTCAGGACCATTAACCCCTTTTACAACAAGTCAATCCGCCAAAGAGTTCGCCTCTCGATAAGAATGAGTGATGATATGTTCCATAGAGAAGAGAGGATCCATGCACCTTGTCCATCGATTGGTCAACTTCCAAGAAAGATGAAGAGAACCTGTCTGAAAAGCCACAACCACGGTCGTGGAGTCACATTCGATCCATAATTTCTTCCAACCCCTCCAATCATCATGTTCAACAGCCTCCATGACTCCATGCATATTTTCTTCAAGAGCAGATGCAAAGCCACACGATCCATATAAAAAGCCAAGAACCTACCCTTTGTGATATCTAAAAACTGCAACAAAGCCTGCTAAACCCGAATTACCTCTCGAGGCACCATCTGTGTTCACATTAATCTATCCATGAAAGGTAGGTAGACATAATAAATCCAGAAAAACAATAGCTGGCCTGGAAATTCCCTTAACCCCAATCCTAGATAGAACAGACCAGTCATGAAGGGAGTTCACACAATACCTGCCTCCTGGAACATAAAAATCACACGCAACAACAAAGAGACCCGCAAAGATAGTCCCAACATGAAATGTGTGCTGTTTATGAAGAGACTTGTTCCCGTAAAACCAGATCATGTACAACAATTCTTCATGAACATATAATAAAATACAACAAACCTACGGTGAGAGATTCAGCTCAGGCCAGCACTTGATGAAGTCACCAATTGAATTGACATGGGGAAGATCCACTTCAAAGATTCTAAACACTACTTCCCACATTGCCGAGGCCACAACACATGTAAGGAAAAGACAATTTATGTCTTCTCCATGATGATGACACATAACACACCTTGAGAAAAGATATATTCCACAATTTTGAATAAAAACATCAGTTGGAAGCATTTTATGGGCAAGCCTCCATGCAAATATGGCCCGAGTAGGCCTGAGAAAGCCCTTTCTCAGGAAAGCCATCCATTGAAAACCAGGAATGTCACCAACAATGTGCTTGTAGAAACACTTAGGAGAAATGATCCCATTAGAAACTGGATCCCAATACCAAAAATCTCCATGAGAAGAAAAACAATACTGCTCCACTATGTGACTAACCAGGTTAGGAAGACCATCCATGCATGCAAGTAGATCTCTAATCGAAAAATTAAAATCCAGATTAGAGCTATCCCCAAATACCATGTCCTCCAATATGCTACCAGTCCAGTTGCATTTCCATAACTGAAGAAAAGAGTCCCATGAGACCACCCATATAGAGTCAACATCAACTCTGGAGAAGATTCTCTTGATGGAAGGACAAACCGAGGAGGAGAAGTAATTGAAATTCCTTGTCTTAAGCCTTTTCATGAACCTGTCCCTGAGAAAGGATAAAGCCTCAGAATTTGTATTCATAAGCCTCCATAGAAAACCGGCCTGCATGGAGTAATTGAAGCATCCTAGATTCTTGATACCCAAGCCCCCTTCATCATAAGGCTTACATACTAAGTTCCAAGGGACTGTTGCAAGCCTCCTCTCTGTGACACCACCACTTCAGATAAAATTATTGATAGAGACAATGATACTGTTGAGTAAAGAAATCAACTATTTTTATACCATAAAAGAGTATAAATTTTTTGATGTAATTCTAGATTTCACAAGACACACTCTTCCTGCCATGGATAAATATTTTCCCTTCTAAGTTGATAATTGTCTTCTTATCAAACTGATAATAGTAGAGAAATATAAAGCTTTTGGTCTTCCCCAAAACAGAGGCACCCCTAAGTAAATGAAAGGAAGAGCACCCTCCCAAATCCCTATCTCTCTGATGATTTCATTCTTCCTGGCTAAAGAGAGGTTCATTCCAAAATAAACAAATGACATATTCCAACTAACCTCCTGTCCAAAAACCATCTCAAAATGGAGAAGCTCCCTCTTGATATTCTTGATATTTCTCTTGTCCCCCTGAGTAAAGAGAATAATATCATCAGCATAGAAAAGATGAGATGGAGAGACCAACCCTCTTCCAGCATGAATAGTCTTCAGCTTCCCATTTCCAGCCATAATAGTTAGAATTATGCTGAGATAATCCCCAACAATAGAGAAAATAATAGCTGATAAGGGATCACCCTGCCTTACCCCTCTCTAGCAATCAAAGGTTCCCTCTGGGGATCCATTGATAAGGACCAAAACATGGGAAGAATATAAAATATATTTAATCCAACTGATGAAGACACTGGCAAAGCTATAAATATCAAGGACACTACAAATAAAACCCCAATCCATTATGTCAACGGTTTTCCTAATGTCCAGCTTGAGAGCAATGTTGCCACCCCTGACAGGACTTTTCAAGGTCATTTATAATGATATTTTGATATGTTATTTTTTAAAATGTATCTTTTTTAATATTTATATGTAATCTGATTTAAAAAAAACTATTTTAATGTTTTACTTTTCTAAATATTTTTTCTCCCATATCAATATCTGTAAAATTGATTTATTGATGTTTTTATATGGACATAGAAGAATTATAAAAGATATTTTATGAATATTTTTAATTTATTTTAATGGATTTTAAAATGAATGTTTTTACCATTTTTATATAGAACATTTTGACCAAAAGATAAAATGAATTTTCTATATTAACATATACAACAATAAATGAATTTTCACACAACTATAAATATAATTTAATGTTTGGATTCCAATTTATTTTTCAATTTTTTATTCAAAGGAAACCCACATTTACCTTTTAAGGGGTTTTTGGAATTAAAAATGTGATTTTAAAATGAAATTGAATTTCAATATATGATTTTTTTCATATGGTTTCAAAAGTGTTTTTAAAGGGTTTTGGGATGAAAAGCTGAGAATAAAGTGTATTCTTCACACTACAAAAAATAGGCTTTTATCAGTACTAAACAATTTCTTTATCTTCACTAAAAAATCATTGTTAATCTTAGTGAAGATGGGGGGGATTTTTTATCAGTGTTAAAAAAAGCACTGATAAAATTTAAAAAAAATTAAAAAAATCTACAATTCAGGGTGGAGCTTCCACAGTGCTTGAACCCCCATCAATAGTCTCCCCACCCTAGTCTGCATGCCCTAGACACCCCCTCCCCAGCCCGCACACCCCATCCTTTAACAACTCCCAACCATTTAACAGTGCTAGACCTTATTCATCTCATGCACATGACCTTCCTCCCCTGGATTCGAACATGGGACCTATTGCCTGTGCACATAAGCCTTTACCACTCCACCATATTGCTTTAGAATTCATTTATTAATATATCTATTTATATATATATAGTTATATTTACTCGTATATTAATATATATATATATAGTTATATAAATATATATATATTTATGTCAACATATATATAGTTATATTCACACACACACATATATATATTTATATTAATATATATATATATCTCTGAATATTAAAATATATAGTTATATTTATATATTAATATATTTATTTTTATATTAATATATATTTATAATATCAGTTCTACATACGTTTATGAAATATTTTTTTGTGTGTTTACAAATAGATAAATACATATATATACAACACACACACACACACACATATATTTGTGGGTGTGTCTGTGTATCTATAACTATAATTATACATATTTATATATATTTAGAATATTATATATAAAATGGGATTTGATATGATAGGTTGTGGAGGGAAAATGGATAGGCAGATCGTAAGATACAACTATTTGAAAAAATAGCAGACAAGATAAAAGTGCTAGAAATGGGGGCTTGAAAAACTTACCAAAATGCATGGACAGTAAAACATGCCTAAATTATGATCCAGGTGTCTATTTTATCTCCATGACTAGTCAAAACATCTATCATGGAATGAACTATGATATAACAGGTGGTTGAGGTTAAACAGACACACAGATCAAAAGTTAGTACCATTTTAAGAAATATTTGATAGGGTACCGGACAAGGAAACAGAGTTTTTGAGGCCTTATAATGGTTTTTGGGGGGGTTTTAGGGTTTCTTAATTAACTGGAACATTTTCCCAGCTATAATTATTCATATATATCTTCACTTCCTTTGATTGGATCTGTGGTAGAACCCAAACAGACACCCATAGAAAAATTTATGGCTGTTTGAAGTTGGAGTTTTTTAGAGTGGTATAACTGATATATCATCCATTTCCTTGATCTTATAACAAATTTTATTGGATGTGGTCTTCAATTGTCTCACTAGATTTGATTTTACTGGTCACGACACTCAAACAGAAACCCAGAGAAAATGTTATGGCTATTTTAGTGAGTTATAGTTTTTTTTAGATTTTTAGGTACTTGGAGGGTTGCTCAATTTCACACAATCATAATTTCGGTTCCAGGTGTCCATTTTTTCTCTATACATATAAAACAGAATCATGAAAAAAATATCTACACACTAGTGAACACTATAACCCCTTATCACATTATTCATGGCCAAAAAGACTAATAATTCCTCGAACGGTCAAAATTTCTACACCGAATGTCTGTTTTTCCATAACCTATACTCCATGTGTCTATTTTGAGTCTTCCACATATCAAATCAATTCTTGTGAATATAACTACACTTTGGTGACAATTGGAACTCCATCACATATTCTTCAAGGCCCTAAATGGTCCTTAATCCCTCCAAATGTCCATAGCTTCTGCTTCGGGTGTCCGTTTTTAATCTACGGCATATCAAATCGACCTAAAACATATTTAATATATATATATATTATATTTATATTTATATAAATATATTTATATATCAATATATTATTTTTTATGAAATATATTTTTTGAAATATACACTTTATCAGTGCTAGGGAAAAAAGAATTGATAAAGCCCCCCTTTATCAGCGCTACTATAAAAAGCATGGATAAAGGGGACCACTTTAACAGTGCTAAAAAATCATTGATAAAGGCACCCCTTTTATCATCATTTTTTTAGCGCTGTTAAAAGGTGGTGCTGTAGAAACCCATTTTTGTGGTAGTGTCATGATATGTTACTTGAGCACTATATGTGAGAAATATTCAAGCATGATCTGGCTTATATGATGGGTTGAGACCCATTATATCCATAGGTGAGCCTGATAAAACATATATGAATGGTGTAACCCCATTATTGTTCATGAAATATGGGTGATCCCAATATAGCTTATATAAAGGGGTAAACCCCATTCTAGCTCATCAATGAGTCTAATATAGCTTATATGAATTATTGGTCCCCATTATAGCATATGAAAACCCCGTGAGGCTAATATAGCTTATTCAAATGATGATCCCCATTATAGGTCTCTAATGTATTGGGTAATGATTGTGAGGGATTATAAAATGAATTTATTAATGTGATGTTCAAAGTTTCTAAACTGGGTCTTCATATTCCTGCTATGGGGTTTGAAGGTTTTTTTTGAGAAAACAATGTGCATGTTTTTCATGTGGAAATGATTTTTTTCATTCTCTCAAAGAACATTGAGACAAAGGTGAATATTTAATGGATTTTCATATTTTTCACTAGACTAGTGAATTCATTATTTTTATATCCTTTACTAATAGTTTTATGCTCATCCCTTATTTAAAATATATTTTCATAGGTTTTAAGGATGTGTTAGGACAAGGAAGATGTTAGGATTAAAATTGCAATGATGTTTCAAAAAAAACAAGTGTCTTTTAAATGGTTTTTTATTGTGGAAAAATTGATTTTGAGTAGAAGTGTATAATTTTCTATATAAATGTTTTTATATAGGAATTATGGACCAATTATCGAAAACTATAAACCTAAAATGATCCTCACAAATGAATGAAAATAAATTTTAGTGTAAAGACACTAGATTATGTAATATATAAGGTCGTTTCTTTACACGAATTCTCTTAAACCTCATATATATAATAAAAATAACCATTAAAATAACACATTTTTTAAAATTATTCATTTATATATTAGATTTAATATTTTCTATTTAAAATCATTCAGTACATATTTATTAGTTATATATTGTTTATTTGTACCATCATAAGTTAATAATTTTGAATGTTTCTCACATTTGTTTTGTAATAGACACATCAAAACCCGTTACATGAATCAATGTTTGACATTAAAAAATTATAAAATACATTTTTAAATTATTTATGAATCCCTATGCTCACTTGATGGAAACTATGGGCATGGTTCATGAGAACAAGATACAAGATGAAATTATTTCACAAAAGTGAACGATACAGATTACTTTACAATGATGGTCAATTTTATTAAAAAATTCATAGAAATATTCATGCAATATATTAATACATAATATCATATATATTTAAAAAATATATTTTAGAAATATACATGTATGGTTTTGATGAAAAAATGAACCCATTGTTCCATAGAGGTAGTATTATGAACACACAAATGAAAAACATTTTTACATTCAATAGAGTGGGTTAAAGATATAAATTGGATTATATTTTTGGAATATTTTTTTATAAATATCATATATTTTATTAAATTTTACTATTTTAATGTTCCATGTAAGTGGGTTATAAGAAATGGAACACGTCACTCATGGAGGTGATAGTCCACATATAACACGAGCCATATTAACATTTTTTGATTGGTTGGAAAGGGGTGATATACTATGTGTTCTATTAATAAAATTAAATTTTAGTATAATAATTATAATAATTTAATGATATTAAAATCGTTAGATTAGCTTTCATTGAGGAAAATATAGATAATAAAATTTTAATGGGTGGGTAGTAGTCATTTTGAGGAATTGAACCTTCTCCTGGATGACCTCTAAAAAATGGATGATTTAGTGGATCATCGTTGAACAAGGGGGGTCAAAATGTGTAACATTATTATATGATATGTAAAATGACATGTTTTTCAAGAATAATTGAATAGGTTACTGTATCTTGAAGTGGGTAGAAGTGAGAACCTTTTACAGGTTGAAATGATGGACACATCCTTCGAAACAAATATTAAGGGTTCAGAATGGAATTTCATGAGTTAGATGAGGAAATATTGGTGAGACATGTAATTATGAATTTAAAGCCTAAAAATGGTATTCCATAATTTTTTATGTCAATATAATATTGTAAAATTTTATCTACTCATATTACACATTTTTACGCTTATTAACCTTGATCTAAAATCACATATGTTAATTATCATTTTCATTTAATTTAACTCAATTTCTAAATGTGAGAATACTTTATTGTAAAAAATTACAAGATACAAAAATTTGGTTCGATATAAAATTGTATTTTTATATATAAAGTGTTTATATTCCTATTTTCTATTATTTTCTAATTAAATTAGTGTTAATATATATATTTTTTGTTTAAATACCATGTTATTTTCATAATTTAAAATAAAATATTTTAATTTTGTTATCTAAAAATTAAACAACTCGCATGAAAATAATTATTTTAAAATTACCATTTTACATTTTCCAAGGTAAATTATCTGTAACTTTGGTAACTTATTTTAAAAAAAAATACTTTTCACTAATTATAAAATTTGAAAACAGTGATTACAAATATTAAAATAATTTTAAATAATTCAATTTATGAATGTTATAAAAATTAATTTTAATATAAGCACACATAATGCATAAAATTAATTTTGAGAAAAATTTATCATCAAATCATAAAATGAATTTCTTATTTACTATGTAATAACTATTGGATAGATTATGATTTATAAAATTAATTTCATATCTAATAAAAATAAAATTGTTAGTAAAAGATATTTTCATACATTTAATAATTTTTTAATTATTTAGCTTTAATAATTGTATTTGTTCAGCTCATTTTAATTATAAGTGACCTTTACTTTTATTTTCTATATATATTTCATAATTTGGGTACCTATATTCATACCTTTCAATTTGAAAAATACATTACAATTTTTATACATATCTTAATAAAATGTTTCATGGTTTTTTGGTTCAGTGTTTCAGGTGATGAATTTAATTAATCGTAGTATTTCATTCAATTTGAAATTAATACTCAAATCCCAGGGTGTTACATTCTCCCAGACAACATAAATTGCATCCCGATAGGTTTAATTATAAATCACTACTGAAAATAGAAAAGGGTAAGTAAAATTTAGAAAGGACGCACCATTTAATTTCTTAAGAGATATCATACTTATAAAACTAGGAAACAAAAGCTTATTAACCAAAATTGAGGATAATGTTTTGGAATTGTATCTAGTCATTTGAGCTAAACATCAACCATGACAGGGTATCATGAGCCAAAAAATTGTTCATTCAAAGTTATTTCATAACCATAATTTCACAAATAGATTATCATATATTGGTTTTGAATAGAAAATGTGATTTCTATATTTTACTAATTAATATAGTCCATTTGTAGATAGTCGTCCCATTTTCATAAATCACTTCAAATTCATCCAAATGTAGAAAAATGATATTTTCATTAAAACTATTTCCATAAAATAAATATTAGGATATAATAATCTTACAATTATACATCTTACTTGATAATCAAATCATTGGGTGTGGTGATACAATAATCTTAAAATCATCCTAGCTATACTATAGGGGGTATAAATACAGTATGATATGACATAAAAAACTCTAGAGTGATGGATAAATTTTCCATAATTATCATGATCCAATTTTGTGATTTTCATATAATACTCCCTTCATTGTTGGTTTCCTCTTGTTGATTTTTAACTCTCATCATCCTTGTTATCCATTGGAATAGGGAATTGACTTTGATAATTCCATGCTCCTTGTAATTAAGTAATTTATGTGTTAATGGTTCCTTAATAAGAACCTTATTTTAATCCATCATGTTAATCAATCTCATCATTTTTCCTAAAATATTAGTTTATTTATAACCTCCTTTTACCCACATAAAAAAAATTTAGTTCCTTTGAGGAATTTCATAGGGTGGTTCTTCTCACATTCATGACATATATAAAATTGAATCTTCTTTCCTCCCTAGTATTTATCACATGAATTTCAATGAAATTCCATTTATCTATTATTTTGCGTGTTTGGAATATTTTTAATGTTCATGTTGTTAATCATAACACATAATAGCTGGGTGACCATAAACAAAAGATGTTCAATAGAATTTTTAATCTGATTTGGTTTCTCATTATATAAATGACCACATTTATCATAAAATCCATTGTTAACTCAATTTCTCCATGTTCAATCAATAAATTTTTAATAAAAGGATGTTAGGGATAAGAATACATCGTTCAATTATATTATAAATGAAAAAACTTTTAACTAAAAATGTATAAATAATCATGTATATATGTACCCTATTATATATATATTTCTAGGTTTCAATCTCGGTTTTTCATTTATATATTCTATTATTTTCTCCAAAAGTAACAAATTTTTTTTAAAGGGAATGTAAATCACCCAATAATATTCCCCAATAGTATAAAATGAGGGCCGTAATTAGACTTCTTTGTCATGCACCCTTTGAAGATAGTGTTAATACTCAACCGTACTTTTTAGAGATATTTTAGATAGTTGTATATTTTTCAAATATAGAATAATATTTATTATAACTATATGGGTATTTAATTTCTATGAAACAAATGTCTCTATATTTTTCTAATTTTTTTGGTTGTTATCTTAAAAATAGACTTATCACACAAGTTTTAACAATTTTTCTCTAATCCAAATCACAAAAAATACTAAACTAATCCTCATAAATAAAAATTCGTTTATTAAATGAAAAATGAGGTTCCCCATAACATTAATCCTTGGTTAAGTTCTAAAAACACACACATAACACATAGACTTCGATACCAAGGGATATGGGGCAAGATAAACACATCTATTTTCTACAACATTTATATAAGTTAAGCATTATATCCCACAAGTAATCTCACAAATCCAATAACCAATGGTTTAGTGTATTTGTGGAAATTTTATATAAACAATATATTTTAAAATACTTGTGAAATTTTTTATATAACTCTACCACTCTAGACTGACTTCTATATTTATTATATAGTATACTGATCACATCTCGATTCACTGCTTTATTTCACCCTTATATCACTATTTTAAAGTTGTTTTGTATCTAAAATTAAATATATTATCTCAAATTTCACATCAAATTTTATTAAACTATTAAAAATTTATCACTTTTAAAAAGAGAAATTATTCTTATTTTGGTGATTTTGTTGTAGGAGGAGGTGATTTGGAGGGTCAGAGATGATCCAGGAAGAAAATCGGCCAAACTGTATAGAATACCATGAAAATATGTCCACTGCTTTCAACATTTCATGAAATCCATTCCTCTAAATGGGTTGAATTTTTTTTGGATTCTCTACAAATTCATGGGATAGAACACATACCAGGAAAATGTAGCCTAATTCATTCATTAATGGGTCCATCAAAACTAATCTATCCAGGCGACATAATTTTCTCGATGTTAAAGACTTGGTCCAATATTTGAGACATATCTCACACTATAATCCTCCATTGGCAGGAAAATTTGATATAGAGACAATAAATATGCTTTCCTATGACTTCTCTATTTTTACAATGTCAATATAAGTCCATTTACCAACCTAAAACTGAGACACAAGTGTAATATCAAAATTTGGGTTCCTAAAACCACTTCCCATTGTGGCTATGAATTGGCAACTTGGGAACCCCATTTTTATGTTCGACCAAGGATTGAATTGCTACAATTTTTTAGTTTCAAAGGAGTAATCTTATTAACTTGGACGTTCTATAACATCTTATACTCACAGGGGGATATCTTGAATCATGGATCCCTTCGTTGAAGCCTTTCTCTCCTTCTCATGTTGTAATACTTGTCTTTGTGAAATAAATTTCATTGTTCTTATTTTATTTCTTCTATTTTTCTCTATTTTGATAACTTATCCTCTTAATTAATCTTACTATTTGTTCTAAAATTCAATATTATAAATGAGATTGGGTTATACAATTTCTAAACCTTTTCACATGTAAACCATTTTTACGATGACTACCCCACCCATGGAAGAGTAGTTCTTTTTAGTAATCGGTCTACCTATTACCTTCTTCATTCATTTATTTTGAATCAATGAAATATTTAAATTAACATAATATTATCTATAAATTTATTTTTTAAAATAAATGAAACTAAGAAAGAAATTTATCAATTAACACAAAAACACATGAGGTCGAGATTTGTGTAAATTGTGAGAGCACAAAATTAATATGTAAAAGAAAAACACACGGGATAAATTTTTAGAGTTCAAATAAAATCCATAAACTCAATTCATAATCATTTACATATTGGGTATGTTACTTAACTCACAACTAACCATAAGTTATCCTTATAACATTAATCAAAGATGGGTGCTACGATTTGATGTACTAAATCATGACTAATGTTTAATTCATTTCATCTTGCTGGTTTAGTAAATTTTTATAGGGATCAGAGGTTAATAAGTTAGGGGATCATAATTAAGTTGATGTTAATTTAAATTATAGTGATAAATAATTGATTTAAGAGGTATATTTAGATCAATTAAGCCTTTTAATAATACTTTATTAAATAAACATATTCTTGTTGTGTTTTAGTAATCAAATTTCATTCCAAAAAAATATTAAAAAAAATCTTTTTCCGACATAATTATTCTAGATTCATAACCAAAAACCCCAAAATTTTAATTATTATTCTCTTTTCCTTTTATTTTGTTTTCAAAATACCCAAAATATGTTGTTAAATTTACTTCCTTCTTTGAAAGACGACCTTGATCAACCGCTCCGCTATTCCTAAATACCCAAAAATCACACATTATTTGAGAGTGACATGACAACGCCTTTCAAATTGGCACGGTTTCTAGGGAGGCAAGTAATTTATTCAATATATTAGAGATACTTATTTTGTTTTTCATTTTATTCATTTCTTTTCTTCTTTCTTTCTTATTTTCCCATTCTCATGTTTTCTTCTCTCTTCTTTAATTTTTATCAGACCAACTCAAACATCTTTTATTTTTATTATGGTACGCTTTTCCTCTATTAATTTTTATTTTATTTATGACATGAACTAATCCCAAGGATCTGTTAGATCTAAATATTGATATTTAATATATCCTTTGTTCCCAAATCAAACAGTCTTATTCTACGGGATGTTTCAACATTCAACAAGTTGGATAATTCCTCCATTCTAGTAACACAAGAAATTGGAAGTAATACTAAATCAAATATAAAAGAAGAAACAATGGCTAAATGTAATTACAATGACCTTAATATAACCATTCAATAATTATCCGCACTATATATTAACTATCAACCAAATTGTATTGCATACCCAAATCTCAAATCAGACTTTGAACTAAAATCTAGGGCAATTCACATGATTCCAAAATTTCATCGCCTTTCTAAAAAGGATCCCAATAATCATATAAAATAATTTAATGTGGTTTTCTCAACCATTAAACAACGAAATGTATCTGATGATCAAATAAAACTATGATCATTCCCATTCTCACTTGATGAAACTACAATGGATTGAATGTATTAGTTTAAACCTAAAGATGTCACATGGTGGAATGATTTGAAATGTCTCTTCTTACGAAGATTTTTTCCAGCATCAAGGAACACCTCCATTCAGAAAAAGATCTCAAAAATCGAGAAAGACCAAGAGGAGTCAATTTATGAGTACTGGGAGTGATTCAAGAAGTTTTTTGAAAGCTACCCACATCACTAAATTAGTGAGAAACTACTCATCTAGTTCTTTTATGAATCACTCACACATATGGAGAGAAGCATGGTGGATGAAACGGATGGAGGGACATTCATCGAAAAAACACAAGTAGATGCATGTGCATCGATCAACTATATGACACAAAACACCCAAAAATTTGGCGATCGAGGTACACCACATGTTAGAGTAGTACATTAGGTAAGTCCTTATCTTGAAAATAATTTGATTTATAATAAGTTAGAAGAATTGACCACTATGTTGAGGAATATTTATTTGGATCAAAAGACATCCCAACCGACTATTATGGTTCCAAGAGGCATTTGTACTGAAACAGACCACCAAAATGACTATTACCCCTAATTAAAATAGTCAGTGGATTGTGAAGCAGTTTTCCCTGGGAGACCATATCCACAACAACAATATACAAATACCCAAAATAATTATTATCCCATTGCTCCAACATACAACCAAGGGTGGAAGGATCAGTTAGACATAAGTTATAAATCTGGACAACAATAAAGACCCCATTTTCATAAAAATTCTCAGCAGCCTCCGCCTTAACAATAGGCTTTCCAACAATGCCAAAAGAGATTTGAAGCTCAAGAATCAACAAGTAAACAACAAGGGATTTCTCAAAAAAATATAGATTCTAATACTGATGGAATTTTGAAAATAAACTATTCTTAATCAACAGAATGAGCTGAAGGGTCAAGTATCAGAGAGAAGGGAGTTGATGACTCAAATGAGACATATTTTCACTTCCCTCCATGGACTAGTAACTAAGAACTCCAGAAATAATCCTTCCCAACCTACTCAAAATACCAAGGGGAATGAAAGTTACATCACATTGAGAAGTGGGGATAAAACAACTGATACTTTTTCACCTACTATTCGACCAAGATTCTCCTCAACACCAGAGAGGCCCCATTCAAGAACAGTTGTTTTGCATCCTAAGGATAAAGAAAAATGTAAGAAAATAATTGATGAATTTCCATCTAAACCTCCTCTGTTTCCAAACAGAGTTGTAAAAACCATGGAGATGGAAGAAGAGGCGATGAACAAAGACATTTTGGACACATTCAAGCGTGTTTTGATCAACATCCATATACTTTAATAAATAAGTCAAATCCCATGGTATGCCAAATTTTTAAAAGAACTCTGTACCAATCAACTTGTGTTCAAGGGATAGGAGAGGATCATTCTTGGAAGGAATGTGTCAACACTCATCACACAAACTCTATCAATTCCAATAAAGTGCAAGGTTCCCAGTTCATTCACCATACCATGAACTGTAGGGGAGTTTCACTTTTTTGTTTCATTATCTGATTTAAGAGATACCATAAATTTGATTCCTCACTCTGTATTCTATTCTTTACAGGTTGGTGATTTAAAATCAATGAGAGTAGTGTTATAGTATTATAATAGTGCAAAAACATATCCTACAGGATTCCTTGAGGATATACTTGTTAAGGTAATCAATATGATCTTTCATGAATATTTCTATGTTCTTAACATGGAGGAAGATCACGTAAGACCCCATTCTCCCATTATCTTATGTAGGCCCTTCCAAAAATCTTCAAAAACTATCTTAAATGTCCATGAGGGTACACTTTCAACGGAGTTTGGGGATGATGTTGTGATATTTAATGTTAAGGACTAAATAAATTACCCCTCAAGGGACCATTCTTCATTTATTATCTCCCATTTTGAACCACAAAATAAAAAACCGATGGAATTTGATTTTTCTATACTTAGGGAGATTATGAGTATTGGTTCTATTTTGATGTATAAGAGAACTTCCACGCCTATTTTAATGCAAAAAACTATCTTAGATATGATATCAAAATGGATTAATTTTATTACTTTTATCATGTGGAGTCATATTATGACATGGCAGTTGAGTATGATGATGGATTTGATGCTTTATTCTATGATTTTGATGATGTATATTCTAATACTGATGTTTATTGTGTACATATTTCAATTCCTTCAATTTCTCCATCCATACATCATCCCTTCATTGGAATTCAATCTATTTCCAAAAAATTTAAAATACTCAAACTTATTGAGTGGTGAGAAATTACCTATTATCATTGATAACAAACTCTAATTTTAAGATGAAGAAAAACTTTTGAATATTTTTAGGGAGAAAATTTGTGAAATCAGGTGGACCTTGGCTGACATATCTAGTATTAGCATATCTATTTTCATGCATAGGATTGTTTTAGAGGATGGGGCTAAACCAGTTAGGCAACCACAAAGGAGACTCTTTCCAACCCTTCTGGATGTTGTTAAAAAAGAGGTTGAAAAATTGCTCGAGGAAGGTATAATTTATCCCATTTCAGATTCAAAGTGGGAAATTCCTATTCATGTTGTGCCTAAGAAAAAAGGATTTTCTATTGTTAAAAATGATAATGACTAGTTAGTTCCAATGGGGGAACAAAATAGTTGGTGTGTGTGTGTATTGAGTATAGGAAACTAAATCAATAAACTCGAAATCTCTATTTACCCCTCGCTTTTATTGATAAAATGACTGAGAGACTAGTTGGGAAAACAAACTACTATTTATTGGATGGTTTTTCTTGATATATTCTTATTCCTATAGCCCCAGAGGATCAGGAGAAGACAACGTTCACTGGTTTATTCATCATGTTTGCCTATCATAGGATGCCATTTGGGCTTTTCAATTCCCAAGGCACCTTCTAGAGACGTATGGTGAGTATTTTTTATGATTATTTTGAGACCTTTATAGAAGTATTTATCTAAGATTTATAGTTTATGTCTCTTCATTTAAATATTTTATCTATAGTTTAGGAAAGTTGTTGAGTCTCTATATTGAGAAGAATATGGTATTGAACTTTGAAAAGTTTCTTTTCATGGTAGAGCATGGAATTGTCATAATGAATGTTGTGTTAAAACAAGGGATAGTGGATGATAGATATAAGGTAGAAATTATTTCATCCTTACCATATCATTCATGTGTTCGTGATGTTAGATCATTCCTAGGGCTTGTAGGATTTTATTTGTGCATCATAAAATATTTTAGTAATATTTCTCTTCCTATGTCATGTTTACTTCAAAAGGATTCTTAATTTGGGTTTGATAATTCTTATAGGATTTCCTTTGATCATATAAATAAGTTTTTGACAACTTCACCAATTATACAGCTGCCACGATGAGATACTCCTTTTATACTTATGTGTGACGCCTCCAACTTCGCTATCAGAGTTGTCTTATCTCAGAGGGTGGAGGTATGTTCACATGTGATTGTATATTCCTTGGGACATTAGATGTAGCTTAATCATTCTACAAAACTATGTAAAAGGAGGTTATTTCCATTATATTTTCCATAGATAAATTCAGTTCATATTTATTGGGATATAAAGTAGTTTTTTATAGATATGCAGGCCTAAGGTACCTCTTAAAGAATCCAGATGAAAAGACCTGACTTAATTGATGGATTCTCCTTCTTGAAGAATTCTATATTGAGATAAATGTTAAGAAGGGGGTCAGAGAACCTAGTGGCAGTCCACATGAGTAGTCTTACTCACAAACTATAGGATGACACCTTGTACCATGTTCCACTTCGTGACACTTTACCTGACGAGCATCTTTATTCCATCTTAGGTATACATCATCAGTGTACAGATTTTGATAACTTCCTTTTTGGCTATGAAATCCCTGAAAATTTCAATAAATATCAAGTCCAATAATTAAAGGGTGAGTCTAGATTTTATCTATGGGCTTATCCCTACCCATGGTGCATGTGGAGTGACAAACTTATTTGGAACTGTGTTACTGATCATGGGTTTGAGTCTATTTTATGTTTTCGTCATACACTTTCTTGTGAAGGACACTTTGGACCACAACAGACCGCTAACAAAGTCTTAGACTCTAGATTATATTGGACTAGACTATTCCCTGATTCTCATGCGTTTTTCATGTTGTGATCACATTACCAACACACTGGGAACTTTTATAGGAGACACAAGATGACCCAACAACCGATATTATTCTGTGATATTTTTGATGTTTGTGGAATTGATTTTAAGCATCCTTTTCCTAGTTCATTTTGATTTTTTTACATTTTGGTTATATTGATTATGTGAGTAAATGGGTGGAGGATAGGGACACCAAGACTAATGAATCTCATGTTATAGTCAACTTTGTCAAGGCATATATTTTTTATAGGTTTGGAGTAATAAGGCTATCATTAGTGATCATGGGACACCCTTTTTCAATCATAATTCGACCTCCCCCTTTCAGAAGTAGGAGGTGACACAGAATACATCAACACCATACCACCCCCAAACAAATGGTCAAGAAGATGTTTAAAAAAGGGAGGCGAAACAAATTTTTGGAGAAAACCATGTACCTTAATAGGACGGATTGGATGAAGGGATTGGATGATGTGTTATGCGACAATGGGACAAAAACAAGACAAACATTGGTATATACCCATTTCGAATTGTTTTTGGGAATACATTTCATCTCTTAGTGAAAGTTGAGCATCGAGAATATTGGGATATAAAGAAATGAAACATGGATTTGGCCCAAGCTAGATTTCAAAGGAAGATGAAAATTAAAGAGCTCAAGGAGATTCAATTATCATTATATGATAACACATGGATCTATAAGGAAAGATCAAAAGCAAACCATGATAGAATTATCCAATAATGAGAGTTTAGTGTTGGAGAGAATGTCCTACTCTATAGTTTACAACTAAAGCGGATGCCTAGTATGTTGTGTACTAGATGGTTAGGTTCCTATATTGTATATAATGTTTTTCCTTATAGTGAATTGGAGATCAAACAATAGTACACTAGAATAATATTTACAGTCAATGGGAAACGATTGAAGCAATACATTGAGGGAATTTCTACTGATGTAGTGGATTTAATCACAATGTATGACCCCATCACTACATGAGAATATGAGGCTATTCCATACCCTTTCACTTTTATATTATTTTCCCTTTTTAAAATTCATCATTTCATGTACACATGTTATGTCAGGGGATCACATTGAAGAAAATACAATATTTTATGTGTGGGGGAGGGAACCGTTGGAGTTTATTAATTTCAATAGTTTTTATATTTTTAAATAATAAAAAAGTAAGTGATTTTTTATTTTTTTGTTTGTTTCTGAAAATTTTGAGCTAAAATAATTCACATCTCCATTTTGAAGTTCATATCAACGAGTGAAACAATTTATCCCATGAAATCGAGCTTAAGTAAATAAATAAAAGGAATTTTTTTCAAGTTAAAATCATTATGAATTTCATGAAAAGTACTCTAAATTTTGAATCCAATGCCACATATCACTATATTTATATTTGAAATAACATTCCATTGAGGCTCTTGAACCATTTTTTTATATTCTTTACATTTTCCTCACTTATTGAGAGAACCAAAGCATGATTTATTTAACCAAAATTTGATTCTATCATATAAAAACTTGAGGGTTTAAGGTACTTTTGTTTTGAATGATTGATGTATTAATTTGTTATAAATCCCATTTTTTCTAAAAATAATTTTTTATAATGGCCTACCTTGAAAATTTAATCCATGTATGGCTTAGAATAAATGAACAACCTATTAGGATAGCCACATTATTAGAAAATTTTCTTTATCCAACCTGCTCTTGAATTGAAATTACATAATCTAGTTGATAATAATTGTGGGGGAAGTTATCTAGTATTTTTCTACCACATTTTGTGATAATTTGTGATGAGTCAAATGTAAAAAATACGTGTTTTATGATAAAAAAATAATTCTTCTAAATTTAGTGCCTTTATGCAGCATTAATGATAAAATAATATGGGACTTTCTGGAGCATCTAATTAAGAAAGAAAGTTGTGCCTTTCTAGGGCTTTCAAGAAAATCTATGTTTGAGAAGATTTACATTTCTTTTCTGAATTTAGGAATGATGTAAAATTTCCATGAGTTTTGATGATGGTGGAGATGAATTGATAATAAGGGGAGGGAGGAGGAGACCACACTAGAGTGAAACTATTAATATTGAAAATTCTCTTCAAAAAGATTCAAGACCTCCTCATTTAGCCTCCTAAATTTTCACATATAAATCTTAACAATCTAAATCCACAGAACAACCACGAAAGGTCCCCATGATGAAAATATGTCCTTGAATCACATCGGAAAGAGATGTCGGAATTTATGAAGCCTCTAGTGACCATTATATGAGTTTGGATTAGAATGACATTGCTGAAAAGATTACATTTGTGTGATAAGGGAAAATTCATGTGAGGGAATTGTTTAGTGTTAATGGGAGGATAAATGAATTGGAAATATATTGAATGATATGAATTAAAAACTAGAAATAATGGATTTTTGAGGGGGCATGATGTCTTTTGTTTCGTATTGGTAGATCTCACGAGAATGTGTTTTTAATTTTCATTGATTTATATGGATGTTTACTTGTCCAATTTTTTTCGAATACATGATATGATGTTTTTACCTAGAGTGCAAAAGGGTATGTGTGGAGGTGTTATTGAATCTTGATTCACTATTTTATATCACCCTTAAATTACTATTTGAAACTTGTTTTGTATTTAAAATTAGAAATATTATCTCAAATTTTACATCCCAGTTGATTCAATTATTAAATATTTATCACTATTAAAAGAGATATTATTCTTATTTTGGTGATTTCGTTGTAGGAGGAGGTGATTTAGAGGGTCGAAGATGATCCAAAAGGAAAATGGGCCAAACTACATGGAATCCCAAGGACATATGTCCAATATTATGAACATTTTGTGAAATACATGATTTCAAATGGGATGAAATTTTTTTGGCCTATCTATATATTTATGATATACAATTCATATCAATAACCATAATCCAAATTCATCAATTCAGTGCTCCATCTGAACCAGTCAGTCTAAGGGATAGAATCTACACAACGTCAAATATTTGGTTATATATTTCAGCCATATCTCATGATTTAATACTCTATTGGCCGCAAAAGTTTATATGGAGACATTAAAGATGATGAACTACAACATCTCACTTTTTTTCAAAGTTGAGATAAGTCCATTTTTGATCCAAAAACTGAGACAAAATTGGTATCTTGAAATATGGGTGCCCATAACCACTTCCCATTTTGGCTATAAATTGGCACCTTGGGAACCCCATTTGTCAATTAGAACATGGAGTGAAGTTATTCCATTTTTTTGTTCTAATGGAGTCTTTTCATCACCATAGTTGTTTTGGAACCTTCTATACTCATATGGGGAGCTTTGGATGCAAGGATCCCTTCATCTAAGCCTTCATCTCTATCTTATGTTGTAATATTTGTTTTTGTGTAATAAACTTCTTAGTTCTTATTTTATTTCTTCTATTTTACTCTAGTTTTTTCAATTCTCTTATTCATTAATCTTTTTGTTTGGGATGGAATTGAAGAGAGTAAATTAGATTTTGTTATACCCTTTCTAAACTTTTTTCACATGAAAAACGTTTCTACGATGACTACGCCACCAATGGAAGAGTAGTTATTTTTAGTAATTGGTCTACCTGTTTCCTTTTTCATTTATTTATTTTGAATCAATGAGATATTTTAAGTAATATAATATGATCTATGAATTGAGTTTTCAAAATTTAAGAAACTAAGAAAGAAAATTATCAATTAACAAAAAAAATGAAGTTGATATTTTGAAAATTGTGAAAGTGAAAACTTAATCGGTAAAACAAAACCATAGAGGATACATTTGTAGAGTAAAAATACAATACCTAAACTCAATTCATAATAATTTCCAAAGTGGGTATATCCCTTAACTCACAAATTTACATAATTTATCCTTATAACATCAATCAATGAAGGGTGTTACGGTTGTACATACTAATGATAGCCTAAGGTTTAGTTATTTTCATCTTCTTTGTTTAGTAAATTCTCGTATGGTTTTGTGGTTAACAAGATATGGGATCTTAATTAATTTAATGTTAATTTAAATTGTAATGATAAATAATTAAGTGAATTGGAAGATTTAGATCTATTACACCTTCTAAAAATAGTTTATTTAAAATATCTTCTCATTGTGTTTTATTATTAAAATTTCATTATGAAAACAAAAACCAACAAATATATAATCTTCTTACAATGTAATTTTAATAGATTTATAACTAAAACAACATATTATTTTAATTATTGTTCTTATTACCTTTTATTTAATTTTAAAAATAACTTTAATATTTTATAAAATTTCATTCCTCCCTTTTTAGGTGACCTTGTTCATCAACTCACCTTCACTAAAGAACCCAAAAATCCCACTTCATTTTAGAATTCCCATGATAGCGCCTGTCATATAATCATCAACATACCTTGGGGAATAGAAATATATGATGTGGGAAAGCTCAAATGACTATTAAGGGATAAAATTACCAATGAATAATAGTATTTAGTCCATAAACATGTGTGAGAACATGGATAATGGAAAAAACTGATTAAAATAACATGGAATCATCAGTGCTAATAATAAAAATAGTCTGATCATTAAGGACCATGATATTGGAACATAATTCTAGTGAATGTTTGTCAGTGAAACATACTAATTATAAAATAGATTATAACCATTCAACAATAACCTTGAATCATGGGATAATACATATTAAACATTAATATTATTTAACTATGTAACATATATGTATATGGGAACATCCCCTTTATGAGACACTCAACCACACCAACTCTTGTAAATAGTCATAATTGTGTACATGAATAATGACCTAATGAGATATATATTTTCAACCACATTATTTGAGGAATATATATAACACCACCTATTAACATCTATACATATGTGTGACACTTGATATTTACCTTTCATTATTTCACAAAGTACCCATGGAATGAAAATGGTTTTCAAAACATTTTCAAAATGTTATCACATTAAATATACTCATGGATTACATCAGTTAATAAACAAAATTTTAATAACCCAAAAAGAGTATTTCAAAAATTTATATATATATATATATTCATAAATATAACCTTATAAGAAATATAAACTTTTATATTAAAGAGTAAAACGGGACTAAAACACAAAAAAGGTCTTTAGAAAACATTTCATAACAATATTATGATGAAAATATTTTTGAGTGACTTTTGAAAAATAAATAACTAAATCCATCAAAGAACATATTTTTTGAGAGAATTTAATTCCATAGAAATTAAGTTATAATGGAAATATAATATCATCAAAATATTGTTGAAAAAACCCTATAAAACACTAGTCAGTGACGAATAATTATGAACCAAGAGAAGTAGTTGAGTTAGGAAAACCACTTACAAATTCGTTATATTTCATATTGAAAACCCATTAATGGTATACCATAAGCTTTATTTTTATAATTAAATCATGATTTATAATTTTTCAATCAGGTAATAAAAAATTGCAAGAAGAATAATCATAGCCCAATGAATGAAAAATAAGTTAACAAAAACCCTTACCTTAATTCTCAAATTCAATAAACAATATTAAAACTACTATATAATAAATGTTATCATCTAAATAACTTATTTTAGAACAATATTGAAATTTATTAAATTGTATATTTTTCAATTATGATTATTCATAACATATTTATTATTTACTTAATGTTTATTTCTACTATTAGATTTTAATAATTTTGATTATTTCATGCATGTTTATAATAATGACATCAATCCGAGTTATTTGATTCAATATTCAAAAATAAATGGTTATAAATAATATATTTAAATTATTTATGCATCCTCATTATCAATTGATCTAAATTATATGAAGGATTCATGATATCATGATACAAGATGATCTTATTTTTGTTAATTTACATATATTAATTGTAAGAGACCAACTCGGGTCAACCAGACCAATCGCACAAGTTATACCATTATGGAGTGAGTTATAACAATTTTTACAAAATGAGTCATGAATATAATAAAAACAAGACATACCAAAAAAGTAAAAAGCTAAAATAATAGGGAGATACATATAATCCAAATAGGATAAACTAGGAAGTATGAAAATTCTAGACTAACAAGTCTCCTTATGACCACCAGCCACCTCCAAAAATCAACCTAAACTGAAATAGAGATGTAATGGGAAAACAAAAATCTAAATAATCCTCTTCTCTTTAAAAGTATCTTTCATGATATGGTCTGCAAACATGCATTGTAAGAAGTAATGTGTATTAAATAGAGCTAATTAGTAAACCACCAAAGAATCTATACAAGTTATAATATCAATAATTAAAAAGTTCAATCATAAAAACAATTACATGAAATTTTATAATCAAATAATTTAAAAAATTTCTAAATCACTTTTTGGTTTTCCTTTAAATTCATATTATTTTTTCAAAAACAAAAAGAATTCCATTTATTGAAAAAGTAGGTCAACATACAAAGATATATATATACAAGTGAGCCAACATCCATGAATTAATACATCATTCAATAAACATCCATAAGAAACAATTAGCCTTTTATTAGGCTCTATCCTATGGGCAAATATATAATAGACACTCACGATACCAAAAGTAATAATGATAGATCCAAATAAAATTGAGTCTTTCCATAGTCTATCAATATACAAGAGGTTATCTTCTAGTGGTGTCACACACACTAAGGCTACCCATGCCTCTTTCTCGATGCACCCAAGGTTCCCACAATGTAATGTTTTTCAATTTATTTTTTAAAAACGATGATCACATGTTTATAGAATCCATTTAGAATCCAAGACAATCTCTTTTAGGGTTTGAAAATCTATTTCATTCTAAATCAAGTAAATTCTGTTTTCAAAGAAGAAACCAATTTAAAATATAAACCCATGCCTTTTCCAATGTGAACACATTCAATTACATTTCAAATCGCATGGAATAAAAATTAGAAACCATATATTTAAGGAATTAGAATACTTGAATTGATCCACCAAAATCATGGATGTAGATAACATAACTACCTTTGAGAAATGGGATTGGAAACTAAAAGATCTACCTTTACAATAAAAGGTATGAAAAGAGACTATAGAGAAGCAATCCAACCAAAATGGTGATCAACCACTAAACTAAATAATGTAGTTAGAAAGGAATAACCAGATATCTCTTAGGGATATCCCTTTGTTGAATAAGGAAGGATTCATAGATAATAATGAAACATATCACCCATACAATGACCCCAAATTCAAACACCATTACATTTACATGGAATGTAACCCATTTACAAATATTGTAATCCTCAGGGACCATATATTCTGAAAAACCCATTCCATTTTTATTTTAAAAAATATTTTTATTCAGTCATGGAATGTAATTGTTACACTTTTTGAAACCTTTCACACAATATACCTACTTCAGGAATTCTTCCTAACTGTCATCACATGAAGTGTAATTCCCCAATACGGTATATAATTTCCAATAGAGTATCATAAACTATAGGTTTTTATGTAGAAAATTCCAAGAAATCGCTACTTTCACCATTACAGGTATCCTACCATTTTCACGATTGTAAATACTCGCCCATTAAAAAGGGACACCAAAAGATAATATTAAAACATACCTTACAAAAAGGTAATGAATCATTAGAATCTCTCTACCATAAAATCATTATCTCCCTGGAAAGTGATCACGATCTTGGGTCCCCAAAAAGAGAAGGTCACCAATACTTTATGAATGACTCCCAACCCAACATCTCATAGTGATCCTGTCAAAAAAGTAACAACACCAAGAGCTGTGGGTCATTTTACCAAGCATTACCTTATCATAGTGAAACATAATCTGAACTATCTACTCAACCAAAGTGGTATAGGGTTCAAGATCTAAACATCCCACCTAATCACATGGGAAGTATCTAGAATATACCTTCTCAAATTGGAAATAGGAACCACATCATAGATAGATTTAAAACTAGATGACAAGCCCAACAAGTAGGCCACCCTACATAGTCTCGCAGATATCTATAAATGGCCCACAAACCTCAGTTCCAAATTTTCCTACTTACCAAACCAATGATGTCCTATGAAGGGAGAAACGTCGAGAAAAACCTAACCACCAACCACAATATCTAGTGGTTTCCACTAATTGACTTCATAAGATTTATGATGAATATTTTCCATTATCAAAAGACTCAAGATGGATTTGAACTCCTTTATTGACTCCTGAACCAAATCCAACCCAACCAAGGACTGTGCTCTTAACCTTTCCATGAATAAGGAAGATCGATATGGACCCCTTTACAAAGCCTTAAAGGGTTAAATCATGATTTATGCTAAAAAACTATTGTTATAAGAAAACTTGACTAAAGGACTTCCCATACCAATATCCACAAAAATTAATCATGCAAGATTATAGCATATCATGATGAACATGTATAGTTTTCTTTGTCTGTCCATCCTTCTGCAGATGGTAAGTCGTGTTCAATTTCAATTGGGAACACATTTCCTCATGAAAAAGTTTTTAGAATTTGGATGTGAATCCTGATTCTATACAAGAAACAACCATATATGGAACTAAATGAATTATCAAAATCTACCAAAAATATAATTCCTCATAGCGATCCACTCTCATCTTTTCATTTATTGGTAAGAAATGAACTGATTTAGTCAGTCTATCGATAATCACCCAAATCATATCCTTCTTAAAAGGTATCCATGGTAATCCAATGATGAAATCCAGGTAAATTTCCTCCACCTTCCATATCAGAATTGGTAAATAGTGAAACAAACCTTTCAGTATCTGGTCTTTCATCACAACTGTAACACCCCCTGATTTCATAGTACGTTATTTCTTCCAAGTAATTCAATAACTTGCACTACATGCAACACCGAGTTCTAGCGCACCATGACTTACCAATCTAGCCGTTAAAAAGTGGTTATGAATGGTATTAAAAGAATTTTTAACATTATATAATCTATATAATTTTAGAATCCATATTGTGAGTTTATTATACATAATGTAAGAACTAATTCAATTTTTTAGATAAAAGAATTAATTTTCAAAAAAATGAAATTTTACCACCTTTTAATGGAGAATCCTCTTTAAATACAATATTTGAAACTTTTATATATTCAATTAGACAAAATAAACTTCTTCTTTAGAATCAAGATATAAGAATTTAGTTTCAATTAATTTTGATGTTTTTCTGATAACTTTCATATTTACGTGAATAGTGAACAATACTATATTTTAACTGAAAACAACATTTTTAATCAAAATAATTTGAAGTGTTAAATTATAAATTTTAATGGTTTGGAAGTATAAATCTATTATATTTTGGAAATTTAATCTAAATCTAGAAATTTTACGTTATTTGACATTGAAATTGAACATAAACAATTGTCAATCGTTTGATAGTTATTATTTCATAAAAATACGCTTTTTGGTCTTGACAATGGGAATTAATTTTAAATTAATAAATGAAGATTCTTTGTTTTTATTTTAGTAAAATGGACTTCATTTTTGAATTCAAAATATCAAAATTATCTTAGGGTAAAATTTTGGTATTTTTCTGAAAACATTCAATTTTTCATGAATAGTTAAAACACTGTGTTATTATTTAAAACCGACTTTTTATTTAAATAATTATTTATTTTATTAAAATTTATTTTAAGTCAAAAAATATATATAATAACTATATAAGGTCAATTTAATTCATTGGAGACATTTTATAATAAAATTAGATGTATAAAATTTTAGCGAACGTTTTACTGTCTTTTTCCCACTCCTATGAGCATTTTCAAATTTGCATAAAACATAATTGTACCACTTCTGTGAGTTGAATTTCAAAAATCTGAGAGACACGATTGAGATCAGTAATTAAAATGTTGATCAATAAGATGAAAATAATTTTTGGTGATTAGTAACTTTTGACTTTTATTTACCAGAGTTAAAAGTAAATAGGGTAATTAAGGGTAAAAATGGTATAATAATTATCCTAACACATGTCTTAATTATATTAGGTAAATGTAATTCGACCAAAAAAAACCTTAGTAAAAAAATATGATCTTTTAGGTCCACTGGGATTAGATAAGGACATTGATTGTTATTTAATTCAAAGAAGAGTTAAAAGTGTTAAATTCAATGTTTAATAACTAAACCATTTTTAATATAGGGTTAAACATAATATAAATTCCACTAAAAATATTCATTAGAAAGATAAAAATATTTCCTACATAATGGTATTTTATTTATAATTTTTATACATTATATAATTTAATTTATTTATGACACACTAATGATGCAATAATTACCTTATTAATGAAATATTAAAATAATTGATATTATAAATACCCAAATAAATGTAATTTGAGACTTTTTATGAATTAAACTGATTTTATAGGTTACTATCACACGTTAGGGTTGATTAAATGAATTGTTTTCAAATTAATAATGTTGTAATAAATTATTAAAAAATAAAATACCGAATAGTGTCAAAATTGACATAAAAGAGTTTTTAAAACAAATATTATATTATTAATTGGTATTCTATTATTATAAATCTAAGTTTTGGAAAAGGGATTAAAAAGTATTATATATGTCATTAATGAAACACTTGGGGTTCTCTTGGAATTTTAGAGTATTTTTATTAAGCATATAGTGTACGAATACACGAAGACATGTTAAAAGTTAAACTATTTATCTAAGAGTTGAATCTAAAATATAAGGTTAAAATTGTAACCTAAACTTGTATAAAACCTATTGGTTGAAAGTATTTTGACACATAACCTCCTAAGGCTCTAATTAAATTCATTTTTAGCCATTATAAACCGAATATGATTGTATAATAAATTAATAAATTAATATTTTCCTAAAGTTCCCCTCCCCCTCTTATAAAAGATCACTTCCCCTTCTCTCAAATTCACACCTACAAAGCCATTTGGCTCGGCCAACCCCTACCCAGATATCCTCCCAAAAATCCTACTTTAATCATAGAGTCATTACATTGGTAACAAAGAAAACATAAGGAATTATTTTGATCAAATCAAAAGGAAGAATACAAACAAGAGGTAATGATTTCACCACCCTCTTTCAAGTTATTTTCTTCTTCAACTTAATCTTTCTTTGTTATTACCGTACCAAAATAATAAATCTAGTACCTTATATATACTGTGATGTTATTATAAATATGGCACTGCCATATTCATTATTCTATACATCCTATGAATGATAATGTCACCATGCGTGCGTACGTACTGCTTACCGTCTCCACATCGTGGTGTCATTTGTTATTCAACACTATGTTATTTGGATTGATATAATGACGAGTAATACATATATAAAAAATAAAAATAACATGATAATTTCTCTCCAAAATTAATATACCATCCAATTCCATACCTTTAATGAAATGATATTGTCGCTCGTTCGTACGTACGGATTACCGTCTCTACGACGCGATGGGATTCATTTCCATGTTCACCATTCATCGATGATTATAATAATATATATTACTAATAAGTATGTAATATATGACATAATAATGATACTATATATATATGTACTTACATATATCTTATTCACTTACTTTCATTCAATACGATATGAAAACAGAAACAACGTTTATGCGTACGTATGGCCTGTTGTCTCCATAAATGGTGTTTTCCATTTCATATATCTATCTATTATAAATATTTATATTATAAATATATATTATATATAAATCATGTTTTATATTTTGGATGTATTTAAATCATTATATAAATGATACGATCAAGAATAACAAGTTAAAACACGTACGATAAAGAAAGCGATTATTACCCAAAATGTTAATTTAACTTGGAAATCATTATTAAATGGGTAGTATAAAGTCATAAATTAATCATGTATGATATAATAAATATGAATATGGTTCTGTTATAATTTAATAACACACTATAATCATTATACAAGAGGTTAAACACACCCACGACCAAAGGAAAGTGCAAGGTAAGAGTTAATTTCACAATATCTTAATTATCTGAAATTGTTTTTACGTAAGTATCTAATGGGAAATATTTATTATCCATGTCCATGTTTCATGAAAGAGTTTTCAAATGGATTATTTTAAGTTATTTTTTACTAAAACATCATTTTAATCATTTTAAATATTTATTCCTCTAAATCATTCTCATTAATGTCTTTATTTTCAAAATGGTTTTAAAGGATGTATATAAATTGTCATGAATGTTTTTAAAATATTGATTCCTTTAAAAAGTTTCAAATTGTCATGGGATACTTTGATTAATTTTTTTTAAATGTCTTCCTTTTTAAATTTTGTGACTTTTAAATGATTTCATGAAAAATGGATATTTCTCTCAAAGAGTTTTACAAATCATTTTCATCTATGTGAACATATTTTTATGGATTTTAAATTTGTTTGAAGTTGATGTATTATGAAAACAATCATCCATATTGTATTGAAATTTTTGTGATATGTTTGACTGTGGATGTGTTATTTTAATACCATTCATGGCCTATGCATAAAGTATTGATATTCTGTATGGTATTTATAAAATGAATGTTTATGTTATGGTTAATCCTTTTCATATTAGGGATGCATTAGCCTTAGTAAGTGATGGGTGGAGACTACTATAGCTCCTCTATGCATCGGTAGGTCACATGAGACAAACTAGTGTCTTGGCACAAGGCCTTGAAAAAATATTATTTTTAGTTTTGTAACATGGCCTTGGATATGTGGTTATGAATGTCTGGCATTATGAATTCCATCGTAATGAAAGTGGCTATTGATATTGCATGTGATTATTCAACTAGTAGAATATCTATGTGAGTAAGTAAATGGAGTTATTTTGATTTATATATACCATATTATGATGAATTTTATTTTGAAAATTATTTTGTTTTATTTTTATACATTGCCTTAAATGATTATGCTTATTTATGAATGTTTCTGCTATATTTCTATCCTTACTGAGCATTTGAGCTCACCCCTTTCTTATGTTTTATTTTCCCAAGATCCCAAGACTTTTTTTTGTTTGAGATGAAGAGTTAAGCTAAGGGAACTATGACAATATCAAAGGATTATTATTTTTTGTTGTATGTTAGAAAGTACAATGTAACGTTCATGTATGTAATCTATTTTCCTAGACTGCTAAACTGATCGGTCTTTTGGGACTTGAAATCTTGAAATCATGCCATTATATTAATATAATGCACTGACTCTAGGAATCTAGGGTTGGGGTGTTATAGTTGGTATCAGATGAGGTTTAACAATAACCTTGGAAACTAGATTTAGATAAACTATGATTAGAGCACAATAAATTAAGATAGAATTTGAGGATTATTATAGAAGAACTTCCTATAATTTTGGTAAGGTAGTGATTTTGTGAGTTTTCCATGCAATACATCCCTATCTGGATACGAGCAGGTAGAGGTGGCTCTGGAATAGATATACCTAGGGGTGAAACCCGAAAACAATTCTTTGAGCTAGAATTGAATGGGAACTGGTGAATGACAACGAGTCTTGCTGCACTCTTGCTTACAACAAAATCCCAGGGGATATGCATAAGATAATTCACATTTTCATTACAATCCATTATGAAGGATTTAGGAGTAAATAATTCCTCAAAGAAAAAATTGTTATGATTATGGATTATATCCATAAACAGTTAAATTTCCGTTAGGTATTTTACATGTTTGGAATTATGAATTGGAACTCATAAACTGGCCTAGTGTATTCTACCGTTAAGAAATGAAATCCAGTATAAGGAATGAGAACTCCAGCAATACCTATGATCCAAAGATTAAGAAGGATCATATCATTCATGGTATTAATCCAACATTTAGAATGGAAATATTCTCCCATGTATTCTCAACATATGAAGAAATAGTATCATGTGTTTACAAAATAAGTAAAGAATTATCTGAGTCCTATGACTTTAAAGGGAATCAAGAGAAGAAAAGTATGATATAGAGAAATATGGATAAAGGGAAGAGGGGAAAAATGATTTTCCCATATGTGATAACTGTAGAAAAAATCAACTTGGAAAATACAAAAATGGAATGGGAGATTTTGATAATTGTGGAGAAAAAGGACACCAAGTACGTGAATGCACGCGTAAGAACAAGGTTTCAAATTTACAATGCTTCATCTGTAAAAAGTTAGGACACTACGCGAATCAATGTACAAGTCATCGGATTATACAGAAAATGATGCTATTGGATAATAATAATGTTATGATACTACTACTGATGAAGAGGAATGACTAGTGTTCTAATATTGTTATTATAGAATTATTTCATTTGAGTGTTGTATCAATAATATACTATTTATATGAATTATAGAGATAAATAAGGATTGTACTGCAGTACTATTTTATTGTTAATTTGATATTATATGGTTCTAATAAAGGTGACTTAAAAAAAAGCAACACTTTTTGGAAAATACATGGTTGAATGAAAGGTAATCCTTCATATTGTCCTAATAATGAGGTAGTGATGTTGGAATAAGAGATGATTGATTTGGATAAAATATATTGGATATTATTGACTTCCTTGTAACGGATTAATAGTTTATTTATTTCATCATTGTTGGAATATTCAATATTATTGGGTATATGAAATATATTTAGTATTATATAAAGGATAAGGGATCATGAATGTAATCAATATGGTTTTATGGTAATTCAGGGTGTTACCATGTTTTAAAATAATACATGATGAAGGTGTACACATGTTATTACGAGGCAAAAAGGATCTTCATTGGGATTAACTTCCTTAAACATTTTGGACTGTGAGTTTGGATAGAATTATTTTGGATAAGTATAATGGTTGGAATGGATTATGTTTGAAATTGGATACTATCTTTAAGGTTATTTTTCAATTTTTATAAAAAGGAAAACACGTAGACCATGTGACAACCCGTCGCGTCAGACAAAGCTGTGGGAATCGAACCCACAACCATAGTGCGATTGGGATTTATCACCTACCAATGGACTAAATAAAGTCCTTGGATTGTATAATTTAGTTTCCATTTCTAGAGGGTTTGATAGGTGAATTCTAAATTCAATTTTTTGGAACCCTATATGAATAGGATAAATATAATTTTTATTATCTTTTAGAGTGAAATATGAGTTTGTGGTAGAAATTAGTTAAAGTATGAAACTCTACTTTTCTAGTATATATATATATTTTTCTTCTCTTATTATATGAATAAATTAATTCTTAAACATAAAGTAAGGGATATTAAAACTAAAAATGTGTTATCCTAATACCTTATGTTTTGTTGAACCGAAAATATTTTAAATCATCGTAGATTGATGGCTTTGAATCCCTCAATTCTACAATTGTTTGTGACTGATGACCCCAATCACTCCCTACAAATATTTACATTGTTTCTCCAATTATGTTTCTCTAATTTCCACCAATTTTCACTTAATTGAGATCATAATTTGGTGGTGATGTTTTCATTCCCCTTTTCCCCTTATTAAGAATAAATTTTATTAACCCAATTTCCGATGTGGGTTTTCCCACAAAGGTATTTTCTATTTTCAAACATTTATTTTAGAAGATCAATTTCAAATTATGAGGATGAAATTTATTTAATGGGGGAATAATGTAACACCCCAAGATTTCATAGTACATTATTTCTTCAAAGTAATTCAATAACTTGCACAACATGGAACACTAAGTTTTAGCACATCATGATTTACCAAACTAGCCGTTCAAAAGCTGTTATGAATGTTATTAACAGAATTTTTAACTTTATATAATCCTTATAATTTTATAATCCATATTGTGAGTTTCTTAGACATAATTTTAGAACAAATTCATTTTTTTCAGATAAAAGAAGTATTTTTCAAAAAAATGCAATTTTAGCACCCTTTAATGGTGAACCCTCTTTAAATCCAATATTTGAAACTTTTATAAATTAAACTTGACAAAATAAACTTCTTATTTATAATCTATATGTAAGAATTTAGTTTCAATAAATTTTTTGTGTTTTTCTAAAAACTTTCATATTTGGGTGAATAATAAAAAATACTATATTTTAACTGAAAAAAGATTTTTTTAATCAAAATAATTTATAGTGTTAAATTATAAATATTAATTGTTTGTAAGTATAAATATATTATATTTTTACTATTTAATCCAATTATATTCATTGTAAGTAATTTCACGTTGAAATTGGTCATAAATAAGTTTCAATCTTTTGATAGTTATTATTTCTTAAAAATACGCTTTTTGGTACTAACAATGAGAATTAATTTTAAACTAATTAATGCAGATTATATGTATTGAATTTGGTAAAATGTACTTCACTTTTGAATTCAGAATATAAAAATTATCATAGGGTACGATTTTGGTATTTTTCTGAAAACATTCAATTTTGGATGAATAGTGAAAACACTTTGTTATTATTTTAAACTGACTTTTTATTTACATTATTATTTTTTATTTAAATTTATTTGAAGTAAATATATATATATATATATATATATAATACTTATATAAGTTCAATTTAATTCATTGGAATCATTTTATCATAAAATTAGATTTATAAAATTTTATCGAACATTTTACCGTTTTTACTCACCTCCTAGATGTATTTGCAAATTTGTATAAAACATAATTTTACCGCTTTTGTGAGTTGAATTTCAAAAATCTAAGAGACACGGTTGATATAATTATGTAAAATGTGGTTCAATAAGATGAAAATAATTTTTGGTGAATAGTAACTTTTGTCTTTTATTTACCACAGTTAAAAGTATATAGGGTAATTAAGGGTAAAAATGATATCATAATTACCCTAACACATGTAATAATTCAATTAGATAAGTGTAAATCGACCAAAATGAACCTTAGGAATAAAATATGATCCTTTATGTCCACTTGAATTAGATTATGACATTTATTATTATTTAATTCAAAGAAGAGTTAAAAGTGTTAAATTCAATGTTTAATAACTAATAAAATTTTAATATAGGGTTACAAATAATATAAATTCTACTAAAAATATTCATTAGAAATATAAAAAGATTTCCTACATAATCTTATTTTATTTATAATTTTTAGACATTAAATAATTTAATTTACTTATGAAACAATGATGATGCAATAATTACCTTATTAATAAAATATAAAAATAAATGATATTATAAATACCCAAATAAATGCAATTTGAGACTTTTTATGAATTCCAATAATTTTATAGGTTAATAATACATGTTATTGTTGATTAAATGATTTTTTTTCGAAGTAATAATGTTGTTATGAATTTAGAAAAAACAAAATACCAAATAGTGTTAAAATTGGCATAAAATACTTTTTTTTAAAAAATATTATGGTATAAATTGTTATTCTATTCCTAAAAATTTAAGGTTTAGAAAAAGGGCATAAATACTATTATATATGTCATTAATGAACTAATTTGGGTTCTCTTGGATGTTTAGAGTAAGTTTATTAACCTTATAGTGTAATAATACAAGAAGACATGGTAAAAGTTATATTATTTATCCAAGAGTTAAATATAAAATATAAGGTTAAATTTGTAACCTAAACTTGTGTAAAACCTATTGGTTGAAATTATTTCGACCCATGACCACCTAAGGATCGAATTAAATTCATTTGGAGCCATTATAAACCGAATATGATTGTACAATAAATTAATAATTTAATCTTTTCATAAAGTCTCCCTCACCCCTCTTATAAAAGGGCACTTCCCCTTCTCTCAAATTCACACCTCCAAAGCCATTTGGCTCGGCCAACCCCTACCCAAGTATCCTCCCAACTATCGTACATTCATCCTACAGGCCTTCCCTTTGTATGAAAGCCAAACATAAAGAGCCCTTCTGATCAAATCAAAAGAAAGAACCCGAAGAAGAGGGAATGATTTCACCACCCTCTTTCAAGTTCTTTTCTTCTTCCACATACTCTTTCTTTGTTATTACCATACCAAAATAATAAATCAAGTACCATAAATATACTATGATGTTATTATAAATATGTCACAACCATATTCATTATTTTATCCATCCTATGAATGATAATGTCACCATGCATGCGTACGTATGGCTTAACGTCTCCACGCCATGGTGTAATTTGTTATTCAACACTATGTTATTTGGATGGATATAATGATGAGTAATATGTATATAAATAATTAAAGTAACATTCTAATGTCTCTGTAAAATTAATATACCATCCAATTTCACACCTTTAATTAAATGATATTGTCGCTCGTGCGTACGTACAGATTACCATCTCCACAACGCGATGAGATTCATTTCCACATTCACCATTCATCGATGAATATAAAAATATATATTACTAATAAGTTTGTAATATATGAAATAATAATGATAATGGATATATATATATATGTATGTATTTATTTACTCACATATATCTTATTTACTTACGTCCGTTCAATACGATATGCAAACAGAAACAACGTGTATGCATACGTACGACCTACTGTCTCAATAAATGGTGTTATAAATGGTGTTTTCCATTTTATATATCTATATATTATAAATATTTATATTATAAATATATATGATATGTAAATCATGTTTTATATTTTGGATGTATTTAAATCATTATCTAAATGATACGATCAAGAATAACATGTTAAAACACGTACGATAAAGAAAGCGAGTATTACCCAAAATGTTAATTTAACAAGGAAATCATTATTAAATGGGTAGTATAAAGTAATAAATGGATAATGTATGATATAATAAATATGAATATGGTTCTGGTATAATTTAATAACATACTATGGTCATTATACATGAGGTTAAACATACCCTCAACCCATGGAACATGCAATGTAAGGGTTAATTTCACAATATCTTTATTATCCGAAGTTGTTTTTATGTAAGTATATACTGGGACATATTTATTATCCACGTCCATGTTTCATGAAAGATTTTTCAAAGGGATTATTTTAAGGTATTTTTTACTAAAACATCATTTTAAATATTTTAAATATTTATTCCTCTAAATCATTCTCATTAATGTCCATATTTTTGACATGGTTTTTAAGGATTTATCTATATTGAAATGAATGCTTTTAAAAAGATAATCCCCATTAAAAGTTTCAAAGTGGTATGGGACACTTTGATTCAAAAATTTCATTAAATTTAGTCCTTTAAAAATTGTGTGACTTTTAATTTTTTTCATGAAAAAGTGATATTTCTCTCGAAGAGTTTTACAAATCATTTTCATCTATGTTAACATCATTTGATGGATTGTAAACTTTTTTGAAGTTGATTTATTATGATACAAATCTTACATATTGTATTAGAGTTTTTGTGATATGTTTGACTGTGGATGTGTTATTTTTATACAATTCATGGTTTATGGATAATTTATTGACATTTCATATGATAGTTTTAATACGAATGCTTCTATTATGATTAAACCTTTTCATATGAGGAATGCATTGGACAGAATAAGTGAAGGGTGGATCCCACTATTGCTCCTCAATGCATCGGTAGGTCTCATGAGAAAAACTAGTGTCATGGCACAAGTCCTTGTCAAAATCTTAATTGTAATCTTGGAACAAGGCCTTGACTATGTGATTATAAATGTCTGGCATTATGCATTCTATCATTATGAAATTGGATATTGATATTGCATGTTATTATTCGAGTAGTAGAATGTCCATGTGAGTAAATAAATGGCATTATTTTGATTTATATTTTCCATATTATAATGAATTTTATGTTGAAAATTCTTTTGTTTTAGTTTTATACATTGTCTTAAATGTTTGTGCATATTTATGAAAGTTTTGGAAATATTGTTATCCTTATTGAGCATTTGAGCTCACCCCTTTCTTATGTTTTATTTTCCCAGGATCCCAAGAAGTGTTTTATGTTTGAGATGCAGGGTTAAGCTAAAGGAACAATGGAATTTTCAAAGGATTCTTTTTTGTGTTGTATGTTAGAAAGTGTAATGTAACGTTCATGCATGTAATCTATTTTCCAAGACTACTAAACTGATCGGTCTTTTGGGACATGATTCCTTGTAATTAGGACAATGTATTAAAATAATGCACCGACTCTGGGAATATAGGTTTGGGGCATTATAGAAACTCTCTGACAAGTGAGAAACCATGATACACAATTAGGAACTGACTGCATCATCCACGGACAACAATACCAACATCTCAAATCATGGAACATGTTTTTATCTCCAGGTTTCATGGAACAACATGATCAGTGTCCACTAACTAATATATCATGTCTCTGGGAAAAAGGAACAACCAACCTACTATGAAATCACAAATATCACTAAGAGACTGATACCACTCGCTCGAGGTCCCACCACCATTTAGGATTTATCTAATCATCTCCTCTTAGTGTCTGTTGTCTACCCATGTCAGACACATTCATAAAAATGCGGGTCAACCTTTATCAAATCCAAGAACACCTTTCCACCAACTTCCTTCACTCCCAAGCTCATCTGAGAAAACAAAATCAGCAGAGACAACTATTCAATTGATTCCTTAACTACTTCGATCGGTAACCTTCTTCTAAAAGAATCAAATACCATATTTTCTATCAGGAGTTTATATATGACATCAAAATAAAAGGTCTGAATAGGCTCATCTGAGTGTCTCTTAAAAAGTTCATATCCCCTAAGTGAAAACATACATTAGGATTTTGTGATCAGAATACACTATAAATCACTACCCAAATAATATAGTGATCCCATTTATTGAGTTTTTTACATAACATCTACCAGCTCATAATCATGGTTAGGGTGGTTTATATCACGAGAGTGTATTATTATTGAGGAATAAGACACCACCCACTTCCCTTGAATAAAGAAACATCCCAAACCCATACCTGAGGCATCACCAAAATCATCATAACTTAAACCTTGTTATGGGAAAATCAACATCGTTACTGATGCCAACCTTAATTTAATTGCCTAAAAATATCTCTAACATTTTTATTACTAAATATTTATATCCTTATAGGTCAAAGATGTCATCCGAGAAGCAATATTGGAGATGTTATGAACAAACAGTTTGTAACAACCATACCACCCCAAGAAGTTCTCAATCTCAAACAAGTTTTTAGGATTTTCCCAAGACATTACTGCCTAAAATTTTTAATGATCCACTGATACAACCCCCTGAGATATCACATTCCCCATAAACTTAACCTCTTGGATCCAAAACTTGCACATGGAATGTTGACCAAACAGACGATGTTCTTTCAAAGTTTGAATAATGATATCTAAATGGTCCACACGTTCCTAATCTAACTTAAAGTAAACCAAGTTATTATTTATAAAAATAATAAATAAATATTTGAAGAACTAATGAATGATATGTTTCATCAAGTCCCTAAATACCATAAGATCATTAGTGAATCTGAATGGGAAAACCATAAACTCAAAAATCCCATATTGGCTCAGAAACATTGACTTAGGTATGTAATCGTCTTAGAAAAAGAACATCCAAAGAACATGTATTTTCCTATGGTGAGAATCATTAGTCTGATAAGAAACCCAAATGAGTAATATCCAATGGTATTCTGGGAATGAATCCAAAGCATTATAAGAGATCAATGGGGTCAGTTGACATGGTTCATGGCCTGGGGATGGTTGGGTCATGACATTAAAAGATAAAATTAAAATTATTCTTATTTTTTTTACCCTTTAATAGACATTTTCATGAAATATATTACTACATAATAATATCTATATTCATTAATTAAATTTTATAACCATTTATGTAGGGGTTTTATTAAAAACAAAACATGTCACTCACTAGAGGTGGTTGTTCGCATGTGAACATACGCACCATTTTAATTTTCCATGGAGTGTATAAAAGGTAGAGATTGATTTATACTTTCAAAAATTATAATAATTTTAAAAATATAATATTCATTATTTAATTATTGCTTTAAAACCAGATATTCATTATATTTATGAAAATTCAAACATATTGATCATGGAGGTGGTAGTCCATACAAAAAACAAGGCACATTTCACATTTCAAATTGTTGGGAAGGAGATGGATAAAAGTTGTTTAATTAATATAATAAAATTTTAGTGTATAAATGAAACATATTTAATTATATTATAATGTTTAGAATATGTTTTTAGGAGAAGAAAGGGAAAATAAAATGTTAAAGGGTGGATAGTGTTGACGTTGAGAAATTGAACTTTCTCTTGCGAGGACTCTTAGAAATGGAGGATCTAAAGATTATCCATGGAATAAGGGGCTTATAAAAGTGTAAGGGGAGTCTAGGAGAAGTAAAATGGGCTTTGTTTAAATATTACTTTAAAGGGTATGTTTTTCTTGAACAAGGTATAATTGAGCTAAAGTTTTACATGAAAATTGGGAATTTTTCTAAAAAATGAAAGTTAGTTGAGGGTTAACAATGGAATTGAATGAGATTTAGATTATTTAGGTGAGTAAAGGTTTTAAAGACATAAAGTTATGACATTGCAATCAATTATAGTTCTTATTGGAGGTGTTTCTATCTCGTTATCTTAGTAAAATTTGATCACTTATGTTACCCTTTCTAACCTTAATTCAACATTAACCATTGTAAATATATTTTTTCTAAAAATATATAATGAAACCTCATACCTAAAATAAATTATGTGATTATGAATTTGGGATCCTTTTAATCTTATTTAATATATAATAATGGGAAAATGAACTTTTAAATTAGAACATAAGATATATAAAAACAGTTTTTGTATAACATTGTCTCTTTATACATTAGATGTTTTTATTTCTATTTTTTAATGAATTATTAAATATTTTTTTTTATTTTTAAAATCATAGCATTAGAGTCATAATATAGGATATATAAATTTAATTTACTCACATAACAATTATACTACTCTTATAAAATTAATTTGTTTTAAACAATAATTTAACTTTTCCTATAGTAATTTATCCTTATCCGCTATAAAAAATTTTATTGTCAAAAAATTAGATCACATAATTTTTTAATTTTAACACCGAGAATAAAAATATTCAAATAAATTTATATAATTCAAATTTTAAGTGATAAAAAATAAATTTAATATAATCATATGTAGTACGTAATTGTTTATATGTCAAATTGAATATTCTAATAATAAAATGAATTTATTACATTCCTAGTAAAAACTACTTGATATATTTTTAATTTTATAATAAAATTAATATCTCTTTAAAATATTTTTTTTATAAATCTTTTTTCTACAAATGTTTATTTTTTTAGATATTTATATATAACAATTAAATTTCATCGATGAATTTGTATTAAATGTGACCATTATTTTCATTCTGTATAAATATTTCATATGTGGTTTCCTCTATTCATACCAAATAATTCAATGAATAGTTCACAATAGTAATATATGTGTAAATAATTTTTTTCATTGTTTTTTTGGTTATGTGTTGCATGTGAAAAAATATCTCTATCATACTGATTAATTTAATTTGAAATTAGTACAATAATATCAGGGAATTAAAATCTTTCTTCGAATATATGATATATTTATTAAAAATATATCCTCTTAAAATATATTTTCTTATTACTAACCATTTAGTAAAAAAATTTTGTGTTACCAATGTATTTATAATTCAGATAATCATTCCGTCCAAGATTTAACATCTTATTTGATAATATGTCTCCCAAAAATACATCATCATATGTGAATTTTAGTTTATATGCGATCTCTCAGCATAATTGTATTGAATTCAACTTGTGATGTTAATCTCAAAAAATACAAGATAAAAAATTCAAATATATATAATAAGTGATCATTCAAATAAATAATAATATTTAATAATTATTGTAAAACACAATATTTAGTCAATATAATATCATTGTAATTTTTGTTTTCTATTATAGATAACTATTCGAGGTCAATAAAATTACTAAATATTTATTTAAAAAATATAACAATGTTTTATTATTATGTATAGATTATTTGTTGGTATAATAAAATGAATATTAATAAGAAATAATTTTTTTATTAGAATCTGACACTCATTGGATTTAAATAATCTTAATTTCTACTAAAATAATAATAATTTTTTTTGATTAACACCCTTATTGGGTCTGCTATACATTTAAAATCATTTTAAATTTTTATTGATTTCATAATAGTTATTTTCATGATATTGAATTAGAATATATATTATAGTGTCACGTATAATTTTCTCAATATATGTGATATCTCGATAATGTTTCAATTATAAAGACTTCTATTAAGGTAATTTCAAAAAAAATAGTTCTTTTTTCTAGACCACTATTACTAGTTGTTTGGAGAAATGTTTACCAAAAGTTTTGAAACTATGGTAACTAATTATATTCATTAAAAAAATATTTTCAATTAATTATATGAATACTCTCAAATAAATGAAAAATATAACACTTACATGATGTTGATTTTTTTGTATTTTAGAAAATATAATAAATTCATCAAAAATATAAATTCTTCAAAAAAAATTAATTTTGAGATATATATTCAAAAAATAATTAGAGGTAATATTTTATTGATAAGAATAAAAAAACATTAAATGAATAACATGGGTAATAATAGATATTATATTATATATATAATGTGATTAATAAGAGTATTATATAAAAAGTAAAACACAATTCTTAACACCATATTTGACACACCATATTTTCTACAGTCCTATTTGAAATATTGTTTAAATACTAATTACCATGAATTTTTGATAAAGGAATCAATAATATATCGAAAATATCAAAAATCTATCACATTTGATTTTTAAAAATTAAACTGAACATGTTTGTGATATTATATAACATAAGGGTTTTAACACATCACACATGTTCTGAGTGACTCTATGATGATGTTTTTGTCAAATTTTTAGCATATTGTTGAATATTATGTTTTAATAACTTTTTAAACATCATAAAACATATTAATATTTTTCATAGAACATAATTTATGTGTTGAAAATTAGTTGTTGATTGGAGCATAAAATTTGATTCTTATTGAGGATCAACTACTTCTTTGAAAATCATTCAAAATGTAAAATTAAATGGTATATTTATTCACATAACAATTTAGAAATCACCCATAGTGCATGTCCATTAAATATTTTTTTTAAATAAACAATATATTGTCATCACATAAAATACAACCTAGATTATTAGGCTGTAAATGAATTTTTAACATAATCAAAATAGAAAAATAAAATAAAAATTACAATAATCATTTTGATAAAAGCATTGTCATTTATTTAAAAAACAAAAAATGGAGGATATGATAAAAAATGACCTTAGAAATTTCATAGATCAACTGTTAATGACACCTAATAATATTCATTAATTATGAATAACCAGGATACCAAATACAGATTATATAAAATTTGAAAAAAAAATATCATTTTTATTGAATATAATATTTTTATAGAATGTAGATGTATAATAAATATTTACTAACCTAAATTTTTTTGAATCCATGATAAATCCATGAACATTATTCAAGAAAAAATGAGGATGGTTTAATATAACAAAAATTTTATAAAATATTCAGATGGATCTTTATAACCTTTACACATATATACTAAACAATAGAAATATTTATAGAAGGATGTTCTTCAAGTGTAAAAGAATTATTATTTTTTAAATAAAATAATTTTTAGATGGAATAATATATGATTTTTTATAATGAATTTGGTATAACATAACATCATAAATTGAAAAAATTATTTATAACATTCCTATAAAAAATCTGGGCAAAAAGAAAACATAATGTATTTTGTAACACATGTTTTAACAAAATTTTTCTCATAACATGTTTTTAACAAATGATATGATTTAATGTATCATTATATTGAAGAATTACCATATTAAAGCTACAAAAAAGAAAAATTATTCAAAATATATGAGTGAATCAAATAATTTTATTATCAAGATAACGTAACAACATAGTTAAAAAAATTGATAAACATTATAGGGAAAAATGAATATTTGAAGATGGAATTTGAAAATGGAAATTTAGTATTTCTATTTAAATCATTTTAAATATTAATATTTACCCTGATTTATCAATATATAAATAAATATAACCCTTTAAAAATTTTATATAGTTTATCCTAAGTTCTAATAAGATATATTTATCTTTTCATAAAGAGAATTTTGAATTAGATTTGAAATAGAACATTATAGATTTAAAAATGGAAATATATTATATCCAAATTAATACATGTCAAGAAGACTATAGAGGTATATTAAATGAATAAAATTATAGGTAATATTTTATAATAAAATTAGATAATCCAAAAGAATAAATGAACTAATTAAATTATATAAAATATTAATAGTTTGGATGCATAAATTGTTGTGAATAAAATAATTTAGTTTGATTAATTTATATCTAAAAGGAATCTATGTCTTTGGATAATTATTTCTATGTAAGATAATGTAATTTTATTATTATTGTTCAAACTCTGAAGATATAATAATTAAAACAAGGATTGATATAGTGATATCAATTTTTTTTATTTTATATGTTTTTAATTTATTATTATTTCATAAAATAGAATAATGATTCTGATATTAAATCATGAAATGATTACTATATGCATTATATGTTTACAGGATCACATTGGTTTCCTGTTATACCCATTAAAGTCTACAAAATAATCCATTTTAAAAAATCCTTTATAAATGTGGAATGAAAAATAACATGGTGGTTAATCTCATTAACACTTGACAATGATTTTATATCCATATCTTAAAGATATCATATTTTATTCAAGGTCCAATCAGACATGATTCATCAAATAATTTCACATTTATTTTCTCATATGGTTATTTGAGTTAAACCTGAACCATGAACCTGTATCTTTAGTGATGTGAATCCATATTTTTAGTTAACCTATTCTTTTACCAACCCCCTTAGTTATTCATATTATTGGAAACATTTTAGTTTGTTTTATTTGGTCAAACAATATAATTAAAGGGGACTGTTATCTAATCCAACAATGGATGTATGATGAGGAAACTTTTTCTAAAACTCAATTAGATTTAATGTGGATCATTATAGAGAGATATTGACATTACAATAATTATATTTACTATGAATCATGATTTTATTCTAAATGCCTCTATAATTATCAAGGACACATCACCTAGGGTTTTCGATGAAGTAATAGTGAATCCCAACTAGTTCAGGTATTAAAAGACCATATGGACTTCATTTTGGTTTGATAAGAAGGAAAATTTATTGGAGAAAAAAAGAGGGAATATTTGATGGTGTATCTTCTTTTTATATTGAAACAATTATAAAAATTTCTTTGATGCCAATGGATGTTTGTAATATATATAATGATGTTGTTATAAGAGAGATACTTTCAAAGGGAAATTCCAAATAATTTGATTTGTTTATTCTTATTGAAATGATCATGTTGAGGATCTACCTTGTAAGACATATTCTCCACATACATTCAATCAAAACAATGTTGATCCTATCATGGTTTGGGAATGTTTAGGTGGGGTGTCATTTGGAAACTCTTACAGAATTAGAAAATGATTATCTACTGGTCTATAAAAAAAGAATAATTTTTAGAAATTGAAATATGGTGAAATAAAAAATGATGAGAACTATGGGTGGAAATATGAAGTATCTAGATTGATGAAGAGTAAAATTCAGTATTCTATCCATGTGGGTTGTCTTGGTGTGAAATTATTATAGTATATAAGATTATGTGATAATGATTTAGAAAGATGTTATACATGGTTTTATGATTATGAGAATAAGGAAGATGTACTATGTGAGAAATATATCTAGTCTAATACTAAAAAAAGGAAGGAATTAATCGTGTGTAGTTAGAAGGATTCACCACCATGTTACCTGAGAAGTCATGGATGCAAAGGGATTGTTCATCAATTCCCAATCCATATGTCACACAGTAAACTTGTAAAGCCTCTTTATTACAATAGGGGGTTGTAATGTTGTTAAATTTTTTTTAGAATAAAATTTTAATAAAGTTATCATTTAACAACTCAAGGTACCCTTGGATCAGACGATTCCCTAATAACCAATATGAATAAGACAACAAATTAATTTGAAGGTTAAATGATCTAGAAATTATCATCATCCTCAAGTCACTAAAATTATGTAAAAAGCCTACACTAAATATGGCAAGATACTATAGAATAATGGAATTAGGAATAAGAAATTGATATGAATATTTCACCTTAATACTTAAATAAATTAATTAATTTGAGAAATCCATATGGCCTTACTAATAGATTTTTTATGGTAAAAAAACCTAATGTTTTTTTTGAGTTTTTGGATGAGTATTTCATTATTGATGACTACATAGTTTTATATAGCTTAATAAAATATAGTTCTGGTTAAAACATATGGAATCATCCTAACCATGAGATATGGAACCTGGTTAGGAAATATCAATATGATTCTCCATGAACTAATTTTTAGTGTTTTTTAAATTTTATTGTCTCAACATGTTTTTCAATTTACGGTTCTTGTCTTGGATGCTTCGATTTTCAAGATATATTTTTATGTTCATATGACATGTTTTTAATGGTTTTTGGGTTCCTAGTTAGCCATAAAAGTGGTTAATTAATAAAAATGAATATAAAATGATTTCGAGTAAGATTACATATATAACATACATTTAATTTCAATAAAATATGTGTCACTCATATTTAAAATTAATGTTATATAGTCAACCATAAAGGAAAAAATGTTATTAAAAAATAGGATCTTTCTATTTTCAGTACATTTCACTATATATTTTGAGTATTTATCTTTTATAATTAGAATATTCATAATCTAGCATGTTAAAGTAGATAATTTAGATGAAATAGAAAACATTAGTCATCACTGATTCACCATAACCCTATTAGTTTTTTGTTAATCATTTTTTGGGGTACAATAATTAGTATCTAATCATCTAGGTTTTTAATTGATTTGTTTTTATTAAGAAATATTACAAATTTATTCTAAGTGTTGTATACATTTTTATTTATATAATTTTTTAGAAATATATGAAATTAAAATTTACCAACAAATCACTATTTCTTACAATTAATGTTAAAAATTATTACGTGTGAAAAATGTAAAATTATTCACAATATATTATTTTTAGGTATTATGTTTCATGAATATTCCTTTGTTTTATTTTATTTGACTGAGAAAACAATTTTCTTAATCCATGTTATATTAAGAACCATAAAAATTATGAAAATGAAATAATTAAAATAATAGTATCATTTCCCAAAAAATAATCCAAATATTTAATTAGTTTAAAAAATAAAAATTAAATTTTATAAAAACTAGATAAAATATATCTAGGGAAAAAATATGATCAGTAAATTAATTAATTTGGGTAGATAATTTTAAAGATTAAAGTATTCATAATGATAAAATTTTATTAAAAATTAAATCTTAATGAATTAAATAGTAATATACATTAGGGGATTTGGTGAGAGTCGGTTAGACTATACTATAGTAAAACAAATTCTCAAAATACTTCTTAAAATGTTTGATTCTATTTCCCCAAAGATAGAGGCCCATCATGGATTTCCTCAATCCCAAGTCAAATTTCTACTATACTCTATCGCACTAACCCAAATCAATAGAGGCATTTGAAAAGTAGTGAAGGATACACCTAATCTATGGTGGGATAATTTTAGTTAAAAAAAATAACAAGAGACAAATAAAAGGATTACTAAATATAAAATTAATGTCATACACATAATTAAAATAAATAGTACATGAACACTACATTTTAAAATAATAATAATAATTTTTTTTATAAAATGATATAAATAGAAATATTCAAATAAAACTAAAATATTAATGGCCCAATATCTTCATTAAAGATAATCATGATTCTTTTAACACCACACATTCAAAGGGAGTAGTCTAGACTGCAAAAAACAAAATTTTGATACAATAAAAAAAATACATATACAATATATGACACATATAGTTGGTGAGTATATCAGCATACCATACATGATATACGTATACCACTCACCTAACATCCCATTAAAATGAAAACATATTTTCTTATAATTATAATACATCATAATTAGTCATTCATTAAACAAAAGTATATTTTTAAAAGATATAAATGGAATTTAGATCAATAATACAATAAAAACCTATCATGTGAATGTATAATGATTTGAATAACATATATGATACTAAAACAATATTTCTTCTTCCATTATAGACTAAAAAACATGAAACCATTTGAAAAATACTTACTACAACGAGAATCCCTATGAAGCAGTATGACTAAAAAAATTGAAAGAATCCTCTCAAGGACACCATACTCATTCCATGGAAAAATTAAAAACTGAAAAAATAATCAGTTTGTTTGTTGATTTTATAAATCATATCCTATACAAAGTGCTTCCCAACCAGAAATCACAAATGTAGTACTATCCAATTAAGAGGATTTTGGTAACACCCTAATATTTTAAAAGAAGAATGTTGTCTTCGATAGAGTATGAGACACGAAACACCGAGATTAAATTAGAAAAAAATATATTTCATTAAATTTATTCTCATTTATAGATTTAATTACATTAAAAATATATTATATCTAACATTACATGCAAAAAAGTGTTTTTTGATAATGTGCATGACTCGTAACACTGAGCTTTAGTGAAACAAGAAATAATATTATTTTGAAGATGATTGTAAAAACCTAGAATTTAAATAGGTGAATAAGAATAGTATTAAATAATTTATAATATATATATATATATAAATTTCATACTAAATATAAATTTATTTATAAAAACATTTTAAGGAATAAATCAAGTTTTAGTAAAGTAATTATATTCATCAAAATATGTTTTCTTCATAAAATATTTTATATGTTTTTATGAGAAATTTTAATAATTAATTTATAATGATTTTGTAAAATTTAAATTACCAAAATATATTAATTTTTGATAACATAATATCAATATTTTTGTATGGTTAAATTTGGTTTTTTTTTGAAAATAATTATTTTTAGAGAATAGTTAAAAATATCGGCTTTTATAAAACTCTCATTTCTTTTCAAAAAATTGAGTTATTTAAATGACTAATTATTTATTAAATTAACTTAATTATTGTTTAGTTATATTTAACAAACATAATTAGATTTTATATAACTTTATATTATATTTTAGTATAAGTATATTTTTGGGATAATTTTTTTTGAGAACTATTTTAAAGTGAATAAGTTACATTATTTTCATTAATTAAAGTAATTTCTAATTGGGAATATTTTTTCATAAAATGTATATATTTTATATCAATAATTTTTAATTTATGTTCATAAATTTTTTAATATTATTAGATATATAATTAATATAAAATTATCTTGTGCTTGAAAAATACACTTCTCGAAAACATGTTTTTTCTTCTCATCCACAGATTTTGTTTTAAATATAATCATACCAATTATATTAATAGAATTGGAAAAATTATTTTCATATTTTTTATTATCATTATTTATATTATTAAATAATTTAAAATTAATTTTCTTACCCTAATGAATTGTGAAAATAGTAAAAAATATTTACCGCTATTAAGGTGAAAATAGGTTTAGTGGTTTTAAAAGAAAAAACAGAATGGTGAAAAATGACCCAAAACATTTCCAGAACCCATTTTATGGAAATATTTATAACTAAAATCTTATAGGTTCTATAATTTCAAATTTGGGAGCCTAATTTCATGAATAAAATGTGGTTAGACATTTTTCTTTTTAAAAATTATAAGTGTACCACTCACCTCACTTATAAAACTCCACCCCTCTTATGTCCTCTTCACACATCCAAATCCTATATTCAGAAAAAAAACCTAATGCAGTAAATTATATAATTCACATAATCATATTATAATATTTTTATTGGTCATAAATTCCACCAAGGAAGGCTTTTCGCACAAACCAAAAGAAGTTGTCCCAAGAAGAGGTAGCATTTTCCAATGAGAATTTTTATTTTTATTCTTCCTAAAAATAATTAATTTATTTTTTAACCATGATCATATAATAACCACATAATATTTTTTTTATTTTATGTTTACCAACTATATCCATCTCATATTTCTTCTAATGGGAAGCGAAATTTTATATTGTGTGTGTGGAGAATTACCACCTCACTAACTGGTGTAGTTCATTTTCCACCACAACAACTCTTGGATTGTTATAATGATTAATTTAAATTATATATATATTTTATTTTTAACATTATATTTATACTATAATTTTTATATCTCATATCAATTTTTTTAGTTTCCATTTTTTGTGGTATATGATAACATCACTCATGTGTACGACAGACTACTACCTCGCGAAGCGATGCGATTCATTCTTCACATAATAAATACATGGACGGTAATGAAAATAAATTTAATAATAATTTGTGATAAATATGAACTAAAAATTATTATCGTAATATAATATGACATCTATATTGTTACCTTTCAACTCATCAAAAAACAATAATGTCGCTTGCATGTACGACATTTTACCGCCCCACAGACCGATGTGATGTGTTTGTCATTTCTATTTAATATGGGTGATAATAATAATAGATTAAATTAATAAATATGATATATATATATATATGATATATTATATATGTATTACATAATAATTATTCAATAAGGGGATATAATATTTACCTTTCTCACATCCTATCCATCGAGAAAATGGAAACTATGCTTATGCGTACGTACAACCCACCTTCTCCCTAAATAGTGTAGTTCATTTTATATCTTTAAATTAATGTATTAATATAAATAAAAATATAATTACTATATATATTATTTATTTCATTTTTAAAATAATGGAAATTATTTAACCAAGATTAATGAAAAAGAAAAAAATATCAAACCAAAACATACATTAAAACAAAGAAGTTATTCCTCAAAACATAATTTGGAAAATGAATTGTTAGTGAAAGGATAATAGAATCTCCTAAGAAAATAGTATATGGTATGATATATATATATATAAATTTTAATTTAATATAAATAAAATAAGCATATATTTATTATATAGGATGTTCAAACACAAATAATGGAATTGGAACCTGAGGCAAGGACTTTTCTTCTCACACTTGATTCTGTGAGACGTTGTCCACATTCACCACATATTTATTTTTTTGGTGTATATAATACCCATTTTTATGATATAAAATGAATTAATTTATATTATTGTTATTTAAGGTTTCATTTTATTATTATTTATTTCATGGGGCCAATGATTCAAATGGTACCAAGGTGATAGGGGTTTCTTTCAAAATGTCATCATTATTCAAAATTGTTTTTTGTTTCTGTCACATTTGAGGGAATTATTTGATATATTTATCTTAAAATAAATCTATTTTATTATAATATATTTATTCATGAACCTTTTAATTTAATAGTACCATTTTTAAAATAATTTTTACATGAAATTATTGATAAATATATTATATGAAAATCCAAATTTAATTATCTCTTCAATCAGAAATCCCTTTTCATCAAAATCAATGACTTATAAAACTGTTTTAAAAAAATTTATATCTTTTTGAAAAATATTTATTAACTGAATTTTTATCCATTTTATATTTTAATATTTTTATAAATTAATATTCATGTTTTCGTCAAAACATTTACCATTAGGGATTTATCGAAAATTACAAAGGAATCATTGTTTTAACATGTGTAACAAGATTGAAAATTTTTACCATAACGAACACTCAATGTTTAATGGATTATTTAAAAAGGAATCAAAGGTTATTTTCAATGAATTTATTTTTTCAATATATATTTTTAACTTTTTGTTTTAAAATTTGATTTTGAAAGTAAAAATGTTATTTTTCTAAAGAATGTTTTAATGATATTTTTATGGTATTTATAATCATCCATGACATAATGAATTTATTGTAATCTTGATAGACTAATGATATGTTTTATTGATACTTTAATTATTATTTATTTATATTTTAATGATTAATTTTATTGTGGATGTGAAATATTGATACAATTTTCCATATTAATTTGGATGGTTTATGGTAATGTTTATTAATTGGAGAATGATGTCTAATTTTGTATGTTTTTTTATAATATTTTTATGTTTTTTATGTTCCTTTACTTTTATATAAGTAATTCATTGTAATTGTTATGTGATGTGTGGGGATTCAAATTATATATCATATCAATGTATCAATAGGCCTCATTAGAAAAAAACTACTGAAAAATTACCCTATACACATCGTTTTGGAAAATAACATGGGTATAGGTCACCCTTAAACCCATGGTATTCCAAAAACAATGGGTATAAGGATTAGATGGGAACTTATATCCACAGTTTTTGTAAACCCTTGGGTAGAGGGGTTTTTCAAGATATATACCCATAGTTTTCCCCTAAACCGTGGGTCTATGGGATTTCTTTTAAAAAATTGTAACCATTGATATCTAAAATCCTTGGTTATAACTCATTAGCATACCTATGTGTTTTGATACCAATGGGTATATATTTCCAGCGGTAAGGTGTGTAATATTTTTTTTGTTGGTTGAAAAAAAATTCCACCGGAACACCTATTGCCACTATTTTTCACCTATAACCATAGTTTATTTAAATACATATAAGTAAATATATATTATTATACCTATAATCCAAGGTGGTGTAGTGGTTATTTGGGTGAATTGTATACAAGTGGTCCAGGGATTGAAACCCATGACAATCATTTTTTATAAATCTTATAGGAACTATTTTAAAAACATGGGTATATGGTTAATGACATGATGGAATAAACCTATTTCCATGGTTCATAACCATGGGTATTATATTTTTCAAACTATGGGTATATCTTAGAGGCATAAAGCACCTTAATATTCAATGATTTTGAAAATAGTGGGTATACCCTATACCCACAATTTTAGGGGCTATACCCATGATTATAAACTGTGAGTATAGTAGATTTTATAGTAGTAAAAGTAGATTGGGAATTTGGATGAGTCCTTACTCATTTATATATATTTCATGGCATAGGGAACAAAAATTAATTTAAGATGTCTTGGAATAAGGAATAATGGAATGTTTCGGATGTATGGAGTTATGTATTCCCACAATAGTAGATTAGTTATTGATTTTTCATGTGATTATTTGACTAGTTAGAATATCCATGGATAAGTGTCAAGAATATGTGATTATTTATATGGAATTATTGGATCATTATTTATTCCTTCTTGTTATAATCAGGTTATTTTTTAAATGGAATTTCTTTTAGTTATTTACATTTCTATATGCATTATTTCTTAATTACACATGATAGATTCCACTATATCTATACCCTTTTTGAGAATTTGACGTTACCTATTTATTTTGTTTGTTTTCCCTAGCAATCTTGGAAGTGTCTTATTACTGAGATTACGGTTTATTTTAAAAAGGGATAATGGTGTTCGAAAATAAAATAATTTTTTTATATTTTATGTTTTCAAATGTATATGAATTTTTTTGTATCTATTTTATAAAGACTGCTAATCTATTTGGATTATTTTGGATTTGATAGAATGTATATTACACTAATGTAATAAATAAAACAATGGATAGATGTTAGGGGAATCATGGTTATTTTAGTTGGTATCATAGGAGGTTTAGTAGCATCCTTGGGAATTGGATTTTGTAAAACATTGAGTATGGTATATAATAACATGATAGAATTGAGGAATAGTATAGTAGAAATTCCTAAATGTTTGGTCTGGAAGAGATTATGTGATTTTTCCTTGTAATACATCTCTTTATAGATACTTAAGTGGAAATCGTTTGGCATAAATATACCTAGGGTTAATAAATCCAAAAAGGATACATTGGGATTGACCTGATCATCACATGGTGCATGAAATCAAGCATTGTTATGAACCTACTTTGAAACTCCTAGGTGCTATGATTTGGATAATTCATATTTTCCATACAAACCATTATGAAGTTTTTGAAAATAAACATATCACCAAATAAACCATTTTTGGTGCCAAAATCTGTCCCTTGGAAGAATAAGAAAAGGACACTAAAAAATAGTGCCAATGGGTCTTCATTGATATGCAACTTCATAAAGACCACCAACACAGTTTCTGGCGCAAAGATATGGATTGTCTTCGTGAATGCCACATAGAGAAATATATGGTCACCTCTATGAGTCCAAAGATATTTATGTATGTCTATATTCCATGGTGTAACTCCCGGACCCCAGAATCCCATAGTCGGTGGATTCTTACGTATCTTTGGCATGATCAGAAACGATCAAGTCTCGAAAGACCGATTAGTTTAGTAGCCTTGGAAGTACTAGATAGATTCATAAGGTTTATATTATATCATAAAATGGAAAACTAAAACAACATTGTTTCAATAGAAAAAACTGATATACCATAGTCTATAAAATAGTGAGAATGTTTTGAAATACATTTTTAAGAAACATGGATGTGGATGATAAAGAGGTCCCATTAGAGACTTACGTAAAAACAACCTCAGATAATAAAGAGATTGTGAAATTAACCCTTACATCATTGTAATCAATCGAGTCATATGACCAAAAGTTAATAACCACCAAATGAATCATAGAATTTCATTAATATAAATATAATCATGATAATATATATCAAATGGCCGTACATAATACACCACATGCAATAAATAAGTGGTGAACAATGGAAATATCACGGAATTAAAAGTGAAATAAGAAACCCCTTACTCTGTACTTTTCCTTGGTCAATTGTAGTTTAACCACCTATATGATAGTGAAATAATTGTTATTAAATTATACAAGAATCATATACATTAATATGATATCATATATGATCTTTTAATATTGCCTTGTTAATAATATTTTAGTATTATCGTCGTTTTGGGTGTTAACTGATTCATTTTCCATTATATGATTTTTTTTGTAAGTAATGTTTTTAATGGTTAGGATATATCTTATTCATATTCATAATTATATTAAGTCTTTAAACATTAATTTTAATCATCTAATGAAAATTCATCTTGAATGGATTATTATGGGGAATGAATCTCATCGCGTTCGTTGCGACGGTAATCCGTACGTATGCACGAGCGACAATATCATTCTTTTGTTATTAAAATAATATATAATTGGATGGTATATAATATATATATAATCATTATCGTGTTATATTTTTTATTTACATAAATTACACATCATTATTATACCCATCCAAATAATAATGTATTGAATAAAAATTATACCACAACTTGGAGACGGTAAGCCGTATATACACATGTATGGTGACATGTCATTCAAAGGATGGATAGAATAATGAATATTTTTGTACCATATTTATAATAACATCAGAGTATATAGAAGATACTGGAGTTATTATTTTATAATGGAAACAACCAAGAAAGGGGAAGTGGAAGAAGAATGGAACATGAAAGAGGTGATGAAATATTTACCTCTTCTTCGAGTTCTTCCTTTTGATTTGATATAAATGGATCCATAGGATGGCTTTATGACTAATGGAAGGACACTAGGATAAAGGTATGACATTTTAGAGGGTATTTTGGCAGGTTTTGTCCGAGCCAAATGGCTTTGAAGGTGTGAATTATAGAGAAGGGGGAGTTCCCTTTTATAAGAGGAGTGAGGGGTACCTTAGGAAAAGCTAGAAATATTATTTTATAATAAAAACGTTTCAGATTATAATGGATCAAAAGTATATTATTTAAAGTATAAGGCGGTGATGGGTTGAAATCCACTCAAGCAATAGGTTTTAGATAGGTTTGGGTCATTATATTAACCATACCTTTTAGATTTAACACTTAGTTAAATAGTTTGACATTTACCATGTCTCTGTATTATTATTTTATATGGTTAATAAACTTACTATAAAAATCCAAAAGAACCCCAAGTGGTTAATTAATGATACAACTATTCTTATATATGTCTTCTGGATTATCCTTATATTTTTAAGAATAGAATATCAATTAATAATATTATATTTATTTTAAAAACTCTTTTATGTCAATTTTGACACTATTTGGTATTTTGTTGTTGCTAATTTCATAAAAGCATTATTACTTCAAAAAAAATTCATATAACCAACCCTAATATGTCATATAAACCTATAAATTTAGTTAAATTTATAAAAAGTCTCATATTTCATTTATTTGGATATTTATAATATCAATTATTTTAATATTTCATTAATTAAGTCATTACAACATCATCATTATGTCATAAATAAATTTAATTATTTAATATCTAAAAATTATAAATAAAACACCATTATGTAGGAAATATTTTTAGTTTTATAATGAATATTTATAGTCGAATTTATCCTATGTGTAACCCTATATTAAAAATGTTTTAGTTATTAAACATTGATTTTATCTCTTTTAACTCTTCTTTGAATTAAATAATAACAAATGTCCCAATCTAAACCAAGTGGACCAAAAAAGTTCATATTTTATTATTAAGGTTGTTTTTGGTCGAATTATATTTATCCAATAGAATTAAGACATGTGTTAGGGTAATAATATTGTCATTTTTACCTTTAATTACCCAATTTACTTTTAACCATGGTAAATAAACCTTAAAAGATACTATTCACCAAAAACTATTTTTATCTTATTGAACCAATTTTTAATCCTTGATATTAACCAAGTCTCTCGGATTTTCTAAATTCAACTCATAGAAGCGGTAAAATTATGTTTTATGTAAATTTGCAAATGATTCTAGGAGGTGTGTAAAAGACGGTGAAAAGTTCAATAAAATTTTATATATATAATATTATTACAAAATGACTCCAATGAATTACATTGAACATATATAGGTATTATTTATCTATTTTTGACCTAAAATTAATTTAGATAAAATAATTAATTATTTAAATAAAAATTCGTTTTTAAATTATTACTCAGTGTTTTCACTATTCATCAAAAATTGAATGTTTTCAGAAAAATACCAAAAATACACTCGAAGCTAATTTCGATATTATGAATCCAAAAATGAAGTCCAATTTGAAAGATAAATTTTATAAAATTTAAAAAAGTGGGTATTACTATTCAAGCAGCTATTTTGATTCGTCAGGGTGTGTTATAATCTCGAAGTTGCATACAATGCAAGCTATTACATTATTCAAAGGGACACATACCGTGGAAGATTGGGGTGTTACATTCTTCCCCCTTTTAGAAATTGCATTCTTATGATTTTAAAAGTGGGCTTGAAAACATAATTTAAAGTCCCACCTCGGAAAAGGAGTCAATAAAACTACCACATTAAAAGAAAGAAAGAGAAGTACAAAGGTCACCTGAGACAACCCATACATGGATTCCATGTAGAAAAACATGGATATGGAAGATAAACTAGGTGTCAATTTATCATGTAGTGGGATAAAAAACATGATCAGGAGAATGTTAACAACAAGAAAACCATAATCTTGTGATGGGACAAATGGTCATTAGTTTCCCAGTAGGAAAAGTAAATAGACAACATTTTTTTTGTTTTAAGTTACATTTCGTAAATATGAGGAATTTATTTATGACATTGACTATGAATATAAAGAGATATACTTACTTTTTAAGTAGAGTTTCATTCTTTAATAAATTTCTACCAATTACTCAATTTTTTAAACGATGAGTATCCAAGAAGACTTGGTCACACCAGAAGAGCTAGAATAAACATCTAGAGAATCACAAGATCCACAAATGATAAACTATATATTTACCTTTTCTTTAGAGATTAATCAAAACCAAATCAGTTAGTACATGATTAGATGATCCCCCAAAAGGATATTCCTTTAGAGAAATAAACATTAATATTAATTTCTAAAATTAAACCAATAATACCCTAAAGTTAAATAAATACCATTAAATAAACAATTATCCTTAAAATCCTTCAATATCATCCAAACAAATATTAAAACCCAAAACATAGAAGAATTTAGTTACGTAGTCTTCCATGTTAAATTGTATCTCTATATGACATCGACTTCTCTTAAAATCACATACTTAAAAGTAATTAACCTAATCTCATATTCTCTATTATAGGTTAATAATTTCAATAAATAAACCAAATCACTATAAATCCATAATAAAAACATAGATAAAAATCCACCATTACTCCAGAACTGTAATACCATAGTATTCTATTTTCCTTAGGCATATAGTTTTCCCAACAGAGCGAACGTCTTCCAAAATAACATTTATCATGTAATCACCAAATCATTTTTCTATACTAAGGGAATTATTTTGATAATAAATAAGATCCCAAGTCAACTTATTATTCATCAATAAAATCATTTAACTAAAAATAATTAGTCACACTAACCTGGGAATTCACATAGTCTAGTGGTAGGCGATAAATCCCAATCGCACTCTGGTTGTGGGTTCGATTCCCATAGCTTTTTCTAACAGGATGGGTTGTCACAGAGTCTTCATATTGTCCTTTTTTCAAGAACTATATTTTATAACATTACCAAAATGAGATAAATTTGTCAAAATAACTATAACATAATTTAACCACAAATTCTATATCATACTTTGCATTTTCATCCCAAAATATAATAACTTGTAATTTCTTCACACCCAATGATCACATCAAAACAAATGGTTATTTATAAGTCTATCCACAAGAAAAAAGATAATTCTTTCTCAAATATCATTTCCACGTGATAAACTGCAGGGTTACAAATACAAGAGAAAATTATTCCAAAGTAATCCCATCAACAAGGAGCACTAATACTTTTAAACATTTCTCCAACCATTTATTTCCACACAGTTTCTTCTTTGACCAAGAAAATAACCTATAGAATACAACATTCACTCGAGTAATTGCCAGGTCCTCGATATTTATGACAAATGACTGTAAATGGATTCTTGGGACCATTTTTATTTTCTTTCATAGTACTCTTCATTTTTCCTCGACAATTCTTTAGTTTTTTTCCTTCCTTCCCACACATAAAGCATTTCTTTGTTCTATTGAGACACTTTCCTCAGTGTCACCTTCCACATTTCCTGCATTATGGAAATTTAGGATTCTTTTCTCCATAGTCTCCACTGCTGGAGCTCTTGTCATTCATCACCTTTCTCTTCTTTTTTGAGTCCGAGAGTTTGTTAATATATATGTTATTGATCATATTTTTCGGGAAACTGATTTGGCCTGAACACAATATCTTTTACTCCTATCAACATTCCATTTTGTTGCGCATTTACACCACTGTTCCCACATTATACATCATTCTCAAAGTTACTACAACTTCCTTGGAACCCATCCATTGACTAAAATGAGAAAGCATTGTGTGAGTAAGATTAGTCATAAAATCATTTAGAGAATATCATTACACTATATGTTCATTTTGAAACACCTTGGGATTAACTAAGGTCATTTATTCTTTTCTTTTATTAAAATCCTTTGAATCAGTTTATAATGTAAATGTAAATTATCTTAAGAATGTCCCCCATGAGTGTTGTAACCAAGAGTGCAGCAAGGCCCGTTGTCGTGCAGCAGTTCTTATTTGAGTCTAGCTCAATGCGGCGTTTTTGGGTTTTAACCACAGGTACATCTTTTCCAGAGCCACCTATACCTTCTCATATCTAGACATGACGTATTTCTTGGAAAACTCACAATGTCTCTACAATACCAATATTTTAGGATGTTCTCCTATACTAATCCTCAAATTCTATCTTGAAGCTATATGTTCTAATCAGAGTTTATCTAAATCTAGATTCCATGGTTTGTACTAAACATCCTCTGATACCAACTGTAACGCCTCGACACCAAAATCCCAGAGTTGGTGCATTATTACGTATCATTGGAATGATCACAAAAGTTCATGTCTTGACAGACCGATTAGTTTAGTAGCTTTGGATGTACTAAATAAACACATAAAGCTTACATTACATCAAAAAATGGAAAACTATAACAACATTGTTTCCATTGAAAAAACTGAGATCCCGTAGTTTATAAAATAGTAAGAATGTTTTGAAATACATTTTTAAGAAACATGGATGTGGATGACAAAGAGGATCCAGTAAAGACTTACATAAAAACAACCTCAGATAATAAAGAGATTGTGAAATTAACCCTTTCATCATTGTAAACAATCAAGTCATATGACCAAAGGTTAATAAACACCAAATGAATCATATAATACCATGAATATAAAGAGAATCATGATAATATATATCAAATGGTAGTACACAATACACCACATGAAATAAATAAGTGGTGAACAATGGAAATATCACAGAATTAAAAGTGAGATAAGAAACCCATTACATTGTACATTTCCTTGGTTGAGGGTAGGTTAACCTCCTATATAATGGTGAGATTATTGTTATTAAATTATAATGGAATCATATAAATTAATATGATATCATATATGATCTTTTAATATTTTTTTGTTAACAATATTTTAGTATTATTGTCGTTTCGAGTGTTAACAGATTCGTTTTCCTTTATATGATTTGTTTTTTAAGTAATGTTTTTTATGGATAGGATGTAAATTATTCATATTCAGAATGATATTAAGTCTTTAAACATTATTTTTAATCCTCTAATGAAATTTATTCTTGAATGGATGATGATGTGGAATAAATCTAATTGCGTTTGTGGAGACGGTAATCCGTTCGTACGCACGAGCGACAATATCATTATTTTGTTGTTAAAAAAATATATAATTGGTTGGTATATAATATATACAGTATGATGTTATATTTATTATTTACATCAATTAAAAATCATTATTATACCCATCCAAATAATAATGTATTGAATAACAATTACACAACGACATGGAGACGGTAAGCCGTACGCACGCACGTATGGTGACATGTAATTCAAAGGATGTATAGAATAATGAATATGGTTGTACCATATTTATAATAACATAAAAGTATATATAATATACTTGAGTTATTATTTTATAATGGAAACAACAAAGAAAGAGGAAGTGGATGATGAAAGGAACTTGAAAGAGGTGATGAAATATTTACCTCTTTTTCGGGTTCTTCCTTTTGATTTGATCACAAGGGCTCCTTAGGATGGCTTTTTGACTAAAGGAATGCCTCTATGATGAATGGAGGACAGTCGAGAGGGTATTGGGGAAGGGGTTTTCTAAGCCAAATGGCTTTGATGGTGTGAATTTGAGAGAAGGGGGAGTGCCCTTTTTAAGAGGAGTGAGGGGAATCTTAGGAAGAGCTAGAAATGTAATTTTATAATAAAATAATTCCGGGTTTCTAATGGATAAAAAGTTTATTATTTAAATGATATGGTGTGGATGGGTCGAAAACCTCTCAAACAATAGGTTTTAGACAGGTTTGGGTCATTATATTAACCTTATCATTTAGATTTAACTCTTAGTTAAATAGCTCGACATTTACCATGTCTCTTTGTATTTTTATATTATATAGTTAATAAACAAACAATAAACATCCAAGAGAACCCCAATGGGTTCATTAATGATACACCTATGATTATATAAATATTTTTTCCGAAAATTATATTTTTATTAATATAATATCAATTAATAATATAATATTTCTTTTAAAAACTCTTTTATGACAATTTTGACACTATTTGGTATTTTGTTTTTGCAAAATTCATAACAGAATTATTACTTCCAAAAAATTCATCTAACCAACCCAAATATGTCATATATACCTAGAAAAGTTGTGGAAATTATGAAATGTCTCAAATTACATTTATTTGGATATTTTTAATATCAATTATTTTAATATTTCATTAATTAGGTAACTACTACATCATCATTGTGTCATATATAAATTTTATTATTTAATTTCTAAAAATTATAAATAAAATACGATTATGTAGGAAATATTTTTAGATTTCTAATGAATATTTATAGCCAAATTTATCTTATGTGTAACCATATATTAAAAATGGTTTATTTATTAAACATTGATTTTAACTCTTTTAACTCTTCTTTGAATTAAATAATAATAAATGTCCTAATCTAATCCAAGTGGACCAAAGAGGTTCATATTTTATTCCTAAGGTTGTTTTTGGTCAAATTATACTTATCCAATAGAATTAGGACATGTGTTAGGGTAATAATAATATCATTTTTACCATTAATTACCCTATCTACTTTTAACCGTGGTAAATAAAAGTTAAAAGTTACTATTCACCAAAAATTATTTTTATTTTATTAAACCACTATTACTCTTTTATATTAATTGTGTCTCTCAGATTTTCGAAATTTAACTCACAGAAGTGGTAAAATTATGTTTTATGTAAATTTGTAAATGCTCCTAGGTGGTGGGTAAAAGCCGATGAAAAGTTCAATAAAATTTTAAATATCTAATATTATTACAAAATGACTCCAATGAATTAAATTGAACATATATAGGTATTATGAATCTATTATGAAATGAAATAAATTTATATAAAATAATTAATTATTTAAAAAAATCGATTTTAAACTATAACTTAGTGTTTTTTCATTATTCATCAAATAGTGAATGTTTCAAATAAACCTAAAATTCACCCTAAGATAATTTTGATATTCCAAATCCAAAAATGAAGTCCATTTTGAAAGATAAAATTTATGAAATTTTAAAAATTGGGTATTATTACTCATAGTGACTAGTTTGATTGGTCGTGGGGTGTTAAAATCTCGAAGTTGTGTACAATAAAAGCTATTACATTATTCAAAGGGAAATGTACAGTGGAATATTGGGGTGTTACACATGGAGTAAAGGACGACCGCATCTACGAGTCCTTTGAACTTTACAAAAGCCTCTATGACTTCCATAGAGGGAATGAAGGAAGCCTCTTCGCCGCGGATGGGATGACGGTCTACTCCGTGACTTCAAGAAACTTGGAAAAATATTACTCCAATGGAAGTGTGAAATTTTCTGCATGGTACACCCTCAGAGCACTGTGCCGCCCCCTTTTACCTCTAAATATGCTGCTTCTCCCCACTCTAAATGATTGACACCCCAACCTTTCACCTTCTGAATTCCCAAATCAAGAAACACCCTTTACTCTATGAACCATTAGAAAAATGAATCTTCCTAGACACTTGAGAATTTAAAAATTCCTTTCCCTTTGCTCAGATTCACCCATGCTTCATGAAGGGATGCCTTTCATGAAACCTATTGGCCATCACAGGGTAAAGAGATCCCTTTGGGTAATCAGGACTTTATGAAGCACCAAAGAATCACGAAGCACCCTCCAAATACACATGTTCTCCATTATTTGGATGGGTCACTAGGATTTGAAAATCTCTCATCTTTATGAATTCATAATATCTATGAGCCCCTGTGCTCTGTGATCCCCTATGCTCTGCGAGCCCCTAAGCTCTCTGAGGCCCTATCCCCTGCGATCCCATGAGCTCTGTGAAGTCCTATTCTTTGATATCCCTTGTGCTCTGTGAGCCCCTATGATTCTCAAATCCCCTCTATGTGAGGACACTTTTTTCATGAACCCCTCTTTCGTGCGACCCTCTAGGCCTGTAAAAAGTTATTTGAAAGTCCCTTGTGTGGTGCTTCATGTTGCGTTTCTTTTCCTCATGATTCATTGCATACTTATACTAATGGCAATTTATCCTTCACATAGCCACAATAATGTATCCGTCTGAATGGATCACTCCACTACCTCATCTCTATATGGTATTTCCAATACCTTCCCTTCACCAAAGGTTAAGGCATGCCATTTATGTATGTCTTAGAGGTGAGGAGTGAATCCCTATCATCTGAGCTGCAGGTTGTTAAAAATTGAAGAACCCACATCCTCAACACATGATGTTAAACTATGACCACTACTTGGGGGAAAGGTTCAAGAGGACCAAGAAGGGCCTGAGAACCAGCGCCCTGTCATTCCTCCTCTCCCTTTCACCTTTGGTTCCAGGAGCACCTCAAGCAGTCTCTACATAATACCCAACCCAATTTGACAGGGTGTTCCATGTACAACTGCCATGTCCTCATCATACATCTCGACATCCTCCTTAGGCTTCCATCCTAGAGTATTTCCAAATCATCTTCTCGTGGGCCTCTAACTATGCGTAATCCCCCACTCCAGTCCTCACGGATACACCTTTCACCATGCAATTGTCAGGTCTTTTTTTTTCCTCTTGTTTCTCACACCGAGCATGACTCATGTGGGATTAGAGTAAGCATCAAAAAAAAAATCCTCTTTCGGAAACTAACCTTATGTAGCCACCAATATCCTAAATACTGACCTATATTGACTTAGATCTTTTCCCTTTTCATGAAAGGTATGTAGGATGCATCCCTGAGGTTCAAGCCAATCATCCATTGGTCCCGAAAACTTCATGTTGTTTCACCCTTGTCCCACATGATGTTAAGTTGTGTTCCCCTTTTTTAATTCATGACATTAAACTGTGTTTTTAAGAAATACATGGTTTTTGATCCTTGTCATCTTGAAAGGTTACAAAGGAAACCTCTTAGAGGTTCATCCCAAAACACTGGAAAACTTTGGTGTCCACTTTATTGGGACCCATATCCTTGGTCCACTATTTAGTGATTTTAGACAAGTTCCCAGGTAGCTAACCATGCTTAAGCCACACAATCAACCCATACTTTTTCAAAACAGAGTATCCCTCTTACGATACGCTTCTAACCATGCGTAATCCCCCAACATGTCTTGAGGTTGTTGTCTTTTGTGTACCCCCCCCCCAATTCTATGCTGCCTATTTTGGAACTACTTGGGTTTCGATCATTGTATCCTTGAAAAGGTATTTCGGAAGCCTGCTTGAGGTTCAACCCAAAAAACTAGTAAAATTCAATATCCCCTTTGTTGGGACCCATATACTTGTTCTACCATTTTTTTTTGTCAGAACAGTTCTTGGGAAACTAACCATGCATAGGCCCCACCCTCAATCTATATTCCTCGAACCAAGTGTGCCCCTCTTGCGATGGGAATCTAACCATGCGTAATCCCCAAATATGTTCGCGGATCATTGTATTTTGTGTGGACCATGATTATATTCCCCACTTATAAAATATGTAGACATTAGTATTTTCCATTTTTATGCAATGTATGTAGGAATCCTCCCTAAGGTTCAAGCCCATCTCCCATGTCCCATCCTGGTCTCTCCCTTAAGCCTCTATGATTCGAGAAGATCATGCCTTAAATCGATGGTTCTAATTCCTTCGAGTCTCATCCATGTGTCTATTCTCACTAACCAGCTCCTCAGGTGACTCATTACCCCATCCCAAAACTAGGTAGAATTGGATTCCCTACCATAGGGGTATGTAGGAATCCTCCTTGTGGTTCAATCCCAACACCCTCATCTTCATGATGGTCCCCATAACCATTTATTTAATCCCCTGACACATAATCCATATCCATCCTAATTTCATCTGGGCCACCATGTTCGGTGAAATCATTTCATTCATCCTAGTTCTCTTTGTAGATATCAGGATTCTAACCATGCTTAAGTCCCAATTGGTTCTCTGGTTGTTTTCCTTCGTGCACACCCTGATTCCAGGCCTCACCATTCATGAATGATGTGGGGTTTGATCACTTTTTCTATTTGTAGGATTCCTCCTTGGGATGTAATTCCAACCAATGGTAAACCTATGTGTCCCCTTTTTGGAGCGCCACCTTCCCTGATCCTCTATTTGAGGTGTCCAGATTAGCCTTCAGGATGTGAAATCTTCCCTTTTTTGGGACACACCATCCATGATCCATCCTCACCAGGAGTTCTGATCCTCCCATCTAGTAAAACCTTCTAGATGCACCCTTATAAGGGAATACCCATCTGATCCACTCCCTTGAGTGTTTCAATCTGTCAGATTCATCTCCTCTAGATGGTTAACTCATGGCATACCCCGGGCTAAACATGGGAAGCAATGGAAAACCTCGATAACATACCTATGGAAAAAGAATTTCCACATTCGATATGGGATTCCTCAGGCTTCTGCACCATTGAGAATCCCGTTAATAAGGGAAAATACAAATGTACAAGTGTTCCAGATTCCAAAAACGCTGGTGATTCCACAACATGACTACTCCCTTGACCGAAGGTTACTGCCCAGACTCGACCCAATGTAATGTCCTAATATATGAAGTGTAATTAACCAGTGTCCACAAAGATATTGCACTAGGAAGAATCTCAAAAAGAACATATTATTCATTAAGGGATACCCGAACAAGGAGAAGAATTCCAAGGAGGAATCCATAGAACTAGATACCAATATACCATCATATTATTTTAGTCAAAGAGAAAACATCCCTGAAAAATTGACGGATGCCTCCTGCCTTTGGAATGTTGGAACAAGGGGCATACAATTAGCACTTCCTAGAAAGACAGATGTGTTCCCCATATAAAGCATCAGAAATAGAAATTTTAAACCGAACATTAAACTATTATCCACAATATAGCGGTTAGTATCATTCCTAATATCAGTAGATTATCATGTCATCAGATCTTTTTATTCGACACTAGGCCCCACTAAGCAAATAGAGGGCCTGGCATGAAACTCACCATAATTTGGCGTAGTAAATCATTGTGAATCCAGGTCTGTGTATTTTCAGCATAGATCTTTATATCTAGCCAGGGAAGAATGAAAAATGATGGGGCATTGTGTATTGATTTCCTACTTTCTGGGATGACGGCTAAATCTTCATGCTTTGCATGAACCAAGCTATAGCTATAGGAAACTGATAACCTCACATCCACAGATGCAGGGAAATGGGAAATAAAAATGAAGCAATCCTACAAGACATCACCCCTTTTTTGAAGACTCACATGACCAAATCTACTGGGATCCCATGACCCATATCACCCTATATATTTATTCAAATTAGGTTGATGGATACTCTTGTCTGTCGATATGAATAGAAGGGGGTCATCCCGACCAGGGACATGGATCTCCATGATTTAGAGGATTTTTTACCTCAACATCACCACCTCCCTCGTGGGAATCTCAGGGATCTATTTCTCCCCACTCCAGTATAGAGTAGCTTTAGGAGCCTCTCCCAGGACCATTCTTACAACACATTGCTTTACACTGCCAAATTATGGGATGTTCGAGTCCCCTTATCCACAACTTCATCTCAGGAGCCCCCAAGTATGGATCCTACCAGGCCACATCAACGTTCCTAGCTGGCCTTATAGGCTGATGAGCAGGTGGTTCACACCCATACACAACCAACTCTAGTTTGGCTGACTTGACATCAACGCTGGGTATAAAATCTAGTTGATTCCCTCCAGGAGGCATCAACTTCCATGGATCCAATTACCCAAGATACCACAATTTCACACCATTGGCCCCCTATTATTGTTATGGAGAAGGGAAACTACCATGTTCCAGAGAAGGGGCACTTCCTTGCCTGGTCACTAGTTTTGAACCATCCACCCCACAAGTAGGACGAGTTGAATCCAGTCAATGGTGCAAGTGGCAACCGTCGCGAGCTGACCTGCGATGCTGATTTTATGTATGAAGGTCACCCTCACACCATCATTAGGAATATTATAGGTCCTCCCTATCATGTTGATCTTCAACCAAAGGTCCTCCCCATTCCCTTGGTCTTAGGTATAAAAATTTCCCTTTTTTACCAGGTTATCAACACAAGGATACTCATTTCCTTATCACATTCCAGTATGGAGGTCCACCCTATGTTCATATAGACTCTAGAAGAGGCCCTCCATGCTGCATCAAAGGTGGTCATAATGGTCTTTCCCATATCCAGTATGGTCAGTATGAATCCCCTCATCGTACTAAAGCTACCAGAGCCAGAAAATCAAAAAGTCCCCCCTACTATATGTACAACCACCATAGTGTTCCTCCCCATGTTCTTACCAGATCCAGCAGGGGCCCTCACTACTGTAACACTCTCACATATAGACGTCCTCCCTGTGTTCCATTCAATATCTTCCCGTGTGCTCCTCATAAAAAAAATTCTAAGAGGTGGTCCACCTTGTGTTGAAGATATTCCCATCCATAAAGAACCTTCCGGAGGCAGGAGCGTGGGTCTTCACCTCTAGAAGAAGAACCTTGTGAATCCTCAGATTATAATAAGTCCCATATGATTTTTACACTCTAAGGAGGATTGCGATTTGATGATGTAACATTCACCCTAGTCCTCCATGTCATGGACTGGGGTAGGAACTAGGAGTATCATCCTCTTCTTCCTGGAACATGAGATCAATCATAACTTTGAATCCCTCTCGAGATACATATTGGAAGAGGAATATTTGGCACCTTTCTAGGGCCTTTCTATTTAATCCTCCCAATCATAACCAAGATCATTCTACACCTCAAAAAGGGATCAAGGAGAATTATTTTGGGGACCAGTCGACATAAATAAACAACATGATCCACCACCAAAAACTACCACCCCTATATAAGAAGTAGTGGTAAGTACCCCCTCATACAAGGATGTGGTGGTAAAGTCAGAACAATCCCCTGGAAACAGACCATGATGCTATGTTTTGTTGAAATGCATGTCATACATGCCACCGACTAGTCCACCACCACAATGATCCAAATAAATTTCATTACCTATCTATCAACCTCCCTCAGTCAATGGATGGGGAAATCATGGGTCGGATCCTAATTCTGAATCAATAGGTTTGTGGGACATTCTCGAAGTATACCATTTCCTAGAGATGTTATGGCCAATTCCAATGGTAAAAATCAACATTCCAGAGACCCTCACTAATGATGAGGTTATGTGCTTCTTGTAAACCTTAGAAATAATGCATTTCAATCTCATTCATCGATGGTTAGATTACCAAAAAAAAGGGAAACACTTCGACGACATTGGCAAGAAGTTCCACCTATTTGAGTTGGCTACACTCCCTATTTCCCAGCACATTATGTTGCTTTGTTATTATTGGAACCTTTAGAAATTATGTGATAAGATCTTTAAAGTGCTCGGTATAGTTATTAAGGAGTCTTCCTCGCATATCCAGATATGTGTCTAGGGGTAGTATGCTTCCCTTCATTTCAATCCTATCCTCCGTCAACCTAGTTCACCCTATGATATTGAAGATATGCCTTCCATCATAATCAAGGTGGTCATTGTCATTCTTGATATATATCTAGAAGGGGGAACTATCATAGGGTTTAATGAATAGGAACAACCTTCTGGGGTAGTACAACACCTGACAGACCTTGTAGGTGTCCATACTTACCCACATAGAACTTTTTATGGCCTTCCAGCACCTTCTGAGTCATTACCACTCAGTCGAGACCCCACAAGGGTAAATATAATGATGGGAACATCAACCCCCTGACCCATATAGTGCAGTGCATAATATGGAGAATGATACTAAAATGGAGGCACTTTGCCAATAGCTAAACAAACAGAGAAGGATGGATGAAGTGATTCTTGCTTAGCGTTTCATGAAACGGTGACCAGATTACGATGATCCCAGACTGAGACAACATGTGCATGGAAAGTATAGCTTCTTCTTGGTGAGTTTCATATTGATGGTATAGAAAACTCTAGCCAGATAGATAGTTTATAAGCTGGTGTTCATGGAAAATAATCCTGCTATGCATCACCAAATCCACCTGATCTGCACAAAAACCTTCCTCAGGACCTGGCCAAGGTTCTACCAGCTGCTCCGTAGGATCCACTGACTACCCTGAAGTTCCTGAGGTGTCCCCTAAGGTTATTCTCCTAGCTTCATGGGAAATTCCTCCAGTCATTCCATAAGCCCTTGGAATCATTTACTACATCAAAGAGGCTTCCAATGCATTGGTTGCTTAGAACCCTGGTCAAGACAGGAAACCTCTCTAAGTTGATTCGATTGATTCTCTTATTAATCACCTCAAGGATATGGAAAATTAATAGGTGGAAATACCTTATGATAGTATTCCATATTCTTAATGGGTAGACGATATTCCAACACATTTAGGAATAAAAAATCCTACCTTATCCCTATTGAATGGGACATGAGATCAATTATAGCACCCGACCCACATTATTTCAATTTGTGGACCCATGTTGGGAACTGCCACACAACATGAAGCTGTTAATCTCTAGTGTTTCATGAAACCATTGGAGGGGCCTGCCTTTGTCTGGTATAATAAGTTAACTATTTGTTCAATAGTTGGTAGGAATAATCTTCACAGGATGTTTCTCTACCAGTTCGGTTCCACCACCTATAAGACTAGTATCACTGACCTCTTCAAATGAATGAAAAGTCCAGATGAGCGAGTCACATACTTTGTCCCCAGGTGGAAGGACCTAAAATATTCACTATATATGCCTCTATCTTAGGAATAGCTACTAACAATGTGTGTGGGGAATGTGAAGACTGAACTGGTCCCTTCCCTCATAACTCATAACTTCCCAATTAGGAGTTGGGATTTTACTAAAAATGTTGAATGCTTAGAAGAAGCCTTGATGCAAGAACAGAAGGAATGTTTTTTCATACCTTTTTTAGCTCCCCCAAGAAGAGCCTCTAATACCATTATCCATGTTGTTTCACAAATAAAGTCCCATATGTAGTTGTAATTTTTATCATCAAAGCCGCCTCTACATCCTCACTAAGGCCTACCACCTCAGGTGTAACCTCCTACTCAGTAGTGCCCACTCTAGAATTGGAAGAAGCCACCACATAACACACCACTACCACCAAGATTAGATAATCAGGTCCCACCTTCTCATCTGGTTTTTCCACCCCCCCCTCATTATGGAAAAGCTCCCAGATGCACTTTCTCAGATCGGAGAAACCAGACCTACTCATTCAATGAGGCTCCAGTCCCCGACTACTTTCAAAGTTCCTTAGACTGAAGAATCCTACGGTTGACAGAATGAAAGAGAACAAAAGAAGATAATATCCCTAATCACCCCAATTACTGCCCCAATAATCTGTTCCATGGTAACCCCCTCAATATTTTCTATGTGTTTAATGACCGGATTCAAGAACAGGTCGATAACAACATATTCATATTGGGTCCAACCCTGGAATTGGTGGCATGTGTGTTTATAAATCTTGACAGTGAAATCGAGGGTGGATGTAAATAGATTTATAACCATGGGTGTTAAATTTATGATGATTGGATAGATCAAAAAGTAGTCACTTGTACCCATGATTTTATCTGTACATGTTTAAATCAACCCAAGACATCAGAAGTTTCTATACTACCTTTGACTACTACTTCTGCATCAACATCTCAACCTTTTTCCTCTTAGGGGTGTAAGAACTAATGAAGGAAGGGAAAACAATACCCTATGCTTATCTAAAATTTTCCCTGTAATATCATTGATTTTATGACCCCATATATGGGGATTTTCCCCAGAATCATCCTAACATTGGAGGATTCTATAACTGATGACCAAGAGTACTCTTTAGTCAATGTCGTAGAACTGGTGGACCATTACATGGATCCTGATGATAAAGAGCACCATACAGACCTTCCTAATGTCCCCAGTCGACACCATCATCGACGAAGCCATGGGTATATGGATCATTAGAATGTATTTCCAAGTACTTCTCGACAAGCTGTGCATGCCACCGAGACCTGAATATAGACACAACACCGAGATCACCACACACAACCTTCCAATCTTTTTTGATCAGATTTTCCTCCACTACTATTTGTACAATTTGATTAAGATGAGCCACCATGACTATGCTATGATCAGTCATGTTCTATTTTTCATGGACCACAATCATCTGGACATCATCCAATAGTCACTCTATATGGTTCAACTAGGGAGAAACATGACCTTCCCAGCACCATCTTGAATCATCCAGTTCGACAAGCAACAACCATCATGCTCCCTGTAGTGAAGAAACCTTCTATTAGAATTATTGTACTACTAAGATAAAAATTTGATGTCATCAAACCTCTTTCCAACATTAATTAATAGATTTTGATCTTCGAGGCTCTCCACCTATCAGAAGATATGCGGGACGCCCTCACATAGGCCTTAAGAATCCCCATCCAATTTGAAATGGATGTCGCAACCGTAAAAGAAATCCATGTTGAGTAATTTGACCGAGAAGAGTGTTAGGCCATAATTTAGTTCTTACAAGAAGGTTAAGGTTCTCTTATATAGGGGTATATATACCCTCTATACATCACTGGCGAGTTCGATGGTGTTGAGGTCCACCGTTGTCATATCGACACAGGCTCTAGGATCAATCTTATCCGGATATAGACTCTCTGCAAGATGGGGTTATCTGAAATAGATCTGAGTCCCTCTAACCTAAATAACCAAGGTTATAACCAGATAGAGCAAACACCGATTAGCAGGATACACCCGAAGACCCTGTTCAGTGGCCTAGTTTCCATCACTGAGTTCATGGTTTTATGACAATATACCATGTACAAAAATTTAAGGCGTAGACCCTGGCTCCATCTATATGCAGTTGTTCCTTAATCATATCACCAATTCCCTAAGTACTCTCTTAATTGTTGAGTAGGAGTACTCCAATGTGATGCTTCTCCCTTTTCCTCCTTTGAATCACACTACCTGGATGAATACAACTACAAGAGTAAGGACAAGTATATTTAGGGTAATGATATTGAGCATACTATCATTGAGGTTGAACCATGTTCTGACCAAGATGATGATTACATTTTTTCAATTCACAAGTTGGAGGCCAAAACCCAAGATATGGGGCACAACATTTTCATCTTTGAGATGAGGGGAAATATCATTCCACGATGCAAGGAGAGGAAGCTGACCATTTTTTACCCCTACACGAATCAAGCTCGAGTAATCCCAGACCCCCTTACCCTTGTGAGGTATCATGATGTTCACCTCATGGAAATGAAAATATGTAATACCTTCTTATTTCAACTGGCTGGAATAATATATCCCTAGACAACACACCACTATTTATTTTACATTATAAAATGTGGCCCCTTGGGTTGAGGCTTGAAAGAACCAGATTGACATCTTTTGTCGCCATGGTTTCACCAGTGCAGGAGTTCACTAATGAGGATTCCACTACCACTCAAGATATAACCAACATTCCATTAGGATCATACAACTTGGAATAATTTGCTCATGTCAATGATCGTCTCACTATGGATGATGAGGAGGAGTTGGAATATTCATCTCCCACATTTGTGGATGGTGTCTCCACCCATATTGAAGAGTTGGTATAGGTGAACCTATGAACTGATATAGATCTAAAACCAACACAGATCAGGGCACCCATAACAATAAAAGAACAACAACATAAAGTGGATTTCCTAAAGTATCATCATGATATATTTTCCAAGAGCTATGATTAGATGCCAAGGCTAGATCCTCAAGTCATCATCCACCATCTCGGTCTCTTGAAAAATCATTGCTGGTTAAAACAACCTCCTAGAAAGATTAACCCATCTCATGGTGCCACAGTTGAGGCCAAGGTTGATAAGCTCATTAAATCCAATTTCATAAAGGTGGTCCAGAACCGCAGATCCTTATCCACCATTATAACCATGTGGTATAAGAACATATAGATCATATTCTTCATCGACTTCGAGGATATCAATCATCACATTTTAAAAGATGATTTTCCCCTCCCCACGATTGAGCTACTAATCGATGATACCACTGGATTCCATGATCTTTTATTTCATGGATGGGTACTCAAGATATAATCAAATCTGAATGGCCCCTAGGGATGAAAAAACCACCACCTTCAGGGCACCACAAGTTACCTTCTTCTAATAGGTAACACCTTTCAGTCTGAATAATGGAAGACCCACTTATAAGCATGCCCTGAACCTCATATTAAAGAAAATCTTATGGAAATTGATGGAATTTTATGTAGGCAATCTGGTGGTCAAATCCCTCTAGTTCTACGAAAATATAAGATATCTTGAAAAATATTTTAGCTTTATCTGCTTCCACTACCTCAACATGAACCCCTTGAAGTATTATTTTGGGGTCACCTCTAGAAATTTCTTGGCTTCATTGTTAGATACAGAGGCATTGAGATCAATCTGGAAAGGATCAGGGATATCATACAAATGCCTTCTCTGATTAACCTTTGGGAACTCCAAGGTTTTTAAAGACAAATTATCCTACATACATCGATTCATAGAAAATTTGGTCGACAAGTGTAATAATTGTTTCCAACTCATGATCCAACATTATGATTATCAGTAGGATGAGATTTCCTGTTCCTCTTTTGAATAAATTATTCAGCATCTAATACAAAATTGTTTTTATGCCACGTTTCCCCGTGAATCCACTGGTCCTTTATGGGACCATGCTGGAACAATCTGTCAGTGCCCTTCTTTCCTAAAAGAACAATGAAAGGATAGGGAACTGTTTATATTATCTCAATTGCTTCCTCCTTGATATAAATACAAGATATTCCTCTATTGAGAAGAGCTTCCTTGCACTGGAATTCATAGGGTGGAAATTGCGAAATTACTTACAACACCCTGAGATACAACTGGTGTCCCACGTGGATCCACCAAAGTACATCCCAATCCTTCCCATGTTGATAGTTTGTATAGATTGGTGGGCAATGATCCTTCAATAGTTCGATATCAGGTTCATTTCTTAAATAGATATCTAGGAGAAGTCACTGAGAGAATTTATTTTTGCCCCTCCAACAACAATAGAGCACTCTCTGGACTATGAAATCCTAGATGTGGTAGTCATCTCAGTGGATGAAGTCGTGCCGCGTTGTAAGATTCAATTAAATGGGACTTCGCAACGTCTGACCAATAGAAGGGTCAATGATCCCAGACATAGCATGGTCAGCCTAGGTAATGTGTTCACCATGCCTACATAGGTTATCTTTCACTATTCATTCCTATAGTCTGAAGGTTGTTCAAAAAACGAATCAGAGTATCAGGATCTCTTAACTAGCCTCAAGAGGCCCTTGAGATTGATTTTCCTCATCTACATTGTAAGGAGTATTTTGAGCTAGTACTCCAACAGATCAATGGTGACTATATTTTTTTCGAAGCCAGAGCTCACACCATTGTTAAATCACACTCTCCAGGTGATGGACCATTCCCATTCCCCACTAGAGATCACTAATTTTCCCCAGTCCTAGAATGGTCGAGCTGATGCCTTTTCCAGCCTTGTCCCATCCCTTTTAGAGCCTAAGTAGGATGACTTGATTATCTCTATAGAGAATAAAAGATTCATTTCTCCCATCACCTCAGATAACAGTGATAGTTAGTAGGTAAGTCATCTCACCAGCGGTGCATCCACATCAGGACCCAAGCTCCCATTTCCAAAGTACTATAAGGAAACCCCGATTGGAAAACTCCCTTTGTCGAGTATCTCCAGCACTGTAATCTCCCATCCGACTAAGACAAACATGAGAGAGTCTGTTGGCATGTAGTGCAGTTCACCCTCCATAGTTTTCCTAGTCTTGAAAATACCATCTACAAATGTGGGTTTGATAGAGGTATCCTCCACTGCAATCAAGGAGATGAGATTCCCTAGTTCATGTTGGATGTTCATGTCTGTTCTTATAGAGATGATCATGCTAGGCCAAATCATTCCCACAAAATCATAAGGTTGGGATACTTCTGGACCACTATGATCCGTGAATGCATCGAGTTCACCAAAAGGTGCCATGAATTTTAGAGACATGCCATTTTTTTGCATCGACCGCCAGAGACCTTTCATCCCACCAAGTACTATTGACCCATTTTTGGATGGGGACTTGATGTTGTGAGGTGATATCCACCCATGAAATCTCATCCATGTAGGTTTATTCTGACCGCTACAGAATTCTTTTCCATGTGGGAAGAGGCAATTCCACTCAAGGAATTCAAGGCCCAGTCTATTTTTGATTTGTGAACTCCAATATCATCCTCAGATTTGGAGTCCCTCACGCTATCCTCACCGATAACGACATCAACATCTGTGCTGCTGAATTGAAGAAATTTTATGCCAATTACAACATCTATTATAATCATACATCTCTCTATTATGAGCAAGTGAATGTTTAGATTTAGTTGTTAAAAAAAACTGTATAAAATATTTCTGAATATGGTTGGTTAGAATAAGAAGAGTTGGCAGGAGAACCTCTCCAACACTCTCTATGCTTACCGGAAAACGAATTGTAATTCCACTAAGGTGACTCCAAAATACATGGCGTATAGAACAGAGGTAGTCCCACACATTGATATTTAGTTACACTCACTACTCCTACCATATATGATCAACATATATCAGAAAGAGTAGCAGTAGTCTGTCTGGATGAACTGGAATCCCTTGATGTGAATATGCTCTGAGCCTTGCATAATCTATAGAGGCATCAGAACAAGATAACCAGATTGTTCAACATGAATGTTTTTTCCATCCATTCCTTCAAGGTGACATGGTATTATCCCTAATAACTGCAATGATACGTAGAAGGATACCACCAATGTTGGAACCCATGTGGGAGGTAACTTACATCATTCACAAGTTTTACCCCTACAACACATACTCCTTAGTCTCTATGAATAGTGAGAGTATTACTCCTCCCACCAATGTCAAATTCCACAAGTAGTTTTTAGCATAAAAAAACATACCACCATCTTTATCACACGATGTTAAAATACATGATTCTTTATGTCTAAAGAATGTACCCCCCCAAACTCATCCCACATGATGATAAACTATAAAATTGTCTGAACTCTATCAACATAAACAATGATCTATTTTTTCATCATTACCAAAAGACGTTAAAATTCATGGGTACATATATGCTTCAAAAATACCCCTCATTTTTTCCTCCATCATCTATCATATCCTAAAAGACCCCCTAACAGCTGGGTATCCCGCCACCTTGGATATCCTACCATTCTGGGCCAATATCCCAGAAGATCTTGAATGACCTTTAAGATAGGTCCCAAATTGAAAATATGGTCAGTGGTTGACCCTCACCTGTCTATTTCTATTATAGGTCACACAAAATGGGTAATGTGATGAGAACATGTCTAGAAATTATACTCTATCATTATCACGAACCCTATGGCCTCCCAAATATCAGGCATGATGATTCACCTTTTTCTGATCTTCTATCCCACACAAATGACATAAAACTTGGCATCCACATTATGATATCTTAAATCTTAAACTATGATCATTTATATCCTTACAACATGACGTTAAAATAAATGAAATTTCGAGAACTATGTGTGGGTTTATTCCCATCCTTACGGGATATGTGGTGATTCCTGTACCTTTTATAAATGGACCTGTCTCAGGTCCCTCAACCATTTTGACCTCTTGCCACAGACACTCTATTGGGATTTCATATGATGTTATGTGGACTCCTTTTTCCACAATCATGTTGGGTATGCTTTATCCCTACATGAAAATCCCTTTTATATCCCCTTCCTTCTACTTCCATACCTCATGACGTTAAATTGCCTGGCATTTCTAGAACTTTGTATGGCTTGATTCCCATCCACATGGGATACATAGGAATGACAAGACATTTCATCCTATGGTATAACCTTAGGTTCACTAGAATATTTTACCTAAAATCACTTTTCTAAGGATTTTATGAGTTGCAAAAAATTATTTCCCAATCCACATTAGTTTTACTAACCGCTATACCATATTCCTTCCATAAAAATATCTCCCATTCATTTACGTCCATACTGCATGAAATTACGCTGCACAATAATAAGAGAACTATGAGTGGATCAATTCCTAGGCTCACAAGATATGTAGGAACCACAGAACATCTCTTCTTTAGGTCCAACCCTAGGCTCCAAAAATCATCCCTTTCATTCAGTAACTTATACTTGATCCTTTTAGGATTTTATGGTGTGATGAGGCCTCTTTGTCCCTCATTCACATCAGGTTTGCAACAGCCCCAACACGTACCTACCTTAAGAACTATTCCTTTTACATCCTTACTATATGGATTTATAATACATGGAATTCAATAACTACATATGTATTGGTTCTAATCCATATAGGATATGTAGGAACACTATGACGATTCATATTTGGGTCCAGCCCCGGTTTTTAGAAACCTTCGCTTTCACTTGGCCCCTTGCCTAATTTCTCTTGGGGGTATGTGGTGTGGGGTGGACTTATGTCCTCATTCATGTCAGGTTTTCAATAACCTTTCCATGTACCTCTCTTGTGATATCTCTATTTTTTGTGTCCCACACACATGACATTAAAACTAGGAATCTCTTCATCTGATCTCTATGACCTTAAACTAAGATCTTCAGCATCATCACCTCATGATGTTAAAAAAACATGGTATTTCACAAAATATGTCTGTCTTGATTCTCATACTCATGAGAAACATAGTAACACCCAGACTTTTCACCTTTCAGTCTAGTCCCAAGTCCCATGATCATTTCGGGCCCCATGGCCTAGGGTCCCCCTGTGGGATTATGAATATTGTTAGGTGGATTTTTTTGGTCCCCATTAACAATGGGTATGCTTTATCACACCATGAAAATTCCCTCTAGAACATCATTCTTCCATATATGTCCAAACCATATTATATTAAACTATTCTAACTTGTCCAACATAACATTTGGATTTTGTATCTTTTAACGCAAGACCTTAATGTGCATGGGTTGATCATATCATATGAACTCAAACTATGACAATGTCTTCTTGGCTGCACGATCAAAATATGGAACAGTATTGTGGTTTCCTCACATGAGAGGACATCATATATGACATAGGTCATCCACAATTCTATTTTCAAGTCCAAAAGATAGCTCGATTCATGCGTCGATGCCTAAATTCTTCATCTTGGGTTTCTTGCTCCAAAAAACACAACCAGACTATATAACCAACAAGATCCATCAAATGCATCGTATTTTGGTTTCATGGGCTAGACCTGCACAACAATCCATTTCAGCACAAAATGTGTCTTGATTCCCATACATATGGAATACATAAAAATGCCCGGGGATTTCAACTTCATTTAAAGCTTCAGTTACCTCAAATCATACCTTCTTTCTATCCCCTTGGGCTGAATTATATTGGAAACACGGGGTGTGGGGTGGAATTATTTGGTCCTCATTCATGCCGGTTTTATAATATCCATTCCATGTACATCCATTTGTGGATCTCCCTTCCATGTTCCCTCATCCTTACCACATGACATTAAACTACATGAATTTCAAAAACTATGTGTGAATTGATTCCAATCTCAATATGATAGATAATAATTATCAGAAATGTTGTCCATAGGTCTAACCTCAGGTTCTTCTATCCCTTCTCCTAACCCCTTTGCTTGGGTTCTCTCATGGGATTGTGAATGGTGTGGTATGTGGGCTTATTTTAACCTCATTCACATCGGGTTATTCTTCCATGCCATACATGATTCTATCTTAAGAAACCTTCACACCTTGTGTCCTTACCAAATGATGTTAATCTGCATGACACTTTTAGAACTACATGTGGCTTGATTACCATACTTATGGGGTACATAGGAACAGTCGAACATTTCATCTTTGGGTCTTGCCCCAGCTTCATCAATCTATTTTTTCCATTTTCCTCCACTCAGATCCTGAAGTCGTACACCCTCAACTAGACCCGTCAACCCTTTTTAAGCCTCACCAACGTGATCAAATGCCCTGTTGTTTAGGACATAGAGTATCAGATACTACATGGACATTCTTTCATCCATTTCCATGCTTCATGTCTCCCTTTATTTAGGTTTCCATCATCTTTCAAAACCTAAACGTCCCCCAGATAGTATGGATGTTTGGCCTTATGGATTTCCTACTACTTTGGGCCAACATCCAAGAGGATTTCACATAAAATTATGAGATATTTCCTGTGTAGAAAATTTGGTCAGCGGTCAACCATCTTTTACTGTTCCTATTTCAGGTTACATGATAAAGATGTTGTGTTTTGAACATGGTCAATAGTTATCCTCCATCATTATGCCAACCCCATTATTCCCTAAATATTGGTCTCATGATTAACATCCCTATCCACTCCATCGTGTTCAAGTGGAATTTCTACACCCTTGTTGTTATCCCTCCATGAAAATTTTCACATTAAGAGGAAGAATAAGCATTTTATGGTCATCTTCTACTCCACATTGTCTCCCCTACTGATTATTCCATGTGTTGTAAAGAACTTATCAACCATTGTTTCCCACAACGAGTATAGTTCATATGGGCATATGGATTTGTGTATGGTTTTTTCCTGCATGGAAGGACCACACTTCTCTTGGTCTGAGCTTTATAACCATAAGCTAAGATATCTTATGTCATTATCGTACGACATTAAACTATTTCTTCTTTATCCACGTTTTGTGTTGATACCTACCCATCAATATGATGTATTCATTCTAGAATACATTGTCCGTCTGGCATTGGTATTTTTTTATGCCACATATAAGAATGACGTGTGGCATGATTCTCACCATTTTGGGATACAAAGCGACACCTAGGAACATTGACTTCAGGTCTAGCAAAAAATTTATAAACATTTTCCATCCCACAATTTTTTTGGGCATGGGTCCTTTATTCTATGAAAGGTGTCATTTGGGATGGACTTCTTCTATCCTACCAAGGTTGGGTCTGCCCTGTAGCACTACGTTGCACCACTCCACACATTATGGTCTGAACTCTACAACCTTAAAATAGGAGCTTCAGTCATAAAGTCCAGTCATCATGAATTTGAATCTGATATATTCTTTCAAAAGTGTGTGGTGTGTACTTACGTCCTCATTCACGTCAGGTTTGAAATAGCCACACCTCATACCGCCATTAAGAGTTGTTCATCATTCATCCATAACACACGATGATAAAATATACAAGAATGTCCCACACACATGACATTAAAAAAGGAACTTTATTGTTCTATCTCTACAACCATGACATAGGATTCGTTCCTTCAATATTCGCACGATGTTAAACAGAATAACAATTATGATATTACTCTTTAAAAGAGGATATATCCCCCTTTTAGAACTGAAAGTATACCATAACACTTTCATGAGCTATGTATGGATTGATTCACATCCTTATTGGATATGTAGTGATGCCCTATAATCCTATATATGGTCTAGTTGCAACCAATTTTTCCCCCTCGGCACATTCTATCATGGATTATCCCAATATTATGTGGTGTGGTGAGGACATATTTAGTACTCATTCTTGTTGGGTATATGAAAACTTTTCCATGTACTCCTTTTAAGATTACTACTCCTTATGCTCATCCTATGTGATTCTTAAACTACATGGGTAATGTTCGTGCTTCACACATTCCTTCATTTGGGATTTCATTATCTTTCACATCCAAAATGACCCCCTAACGGTATGGATGTTAGGCCTCAGTGCTCTCCTACCATCCTGGGCCTACACCCTGAAGGATTTCAAGAAAAAATTTGATACAGATCCTACATCTTGAATATGGTTAGTGGTTGACCATCATTTATTTGTTCCCATTCTAGGATAATGTGAAATGGATGCTATGTTTTGAACAAATCCAACAATTATCTTTCATTGTCTCCCCACCCTCATTGTGTCCCAAATATTGAATGTTGTGACTCCCATGATTAATTCCCCTTTTTGTTTTACGAATCCTCAACACCCCTAGTGTGGTAACTCCATGCCTTCGCGCACATCAAGTAAGAATGTTGGTTTGTATGAGATTTTCCCCACCCGACATTTCCTTTTTTCTATTATACACTCTCATTAGACAGGGTAGGCCATATAATGCTCTATGTTTCCTACATAATGCACAACTCAAATAGGAGTAGGGGATGTATTCGGGTAATATACAGTTACGAGACTATGTGACCCATTGGTCCTACCATACTACCTTAAATTTTGACACTATCATCGTCACCATATGACGTTAAACTAGACATAATTCTAATAACTATTTATAGATTGATTCCGTCCCTTATAGGATACATAGACATATTCATTCATCTTATCCCCGGATCTAGCGACAAAAGTGTAAAATCCCTATCTCAGCCTTCCTGGACCTGAGTTCCCTTTCAGGAATGTATAGTGTGATATGGACTTCTTTGTTCCTCATTCATGTCTGATTATAAACTGTACCACACATTTCTTCTTTGGGGTACCCATGTCCTCGAAGCATGACCATAAACTATGGTCCTACACTAAGAAATTTTAGGATTCCCCATGATAATTATTGGACCTGTCATCTTCCTCACCAGAGAGGATTTCTCAAACCAATATTGGTCTTTGGCCACACTATGCTTAAGAACTACATTTGGCTTAATTCTCATCCTTATGGGAAACATAGAGACACTGCAACATTTGTCCTCAAGCCCAGCCCCATGACCATTAATATTCATGTTTATTTTACCTTAATCATGGTCTGAACTCTATAACCATAAACTAGGGGTTACCAATCCCATAAATATGACATTATACTACTGGGAAGGTTCCAGGAAGTATGAAATTGAACTATGTAAAACATCTTGATCATACTATATTAAACTATTTCAAGCATCATCCCCACTATATGACACTAAATTCTATTCCTATCATCCCCATTTACAAAACATAAAACTGTAGACCATCCAAGGTCCTCGCCAGAGGGTTCCCTCCCAAAAGTAGGCATGATCTTGATTCAGACCAATACACTCACATTATACATGTATGTCACAATGGAATAATTCTAAGAGTCTTAGACTCTATTTGACCAACCCATAACCCCACCCCACACATTGGATTCCCTTTATTCATATCCCCACTGACTTTTGAATCTGAAGGGACCCCAAATGGCATAGATTCTCAGCCTTTCAGCTTGCCCACTCTTTAAGGACAACGTTCTGAAAGATATTGGATGAAATTTCAAGTTAGGTACCATGTTTTCAAGTATGATTAGTGGATGGATATTGTTTTTTTGTCCCCATTTTAGGCTTTCATTATATGGATAATTTTTTTTCAACATAGTCAATATTTATCCTCCATCGTCATGCCTCCTCTCACTATGTTTTTAATTTTAGGTATCGTGATTCACACTTCTCATTCCCCTTTGATCAGATTGATTCTAATGAACCTAGTGTTATCCCATTGATCTACTAGAGCATGATGGTAAAGGTAATTTGGCTAATTCAAGAACCCTATTATCTAGTCCCAACCCCTATCCCTATCCCAAATAAACCGGAATATCGTTTGAGCCCTGAGTGCTTGAAAATTTTCCTACACTCTCATAAACAAAGTGAATGATTATGTATTCATCCCTTGTTTCTCACACCAGGTATGACCTATGGGAGCTTAGGGATTGATCAGTAGTTATTTCCAAAATATGATTGAAATGAAATAATTTATGAAACTATTATAAGCTGGAATGCATGTAAGTATGTTTGTGAGTTAGTGTGAATTACAACCCCCATGGATCGGCCACAAAAATAGATTGGTTTACCTCTTCAATGGAGCATTCCATATCTACCACCTCATGGATTGTTTCCTCTAGTATTTTTGTTTTCTTCTAAGATCCCTATCTTCTTCACTAGTTGTGGGTCGCATTTCATCAGCCCTGATCCATGCCCGATCCTACTAAACTCATATTTTAACAATTTATTCAGATTCTCACCTCATCTGCTCGTTGGATTCTATCAATTGTGCCATCAATCCTGATACGAGGTCTTACTGTACATTAAGGAATGAATAACTTTCATTAGACTATATCCTCAAGCATTGAATCTCTCTATCAAACTCCTAGAGTCTATTTATGTTGATAGACATTCTCCAATACAAGACAACACTGAGGACACAATCATATTTCCTTATTTTCTCCACCATGTAATCCTGAATGAGCATATGAAGACATCGGGTATCCACTCTTTCAGAACATAGTTCTCACAGTCAACAGCAATGTCTCCCCATCTAGTTTATCCAATCTTCTTCTGGGGTCTCCTTAATGAAGCACTTGATCAATTTCCATGACCAGAGATATAAGGAATTGTTATCCACTTTATCTGAAGTAGTCTCATCCTAGTCCTTGGGATCGCAAGGTTTGTATGCTAGGAACACATCCAAATCTTTGGTAGTAGGATCTTTCTCTAGTGTTATGTAAGGAAAGATGGGATCTACATTATATGTCTGATCTTCATCATAGGATTCCACCTCGACAATCTTCTGTTCAGTCTCACCGGTAACCACACCCGCAGTCACAGCTGCCATGATCCTTCCCACGACAACCAGCATTTCCCATGGGAAATGATCATCGGGATCCCCATCCATACTCTATATTATGGCCCACACCATTTGATAAATTGTTCAAACATAATTGTATATTGTCAGTGGGGTAGGATCAATAGACAAAAATTATGAATCCTATGTAGGAAGGACATATAGAGGTCAAACAATGGGTCTCTCTCTTGATTTTTTGCTATTGGAATCCACATTCCTGGACCCCATAAATGGACAGGAGCTCTAAAGACTTTCAGAGAACTACATTGGGTGTCACAACCATACTAGATTATGTGATCACCATTGTTCCACACACAATTCCAGAGGCAACCCCCATGGTTATACAGAAAGGGGTCTCGGGTATGAGGCTCTCCAACACATTACTAATGTTTATTGAGAAACCATGACAACCTATGTAGGTTCGGAAATGAAATGTTTTATAATTTACCTCAATTGTTTCAACTAGCTCTTCCAGCTCTGAGGCCGCAACCTCTCCTTCCTCCAAAGGGCTCCCCATATCAGCTTTTTTGCCCCCGAAGGACCCCTTAGATTCCTCAGGTAAAGGGAAATTCTCCCTCAGCTCAGTGGAAGACCATTGGGGTGTGGATATTTTACCGAGCGGTTCATTCATCCAGTCCATCATTGGATGTGGAGTTCACCGAGAATCAAAAAAGACCCCCAGCTTGGTGGTGTATTGTTCCCCTTCCTCCCGAGACACCAAAAATTCATCCTCGACAGACTTGTCTATGACAGATCCATCCCATAATGATTGATGTGAACCCACATCTGGGAAGGATAGATAAATTGTTTGTTAACATCCCAGTTTCCCCAAGCCTTTAGAAATATAGCATCCTAAGGCATATCTATGTGGTGAATCCAATTCCCTAGAACCTCATTGCATATTCTACGGAACCCTCTAGTTGGCCTTCTACTCTTTTGGCCCTGCTCAGCTGGGGCTGTAGGGTCCATCACTGCTACCTGCCCTTCACTCGAAGCCATCCTTGTGGTCACTGTCCCTTTCATAGCCCCCACCACTGAGATGTGAATCAACTTATCAACAATTATTTGTTCTTTCCATTTTCTAACCCTGACCTCAAGGTTGAGGGGGAACCCCATTGTCGGCGTGAATGGTCCTTCACTTCAGCACGTTCCCTGAGTAGGCTACATCCCAACACTTAGCATATTCCTTGACTAACCCATAGGGAGTAGTGGGAAGAGGTAGTTCATTTTACATTTTTTCATCCTTTCATGTAAACATGATCCACATCATCCTCATCATGCATGAATTATCCTCAAGGTGTACTCCCAGGTAGATCTGTGAGGTAAAAATTTTCATGCACCAGAATAGCCTCACAAAGTTGTGTAGGTTTTATAGATCATAGATATGTTCACGGTCTACCGATGCCACAAGAACTATACCTCAGAAGGCCAATAGATAATACCAATTTTCTCGAGTTCCCAAGCTATCATCAGTGAATACACTTGTTGGTAGATGAAATGGATTGATGTTAAACTCATCCACCCACTAGATTTTGGTCTCCACATTCAGCGAAGTTAGCTTGGCTGGAAAGATTCCCACCACATTCAAGATGGTTGATTAGAAATATAACATGGGGGGAGAAATGGAGATCAGATATTTTTTGATGCTCATTTGTGCTACTTTCCAGTCATACAAGAAATTTAGTGGTCTGCATACCTGTTGTGGCTTCATACCTTCATTGATGTGCCCCAACACCTTATACTTCTTGGCCAGCATCGGGATCCCCAGGTAGACACGCTGCCTCATCGTCTGTATGGACTCCATAATGGACATACTCAGTCACACTACCATGTTTTTTTCCCTAAGCATGATCATCTATCAATAGATGAGTGGAGAGATAAAACCAACCATCATAACCACCAGTTTCTCTCATTGTTGCCAATGTATCCCCATAACTTCCATTGATTGTCCTCCAAGATTCAAATGTACGAATTTTCTTTTCTATGTTGAGTCCCTTAAGACAAGTGGGGGGACCTTACTTATATATTATTGGGCGCCACCTCCCCTTTGATGATATGCTATGGTGGGATGTTTATGAAACGTCCAAACACCGCTTGAAATGGATGTCCCTCGATGACTGTTTGTCATTCACAGCACCAAGTCCATCAGTTCCTTCACTAGATATGGAATCTTCTATTGATCCTCCTATATGATTTTCTTAGGGAGTAATTATTCACACATCTTCCTCAGAATTAGAACCCTAGAGATCTAATGTAGATACTAGAGGCTGATGCCGACCTCCCCATGGTGAAGATGAAAAGTGTTGGTCATCGATGACCACCTACAGAAGAATTCCAACATCATATGAATTGGCAGATATATATGGAATTTGGAAGCCCACACAACTTCATAGAGGCCCAATCGCCTCATCTCTGCCCCAAACTTGTCATAAGATGCACATACTCAATATGCCTAGGCCCATTCATGTGTGAAATTCCCACCCGGGCGCATGTCCCACCCATCAATCCACCCCTTCTCTGAGTTCCCTAAAGTCACCTTTAAAATGTTATAGAAATGAGCTGTAGATACCTCGGGTATCAATGATTTCCCATCATTGTTTTTGTCATGGTTATATATACCAACAGTTTCAACAGGTGTGTAATCTTTCTATGTGTGGTCGATGGCAGCCTTGAACCACTAGCATTGGCACGATGTACTCCTAAACCAATAAGTGGGTTCATCCCCAGATGTTCCTAGGTTGAATAATTCATCCCTAAAACCATATAAATACAATGGTAGTCTTTTGTAGATTGGATAGTTCTTTTGGATATCTATTAGAAGTGCCATAAGTGACTCGTGATTTGATTGTATTCGTACAAATTCTCTGATGCCCATAATATTCTTCATCTCTTCTCTTCAAGCACCATCTGCGAGGAATTATTGAGAATATTATTGGATGTATATTTTATCCTATGACATTAGTATTTTTCTATTCTTTTCTGAAAACATCAGTTTCAATGTTTGATCGTAGAGCTTGGCTGAAGATTTCAACCACATATCTCGGTCGAAGAGTTGTACCACAGAGCTCGCAAACAAAACTCATAGAGCGCGTGATCGCAGAGTCTATGGACTCACTGAGTGGAGTAGAGTAAAAATGGATCCCAATGCGACAATTCAATGAAAAAAATCAGAAAGCACTAGTCTGTGAACTCAGTTTACAAAGTACATTCACGAGGTGTGTGGCGATTCACAATTCGAGAGCTCAAGCAAGGAAATATTGAAGAAAGTGGGGAAAAAAGAGGGGTCTTCACTCTAAATTTATAAAAAACGAACCCCAGCACTGTGGGGTGATCAGAACCATGATGAGAATCATGACACATTTTTTCTTGGCAGTCTCTGCAATGTTCTCAACCTGTTCTTTGTGTGCCCTCATTATGATCCCACTTCATGATCTGCTAAATTCTGGCAATCTTCCCTCAAAATCTAATCCATGTTTTCCCCTCAGTTTCCATTCTCAGGGGGGAATTTGTTTGTTCCAAAATCTATGTCATTTAAAAATAAGCAAATGGAACTAAACAAATTGTGCCAAAGAGGCTACATTGTGATGCAAGTTTTAAAATCCCACCAGCAACATGGCCAACATAACGATCCGAGTTGTCTCCACAAATTTTGTAGAGAAAAAGAGATGGTCTCCTCTACAAGTTTGAGGAAATTTATAGATGTCTTTTTTCCATGGGGGGAAGGATTTTCACCTACGTGAGTCCATCAAATATGATGTAAGCCTATGAAATCATAGTAGAGTTAATGATGGAAGCAACTACACTGCATAGGGAATGAAAGTCAACTACATGACATTGAGAAACTTGATGAAATCTTCCTTCGATGGCAGATCACAAGTTTCTTTGCAGTGCACCATTAGAGTATCACAATGCCCCTTCTTTCCTATAAATATGTGGCTTCCCCCAATCCAAATTATCGACACCCTGACACTTATACATCCAAATTCCCAAAATCGTGAATCACCCATTGCTCTACAGACCATCAGAAAAATCAATCATCTGAGGTACTTGTGAATTTGGAAAACCCTTTCCCATTGCTCAGATTTATCCCTTCTTAAATAAGGGATTATCTTTGAAAAACCTACTATACTTTGCAAAGTAATGAGAAACCCTTGGGTACTTAGGACTTCATGAAGCACCCATGTTTCCTGAAGAACCCTCCAAATGCATGCATACTTCATGATTAGGATTGGTCACTATACTTCATTAAGCTCTCCTCTTTATGAATCTATATCCTATGTGAGCTCCTATGCTCTACGATCACATATGATCAATGATCCCTTGAGATCTATGAGGCCTTATGCTCTTCGAGCCCCTGAGCACTATGGGGACTTGTGCTCTATGATCCCCTATGCTTTGCGAGCCCCTATGATCTACGAGCCCCAAATATTTGTTGAGACCCTCTCTGTGAGGCCTCTTGTTTCGTGAACCCCTCTTCCATGTGTCCCTCTAGGATTGTAAAAAGTGATATCAAACTCCCTTGGGTAGTCCTTCATGTTTCATTTCTTGGCCTCATGCTTCTTCACAAAGGCACTCTAATGAATATTCGTCATTCTCTTTCCACACTAACATGGATATGTCAATGGATCACTCAACAAACCCATATCTATCCAACATTACTAGTGACTTCCCATTACCAAGGGTTATGGTGCACAATTTATGTATGTCCTAGGTGCAAGGAGTTATTTCCCATCATCCGAGCTACAAGACGATAAACTGCCAAGCACACATGTCCTCAACGAAAGATGTTAAACTATGAACACCACATGAAGGATAGGTTTGAGAGGACCAAGTAGGGGATGGAAACTGTCTCCCTCTCACTCCACCTCTCACTTGGTTCTTTGTCTCCATAAATTCCTCGATAACTCTCGGCATAAGCCCTAACCCAACTTTATAGGGTGTTTTATGTATGTCAGCCATGTCCTCATCATATATATGGACATCCTCCTTGGGCTTCCATTCATGAGTATGTTCCAATCCTCATGTCATGGGTCGCTAACTAAGAGTATGACTCACCCCACTCTTCATGGAAGCACCTTTAGTGACGTAATTGTCAGGTCTTTTTGGAGATTGTTTCTCACACCGTGTGTGAATTGCATCGAATTATAGTAAGCACCAACCACTTCACACCAGTTCACCTTTGTCCTACATGGCATTAAACTGTATTCCCCTTTCATCCCGCATGACGATAAACTATATTCTTACAAATTACAAGGGTTTTGAGCCTTGTATTAATGATAGGGTACATAGGAAACCTCCCTGAGGTTCAACCACAAACACTAGAAAACTTTGGTGTCCCCTTTGTTTAGACCCATATCCTTGGTCCATCCTATACTGATGTCAGACTAGTTCTTAGGAAGATATCCATGTATAAATCCCACAATACACCCATACTCTTCCAAACAAGAGTATCCCTCATGTAATGGGCTTATAACCAAGCATAATACCCCAAAATGTCTTCGATTTGTGGTCCTTTATGTATAGCCCGATTCTATTCCAACCCTTTCTAAACTACGTGGGTTTTGATCCTTGTCTCCTAGACAAGGTATGTAGGAAGCCTCCCTGAGGTTAAACCCCAAACACTGGTAAACATGGAAAACCCATTTATTGTGACCCATATCCTTGGTCTGCCCTTCATGTGTGTCAGAATAGTTCTCAGACGACTAATAATTCATTGGCCAACCCTCGATCCATACTCCTCCAACCAAGAGTGAAACTATTATGAACGGATTCTAACCATACATATTCCCAAAGAAGGTTCTTGGGTAATTTTCTTTTTTGTACCCCCTGATTATATTCCCCACTAATAAACTACATAAACATTAATCATTTCCCTTTTTAATAAATGTACGTAGGATGCCTCCTTGAGGTTCAATCCCATCTCTCATATCCCATCCTGGTCTCTCCCCCGAGCCTTTGTATTTCGAGATGATCATGCCTTAAACCGAAGGTCATACTTCTTTCGAGTATCATCCATGCATCAATTCTCATGATCCTCCTCCTTAGGTGACTCATCACCCCATCCCCTAATGACATTGACATTGACTCCCTTCCCCAAGGATACGTAGGAAACCCCCTTGAGGTTCAATCCAACATTGTCATCTTTGAATCAGTCCCTATATCCATTCCTTCTATCCCATGAATCTTAATCCATATCAATAATAATTTCATCTAGGCCTCCATGGTTGGTGGAATCATTTCCAATTTCCCTTTGTATCACTAGGGCTTTTAACCATTCTTATGTCCCAACAGGTTGTCTGGTCATTGTGTTTTGTGCACACCCTGATTCCATGCCTCACGATTCTCAAACTACATTGGTTTTGATCCTTTTTGGGTATGTAGGAAGCCTCATTGAGTTTAAATACTAGAAAATGGTAAACCTTGGTGTCCCCATTTAGTGGACCCACCTTCCCTGATCCACCCTTTGAGGTGTCCAGATCAACCTTCATGGTGTGAGTTATTCCCTTTTTAGGAAATTCATCCATGATCCGTCCTCATCTGGAATTTTGATCCATCCATTCAATAACACTTTACAAGTTATCCCTCCTAAGGGAGCACCCATATAATCCAATCCCATAAGTGTTTTGATCATTCTGATCTGTCTCTGTAAGTGGTTAAACTTGCCGCATACCCCCTGATAAACTTTGAAAGATAAGGAAATCCTCTGAGATATGCCTCTTCTCTAAGATTCTCCACATTCGATATGGGATTATATGGGCTTATGTGCCCTTGATAAGTTTATAATATGGTAAAATCTAGGTATACTAGTGTTCCATCATCCAAAAACACTAGTGATGCCCAAGTGTGACCACTCCCCTGACCGACAGTTGATGCCCTGACTTGACACAAGGAATGTCCTGTTATACGAACATTACATAACTGGCATCCACAAAGATATTAAATCAAAATGTGTTTCACAAACAATGCCTTAATATTTATGGGGACCCGAACTTGGAGACAACTTATAAGGAGGAATATAGGGAAAGAGAGACTGACATCCCATCATCTCGTTTCGATCACAGAGAAAATAACGCTGAAGAAGTGATAGATGTGACCAGCCATTGGAAAGCAGGAACATAGGGAATAAAATCAATGTGTCCTAATCATATGGATGCTCCCCTAGTGAAAGCATAAAAAAGAAACTTTTATTTATTTTGGTATTAGCTCTAGATAAAATTTCCAATATAACTTAAGTGTTTTATGAGTTTTGTAATTATACATTATGTTTCATAATTTTATGATCTAATATTGTGTTTTACATCATTTAAAAATGGTTCATAATATAAGGAATGATAGTTTTATAAATTAATGTAATACATAGAGTATAAATGATTGATTTTAGGAGATTAAGATAATATTTTTAAGGGAACTAGTGTCCCAAAATTTTCTACAAATGAAGAAATGGTATATTGTGCTATCAAGAAAGAGAAAGAATTATCTTGTGTATTCCTAACAGAAGAAATGCGGGTTTGCTATATGAATGGAAGGAAAGAATTCCATTATTGTAATTGAATGTAAAAGAAATAATTTTCTAATGTTTAATGCTTTAACTATAAGAATATAGGGAACTACACAAATGAATTCCCAATGTTTCAAGGGAATATATCTCAAAAAAATCTTAGGGATCATGGTTAAGCTTATTTTATTACTATAGATGAAGAAGAATGATTAATGAAATTGTGTTTGGATTCAGTAATTATGTTATAGGAATATTTTATAAATAATTTTCTCATTATAATAATTGTTAAATGTATATTAATTTTACTGATATATTTTTTCTTTAAGGATTTATGATAATATGTTTAATGGTACCGATAAATAGAAAAATCTATTTAGCGAAAAGTTAAACCTCTTTAAAAACAAATTTTTAAGGGAGGATAACCCATAATTTGTTCCTAATGGTGAGATAACAATTAGATGTTTATATGATAGTGTTTGGGACTATTATATTGGTTATAAGTTTTATAGTTTATGTCACCATTCTTGAATTTTACTACATGTATTCATTTTTGATATATATTTGATAACCTGAGATTTTATATTTCAAAGCATTCAAGTTTTGGTTATTTTTTTATGGTGTTTATGGTATTCACATATTTGGAATCTGACATTAAAATCCACATTATTTTTTCTAGGGAATATAATGTGGATTTAGTGACCTTCCTTCAAAAGTTTTAGAATTTGAATTTGTATAGACATATTTGGATGAGTCTTAAGGTTAAAAATATATGGAATGGATTTTTTTGAACTTTGGGGGTTATTAGATAATATTTTATAACCATTTTTCGTTTTTATAAAATATTGAGATTGGTGGAATGACTTTCCATTCTATGGTCTGTTAAATGTTCTTCAGGAATAAAAAATCATTTTGGGAAAATCATTTCATGGAGTAAAAAATGAAGTGTAAATTGATCAAAGCACAACTAAATGATGAAATTGTAATTATGAAATAGAAAGAAATAAAAAAAAGTTGGCATTCTAAAGTAAATTATCCATACAATAAACTAATGCCTCAACATTAGTAAATGGATCCTAAAATAAAAAAATTATAAATTTAACTTCATTACAAATGAATAAAAATCCCTTTAAATCATCACATATTTATTGTTTTATGGATACAAACATTATATAGATCACACAATTTTTTCTGATCATGTTCTCAATCACACTCCGTAATTATTTAGACTTTTCATCCATGTCCATATTTTAATTTCTGAACAATGTTATCCTTTTATGGAAACCTATTTAGGTATTATACCAGGTATTATTTATGTTTCCCACTTTACCATTTTACGGGATGATTTATTATTCTTCTATATGATGTTAGTTTTCAACAAAGGAATAACATTTTATGATCAAGATTAAATTATGATGGGGAATTTTATTTAAGGTGGTCATATGTAATACCCTTAGATTTAAAAAGAAGAACATTGTCTTTTGAAGCATATGAGACACACAACACTGAACATAAATGAACCCAAAAATATATTTCATTAATTTTAATCTCTTAAATATCTTGAATTACAAGAAAAACCGAGTTTATATTTATTTACATGCTACAACAAATTTCTTCGATAGTGTGCATGACAGACAACACCAAGCTTCAATGGATCCTGAAAAATATTATTTAAAATATTACCACTATAACCAAGACATTAAATATGCAGGTATGAATAGTATTTAATACATTATTAAAAATATATTTACATATAATAATTAATTTAAATTTATTTTTAAATATTTTTTAAAAATGCAATTAATTCTTTATTAAATTAATTGTATGCATTAAAAACTTGTTTTTTTAACAAATTTATTGATGTTATGGGAAAATATTATAATTAAATTATAGATATTTTTGAAAATGTATTTAATAAAAATAACTTCATAATTTAATTAATCAAATTTAAATTAACTTATGGTGAAAATTATGGATTTTTGGGAAAATATTGATTTTTTACCGTAAAGTAAAAAATACCGTTTTCAGTAAAAATATTATTTATTATTTATAAATTTAGTAATTTAAAAGAAAAATTATGTTATAATGTAACATAATAATTATTTAGTTATTTTTAATCCACTTTATTTTTTTAATTAAATTGTTATCGGATTTTAATATATGTTTATTTTGGTGTTTAAAAATGGATTTTTAAAAAATTCAATTTCAATGAATAATGTTACTTCATTTTAATAAAATAAAATGATAAAAAATTTGGAATGATTTAAATAATTTATATATGTTATATAAAAATAAATATTAATTTATATTCATAAAATTATTATTATTATTATTAGACATGGAGTTATTATTAAATCATCTTTTTCTTGAAAAATAAATTTCTCGAAAACACTATTTTTGCATCACATCTCTGGGTATTGTTTAAAATTTATTTTTTCCACTTCTATGAATTTAATTTTGAAAAAATGGAATCAATTTTTGAAGTAATAATTTTTATATTTTCTAATAAGTTCAAATTATTTTTTACAATAATGAATAATAGAAATAATAAAAATGAATACCGAATATAAGGAAAAAATGGGTATACTGTGTGGTTAAATTAAAACGTTATGGGTTAAAAATAACATAAAACAAAAAAAAAAATTTATTGACATAATTTGAATTTATATATTCTATTATCGATAATGGTTCCTTTTGGATCCACGTGGCATGTGAAAATATTTGGTACAACATGTTTTTGAAAAATTACAAGTGCCCAATCATCTCCCTTATAAAATGACACCCCATATCCTCTCCTCTTCACACTTTGAAAAATAATTATTTCCATAAATACCAGCCGAAATATATTCAATACTTCCCCCCTCATATTATATTTTTTACATTTCTCATAAGATTTTACGTGTAATGAATTTAGTGGAAACAAAAAGAAGTTGTTCAAAGAAGAAGTAGCGTTCTTCAAAGAGTGTTTTTTAGTTTGTACCTACTTAAATTATAAATTAACCCTAATCATATAATAAAATAAGTACCATATATATAATTAGTTTTTTATGTTACTTCCTTTACATATATAAATCTCATGTTCCCTTAAATTGGAAAATAAACTGTCTAACATGTGTACAATGGACTACTAGCTTGCGAACCGACGTAGATTGTTTTCCGTCACCACTTCTCATTGATTATTCTAATGATGAATTTAAATTATATATATATATATATTACTTTTCAAATTATTATAATTATGTAATTATTATATAACATATACTTTTTTTATTTCCATTCTGTGAGGGATACAATAATGATGCTAGTGTGTAGAGAGGGCCATCACCTTAAAAAGTGATGTGATTTGTTCTTTGCATACAATTTACATGATAGGTAATAAGGATAAAGTTAATTAAAACGTTATATATATATATGAACTAAATATATTTAGATAACTATAATTTCACATATATATCTATACCTTCCAACTCATTGGAAAATAATAACATTTCTCGTGTATTCAGTGGACTACAACCTCGAGAATCAATGTGATATGTTTTCCATTTCTATTTTATTTGGATGGTAATAATGATGGAATAAATGAATAAATATTATATATATATATATGATATATATTAAATTATTATTATTCATTAATGGTTACATATTAGTTACCTTTATTTTGTTATGTCCGTCATGAAAATGGAAATAGCCTTTATCCGTACGTATGAGATACCATCTCCATGAACAACATAGTTGATTGTCTATCTATAACTTTAATGGAATACTATAAATACATATATAAAAAATATATATAAAATTTATATCATTTTTCACATTCATAAAATGTTTGAACCAAGATCAATGTAAAATGACTAAAATATCAAACAAAAACATTTGGGAAAAACAAAGCAGTTATTAGCCAAAACATATTTTTAATGAAGTATTGTTAATAAATGGGAAATAAAAGTTCATATTTAATTTAAAAAGAGTATTATATATATATATATATATGATTTTTTAATATACATATAAAAAAATTATTTATTATATTGGAGGTTCATAAACATATAAAGTTAATCGAACTTAAGGTAAGGGTTTTTCATCTCACTTTTACATATACCAGACATATACCATATTCAACACATATTAATTTTTTGTGCTATATAGTTAATTTTTTTATGTAAAATCATTAATTCATTTATATTAACTTTATTTAATTTTTTATTTTATTATTATTTGTTACATGGGGATTAAGATGCCAAATAAATGTAGATGGTCTACTAGAATTAGGGAATAAGAATCTATATAATTAATTTCACAATGAGGAGGATCACCTGAAAATACCGATGTATGAAAAAATAGCATACTTTATAAATCAAGGACGCATTGATGAAATATATATATATGAAGAACCTCATTCTTCAAATGACATAACCATCCAATAAAATTTATTTAACTAGTAGGATTTGATAGAAATCGAAGAAACGAATAAACTCCCTAAATATAGAAAATTATATTGCATCAAAATAGCATAATAGGTGGGAAGATAAAATATTAATGGAAGAAGGAGGAGTCATAAACACACCGTGGGTTATCCGAAAAACCTATTGATGCTTGAATATATCACTAGATGGGGGATATCTCCTTAAGGAAGGTAATGAGGCGGAGGAACCCTTAGTGGGATGATGAGCACAATAGAGGAGATGAAATGGGGAGGAGAAAAAAACTGGTTGTGAAAAAGGCAATTTTAGACTATTAAATGAGGGGCATAATTTAACAACATGGGTTTCCGAACTCTGTGCGAACTATTTTTAAGCCACTACCTACAAAAAGGTTCACATAGTTCATACACATGTTTTGGGAAACCAAGGACAAATTTTGTATTTTACCTCTATAAAAACTACAATTAGCTGTTTGGTAATATGGATCCTCTTTTACTATTAGACCAAACTATGTGATTCCTCCAAGTCCCCTATATCACCGGCACAAATTCTCCTGGGGGCTGGACTACTTCAAAAAACAAATACTCCTCTATCATTCTTCCCGAATTTTTATGTTTAGGGGTACGATTCTCTAAAAACACAATGGAACACCTGAGGAAACTATTTGGCCTAAAACCAAGTCTAAAAAACACATTTAAGTGTTCATACTCTTGTAAATACATTCCGAAGCTTCGTTTAAAATTTGTCCCATCCACCAAACTGAAAATTCATATTCCTTTGGAAATTTAATCAATTTCTAAAAACAAGGAACGTTACATTATAAATGTTCCTAATAGTAATATATTGACTCACATAGAGTGGATTGGTATCTACTAGTAATAGTTATTACAAATATGATCATTCATGATTGAACTTATGGTGGATGCATATATAATTCTACCAATTCGTTATAAAACCTTCTATCCAAAGTATAATTATATTATTTATGAAACTAAGAGACCAAAAACATCATAGTTTTCTATAGAAATTAATACCGATGGTGTCCTCTTGTACATGGTCAACATAATCCTAGGGAGACCCATGCTAGAAAGATCATTCATGGGTTCTCTTAATAACCGTTTGAAGCTAACATATAATTTTTTTTGAGTTTATCCCAATTATGAATCAAATTAACATGATTAACAAGACTCTTTCACCTTCTAATGTGATATATTATTAACCATTGGGTGATAATTTTATTCTCGAGACAATTAATGATTATAGAATATACTGTATCAACCAAGAATGGAGAGATATTGTATGAAATACTAACCTCAAGCCCACTAAGAAATGCACTGGCCTCCACAAGGAGATAAATATGCTGATAATATAAACTACTAAAAATGACAATTAATAATCCATTAGAGTAACATATAACTTCTTCCTTATTCATGATGAAATGATAACAATAACCTTAAATTGTGAGTTTTAACCCACTTATAGGAGTGTTTCATTGAGACTATCTACCTAGAAGAGACACTCTCTGTATTTAGGGATACACTTTCCTACCTACCAACACTATCCTAAGGGAGGAGGTAATATCCCTTTACATTCAGAGAGAACCTAGGTCCACCACATGGAATCTATGCCATACCATCATGGTCAGATTTTATCAAGGAGTACCTTCAAGAAGAACCTTGTTCATGGTGCTTGAAATGCACACAAATAATATAGAAAATGAAATAACCCTCAACTTCGGTTCATTCATATTACTCTTCACTCCTTTGGTCCCAACCTGTTAAAATATATGACTGATAATCGCATGATTTTTGATATTTGTGAAATTACCTAACCAACTCCATATAGTTCCCACCCACTCCGCTTCAAAAAAAATATATTCTCATTCATCTATTCCTTGGAACTCTAACAACATAAACATTTAGAATCTTGATTAAACCCATTCCATTTGAGCACTTCATTTTTTGGAATAAAATTATTTTATGTATTCCACATAAGAACATTATAAATTATTGGAATTTCATTTCACTAGAGAAATATCCTCTATTAATTTTTTATATGTTATCTAGAATTTTTTTTGATATTCTTTGGGTGAGAAGGCTCCTGATGCGGAAATTGTGAAGAACATTCTATCCTGATCAAGCAAAATATGGATGTTTCTGATGGTCTTTCATTTTTTATGGTCCAAGAAAGCCTAATTGAGTAAGGGATGTTCTCATGACTATGAGAACATGATTTTAAGGGTTGTAAACCCCAAAAATTCCAGAGTAACACCCCCTAATTCTTCTTCCATAAGAAAATCTCCCGATGACAAATAATCCTCCATGATTGGCATTGTAGCTCTGGTAAGTGAAATTCAATATCTACTACAATGGTGATATATTCCCCTACATAGATTCAAAGGTTAAACCCTATTTACCCATGATATATTTTTCAAATAGATAATATCCCCCCATATCCTCTCTAGACAACTTGGCCTAGGAGCACTGCATTGTCTTCACCACACTTATGATATTGATGCCTCCTGCATCCACTGAATTATCCATATTTCTCAAAGAGGTCAAGTGGAACCATCCTTTCTCAAGGTAATCCCAAATTAATTCAGTCATAATCCTCTCTATATTTCTCAACAATTTTTTTGGTACCCTATGGATATATATATCATTCATAAGGTTGGAAGCAAGGATAAAGATAATTTGAGTGATATGTCCTCTAGAGGATAAAAAACAGTTCTCCCAATTACTTATGTAGGTAGAAATAACGTAATTCATGACATCTATGTGGTGAATATGTAACCTTATAGTTGAGATTTGAGATAATACATGTTTCATTGGAAAATTTCTCAAACTAAATATGAGAAGATCTTCAATATTTTCCCTGTTAGTCCAAACACTCTTTAGCGATATACACACTCCTCTTATTAAATGTAATGATCTACCCACTCCAATATCTAAAAACATGCATGATTTAATTAATACTATGAATACTTATATGGCTACCAAAAATAAACAAAAGAATTTCATCCACAAAAAGATATGAGAGAATCCATTAAAACATATCATGCACCGGTATGGGATGATATTACCCCTTTTAATATCCATAATCAGAGGACTTCTAATAGAGTACTAGAACATAATAATCACACATGGAGACAAATGATCTCCCTATCATAAAAACAATAAAACATGAACAATCCAAAATTACTACCCTTAAATTACAACAAAAACCCAGGGGAACTGAAACATACAATGAATAAATAAGTCACCATTATGATAAGCCCATGCAGGACATAACCATAATAATATAACTCAAGAAGAGCCTATCATAAAACTTATCCATTTTGTTTTGGATAGAAATTCTAGATCATGGGGGATTTATATTAATATATCTAATAATTTCTTAACAAAAGGTAGTAGAGACCTCAGTAGTCCATCCTCTTATAAAAATATGTTTCTCCTTTGATAACCATACCTAGAGAAAAAAAGAGAGCCTCATGTTAATCACAGTATAAGGGACCATGTATGGAATGTTAAACATGTTTATAGTCATATAATTCTTAATCTAAAAGGGATCCTTCACCTTCAAAATAAGGGTCAGAGTGGATGTATAAGCTACCCTAGGTAAGAAACCCTTGAAAACAATATTGAATAACTTCTACAATATATATCTTAACTTGGTCCTAATATACCACAAAAAAACATGGAATCCATAAATATATAGATAACTCACTTGGTTATAATATAATACTTAATACTAAATCTTAACCTCTCCTAATATTGTCTCAAAACTAGTGTTATTGGAGTTTGACACCACCTAAAAATAGAATCATTTAATTTATATTGGTCACAATGGAAACCTTTTTTCATGGAACTGTTAGAACTTTTTATAAGGTATTATTAGTAACCTTTGTACATACCTTTCACAACATCAAGGTTTCTGATGTTAGAGCCATTCTCTAGATGGGTTTTTGGAGTTCCATCAAGTTTTTTCTCTTTTATACATTCCAGAAAAGGTGGTGCGTTTCTGTCATCCACCTTCTTCCATAACTATTTAGATTGATCATAATAGACTCATTAATGTCCCAAACAATTTTTTTAGAATTAACTGTCTTATAAAAAATATAAAAAAACAATTCCTCATCCCAGTATTCATCTATCCTTTTCTCAGATTGATCTATTTCGATCATGTTATTTTCCACTCATGGAAGGGAGAAGGATAATTATTTATCCAAGCATAATTATCACCCTTCAAGAACCTATTATTTTTATATAATATGAACCATTATCTTTCTTGTAATTATTTATAACAAGATATGCATTATAAAAAATGGTATCAAGGTTCATAGGTCCACTGACTACAGAAGAAAAATACACCACATCCATTATCCTAAGATGCCACTCATTCAAGAATGGGGGAATGGTATGAGAGGGCCTAAACCAGGTGTGTGACTCTAGAATTATGAATCGAAGTCAAGGATTTTATGTTTGAGAGGTAGGGATCATGATTATTCATTTGTGGTTACTATCTTTTTGGTTACTGCACCATGTACACTTTTCACTAGAGAAACCCATATCTAAGAGGCATTTTAAAGACATGAAGGAGGAGAAATCATTTCCAACCTTCCAATGATATATCCCTCCACCATTATTATCTAAAGAATCCATGATGGTGTTGAAGTACCCATCAATTATCCATGTCAATTTTTACATGATGATGCAATTGGGATCACACCATTTTTTTTATCCATCCCACACATTACATTTATAATAAATGAATTTATTAAAGAAGATAGTATTACCAGAGCAAACATCAATAATAATGTGTGGTTCCAAGGAATCAATATTCCCCATTGAATGAGATATTTTATCGAATATCCAAATATAGTGGTTAATGTATTCCACAATAATAAAGTCAAGTAGACTCATTTTATAGCTATAAAAATGGACCTTGGAGGGGTTTTGTTTGAGTTACAACACTACCAATAGAGAAGACAAATTACTGAGGAGATCGTTCGATAAAAGGTTTATTTTCACCTAGACACCAAGGATGTGAGAATTATAGATTATAGACGATAACATCTGAATAATTTAATCTTGGTTTTGGGCCTTGATTTTTCATGTAAATTCACATGGAAATGTGGATATGATGAATATTTTCTAGATCACGACCTGGTATAGAAACCACTAGGAAGAAAACCAGATACAATTGATATTATAGATTCTTTATATTGAACATGTGATTATTCACTGTTTTTACTCATGGTGGGGATAGAAGATCTCCTAGAAGGTCCCGATTCATGAAGATGAGGTTGATGATAGGGAAAAAGAGGAATGCCGACTTACTTTCTATAGTTTGTAGATAACCCAAGGTGCATTGGCTGAACCACCTTCCAACCATCTGGGGGGATAATGGACACCCCCAAATGGTTGGAAACAAACCCAATAAAGGTTAATTTTTGATTTTAGGTGGTGAAAAGACATGTAGGTATAACCCTAAATGTGAATAGGTTGATAGAGGAAGAGGGGGTAGGGGATCAAAGACATCATCAACCCCTCTTGAAAGTGATGGATCATGCCGGGTCAGGATAGAAAGGATGACTCTAAAAAGGTTCAAAGATGCCCCACTATCTAATAACTTTGACTGATAATGGCATGGGAACCAAAAATATATCTTTTTTATAACATCAATGAGTTCTCTTAGAGGTGACATAATAAATATAATCAATCATGATAGTTGAATACCAGATCATTCCACAATGAAACAAATCCCTAGACCTAGAGGATAGTTTGTGTCAATGGTGGTTTGGAGATGCCAATATATAAAATTATATAATATATAGAACCATTTTTAAGGAATAGAGTGTAGTAGTGAACCTTTTTAAAATTCTCCACATTTATTGAATTAAGAGTTTACCAATGTTTCATAATGACTCAATTAAGGAAACCACATTGGAATATCTCTATAACTATTTATACCTAGTAAGTAGGCTAATTAACCACTATAAATCATATAGAAGCACTTAACAAACCAAACATTAATGTTTTTAAAGATAATATATCATTTTCGATACAGATTATGCCATCTTGATAAAATTAAAAAAATGGTACAACACTCCCATGAATTATCCTATATAAATTGGATTAATCCACGTTATTGATGAAATTGAATTCCTTTATTTCATTATATAAACATATATCCAAACTATTATAATCTTAAAACGGTAATTAAATGGGACTTCAAAACTTACATACCTTAGGAGACTGATTTAGAACATGAAAATATTTGAGTTTTATCAAATATATGTCCTTAATTAAATTTCAATTAATGAAGGATGGTTTGATATTCATTTTATATATCTCAAAAAAATCAGATAATATAGTATTAAATATCCAAATTTCCATTGTTATTGATCAATGTGAATATTTTTCATTATATTCATTACAAGGAATTTTTTTATCCCTTTTTGAGCAGACATGGTTTATTCATAAGAACTCTACCATTAATGTTTGTTTTCTTATGGAAGTCCACTTGAACATTATGGATGTCAACCCTTTAGTTGCATACACTATGTTGAAATACGATTTGTATACTTGTATTCCATTATATATTCCATGGATTAAAACCTTTCAGATGAATTAAAAGTCTCAATGGACTCTTAGTAGGTTGTAGGTTCATCACCTATGACCATTATATCCTTATCATTATCCATAGGAAACAATATCTTGTATGATCATTATATATCCTATAAGACCGTAAATGTTCTTTTGTAATATAATTTTTTTCTTCATATGAAATATCCATATCAAGAAGACATCATATTTGTTAGTCTTGAATATTTCCATTATACAATTTCTTCATAGTAACTCCATAATAAGTATATTCAATCTCATGGAATGCCAAAAATCATGTAGAAAACAATTTTCTCTCATATTGATTATAGATATAATTTAAATAATTTACTCGGTATAAATAATAAAAAATATCTTTATAGGATTGGTGTGTGGTTTTTCAGAATCCAAATGTCCAACATATTATTCGTAACCCTAAATCATCACATAATATAAACTAGAACTTTTCTTGTAACATATTTCAAATGGTGTCTCTATTATTTATTTTTATGGAAAATATTTAATTAAGAATACTTTAGTTTAAATAGAGTTACAACAAAATAAAATAGAAAGGTCACACACACTCATCATTGAAAAAATCATAAACTAACAATTTAAAAATCATCCTCTCAGACACACCATTGCTTTATGATATTCCTCTGTTAGTGATTTTCAGAATAATTTAGGCACTCTTCAAAGGATGATATTACCTAGTTATATGACCAAGGTACTGAAAATTATTACTTTTAAGGAATGTAAAAATTAAAATTGAGGGGTTTCCTTTTATATATATCTCCAATATATTATATCCCATATTATTTCTAAATTAATAATTATTGACTAAAAAAAATTATTATCTCTATTTTATTCCTTAACGTATGAATTATTATCATGATTTAGTTTTAGAATCCCTATTTATTTCATGAAATTAAAATTTCCACACAATATTAATTTGTAACTCATAAAAAAAATAAGTTTTTTTATCCACCCAACAATATTATGAAAACATATTCATAAATATATAAATAAATCATATATATAAGACACATAAACCTATCATGTAATGCTCTATAATTTTAAGATATTAACAGTATATACTTGAGTAATCCCAAATATATAGGTATCAAATCCTATATTTTGAGAATAAGTAATAAGGATCGATGATATTGGGAAGTCCAACCCAAAGTCATTGTTCCTAAGTAAACATTACTAAAGGGATAATATAATTCATCATACCTAAAAAAATATGTATAATAAATATTAAAAAAATTAAGATAATAAATATATTTATAAACCAAGTTCATCATTTAGGAAAATTAAATATTATATTTCCATTCTATTATCGAATCAAATTCTATAGAATCATCATTAAAAAATTTATCAAAAAAGTGTGTCACACAGAACATTGTAATTTTATACATTTTTTACAAAATTGAATATTCAAATGAAATAATTAATATTAAAACTGTTCACTTATTTAAAAAAAGAACAAATATGATCATTTCATAATAAATTTAGTTTGGAAAAATCTCATTTTATAATGCATAACACTAATAAAATATAAATATTTTATATACCCTATGAAAATATTTCAAAATATTATATTTTTTTAATATTTTTACCTATATCATATTTTATGACTGATAATGTCCAATAAATTTCATTAAATATGAATGATACTATGAAAGTTCTATCATATCAAACACATATTATGGATGTTGGGGTTTTGATTAGTGGAGATCTCCCCATAAACCATCATTAATGACCATGTTACAAATCAAATAGGAGATAAGGTTTGAGTTACTATAGTATTGAAGTAGTGGATAATGGATAAGTATTATAGTGTTATGATAAAATAAATATTATTCACAAGAAATGGGCCTTTGATCCATACATGGTTCTTTAGGCCATAGGGCCTACTAGGCATAAATATTTAGATCTTTTTTCAATAGGGAATTTCAATCCATAAAGAGTGAATGTTATACTTACTAGAGAAACCATTTGATATGGATAAGAGTTTAAATAATAACCAGGAAGAGAAAACTAGATCTTAGATATAATTATGTATATGGGATCAACCATCATCCCATATAGCTCTGCAAATGGTTACTCTATGGAATTTGCAACATAAGGTGGCGAGTTAGATGTAGACCATAAGAGGTTCTATTGAGGTGTTGTTCTGTTATATTAAAGTCATTATAGAAGATATAATGTATTATTATCTTGGGCCATGAGGCCATGTAATTTAGGATTTATTCCTCTGGGCCATTATTACATGTAAGGGTTCCCTCTCAACCTAGTTAAAAATAGGGATAGTCGTATAATAAAAATATAATAGTTGGAGAAACCGTATATTCTGATATACATATATATCAAATTATTATCAGTGATGTATGTCACTATTTATAATTGGGGTAGTATTAATGATCTTATAATATTTAACAACATCCCATATATCAGAAATATGACCTGATACTCTATTTTTCTTAAATTCCACACTGAATCATAATTTATAATGTCATATATTTTATATTACAGAAAAGTTAAAATCCTTAGGTTTCCTATATATTATACAATACAGTATAAATATTTCATATCCATGAGTAGAATAAGATAATAATTTCATCATAATTCCCCATATTATATCGATTTAAATACATTTTGACAGATATGTTATTCAAAAAAATGATGGAATAAAATTATTATTTAGGGAAGAAAAATGATTTGATACCACTGATGGGACTATATTTATCACATCTAATATTTTATTTTGAGATATTTTTTTTTAATTTTAGGCTTATCTGTTTCGTATGGATTTCCTTGGAGTTTTTGGAAAAAATGTAATATTCGGGACCCGGCAGCTAGTAGTGTAGGGTTGGGGTGCAGTTAGTAGAAACCTTAGGCCAACTCATAAGAGAACATGGTCCATAGAAATTGAAACTATATATGATGTAAGGTCTAACACATGGGATTGTGACCTCCCCTAGAAAACGGTGTGGCATCTTTTGAATTAGGAAAGAGGATCTGTATGGTTAGTGCATAGTTTGGAAAAATGTGTTACTTATCCAAGCCATTAAAAATATAAAATTTACGGTGTTACCATCCCTAATTTAACACTAATTCCACACTTTTATTCAAACATAAGGTATTTTTATCCCTATTTCCTCTCCCTCTCCTCTTGGATCCCTTGGATCTCCATATTTGGGTTGTTTTTGGTGTGGGATCTCTAAGAATCATCAATTAAGGTCCTCATTTTTCATTTTCTTCTTCTTAACTTCCTTCTTCTTCCTTTTTGGATTTTTCTATCTCTAGTGGGTAGGTTTCCCTAAAACAGGTTCAACCATGGCTATTTGGGTTTAATCATTGTGTTTATGGTTTTTTAATTTCCTTTATACGGTCTTCTTGTGTCAATGTTGTAGTTTTCCACTGGATTCCATAAGTTTTAAAGAACGAGGTTGGTGATTCCATGATTTATCATTGTTAGATGATTTTGGTATGATTTCACTACTTCTCAAATTTGTTGTAAAATATATTTGTGTGGGGAAAACATGTTTTAAAGGTTTTTTTGTGTTCTTATGGTCGATATATTATTTTCAACTTGAAAGTGGTTGGTTTACATGGGAATTTCAAAGGTTGAATTTCTATTCATGTGTGTTGGATTTTTGAAAATGTGTTTTTCTATAGAAGTGGATTACATACTATGTGTTGTTTTATTATTATTTGTGTGTTTATTAAAATGTTTCTTTTTATGTGAGATTCTATTGTTGTGTGTGTGAATGTGTGTAAGAGGCAATTTATTTGATGTGGAAATACAAATTGAGCACAATCTAGGTAGGCGGACTAGGACTAGAATTCTAGTTGGATCAGCGGTGTTGAGGCCATGTTATTAATAGAATGATTGATTATAAAAAACTAACTAAACTATGATGATTATCAGATACCAGCAGATCATTGGATGGATTCCTCCCAAGTGGCTCGTGCATGAGAACACTGTGTGTTATGGTTTATATACCATGTTTCACTGTTATAAGGGGTTCTTAGGGTCACACTATTATTAGAAACCTTATGAATTACTCATGGTTCTATTTTTATGTTTTTCTTACCATTGACATATGACGGTATTTTCTTTCAATTTAATTTCAAATCATTCATTTCTTGAATTTTTTTTCAATAAATGATTAATTAAAAATGTTTCAAATCACATTCCTAAACACATGCATATAGATTCATTTTGTAATGTATTTGAATGGAATCAAATTTTTTGGTGATATTCTACAAGTGATTGGATAAAAAATATGTACACCATCATATATATATATTGTTATGTTTGACTTGGGAAAAGGCAAGATGTTCTGTGGGGGTGATGGTGGATCATATTTCTATTGGATTTCTTCTTATAGCTGTTAGTGGAGGTGACACGATGTTGATGAACCTGTTTTTTTCATGGATTTTAGGTTGTGTAGTTGGATCCCATATCTGTTTTGGTATTTTGGTATTATATTTAATGTATTAATTTTTTTATGTTTTGATAGAAGTGTCCTATTTGTTATGGTTATAGATCCTATGATGTTTACTAATATTGTTGGATGTTTATATTTGTTTCTCATGAGAGAAACTATTCTCAAATGTAATATTTGATACCCATGAACTGGATTCCAACCTGTGGGAACCGATAAGGCTCTTCAATACATGCCACATGCTAGTCCAGGTGTTAAGTTTGATGACATCCTTGGCCATTTCATGAAAAAATGGTATTAGAGCATGTTTTCTACCATTATTTGGGTAATGTTACTCGAGAGATTCTGGATAGACATGAGCTAGGAATTTCAGAGCTTGAGGTTTTGGTTTTGAGGGGGGTGCGTAGACAACACACCTTGTAATTGGTCTTGAGTCTACATGAGATGTTGGGAATTGGTTTGACTTCTCCTCTATGTGAGACGTATATGCTGTAGACTATACATGTAAACCATGTAGGGATGAAGTGGTTTAACATGTGATTGTGCTTGTTTAGAATTTGGTTTTTAATGATAAGGATGCTTAAAAAGCTGAGGTTGATAAATTTTTTTCAGAAAGTTGTGTTCATGGTTTTTATTTAGTTTAGTGATTGGTGAAAAAAGATTCCTCTGCATATAATTCTTGAGAAACTATAGGAAGACGGTAGAGAGAGTTCTCCCTCACCAATTTTTCTGAGATTATTTGAAGTAATGGTTTAGGTTACCCAAGTCTTGGGTAATAGAGTTGTCCTTGTTAATGCAAAGGCCAGGGAATCAGAACCAAGTCATGGAAAGCATAAGTCTTATGTGTTCCTCAAGAAAAAACCTCATACACTATAAGAAAATAAACTCATAATGACGGTTTCAAAAAAACATGACTACATTAGGTGTCTAAATCCAACACGTGGTGATTTCTTTAATTCAGAGGCGGTTATTGGGAAGTGTTGTAGTAAACATATTTAGCAGTGATTTTTGGTGGTTTTAGCAGCAATTTCATGGGGGAAAAATGGAATATTTATCAGTGGTTTAAAACATCGGTAAATTTTTTTTTCAATTTTTTACATTAAACCCATCTTGAAGCCACTTCAACCACCACTAAACAATAACACACATTTTTATATAAGTGGTTTTAACTACCACTGATAAGATAATATCATGATATAGAAGCTATTTAAACTACCATGAAATATAGTCCATTTATTTAGCGGTAGGTTAAACCACTGCTAAATAATGATTTACATGTATAAAAAGGTAGTAGATTTTCCACCCCTAGTGCTGGTACCCTAGAAAAAGACCATGTGCAGAGAACATATAATAGAATAATCTAAACCATATGACAATGTTTAGTAGTCAACAATTTGAAAATATTTCATAAAACACCCATGTACAAAGAACATATAATTGAATAATATAAACGATAACATCTCCAAATTCTAACAATGTATCATATAACTAAATTTAATACTTTAACCATTATAGAACCAACGCCTGGGATGTAAGAATCCAAGCTACATAACAAAAACTTATAAGATGTATCCCTGATGTATCTTAATAAGAATTATTTATCCTAGTGCTATGTATAACATTGTAAAAATAATTGGGTCTGATAACACTACTAATTATTCTTATTTTGGACTTTATGTTTGATATAGATGATGATATTAAACATTAACTGATAATATCATCAAACATGAATCTATGAGAAAACCCATACTATAATACTTATAAGAGGATGGTGTTTTTTCAATTTAGGTTGATGATTAATATAATAATGTTATCCTAGTTTTGGAACCACATCAAGTAGTGGATGAAGCATGTTTCATCGATTTTTTTATTTCAATAAAATCATTCCAAGAAAATTCTTATGGTGGGGAGAGGGATGAGTATTATGGAATCTGTGTCCTTTCATACAGAGGGACACAACTATAATGGTCCAATTTGAAATTTTCAAAATTAATTCTTGAAGATGATGGGTTGTTATACTCAATATTTCATATCTCAAGCATGATGATGAATTTTAAAACACAGGTTTGTGTTTAAACTAATTTGGGATGATAGATTAATGCTCCAGATAAATAAATGATCCATGAGTTTTATCAGTCGGTGTTGTTTCTATGAACTCATGGAAACATGATGGAATGGTGATTTCATGATTACTCAACCATTGATTAACGATGAGATTCATTGTTGGATTTTTTAAGCATAAAATAACATTGTATCATTGGGATCTATGGACGTGTGATCAATACCTTAATTTAAATAGAATCTATTAAGATGGTAATATCTTAAATAATTATGTCTGGAGTGGATTGATTAATGCTTCAGTGATCAAATTTCGAAGGGGATTTGAGCCTTCCATCTACAAATCATGTTAAATTTGATGTGAACATTTTGGGGTGTAACCATTTAATGATATACCATAGAAGTACATTGAGGGTTTTAGAGTATGTTGAGGTGGTTGACCCATTTTGGTTCCTATTAACACATCATTTAGAGACATGGAATCAGGAGTTGGTTCAAGGAAAGTATAACATGTTTTCATGGAGCGTGTATTGGATGATCTAAACAAGACTATCAATATAATATTTCAAAAATTTGAATATGGTTTTATTTTTGGACCATGAATGGGTAATGTTTAAGAACATGGTGTATTCCTATTCTATGATTAGTCATTCACAATATATTGACACCATCATAACTATGTTGGGAGAGAGTCAATATACCGAGATTAATAATTTAAACCAATGCCTTTTTGATTGGATGGAAAAAATCTATGGGAGGTTTACACAAGGATTGATTTATAGAAGGCCTTAAGAAATGGATTATAAATGTCAAATATTAGAAGGTAACAAACATTTGAGTGTTGGATCATTCATTGGATAATTGTTTTAGTTTTTGTGTTTCTTGATAACTATAACTCAACACTACTTTATTCTACAGTGGTTTAGAGGTACTGGTTCAAATACATACTTGGGAGATGCTCGGGTAAAGGAATTTTTCTTTGGATACCTTTTGATTAACTAGGTGCATTAGATCAAGAATTCACTAGAATTTTTATTTTGGAATGGTGACATAAAACAATAACAGTTGTTAAGATCAAGAGATGTCACCGAAAGTTGGTTACAAGTAGTGCTGAGCATGCTCAATGTGATATTGGGGTACCTTGGATAAAAGGTGTCTGAATATTGATTTAGAGATTTCGACTAATAAATTTGAGCATTCTCAAAAAATACTCAACCAAAAGAATATTAATATGAGTTATTTCTAAAAGTAGTATATGGTCAAAGAGGAACCACGTCAAGCACATGGGTGGTTGAGACAGGTGAATTTTAATGGTTTTTTGAAATCTTTTAAAGAAAAAAATATTTTGAATGGTATGAGCTCGATCAATTGGATTACAACCATTTCGCGCAAATTGTGGACCATGGGTAATATCCTATAATGTAACATATTAAATCTGTTGGGAGCACTTTTAGGACATTTAGGTCTTTCATAAATAGGAAATTGTTATAGTGGGAGTACCGAAACATAAAATTCACCATTAAAAATTAAAATTTATTGTGGATATATATTTATTCTAGTTAGTAATAAGATGATTACATGATCATCTCTCTTATTTATAGGGTCACTTAATGTGTTCAAGAAAATAGTGGTTTAGCTCTCAATTTCTATGTCCATCATCCTCATAGTATTATTCTCCCTTATAAAGATTGCATGTGGCCAAAATAAGGTCACCTACTATCTAGGGCACACAACTAAAAGGATCTCTTGTGACATGTGATCATTCCCATGTTTCAAATGTGGCCAATAAGACTATGGTATGGTTATAAACTTGTTATGTAGTGGAATTGCATTTGATAAATATTTGGGCATTGGGGCTATAAGACTAGGTCGAGAGAGAAGGATTGTGTGGTATAACATTGAAGAATGATAGTTGGAAATGGTTGAATGAGTGTTTAGGAGGAATGGGGTGTGTGCAGTGGGACTACAAGATGGTTGCTATGTGTTTGGCTATCAGGCTCTTCGCCATCTGAATAGTTGCAGTTGTTATTCTTTGTAGTTTCCCCATGTAGTTCCAGAACCAAATAATTTGAACCCCTTAATTAATAAATGGAAAGTGGTTAAACGTAAAGGGGGTTCGGTTATGTTTGGGCAGTGGTTGTTTGTGTGTTCATGCATATTGGGGTAGCGTCAAAGGGGGTTCTGGTGGACTCATTATTTGTTTTGGAACCCGTAGGTTTGGAGGAGTGTTTTCTTACCTATATATATATATATATTAGTTCTGTGTAACTTACAAATTCACCATAACTTTGTTGAGAACCATGTATCAAACACCACCATCTCACGGGGGATGGTGTTTTTTCCAACATCCTGGTGGGAGGATGGATGGCTGGTTACTGACCTTCTTCCTCACACCTTCTTCTAGTTTCCACCACTCAAGAATATCCGTGTAGGCTACAATGGATTGATGATTACCATAGTCCTAGATTCATTGGGTGAGGGGTGTGGTTGTTATGGCCCAAGTGCTTAAAAGAGAGAAGTGTGGTGTTGCAGGGGCCCAGTTGTGTGTAGGAAGGTTGTGGCAGTAGGACTACCTATGTGAATAGTGGTATCATCAAGATGTTAACAATTATGAATGAGAAGCTAACTAGTGGGAAAGAGGTATGGGATTCCCAAATGTTGATGTGCTTATACTACTACCTTACATGACTTGCGTTATTTGGTGAGTGTGCCTTCGTGAGGCTGGGACGACTAATATTCATTAGTAGGTGCTTTTAGGTTATACTATTTTCTCATAGGGACATTAATTTGTTATACCAATTGTGCATGGGTAGTTTATTTTCTCTTCTGTGTATACAGGTATGCTCACCCTACATATCTAAAACAATTTTCAGGTTTCCATGGGGACTTTGAGGTCCGTGATAGACTTTACTAGCTCAGGAATCAGTATATTTGTTGTGGCTGCTTAGTTTCTATTCTTTTGGTCCCTTTTTGGGGGTTTTGCTGTAAATTGTATCAACTTTAGTTTTGGGCATGCATGTTGGAATGGATTTTGGCCTTACTTTTACCTTTGTATTTGGAGTTGATTTTGATTTTCTATATTATCTTCGAATGTTGTTTTTATTAAAATGGATAATGCCTTACATTTTGTGTGACATTCTAAAACCATGGTTCTAGTCGCCACTCCAAGGCATATTGAAGGCGTGAATCTGAGGTAATTATCTCTCTTACATCATGAATAAAGAAGGGGGTGACACTTTGTTGTCCCTTCCCTCATCAGGAAGAAGGAGGGTCTTGAAAAAATGGTATTATGGGGTTGTTGAGAGATAAGATGGATTTGGGAGTTAGGTACAGTGAGGATTTCATGGTATAGTAGGGAAATGATATTAGAAAATCCTGGTTCATGTAATATTCCAAGGAACACTGAGTAGAACATAGGATTTTAGGGGCCCCCGTGATCCAATTCAAGAACTATAGACTTACCGAATGACCTATTGAGGCGACACTAGTTGTAGGGTTGAGACCCTAGGAAAGTTACATGCATCATAATGACTTCTGTTCCTGTGTGTCTTAGGTGATTTAGGAATTTTATTTAAATAATGTGTTGAAATTAATATTAAAAGGGATTTTCCCATACTACTCAAGCTTAGGAGTTTATTTATTACTTTTCTCGTCAATAGAACCAGACGTCGCCCATGTGTGGTACGAGTAGTTGAGGCCATGAAAGGTGACCTTGTCGATCAGCAGAGGGACGATCGAGAGGAGGAGGATGACCAATGGAATAAGATGTTTCATGGCTTCTAGTATTAGACTCTGGAGAAATAGGAGGGCATCATCTTGGACATAGAGATGAAGAGTAGGCTCGAAGATCTGGTGATCACATTAAGCTTGATTCAGGCTCTCACAAAGTATTGGGTTCCTCTAGCAGTGAGCCAGTTGAAGGCTGAAGTGCATTAGTGGTGGAAATTTTACTTTGGGTATAGGAAAGAGATTGATATTTTGTAGGATGAATTTGAGAAGGAATTCTAGGATCTTTTAATCCATGATGAAGGATGAGAAGAGGAAGAAGATACTCTCCCACTAGTAGGGGAGGATGTAAGTAAGTGAAATGGGGATAAATTTTAAGGATCTCCTACACTTCTCACCATATCTCTTTTCAGATGAGTAGTCACACGAAAGACACTTGGATGAGGTACTATGACCTTCTCTTCAGTATTCTGTCACTCCATTTACTCTTTTGATGAAACTAAACGTTCATAAGAAGTCCAAAGTGGTAGAGAGGATGCACTAATAGAGACGTGTACCTTGAGAGGGGATCCTGCTAAGTTCATTGTAGGGAACATAAGTTAGTAGTAGGTCTCCAGTGTCAGGGCCTTCCAGGTTTCGGCCTACAGGGAGTAGGCCTCAACAATTCCTATTATGATCTCCTTGTCCATGCCCTTTCCCCATGGGCATGGGACTGGGGTTATTTATCTGTGGAGTTTGTGGAATCCATCAGAACCAGAGCCCTGTTAGAGAATATTATAGTGGGGCAGGGTAGGTTCAGTGCCCACCCCTGCAGTAGTTGTTAGTCAGGCCCATCCAACAGTAGGGGAAGTGAGCTCTCGTTCCACCAATGGTAGATGGTGCTGGAGGATTCTGACCATAGGGTGATCCTAAAATAATTCAAACAGGGTCTGGTCGGGGAGGTGGTCGATAGTAGAGGGGTAGAAGAGCTGGGTGTGGGAATTTGCACACTACTGAGGCAGCAGTTCCAGCATGGCTAGAGGTAGTTCGAGGTACGATAAGTATGTTTAACACTCTTGGTTGAACATTATTTGATTTAGAAGCCTTTCACTCTTTTGTTTTACTCAATCTATCCAAGCACTGGGTCTATATGTGGAGAGACTTTCCATACCCCTGGTGTTGAGTATATCAGTTAGAGGCCATACCAACCAGTTCTATGTGTTCCGGGGATGTAGGCAGATGACGAGGCCACATCAGCCCCATGGGGATATTTTCTTGCTAAAAATGCACCCATTTGATGTCATCCATGGCATCAAGTAGTTGTTTTCTATGAAATATATTACCTAATGCTTCTGGATAAGATTCATGTTTTTAGGTGTGGAGGGAGAGCATGTAGTTTTCATGGGTGAGCGGAGTGGTGTGGTGGGAAGTCGATGTGTGGAGTGTCTTCTCTCTTTGTTAGCCAAGATATTAGAGGGATTAGCATACACTGAGATGTTAGAGGTTTCAAGGGTTTCCAGAGAGTTCTTGAATGTTTTCCTAGAACGGGTTTTGATTGTACCCACTCGACGTGATGTTGTGTTTGTAATAGACTTGTAACCTAGTGCCCATCTAATTATGATGGTTCCCTATCGAATGATTCCTTCTGAGTTGCGAGAGTTGTGAATATAGGTTAACAACTTGATGAAGAATGGTTTTATCCGGCCGATCATGTCATCATGGGATGTTCCAGTCTTATTCGTGATGAAGTCAGACGACATTCAAGGAATGTGCACAGACTATTGGAGACTGAATCTGGTTATGGTCAAGAACTATTACCCTCTTTCGAAGATTGACAATCTTTTTGACCAATTAACAGGAGTAGGTTGGTTCTAGATGATTGATCTGTGGTTTGTATATAACCAATTACGGGTGAAGGAGGGTGATATCCTGAATATTTCTTTCAGATATAGGTATGGAATCTTCTAGTTCGTGGTCATGCCCTCCAGTGTCATAAATGCACCATCTGTGTTTGTAGGGATCATGAAATCTATTTTCTATGAGTTCCTATACTGGTTCTTTGTCACGTTTATTGATGAAATCCTAATTTACTCAAGGTTATAGGAGGAGAAGGATGAGCATCTGAGGACTATCTTAGACGTCCTGCAGCACCACCATCTCTATGGGATATTGTCTAAGTTCATGTTTTGGATGCGTGAGGTGCACTTCCTTGGGCACCTGGTCTCTTAGAAAGGGATAACAGTGGGCCTATCGAAGTTTTAGGCAGTTGTATCTTGGGGAGCACCGAAAAAAATGAAAGTGGTTTGAAGTTTCCTAGGTCTGGTGGGATATTACTGGAGGATCATACCCGAATTATATCATGTTGCAACATTAGTGAATGATATGACCAGAAACGTCCAAGCCTTTATATAGAGTGAGAAGTGTCCGAAAGCCTTCATCTATTAGTAGTGAAATCTAGTCAGTGTTCTTATGCTCACGTTTATAGAGGAAGGGTGATGTTTGAAGTGTTCTCTAATGCTTATGGGATAGGCTTGGGATATGTGTTGATTCAGTAGTGGGGAGTAATAAATTATGGGTCTAGGTAGTTACGTCCACACAAATTTAACTATGCGACCCATGATCTGGAGCTATCAATAGTTGTTTTTGTGCTGATGTTTTGGTTGAATTACCTCATCAAGGAGAACTTTTTGGTCCTCACAGATCACAAGATCATGAGGAAAATGGTCTCCCAGTGAGATTGGAACTTTTTACAATTAAGGTGGATGGATTTTCTCTAGTATTAATACATAGAGATCTCTTACAACCTAGGAAAAGAGAACATGGTGGCTGTTGGATTAAGTAGGATGTCTTAGAAGAAGTTAGTTCATGAATCCAAGGATTCTTGGAAGGAGATGGAGGATTTTTCAACCTTTTTTCTTGATGCAAGAGTGGATGGTGGTAGAGGCTATCTATTTTAGATGATAATTAATTCTTACTTGGTGAGGTAGGTGTAAGTGTCTGAGTGGGGAGACTCATATACTAATGTGAAGCTTGATCGCAATGTCGAAGGAGATTCTCCGGATGGATGGTTAGAGGATAGTCAAAATTGGATGTTGTTATGTAGGAACCTATTTGTCATAGGGGTGATATGAAAGGGAGTTCTCTATGATTTCCACATCTCACCCCTAGTGGTGCATCCATGAGTCTGTAAGATTTAAGAAGGTTTGAGGGAATAGTTTTTGTGGCATGGGGTGAAGTGTGAAGTGGATTAGTTTGTGGCAAGGAGCCTAGTGTGTTAGTATGTGAAGGATGAGGAACATTCTCGTGGAGGTATATTGTTTCCCTTAGACGTTCCTGAGTAGAAGTGGGATGAAATATCGATGTATTTTTTCCTATGAATACCCATGGATTAGGGAGGATGCGATGCTATTTGGGTAGTAGTGGACTAGTTAACGATGTCGGCTCACTTATTGGTGATCAATGAGTCAATCACAATGGATGCCTTAACAGATAGGTATGTGGATGAGGTGGTGAAAATGCATTGAGTTCCATGATCCATTATCTCAGATAGTGATACATATTTTATTTCATGAGTCTGGACGGGATTTCAGCATGAATTTGGAACCTTGTTATACCTAATCACTACTTTTCAACCTCAGACAGATGGGCCGACCAAGAAGACCATACAGATGTTTGAGGATATGTTACTGGCATGTGTTCTAGACTTCAGTGTGTCTTGGGTGTTACATTTTCCCTTGGTAGATATTTCTTAAAAAATATATATCACTCTTCCATTGGTATGGCCTTGTTCGAAGCTCTATATTGGAGGTTGTTCCATTCACCCTTGTATTGGATGGAAGATGGGGAGGTGTTCATTCATGGTCTGGACATGGTGAATGGTACAACATAGAATGTTTATCTTTCCTAGAAGATTATGATGGAAGAACAGGACCGAAAAAGTCATATGCTGATCAAAGTAGGAGGCCTTTATAGTTCGAGGTTTGGGACCATGTCTTCTTGAAGGTTTCCCCTCGACATGGGAAGCAGAGGTTTTGTATAGAAAAAAACCATTCTCACAGGTCAATCGTACTTTTAGAGGTGTTGGGATGATTTTGTAATGTGGAATATCAGTTGGAGATTCCAACACGGTTGGATAGGATCCATGACCTCTTTCATGTCACTTAACTCTATCAGTATCTACACAATTACTCCCACATCCTTTACTGAGGAGAGCTTCATATCGAGCATGACACAACATTCATAGAGCGACCAATAAGAATCATGGACCGTGTGGAGAAGGTTCATTGTGGATGGACCATTCCCATGGTTCTTGGCTCTGGAGGCATGGTGGCCTTGAGGAGAGTACTTGGGAGCAAGAGTCATAGATGTGTGCCCAGTACCTAGAGTTGTTCTGAGTTTTACTTCTATGTTTTACTTTTGGTGCTTTACCTTGTGATGAAATGGCTGACCTTGTTTTCTATAAGATGAGGTGTTTCCTTGTTCTCTGAATGTGTGTGTGAAATTTTCCGATGTATGGAGAGGGGGGGACCTGATCCCTACTTGAGGAACATTATTGTGGATGCGATTAAACCCATTTGGGCTAGTTAGTGCTGCCCATAGCAGATAGAATCTTGACATCAAGGAAAGATCTCCCTAATCAATGTGTCTGGAATGTGGGACCTTATTTTTTTCATAGTTTTTGAAGTCGTGGGGCATTATCGTTTCTATTGTTGTTCAAAAGATAGATATTAAGGAGGTGCTCTTGAATTCAATCATTTTCACTCTAGCTTTCAGACAACACATGATGGTTCGTCCTTGAGAGGTATCTTGATGTATTGTTGTTAAGACATATAATTTATTGGGTTTGGTTTTGAATTCATGACGACAAGAATAGTTTGAGAGGTATCTTATGTATAGAACCATATTTTACCTAACCATTCCTTTTTGAAAATATAGTGTTTGGGGTGTTCTAGATCATGTTCGTAACTCATTCTGTGAGTTTTAAAAAATCAAATTTTGAACTGATAGTGTGTCAACATGTTAATGTGTCGGTATGTCAGTGGGTCGACATGTCTGTGCATCGACATGTCAGTACATCGTTGAGTTAGAGATGTTGGCATCAGAGAGTTAGGGGTATTGGAATCAGAAAGTTAGTGTTGTCCGCATCGGCATGTCAGGGGAATCAGTATCAGTGAATTAGGGTAATTGAAATCGGCATGTCAGGGGTGTCAGTGTCGGTGACTCAAGGCGTCGGTAGGTCGCAGCGTCGGTAGGTTGGGGTGTCCGTGAGTCGAGGGCCTTGATGTAAGGGAACCAATGTTAGGGCATCAGTGAGTCATGTAATTAGTGATTCATTGCGTTGGTAGCTCAATATTCATTACATAGTGTTAGTAGGTCACATTATTAGCTCACCCATCTGTGGCTCAACATTGGTGACTCACCCATCGGGAGCTCATTTCTAGTTTTTTGAATTTTTCCCAATTTTCTAGTTTCTCACTTCTTAAATCTTATCTGACGTAAACCAAGTTTAAATCCTTTTTTTGTGTATTTTATAGGTGTTTCAAAGGATATTAAGTACATCTTTTATATCCTAACATTATAGGGATATTTTAGACACTCAAACTGTTTGAACTTGGAAAAAATCCCATGATTAATTGTTTCTGAAAACATTCTTTCATTCAAATAGGATCTTGCTCTTCAAGCTAGGATCTTCCCTTCCCGGTGTGATTTTTATTCCCTCTTGGTGTGCCTAATGTTTTACTTCCTATATGAGTTTAACGCCTATTATAGATCCCTCCTCCTTTGTTTTCATGGAGTTTCCCACTACTAGTTCGATCCCCTATTCTTGATGCAATGTGAAGATTTGGTCTCCTGTTGTTCGATGTAGGTATTTATTTTCCCTATCAATAATTGTGAAACAAGAAGGGGTGGGTGTGATAATTATTCCTTATGAATAATGGGTGACTACTCTTCTTAAAATGAATAATAAATATGCAGGTAATATGACCAAAAGATAACAGGGTCAATGAAATAACAGATTGAGAGTGGTTTGATTTTGATCACCCATTTTATTTTTTTCCTTGATGATGGTGTGGCATATTATGGATGTAAGTCATTCTTAAAATCTTGATCCTTGGTGGTCTTTGTCTATGCGTGGATGAAGCTTAATAACTATTGTTTTTTCCTTATAAACAATTCGTTTAAATAAAAATATGATTAATCATGTATACCCAGTTAAATGAAATGGATGCCCCAGGATGAAAAACCATGTGTGATAACCCATATTTATCAAGTGGATTAAAGAACATTTTTTTACCAAATATGAATATATATAGTTGATATGTGTGGATGAGTGATGTGTTCTTCTGGGTTTTGTAACCTTGTGTTTGTTTTGTGGTGCTTCTGTTGGGAGCATGATTATAGGTATAGGGATAGGTAGTAGAGTTTGTTTTGTGATAAGGGAGTGGTTTGTATGTGCAACCAGGGATATTTTTAATGGAAGTTTCTCTAGGCTTTTATTGTGGGGTGGTATGGGTGGTGTGTTGGTATCCCAATTTGAGAGACTGATTGATTGCAGAATGGATGGACTTGTAAGCAGTGAAACTTCCATTGTTTGTGTTGGGGCCGTCGAATGATGTTGGGTAGTGGGACTATGGTATAGTTAAGAACTTGTTATGTAGTTGGATTTCATCAGGGAATTGTTTTGGAAGAAGGTATTCATGAATGGGTAGTGATAGAAAGATTGTGAGGTATATGTTTGAAGAATTATAGTTTCCAATGGTTGAACGGGTGTCTAGGAAGAATGGGGTGTGTGCGGCGGGACTGTAGGACGGTTGCTGTGTGTTTGACTATTAGGCTCTTGGCCTTATGAATGGTTGTAGATGTTGCACTTTGTAGTTTCCCAGAGTAATGCTTGAAAAAACAAAATTTAAACCCTTAATTAATAAATGGCAAGTGGAAAAATGAAAAGGTTGTTGGGTTATGATTTTTCAGGGGTTGTTTGTGTGTTCATGTATACAGGGGTAACAGAAAAGGTGGTTATGGTAGTTTGGTTGTTTTTTTGGAACCCAATGGCTGGGTTGAGTATTTTATTACCTATATATTTATACATTAGTTCCTTTGGATTTCTATATGTACCCCACCCTTTGTGAGAACCATGTGCCGAACACCCCCATCTCATGGGGGAGGTCGTCTTTCCCAACATCTTAGTGGGAGTATGGATGGATATTTACTGACATTCTTATATACAACCTCTTCTAGTTCTCACTGCTTGAGTGTATCTTGGAAGTTTTTAATGGCTTGAGGCTTACCATAGTCCTAAATTCTTTGGGTGAGGGGTGTGGTTGTTGTAGCCCAGGTGTCTGTGGGCGAGATGTGTGGTGTGGTTGAGGACCAAGTGTGTGTGGGATGGTTGTGGAAGTGGGAATACATATGGGAATAGTGGTAGAATCAATACATTATCCATTAAGAATGAGAAGCTAACTAGTGGGAAAGTGTTTTGGGGTACATAAATGTCGATGTGATTACACTACTTCCTTTCTTAACTTGCATTATTTGGTGAGTATTCCTTGGTGAGGATGGGCTGGTTAGTAACCCATGGTATGTGCTTTGAGATTATACTATTTTCTGAAAAGGGAATTAGTATGTTCCCCTACTTGTGCATGGGAAGATTTAGTTTCCCTACTTATTATAATTGTATGCTCACACTACGACTATAAAACTATTTTCAGGTTTCCATGGGGACTTCGAGGACCATGCTTGAATTTACTAGCTCGGACATCAGAATAGTTGTTGTTTCTTTTTAGTATCTATTCTATTGTTTCTTTATTTTGGAGATTTTTTGTATATTTGATCATAATTACTTTTTATCATGCATGTGGTAATAGAGTTTTGACTTACTTTTACTTTTATTATTTGAAGTTTCCTGGGATTTACCATATTATCATCTGATCATTTTTTCATTAAAAGGTTAATTCCTTCCATTCTTTGTGAGATTCTAAACCCTTGGTGCTAGTCTCCACTTTGGGGAAAATTAAAGGTGGGACTTAAGAGGTCATTATCACTCCTTCATCTTGAATAAGGAAGGGCATGGAAATTTTTTGTCCCTTCCCTCACCTTGAAGAAGGCAGGTCATGAAAGATGAATCCTAAGGAACTTCTAGAGCTTAAAAATCATTTAGAGGATCTAGAGATGAAATGCATTATCAGCCCCAAAAATTCTCCTTGGGGTTCACCTATCTATATTTCAATAATGAGGATGGGAAACTTAGGCTTTGGGTGGATTACCATTAGTTAATTCAAATAACTATCAAAAATTGATATCCATTTAGTAGAATAGATGACATCATTGACCAGAGTTGAGGATTTAGGTGTTATAAAAGATATATTTGAGGTTAGCATATCTTAAGGTGTATGTTAGGACATTCTATATACCTCAAACAACATTAAAGAGTATGTATGTTCTATACAAGTACATTGTTAGGTTGTTTGGACGTACAAATGCATATGCTATCTTGATAGATATTATGAATCAATTTTCACAAACATATCTAGATTCTTTTATGGTTGTCTTTGATTATGATCTCTTAGTGTATTATAAATCCAAAAACGACCATGAAACCAATACTGAGATCACGTTGAATACGCCGATAGAGCATCAACTAAATGCTAAGATCAATAAATGCCACTTATAGATTGATAAATCCACATTTCTGGTCATATATTCTTCAAGTCTAGAGTTTCTGTTGAACCAAAAAAGTGAGAGTCATAGTTTATTGGGAGCAGATGAATAATATTTTTGATATATGGAGTTTCTTATGGATTTATATATACCACAATTTCTTCATTTAGGATTTCACACACCTAACAACACCACATACAGGCTTGACAAAGAAGGGTGTGATATCTGAATGGTCCGGATCGTTCAGATCAACCTTTCATGAATTGAAGGGAAAACATTATTCAGTGCCAATACTAATTATTAAGGATCACATAAAGTCTTATACAGTCTATTGTGAATCGTTAGGTGTCAGTATTGGTGTAGTTTATATGCAGGAAGAATGAGTTGTTGCATATAGTTCTCATCATTTGATCCCTCATGAGTGGAATGACCTGATGCATGACCATGTGCTCACTGTAGTTTTACATTCCTTATGATGTTGGAAACACTACCTCTTGGGAGTGTGTTTTGTAGTTTTGATAGACCACAAAAGCCTCAAATACATCTTCATTCAATGGGATCTAAACTAGGTATCATAGGTGGGTAGAGTACCAAAAATCCTTTGATAATGAACTTTCATACACTCTAGGGAAAGGGAATTCAGTAGACAATACATTGATCTAGAAGAATCAGAACATGGAGGTTAATGAGTCAAGTGATGAATGGAAGCTTATGGAATTATTCTTGGGGATTCACATTGAGGGTCTGGAGGATCTTGGTTAGACCATTCTATCTTCCTTATTGGTGATGTCAACTCTTCGGGAATCAGTACGGTCGAGATAGTGGCATGATCCTGAAGGCCTTGTCTTACTATAAAGTGCTTCGGATCATGATACATCATCTTATTAGAATCTCTATTAGCATGAAACTATTATGTTATATGGGAATATATTGGTCCCAGAATACATAAGAGTGGAACTGATTATGGATTTCAATGACTCAGTATGAGAGGTTCACCATGGCGTTACTAAAATATTTTGAGATCTATGACCTCAATATTGGTGACCCAGTATGAAGCATAGAATAGCCAGTTTCATTATGTGATGTTCCACCAATCAGCATTTGATGGTGTAACATCAAAATCTGATAGGTCTTCCTCAGCTGTTGTCCATTCATGATTGGAAATGGGATGATGTTTTGATGTAATTCATAACTGGTCTAATAAAGAAATGTTATTAAAAAAATGATAACATGAGCATATATAATGTCATAAAAATTTATATGATTCTAAAATATGTCTATGACATAATTTAAATAATTATACATGAGAATAATATGTATAAAAACTATATCAGACTTAAGGTAAGGGGTAATTTTTCAATCTCATTATTATATGAGATTATTTATACGAATGTATTTTTGGGGGTATATTTATCATCCATGTCTATGATTCATAAATATGTATTCTAAAATATTTTTTATATACTTATAAATTTTTTTTAAAGTTAATTTTAACCAATGGTAAATTTTATTAAATGGTATGAAAGGAATATTTTCTTGTTTTTGAAATGAGGTAATTTTTGACTTATCTGACAAAAGTGTGAGAAGAATCATTTGTTTTATGATATACGACATGAACAGATTTTTACATTTTCATAAAACCATATCTCTATGAAGATTCCGTTATAATATTTCAAGGCTATTTTAAATGAAATTATTTTCTTTTAACATTATGTGTAATTTTGAGAAAATATATCATTTTTGATGAAGAAAGAATATTTTTGACAAGAATTTATTTCACGTGTCCTATAGAAACTATTTTCCATCTAAGATGTCATTTTTAATAGGGTTATGTTTCATGTATACTATCCCTTTTATTCCAATGTTTTAATATGTTCACAATGAAATTTCATTTATAAAATCACTTTGTTTTATATCTATTATGTTATGTTGGAATGGCATTTATGAACCCCATTTTATTTTCTGGGTTATGCTATGATGACTGATTTATGTTTTTGTGGACCATGTAAGAAGGATTTCATTATGAGATGGGTGGGACTTATATATCCCTAAAATTCATTGGGTAAATATTTATATATCTTGAGATAGTTAGGGATAGAATGAAAAATGATATCATTTTAGTAATATAGGTTTGGAATAATATGTAAACCCAATTCAGTAATACATAGTTAGAACAGGGAGTGAACTTGGTTCCGTAATGGACTTTGTCTGCTATGATTGTCTTTGAAATGATCCATGACTAATATGGAATGATTTTCTATGATTATGTGTATGAGAATAAATTCACTCATTATGTTATTAATTTTGGGAATATGTTCATTGAAACTTTATGAACATTTATATTTTATCCCATGACATGATATCATGATCATTCATATGCAGGATAATGTTTTCAAACGTTATTTTATTATATATTATGCTAATGATATGATTGATATATATCTTATTTACCCATATTAAGAATCTAAGCTCACCATTTATCATGTTTCTTTTCCACATGTTATGAATAAGGGCATTATATAATACACAGAAAATGGGTCTAGTTATGAAAGAATAAGAGGGAGACATTGTTGATGTCTTATAAACTATGTGTTTCTATTTCCCAGTTTCTAAATACACTAAACCTATATGGTAATTTAATGTGTTTGTTATATTTTTTAATGAATATTAATGAATATTGACATAATATATATGTATGTAATGCATGTCACACTATAATTTCCATCTTTTTTGAAGTCTGAATACATGTCTTCTCAAGAATGGACTGCTAAACATCCATGTCTAGTAATATTGTATTGATGCTTTTTTAAGGATCTTAAATCATGGAAAAAATTTCTTTATAATATCTATTCATACATTATATCACTCCTTCATGTAGATTATTGTTATTTTGTATTAAAATTTCATGTTCTTAGATGTTCTTTGATTTATCTTACAATTTTAAATCCTTCAATTCAATGTTTTTTTAATTTTTTATTCATCTGAATTGATCATTTATTCTAGAGTTTTATTTACTCACCCTATCTATTTAACTTATTGAATCCATTTTGAAGAATATATTTCATGTTTCCACTTTTTGGATTTAAAATCTCCAGCATATCTAGAGAGAATTAAATATTTAAGCACATATCTTTGTAAGAAATTCTCCAAAAAATCAGCTTCTCCTTCAAAATGGGTGATTTCTTCCTACATAGATGTAATGAATATACATACAAGGGAATGTTTTTCACCTAGGATACAATGCATAATATCTCTTTATATACAAACTAATATTTCATGAGTTGTTTTAAATTTATCAACTTCACTTGTGCAAGAATCATCTTAATGGAATTTTTGAAAAGAACTAACACATAATTCATGATCAGTAGAGGTAGGAAGCCTATCCTTCTACTTGGAGAAACCTTGAGCCACTAGATCTTTAAATTCCAATCATGATGTATATTTATATTCAAAAATACATGGAGAAACAGATATATAATAGTCTATAGACATGAAGGACTTCTTCCTTAACTATCTTTTATCTTTCTTTATCTTGTTCATCATGGTCTTGGCAGAAATAGAATTATTCTCAGACATAATTGCATCTTCATCAAAATCACACTTCATTGTTAAAAAAGGAAAAAACTAGTATATTTAAAATATAATATATTTAATTTTGAGAATACAATGCTGTTTAACATTCCCTCACATACCACATGAATTGGTTAGTTTAGGATATGCCTAACACTGGTCAGTGAATAAGTATTAGGTAATTTTTAAAATTTTACTTTTTTTATCACTTTAACTATTTGAAATTTTATGATATCTTATCTCTTATTGTCTTATTCTTGTCACATGCATGTATATAAAAGAAGTAATAGATAACACATGATATTTTTACAAGGTTCAATACTTAAAGAGAGTAGCTAGTTCTCTCCATGTATGGTGATGACTAGTACACAGATTATACACTATAATGGTATAAAAAGATACATTGGTTTTGATATGAATTTTTTTTATCCAATATGGGTCCCTACACTTTAGGTGGTGGGAATAGTGACAATCCTTCCCCCTGGACTTATAATGACCTGGCCCAACTTGCAGCTTCTCGCTGGATCTATATACTGCCTTTAAATATAGTCTTCTCCTTCATGGTAAGGTTATTTGTAACACCCATAATGTATTCCACCAGATGTTACTTCTATTGAATTTCATAGTTCTTATTTGTTCTTACTCTAGTTTCAGCTACTATCTGCACAAAAGCTTGTAAGAAACTCTTATTCTTCACAACAAAAAACTGAATTCTACAAATATTATTATTTTTATTTTTATTCATACATTAGTAAAAACAAAATAAATATGGCGTGGAAAATAATATCATAATTATTATTTTAGATAAAAGTTATTCAATTGGATATTAAATTAGTCACAAACTCGTATTATCATTCAGTGAAAAATATACCGCAATGGTTCCTCTTCTTCTTATTGCTAAAATCAGAATCTCCCTTTGTGATTATCAAAACAGTTAATGATCAGAATATCATAGAATCATCACAATTAATTTCTTTTTCATTTGTAATGATATGGATGTGATGTAAACTGAATATCTAATAATTCTTCTTCAATACACAATATCAGTAGCTATTAATGTATCAGTTTTCCATATTATTCTTAATGCAATAGAGAATTTGTCATCCAAAGAACACTTTATTTTCAACATTATTTTATGCAATAATTATCTTACACAACTCATGAACTTATTAAAATTACTTAAACATAACATCATGATTGTGATATAGAAATATTTAATCATCTCATGTTTGTGTTAATTTTATGCATAGTATAATCCCCCAAATTAAATGTGAATACAGTTCCTTATTTATATTTATCAATTTATTTGTGTTCACTATTACTGAATTCATTATCTAATTGCTTATCCATGTAATGTTTTATGTGAGATCTCTTATCATTCATGAAATAGAGGTATATGGACACACATCCCTTATGAATGTTCCCTACCTCATGTGAACCTAAGTACACACTTACTATGCTTTGTGAAAGTATGGTTTGGTTATGAGCACTAGTTTAGGATTTAGTCTTCCTCACTCAAGTGTCAAGAACACCTATTTCTTCCTTCATGAAAACTAGAAGACCATTATGTGGAAATCTAGTAATACTAGCTTCAGGTGCATACATTCAAACTATATTTTTTCTTCTTATCATAACTTAGTGGTAGCGTGACACTCATCACTGGCTCATGGAACTATTTGTATTTTCCAAGAATGATGATGGTGTATAAAAACATTTCATGTTTCTTGGATCTTATTTCTATATTTCATGATTCTTCTTCCTAAAAAAACATAACTCCCCTTCCTTGCAGACCATAATTGGTACACAAATTGCTTATCCTTTTCCACAGAAGTTTAATATATAGAATCTATATTATTATGAAAATATGTGATCTTAAAGTAATGATTGATTTGAAAACAAAATCCCTATCTTGAGGCCTTGATATTTATAGAGAGGATTGCACCACCTATTTTTATGCATTTACTACCATAGAATATCATAAAGAATGTAGTTTTAAGACTTATTCAAATAGATGATGTTCTTGGATTTTAATTGTTCAAATGTGAGTAATATTTTCAGAAGATGCTGAAATTCATTTTTCCTTCACATTTATCAAATGCAGTGTAATCTTCAAAAGAATGTGATCATAAATGTGTTACCATTCATGCCTAAAACTCATCCATGAATATAAAACGGTCAGAATACCTCTAGAAACAACATTCACATTCAGATGAGGCATGCCATCGAATATATTCATGCATGAATTATGTAGTTTCAGGTATTATATCAAGATAACTGACTGATACAAATTTACCTAGAGATATCACTGGATATGGAAGAAATTGAGAATAAATGTGATCATTAGATACCTCTCGGAAGCACCTATCTGTTGAAGGTTTGGAGGTTGAATATTTTTGAAGAATCAAATCATGCAGCAAAGATTAATCTAATCAGATAGTCATGCTTATATGCATATCTTTTTATTGGAGGACTTGTACCCCACATATTGGCTATACCACATTGAAAATAAAATGACGATTTGAACTGATATATTAGATAACACTTTCCACTATCAATCAGATATGGATGTGGGGATTAGAAACCACATAAACAATGAACACACCAGGTTGTGGCCCTACGTGTTTCTAGACCAACATATTCATGCCATAGAGTGTGCAAAATACAGGCCTTATACATGATCTCTCTCACACAATATCCTACATATTTATGTTTTTTAAATTCTTCTATGGTTTCTCATTCATGATATGTCTTCCATGTTGTTTTAGATTTCTTCCTATAGGTTCTTCAATAGGCTTCCTTGGGAATATTTGTGCAGATATTATTTTTCCATCACTTAGAATAAATCTAAGAAGAATATAATAACCCAAAAACCGAATAAAAAAATCATGCAACATATATCATATCATGTATTTAGGCAGCATGATGCATGTCCTTCAAAAATTCTTATCATGTAATAAAGAATTATTTCAAGATCATTGTTCAATTCCTCTCCATCTATTATTTTTAAAATAAATTCCACAGAACTTATTCAATATCAAACCATAATTCAACTTTTTTATAAACAATTTTACTCTATTTATAGAAGTATTTGACATGAAGATCAGTTCAATAGTCATAAAAGTTAAAAATCCAAGTCATCAACATATGTTTCTTGAAATATAAAGACATTAGGACTTATCCAAGCTCCATTACATTTGGAACTTCTATACCATATAGAAAAAATTGAAATCATTATAATTCATTTAAAACTATTGACAACCAATGAATATTATTGAAAAAAAGAAAAAACTTACACAAAGTGTACTATTCAATATCCAGTTTATTCGAATGTGAATTTAGTTCCAACATGCATGTAAATATATCTCTATTAACTCTTGGATTTTAAAATGGAGGTTTTCTCATTCTCAAGAACATGTATTATTTTTATAGGCCCGATTCTATCCTTTAATCTATATAAAATGTTATCATACATGTTTGTTAATAATAAATACTGTGTTTCAGTTTCTCTATTACTAAAGGGTTGGTAGGTTTTTAATATTAAGAACCTTGAAGATGATTAAGGGGGATAAGACTATATGTTAAAAAATGAATAAAATAGTTTATAATAACAAATATAGAACTTATCACTCCCCTTTATAGTAGATGACATCCCAAAAAATCATGATTTCTTGAGAAATCAATACATGGAAATTTCTATAATAATAATATTTTCTTCCTTCTTCACTCTTTTGAAGCAGTCAAATATAATTAAATTTAGACCTATATTTCATTTGTAGGATTTAATTATTGAGGGTAAGAGAGGAATATTTTATTATTAAAATAATTGTAAAATCTAAATCAAAAATTTAATGACATATTTAACATACTTTTATATTTAAATAATATATTTTATTTATTCTAAATTGAATGAATAAGGAACAAAAGTCACAAGAAAAGAGTAATAAACAACAAAGCACCACTTCCTTTCTCCACCTCACTTTAGTTTAATTATATTCATGTAATAAAGTATAATATAAGGTTGTAAAGGTATTAAATTATTGTAACATGGATTCCTAACAAGAAATTTCTTGTCCACTATAGGATTAAAAAAGGTCATATATAAGGGTTGAAGTTAAATTGATATGTCAATTAAAAATAAAAATTCTAAAATAGAACCTAAATCAATTTTGAAAAAATTAATGAGATATAATTTCCTTGAAAAATAGAAAAATATAAAATTCCAGATTTAAAAACATTTATCAATACTCTCGAGAGGTAGATAAAAATAAAAAAATTTATAAAAAAATTTATAAACCTCCTAGTTTGAGAAAAATTAAAAATTGGAAAGAATATGTGCACATGAGTTAAACGTTTTACCAAACATTAGTAAATGATAAAATTGAAAATAAATAATCAAAACTAATTTTAGAATCCATTTAAATAATTTTAAATAGAAATCAAGAAATTTTATAAAAATAATACTATTATCTAAATTCTACAATATATAAAAGAAGATTATTTTTAATTTAAATGCATCATAAATTTCAATATATAAAAGAAAATATGAAAATCCAAGAAATGTTCAATAACACACCCACAAAATATGATTGAAAATACCCCCATATAAATAAAAACTGACCTTGAGAGCATTGTATATAAAATTTATTTATGTATAAAATAAGATATCTTATAAAGGAGTGACATATTATGAATTTCTACATGGGGATTCATTATATGTTTCTCGTACATTAAACCCACTAAAAATTGAAATGTAAAAAATAATAAATCAATATAAATTTGAGTGAAGTAAAAAAGAATAATTAAAATGAAAAATGGAAAGAGAAGTGAAAAATTGTTTGGGACCCCCTGAGTGTGAATTAGAGTTTTACATACTCTAGAAAATAATATCAAGTGTTTATCAATATTCTAATTTTGAATGAGGTTCCTTGTATATAAAATAGAACATATTTTTCCTTCAAATGTTGTTCAACTTTTACATCTTGTAAAATATCCCATGAATGGGGAATTACAATTCCATCCACAATGACATTAACTATAGATTCAATGGTAGAGATTGGTTAAAATAATGATCCCCACCATTTCATTGCCCACAAATTCATTGGACAATTCATCAATATCCCGATATTTCTAATCATGTCCCACAGTAATAAATTTATCAAAGGGGAATATAGTGAATAGTTTTTGTTGAATAAAATTAATAAATATATATCCAAATGTCTAGCCTCTATGGGGACATCTTGTGACTCTATTTCTTTAGGAAATGTGGATGAAAATTTATAATTCACTACATCTTCCATATTATTATTATGTTTAGGGATATTTATGTCTTCTTTATCAACTAAATAATCAGTTTCTCCTTTATCCAAACACTCCAATGCAATATATGAATTGGAAAAATATTAAAGGACAAAATAGTTAGTGGTAATAATAATTTTAGTTTCATTGAAATTAAATTAAAATGTGTTCAAGAAAAAAATATCACCCAATGTAGGTATGATATTAGGTTTTTCTTATTTCCCCAATGCCTCTAAGAATGATGTGATGGATTTTCTAGCTAGCTATCAATCATCTCCATCTTCTCATAATTTTTTCCATATATGTGTTATCTTCTTATATATTCTGAGAGAGGTAGATTAATGTTTATTCATTTATTTCTCATATGGTATAATCCCGTTTCAAGTTAATATTTTGAAAATTATTCCAAAATTAATCTAAATTTGTTTGATCTCCCACACATGTGTCAATAGAAAATATTTAGTCAAGAATATACCATAGAAACGGTAGAGTGGGGGATAAAACTAACTCTTTAAAAAATAATTCTTGACCTCTTCAAGTTATTAAATATAAATTATTGGTGGAGACCAAAATTTCTACACTAGTTATGGTGATAGATTTAGGTTATGTATGTTGGATTCAGGAAGGTATTTAGTTAAAAATATAATGGGTTTCATTACCTCTCTCATTTCTTGTCTAATCTCATGCATATGATATTTATAGACACCAATACTTTCTTCTAAATATATCACCTAAAATTTATTAGTACATGTATAAAAATCATTATTTGGATACATTGTGAAAATATTTTTCATATTTTTTAATGGAAAAAAGGAAAATATATTTACAAATTTTAATAATAGTAGATACTGGATAACCATTTTGGATCACCAAAAACGTCACCATGTTTTTACAGACCAATAGTGACATCTGATCAATAACAATTATATTTTTCCTATTGAAGCATAATGGTGTCCAATTGTAATTTACATAGAGTACCTTTTTTCATCAATCAATATATACGTATAAATAATTCATTGTATATCTGGTGTTTCTATATTTATCAAAATAATAAATATGACCATTTTTAAATAGAAATTTCAAACAAACAAAAAATATTCAGATGAAAAATGTAGATAGAATAATTATGTTAGAAAAAAGTATATACTACCAGGGGAATCGTTCTGAGTAAGCCTCAAATGTATCATAGAAAGTCTCATACCTAATTTATATAAACACACTCTATTCCTTCATTTATGTTTTTGGGTGTTTCATACACCCCAAATCCTTAAATTGAAACTCATCACTTCCACCATGGTGTGTCCCATAGAAAAGAGTTTCTCTCATTGTGTATGAAAATGCATTTATTATCCAAGGTATCTTAAAATAATTACCATGGAAGGACCATGGCATGGTCCTCACCATTTAAATCTCAAATTATCATATCTCACTCATGACCCCATGAATTATTTCATGATATGTATAAATTCAAACATTTCATATGTTGTTTTCCAACACTCTATGGTTTTATTTATGTGTGTTCTTCTATGATAAGAAACTCTAGAAAAATGGTGACATCGATTTGTATCACTACATCACACCCAAAAATATATCACATTACACCATCACATACCACAACATAGGAAAATTTATTTTCATGTTTTTTTTAATACCATGAAAAGGTCCTTCCCTTATTTGGCATGCTTTCACTTCAAACTATAGAACCAGGTTTGGTTAAAATCACATCCATCTCAATTCATCATTTCTGAATTTTATGAAGAACCATACAATATCATCTGAATAATTAAATTAGAAAAACTAAATTTCCATTTTATATATCTATTTCATTTATTTTATTAAGAATTCACCTTATAATGTCTATAATCATCCATATTGATAACTAGAATCAAAATTAACATCTTCATGAAATAACATCAAACACACAAATTAAATTTACTCTTTATTCTAACAATTAAAAATGATAAAAATAATCATAAATTAAACTGTTATTATATTTGGACCCAAAATACCCTTATATACTAAATATATGACAATTACCCTAACAATATGGATATAGTGTGATTTAAAATATCAAAATACAAAGGAAATGATATTAAAATATATCTACTTTCAAATCCATCACTCACAAACATGTCACTACTAAAAATCATTTAAACTATGGCCAAATCATATTTTTTCAAGATATTAATTACATAACCATTCAACATAAACACTTATGGCAGTATCATGCCTCATATATTCCTCAATGACGATAATATTATATTCAATATCCTATAAATTGTCACATGCATACCTACTCAGAAATGTATGTCTCAACAAATGATGATTTTAAAATAGATTTTTTCTTATATAAAATATAATTCATGATTTCATGGGCTTGATATTTTTCTCAAATATCTAATACATATAATCATAGAATTTTTCAATCAAGACGTATTTACCTCTATTGTTTTGTGGCTAAGGTTTTATGGATTTTTATTGTTAAAATTTTGAAGTAGAATTAGGAGGGTAAGGTTCTATGTAATATAAATATACGATAATAATTTATACCCATGAATAGGGTACTCATTAGTCCCTTTTGGAATAAATTACCAAAAAATACATCTTCATTTTCTTAGGCTTTCCACCTTTGTAAATTTTAATGTTAATTATATTTTCTTCCCTTATCTCTCTTTACCAGAGTCATATTTAGTAAATATTAAATTTGAATTATTTTAGATGTAATTTTTGTAGGAAACAAGAAATATTTTTGTGTCTTAAAATAGTAGTGAACTACCAATATATCTTTTATTGATATACATTCCATCAATTCATATTTATAGTATTTATTTTATTGAATCAAAATGAAACAATAATTAATAACATGAAAAAAATAACTTCGACAAACCTCATAGAACATCCTCACAACTCCACCACACTTGAGATCAACCATATTCCTATATTTTAATATTAAAAATAAGCAATGGAATATGTTTTTAGTAATTTTATGGAATAATAACATATTTTATAGATACTAATAGCTTAATAAAAAGTTTTATGTAAGGGGTGTATCGAAATAGATGTTTAATGTAAAAAATAGGGGTTCTAAAATTGTTCCTCATTCATTTTTGACATAATTCATGAATTAAAAATCATTTCAATTTTAGAAAAAAAGTATGTTATAGATTTTAAAATAGTCCTTAATACTCTCAATACAAATTTAAATATAAATAAGATTCATTTTTTTAAATTCACAAGATGGTAAAATTAAGCATTTGCGAGAATATGTTCCCAAGAGTTTCACATTTAAACCAACATCATAAAATTAGTAAATTGGAAATATATATAAAAATATTGGTTATAAATATTTTAAAATATTAAAATTTATATCTTTTAGTTTTTTCTAAAACATGTTGATAATATAAAATTTATAAACTACTAAAAGAAGAGCAATATTGTAACACCCCGAGATTTTATGAAAAATATTCTTTTTAATTTCTTGTGTTGTACGCTACAACAAAAGGAGCTTGCACAACACGCATCCTTTACTTGCCTTGCATTACACGCAATCGCAACCTTCCTCGATAGCGCGTGTAGTACGCAATACTGGGTTTCACTAAACAATGATACGCTATTAAAATATTACTAAAACTAGCCGTTATGAATAGTAATAACCACTTTTTGAAATTTTGTAAATTTTATTTTTCAAAATGGACTTCATTTTTGGATTCTTATTATCGAAATTATCTTAGGGTGAAATTTTGGTACTTTTCAGATAACTTTTATTTTCTGATGAATAGTGAAAATTACTAAATTTTAATTAAAAACAACCTTTTTAATCGAAATAATTAATAGTGATAAATTATTAATTTGAGTGGTTTTAAAGTATATTTAGAATATATTTTTATAATTTAATACAATGATGGTAATTGGATTTAATTTCACATTTAAACCAGACATAAACAAGTGTCAATCTTTTGTTAGTTATTATCTCTTAAGAACACGCTATTTGTTTTGACGACGGGAATTAATTTTTAAATTAATTAATTCAAATGATATGTTTTGAATTTGGTAAAATAGACATCATTTTTGAGTTCATAATATCAAATATATCTTAGGCCTAATTTTTTGTATTTTTTTGGAAACATTCATTTTTTTGATGAATAGTGAAACCACTATGTGGTAGTTAAAAAAATGAATTTTTCATAAAAAATAATTTTACCGCTTCTGTGAGTGGAATTTCAAAAATCCGAGAGACATGGTAGATTTCAGTAAGTAAAATGTGGTTCAATGAGATGAAAATAATTTTTTGCGAATAGTAAATTTTTACTTTTTTTTACCACGGTTAAAAGTAAATAGGGTAATTAAGGGTAAAAATGATATTATATTTACCCTAAAACATGTCCTAATTCTATTGGATAAGTGTAATTAGAGCCAAAACAACCTTATGAATAAAATATGACCATTTAGGCCCACTTTGATTAGATTAGGACATTTATTATTAATTTATTTAAAGAAGGGATAAAATAATTAAAATCAAAGTTTAATAAGTATATAATTTTTAATACTGGGTTATATATAAAAAACATTCGACTATAAATATTCATTAGAAAGATAAAAATATTTGATACATAATGATATTTTATTTTTAATTTTTAGAATTTATATAAGTTAATTTATTTATGACACAAAGATGATGCAATAATTATCTTATTAATGAAATATTGACATAATTGATGTTATAAATACCCAAATAAATGTAATTAGAGACTTTTTTTGAATTCCACTAATTTTATAGGTTAATATGACATGTTATTATTGATTTAATTAACTCTTTTTGAACTAATCATTCTTTTATGATTTTCACAAAAATCAATTACTAAATAGTGTCAAAAATGAAATAAAACAGTTTTTAGAACAAATATTATATTATTTATTGTTATTTTGTTCTTAAAAATACATGGTTCGTCCAAATGACTTATATAAAGTTATATTTATTAATAATAAACAACTTGGGGTTCGTTTGGCTTCTTATAGTAAGTTTATTAACCTTATAGTGTAAGAACAAAAAAAGACATGGTAAAAGTAAAATTATCTAACTTAAAGTTAAAACTAAATGATAAGGTTAAAATAGTAAACTAAACTTGTCCAAATTATATTTTATTAGAGGATTTAGACCCATACCCACCTTAGAGTCTAAATAAATCAATTTTGATCTATTTAATCCCTAATTTGGCTTTATAATAAAATAATATTTTTAGTTATTCCAAAGGTGCCCCTCTCCTCCCTTATAAAAGGGAACGTCCTCCATCTCTTCCTCACACCACGTTGAGCCTTCAATCTCGGCCAACCCCTGCCAAATTCTCTTCTCCACTTCTATAGAAACATCCTAGAGGTCCTGGTATTCTTCAATGACCAATTTTAGTGCCCTAAGAGGAGGACTCAAAGAGGCGTTTCAAAGAAGAGGTAATGTCTGTTACCGATTCATTCAAATTTATTTCTTTTTCCACTTATTATTATTAGGTTTTTTCATTATGAAGTAATAACATAAGTATCCCTCATATATGTATATGTTATTATATGTATGAAACAACCCTATTTCACCATCTATCCATCCTACGGAAAACGAAATCACCGCGCGTGCGTACGTACGGAATACCATCTCCACGCCGTGGTGTAATCTATTTTCCACCACCACCTTACTTGGATGGGTATAATGGTGTAAATAATAACTATATATTATTATTGTAAAGTCATATTGATTCTTAAATAGTATACATACACTCTAATACAATTCCACGATCATGTGAATGATATCATCGCTCGTGCGTACGTACGGACTACCGTCTCCACGACGCGATGAGATTCATTTTCCACGTTAACCATTCATGAATGATTATAAAGTATATATAATAAGTAATCATGAAATATATGAAATAATAATGATACTGGATTTATGTGTATATATATGTATGTCATCTACTTAATTCCATTCAACTCAATAAGGAAACGAAAGCAGCGTTCATGCGTACGTACGGCCTACCGTCTCCATGAACGGTGTATTTCATTCCATTTACTGATCTATTATATATATGAATATTCTGAATATATAATATATATAAATAATGTTTTATATTCTGGAATTAAGTATTCATGATCTAAGTAATCATCTGAATAATTACAAGTCAAAACACGGACGACAAATGAAACGATTTTACCCAAAACGCTCTTTAACATGGAATTTACAAAAGAACAGGTAAAATAAAGTCATAAGTGAACCATATATGATATAATAAAAATTATTATGATTCAGTAATAAGTCAATAACATTATTCAAATCATTATACAGGAGGTTCGGACACTTACGAAGAAAATCGGACCTAAGGTAAGGGAAAATATCACAATCTCATTTTTATCCGAGATTGTTTATACTTTGGTATTTACTAGGGTGTATTTTATCATCCACATCCATGTTACCTAAATATGTAATATTTTTTTCATCCACCTACAATTGTTTAAATCCAATTTTACCCTTCAGTGAGTTTTTAGTAAAAGATATGAAAGGAATCTTTTGTCGTTTTTTGTATGAGGTACTTTTTGACTTTTCCGACAAAAGTACGAGAAGAATGTTTTTTTAACTTGTACGGCATGAATGGATTTTTAAAACAATATTTCCAAGATTATTCCTTTACAAGTTTTCATGTTTATTTTTAATCAACATCTTTTAGTTTAGAATTGTATTACATGTTAAGAAACAAAATGTGTTTTTGAAGTAGAAAGGATATTTTCCTCAAGAATGGAGTTCAAGTATTTTATCAAAATTATTTTCCATCTAAGATAATAAAGAGTTCTGTTTCTATCCCTATTAGTACATTGATTTGATTATTTTGTGATGTAATTATTTTTATGAATTTCTTTATCTTATATGAATTGTTTTATGATGTCACGATGTTTAAGATTCCCATTTTTATTACATGGGTTATGCAATGATGTATGATTTATGATTTTGTGGAACACATAAGAATGGCATCATTATGATATGGGTGTGAAATATATCTCCCTCCAATTAATTGGGTAAAGAGTTTATATCTCATGAGATAGAAATGGCTGGAACGGCAGGTTAAACCGGTTTAGTGAAACAAGACTGAAACGAGGAGTGAACTCGGGTCAGAAATAGACTTTGTCCACTAAGATAGTCTTGGCAATGAGTCTTGACTAATAAAAAATGATTCTCTATGATTATGTGTGTATGCCACAAAGTTTCATGTTTTAATTTATGATTATTGGAATTACATTTCACTACTATGATTTATCCCATGTTATGAAATTATGATTTCTTTTACAGGTTAAGATTTCCAAAAGTTATGTTCTTATGTATATGATGTGATTGATATTTCTTTTGTTTAACCTTACTGAGCATTTGAGCTCACCCTTTTATGTTTTATTTTCCCCAGGATATAAATAAAGGTTTTAGGTAAAAAAAGAAGATCATTATGGGAGGTGTTGAAGATCTTTCACCACGATTAGAAGATTATATTCCAAGTTTCCAAAGACACTAAACTATTACCGTCCTTGTGTGTGTGTTTTTGTTATGTACTAAGAATTCCGAAAAAGTAATGTAATGTACATGTATGTTATGCTTCGGGTCTCTACAGTCCGTATCAGAGGAAAGGATTAGTCAGCCTTTGGAAACTAGGATGTGAGAACTTTAGTGAGATCCCTATAGATATTTCTAAGTTATGCATAGGGATGTCCCTAAGGTTAAGTATAAGTATAGGTTATATTACTAGAATTACGGTAACATAGGATGTTAGATATTGAAGGTACTCCCCCTTTGTTATATTGTTTTCTCTAGCGTGATTTTTGCCTCTCACACTATTCTTTTTGGGTTTTAGACGATAGTTGGAAGCCGAAGGAACCGTGTTGATCAATGTAATGGGAAATGCAATGATTGTCCTCTTGAACAAACAAATTTTATGGGAGATTGAGTGAAGAATATTATTGCTATACATACACAAGCTATGAATCATTCTGGACTTCCAAATGAGCAGAGAAGGGAACAATATTCTATTGAGTCTTTCATGAGGCAACGTCCACCTTCTTTCAGTGGGTCTTCTGATCCACTTGTTGCTGAACAATGGATCATTACCACTGAAAAGATATTTTCAGTTCTTTAATGTTCTGAACATGATAAAGTCATCTTTGCAGTATATCATTTGTAAGGTGAAGCTGATCAATGGTGGAATCTTATCAAGAATATGAGGCCAAGAGATGAAATTGAGTCCATGGAATGAGACTAGTTCAAGAACTTAATTTTCAATAAGTACTTCCCTCGTATTCTTCGAACAAAGATGGAGAAGGAGTTTCTTAAACTAAAGAAAAAGGATGATGAATCTGTTGGTTTATACACAACGAATTTTACAAGGCTTGCAAGGTATGCATCTGGATTTATCATCCAACCTGAAAGTAACATTGATCGATTCTTGAGTGTCTTGAAACCAAATCATCAAAGGGAATTAGCTATAAGAGACTTCAGTGGCTATGAAGAAATTGTGCGTTGTGCTATCATGGTAGAAATGGAAGTTGGTGTTACTTATCCATCTCATAGTTTTGACAAGAAACGGAAGATGGAGTTCAAGGAGAAATCTCAGAATAATGGTGAAAAGAAGATGAATGTTTCCTTATGCTCAAAGTTTGGAAATAAGCATGGTGGAGATTGTCTTAAAGGGACTAGAAAATGTTTTATGTGTGGAAAATAAGGTCATCGAGTGGCTGAGTGTCGAAGTAATGGAAAAAGGGTTTCTAATGATGTGAGTAAAGAAAAGACTGCAGAGAACGCACCACCAACACTTCAATGCTTCAAGTGCAAGGAAATGGGGCATTATGCTAATAAATTCCCTAATCCAAGGGTTAGTGGTGATCGAAACGAGCAACCACTTAAGGAAAAGGACAATGGGAAGTCACATGCGATCATTATTGGCGATGTTGAATATGACAACAATTTGGTGGAATGATTATGTGTTTATGTAATAAGATTCCAAAATAATGTTGTATATAGTATCGTGGAATATTAGAATATTTATGTATTGGTCTATTGTGGTTTTCAATAACTTTATTGTACCGGTAACCATGGAAAGTGATTGAGATATTTTTGGTAGGCAGATGATATGAGCATAATGAAGGGATAAGAAGATAATGAGATGTTTGATTGTATTAATGAGCTCCTGATTGATATAAGGACTAAGTGATATCATGGTTTGAGTATAATGAATTTTGAGGATTTTGGTTTGTGGAAAGTGTTAACTTTAAACTGGATTCATGTTTTCACTAAGGTTCAATGGGTATTCATTCTTTAAGAGAATACATGATTAAGGTATTCACAAGTTTGTAATTTGACCAACAAGATATATCTTATGATATATGGGGGATAAATGATGGCTTTCATGTGATTGTTGTTTGAAATTTCAAGTAATCATTTTCTTTATACTATGAGATTAGACCGAGGTATTTTAGATAAGCCTAATGATTGAAAAGGATTATGATGGACATAAGTTAGGATAAACTTTTTTTTGATATTATTGATGGGATGTTATAGTAATATAGCTTTAGAAAAAGGACAACCTGTAGGACGGGCGACATCCCATCACGTCGGACAAGGCTGTGGGAATCGAACCCACAATTGAAATGCGACTGGCCTTTATCGCCTACCACTGGCCTACAGGAAGTCCCTGTTTAGTAGAAACTAGTTTTATTATATTAAGCAGTATAATATAAGAAGTATAAGTCCATTTTAGGAACCATATATGATTAATCTCACTATAGATGGGCTTACGTATTTTTTGATAACTTTTCTAAACTTTTGTTTGAGACAGATGGAATGACCCCTCATTCTATCACATGAGCTGCAAACACTTCACGAATGAAAAATTCAACTTCATTTCTTTAAGAGATGAAGTGGAAATTGTCTAAAGAACGACCAACAGTGAGACTATACCAAAATCATGAAAGTATCTCTTCTAATTCCAATTTTAATCAACTTTAGGGAAATGATCTTGAAAACCAAAAATGTTGTCCTAGTTATCTTATATCTAATGAATCCGATGGTACCTTAGATCATCACAAATTTATGGTGTTGTGTTTGCTGGCTTTTCCATTTCCATGTTCTCTACCACTCCCCATCAGAACATGATGGTTACATTTCTCTTCAATATCCATATTTTCACCTATGTGGAAACCCAGTGATTAGTTTATTTGGGTAACCTTTAAATTTCATACTTTTGTATTTAAATATTGGTTTTGGTATTCCTTTTTATGATGTAGGTTTCTATTAAATAAACTTTTGAGTAGTAAACCATTTATAACCCCGAGGAATTTCAAGCGCAAAATTTATTTTAAGGGGGGTAGAATGTAACACCATGAGATTTTATGAAAAATATTCTTTTTAATTTCTTGTGTTGTATGCTACACCAAAAAGAGCTTGCACAACACACATCCTTGACTTGCCTTTAATTACACGCAATCGCGACCTTCCTCGATAGCGTGTGTAGTACGCAATACCGAGCTTCACTAAACAACGATATGCTATTAAAATATTATTAAAACTAGCCATTATGAATAGTAATAAGAACTTTTTGAAATTTTGTAAATTTTATTTTTCAAAATGGACTTCATTTTTGGATTCAGAATATCGAAATTAGCTTAGGGTGAAATTTTGGTACTTTTTGGATAACATTCATTTTCTAATGAATAGTGAAAGTTACTAAATTTTAATTAAAAACAACCTTTATATTTGAAATAATTAATAGTGATAAATTATTAATTTGAGTAGTTTTAAAGTATATTTAGAATATATTTTTACAATTTAATACAATGTTGTTCATTGGATGTAATTTCACATTTAAACCAGACATAAACAAGTGTGAATCTTTTGATAGTTATTATCTCTTAAGAACACACTATTTGTTTTGACGGCGAGAATTAATTTTTAAATTAATTAATGCAACTGATATGTTTTGAATTTGGTAAAATAGAAATCATTTTTGAGTTCATAATATCAAATATAGCTTAGGCCTAATTTTTGGTATTTTTCGGGAAACATTCATTTTTTTGATGAATAGTGAAACCACTAAGTGGTAGTTAAAAAAATGAATTTTTCATAAAACTTAATTTTACCGCTTCTGTGAGTGGAATTTTAAAAATCCGAGAGACACGGTTGATGTCAGTAAGTAAAATGTGGTTCAATGAGATGAAAATAATTTTTGGTGAATAGTAACTTTTTACTTTTTTTTACCATGGTTAAAAGTAAATAGGGTAATTAAGGGTAAAAATGATATTATTATTACCCTAAAAAATGTCCTAATTCTATTTGATAAGTGTAATTAGACAAAAAACAACCTTAGGAATAAAATATGACCATTTAGACCCACATGGATTAGATTAGGACATTTATTATTAATTTTTTTTAAAGAAGGGTTAAAATAGTTAAAATAAAAGTTTAATAAGTATATCATTTTTAATATAGGTTTATAAAGAAGATAAATTAACCTATAAATATTCATTAGAAAGATAAAACCATTTCCTACATAATTATATTTTATTTTAAATTTTTAGACTTTAAATAAGTTAATTTATTTATAACACAATGATGATGTAGTAATTATCTTATTAATGAAATATTAACATAATTGATGTTATAAATACCCAAATAAATGTAATTTGAGACTTTTTATGAATTAAACTAATTTTATAGTTTAATATGACATTTTATTATTGATTTAATTAACTCTTTTAGAACTAATCCTTATGTTATGAGTTTCACAAAAATAAATTACTAAATAGTGTCAAAATTGAGATAAAATAGTTTTTAAAACAAATATTATATTATTAATTGTTATTTTTTTCCTAAAAATCTATGGTTCGGCCAAATGACTTATATAAGGTTATATATATGAATAATAAACAATTTGGGGTTCTTTTGGCTTGTTATAGTATTTTTATTGACCTTATAGTGTAAGAACACAAAAAAGACACGGTAAAAGTAAAATTATCTATCTTAAAGTTAAAACTAAATGATAAGGTTAAAATAGTAAAATAAACTTGTAAAAATTCTATTGTATGAGATGATTTCGACCCATCCCCACCTTATCTTCTAAATAAATCAATTTGGAGCTATTTAAAACCGAATTTGGCTTTATAATAAAATGATATTTTTTGTTATTCCAAAGGTTCCCCTCTCCTCCCTTATAAAAGGGAACCTCCTCCCTCTCTTACTCACACCACTTTGAGCCTTCATGCTCGTCCAACCCCTACCAAATTTTCTTCTCCACTTCCCTAGAAAAATCCTAGAGGTCCTTGTCTTCTTCAAAGACCAATTATAGTGCCCTAAAAGGAGGACTCAAAGAGGCACTTCAAAGAAGAGGTAATGTCCGTTACCGATTCTTTCAACTTTATTTCTTCTTCCACTTATTCTTCTTAGGTTGTTTCATTATGAAGTAATAACATAAGTATCAATCATATAATGATATGTTATTATAAGTATGAAACAACCCTATTTCACCATATATCCATCCTATGGAAAACGAAATCACCACACGTGCGTACGTACGGAATACCGTCTCCACGCTGTGGTGTAATCTATTTTCCACCACCACCTTACTTGGATGGGTATAATGGTGTACATAATAACTATATATGATTATTTGAAAGTTATATTTATTATGAAATAGTATACATACACTCCAATACAATTCCACGATCATGAGAATGATATCGTCGCTCGTGCATACGTACGGACTACCGTCTCCACGACGTGATGAGAAACATTCTCCACGTAAACCATTCATTAATGATTATAAAGTATATATAATAAGTAATCATAAAATATATGACAAAATAATGATACTGTATTTATGTGTATATATATGTATGTCATCTACTTAATTCCATTCAACTCAATAAGGAAACGAAGACAGCGTTCATGCGTACGTACGGCCTACCGTCTCAATGAATGGTGTATTTCTTTCCATTTACTGATCTATTATAAATATGTATATTCTGAATATATATTATATATAAATCATGTTTTATATTCTGGAATTAAGTAATCATGATCTAAGTAATCATATGAATAATTACAAGTCAAAACACGGACGACAAATGAAACGATTTTACCTAAAAAGCTCTTTACCATGGAATTTACAAAATAAAGGATAAAATAAAGTCATAAGTGAACCATATATGATATAATAACAATGATTATGATTCTGGAATAAGTCAATAACATTATTTACATCATTATACAGGTGGTTCAGACACTTACGAAGCAAATCGGACCTAAGGTAAGGGGAAATATCACAATCTCATTTTTATCCGAGATTGTTTATACTTTGGTATTTACTGGGGTGTATTTTATCATCCACATCCATGTTCCCAAAATATGTAATATTTTTTCCATCCACATACAATTTTTTAAATCCAATTTTACCCTTCGGTGAGTTTTTAGTAAAATATATGAAAGGAATTTTTTGTCGTTTTTCATACGAGGTACTTTTTGACCTTTCCAACAAAAGTACGAGAAGAATGTTTTTTTAACTTATACGGCATGAATGGACTTTTAAAACCATATTTCCAAGAATCTTCCTTTACAAGTTTTCAAGTTTATTTTTAATCAAATTCTTTTAGTTTAGAATTTTATTACATGTTATGAAAGGAAATGTTTTTTTGAAGTAGAAAGGATATTTTCCTCAAGAATGGAGTTCAAGTGTTTTATCAAAATTATTTTCCATCTAAGATAATAAAGGGTTCTGTTTCTATCCCTATTATTACATTGATTTGATTATGTTGTGATGGAATTATTTTTATGAATTCCTTTATCTTATATGAATTGTTTTATGATGTCACGATGTTTAGGATTCCCATTTTTATTACATGGGTTATGCAATGATGCATGATTTATGATTTTGTGGGACACATAAGAATGGCATCATTATGAGATGGGTGGGACCTATATCTCGCAACAATGCATTGGGTAAATATTTTATATCTCATGAGATATACATGGATGGAACGGCAGATTAAACTGGTTCAGTGAAACAAGACTGAAACGAGGAGTGAACTCGGGTCATAAATGGACTTTGTCTACTAAGATAGTCTTAGCAATGAGTCTTGACTAATAAGAAATGATTCTCTATGATTATGTGTGTATACAAAAAATTTTCTTGTTTTATGTTATGATTATTGGAATTACATTTCACTACTATGATTTATCCCATGTTATGAAATTATGATTTCTTTTGCAGGTTAAGGTTTCCAAAAGTTATGTTCTTATGTATATGATGTGATTGATATTTCTTTTGTTTACCCTTACTGAGCATTTGAGCTCACCCTTTTCTGTATTCTTTTCCCCAGGATATAAAGAAAGGTTTTAGGTAAAAAAAGAAGATCTTTATGGGAGATGTTTAAGATAATTCACCACGATTAGAAGATTATATTCCAAGTTTCCAAAGACACTAAACTATTACGGTCCTTGTGTCTCTGTTTTTGTTATGTACTATGTATTCCGAAAATGTAATGTAATTTCCATGTACGTTAAGCTTCAGGTCTCTACAAATATTTTGAAAAACACACCAAAAGTTTAGAATAAGAAAAGATAACATGGAAATACCAAAATATATCAATACCAATTCTATACACATATACTATAAATAACAGTTTTTAGTTCAATTATGGTCTTATAAAACTTTTATACACATTTTGAGTTTGTGGTAAACAATATAAACTAGAAAATAGTGACACTACATGACTTATTAATAGAGGATACATTGTGTTAATCTCAAAAACGACTCCACTAAAAAAATTAAAAAAATTAGAAAACAAGATAAATTTGAGAGAAAAAAGATAAAAAAATCCAAAATATATCGTATACTATGGTTTAGGCCCCCCCAAGTGGTAGCTATTGTTTTACAACTCCTAGATAACAAGTTCCAATGTTTATCTAAATTTTAATTGTGGATGATGTTTCTTTGAGATATATTGTTACATAGTACTCTTTCTAATGGGAATCAACATTTGCGTCTTATGTAAGATCCCACTGATAGAGTGATGTAATTCCAACACCAATCCAATTAATAGATTTCATGGTGGATATAATTGAAAATATGGGTCATTATTTTCTTCGACCACATCTTCTATGAATAATTAGTTAATATCACATATTTTCTTATAGAATCCATCCCTAATAAATATATCAAAAAATGAATTATGTGAATAGTTTAACCTGAATGAAAAACGAACTTGAAAAACTAACATCAAAATCCTCTCCAAATAAATAAATATCTTTTGACAAAGATTTATTATGAAAACTGCTAGATTTTTTTTATTTACACCCTCGTGAAAATATTTGATAGGTTCAGGGAGATTTATGTTTTTTCTCATTAGGTGAATCATCATTTTTATCTTTATCTTCACTCTATAGAAATTCCTGAATTTTTAGAATCAAAAAAGGAGAAATATTGGGAGGTAATACTCAATCAAGTATCAAGTATGTAAAATGAAAAAACGTTCATGAAAAAATTATATCATTGATTAAGATTTATGTTATGATCTTATTATTGTCTCAGTTTCACTTGTAGTTATGTTCTTGGAGTTGCATGAAACTATTCAATTTTTACTATATTCTATTTATATATCACCACCATCTTGGTTTCGTATTCCATGAAAAAATATATGCAGAGTAGTGTTAATTCATTTTCTTTTAAGAACAATGTATCATATTGATAATTACCATTTTAAAAGGGTTTCTAAAATTAACCAAAATTTGGTTGGTCAAATAGAAGTGTTTAAATAATAATGTTTTATTCAATAATCCTTTCAAGTATGGGATTATTTAGGTATAGTATTAACTCTATAATCAATTATTTCTTAGACTCCTGATGTTATTTAGTAGAAATTTTAAGTGGAGTGTGAAGATACATAAAATAATTTGGGGTTTCCCAATGTTACTTAATTTTTTATACAATGAGTTATTTAGTGAAAAATAGCATGTGGTTCTTTATCTTATTAATGTATTATATAATACCTGATAGTTATGCTTCTTTTTCATAAAAAAAGTTCTTCTACTACTTGAACATGAGGTTTATTAAGCTGTGAAAAAAATATAAACGTCAATATATCAATAGAATATTTTATAATGATTATGTTAAAATAAAGAAAATATATTTACAAAATTGGATAGTAAAATTTAGTGAATGAATTTTATGGATCCCTATATACAAATGCATTTTTTTAAATAGATGATGTGGGGTTTATAAAATATTATTTATAGTTTTCTTAATATATAATTGTAGAAGAATACAATTTCTTTAGAATATTTTTCCATCAATTAGTCATTACCGCAAATTTCTTTCTATTACTATTGTTAATATATATTTGAAAAGAATAAAATATTGTTGTTTCTGAAAATCTATTAAAAAATAATAAAATATTCAGGAAAATAAAAAATACAGATGCAATGAATGCATTATGAATATAGGAAATACTCCTGAGGGAGTCATTCCACATGATCCATAATTATCTCTTGCAAAGTCTCATTATTACATGATGAGCACCCTATAATGTATGTGTGATAAAACACTTATTCCTTGGATGTGATTGGAAGTGTACCCATAAATTCCCATGTATGTTTCACATCATCCTCTTCCATTCATGGGGGTTTTATGTATGTGACCTATTCTCATCAACAATACAAACTATGTGAAAACCTTTTTGAGGATACCATGAATTATAAAAATGTTTTATATTGTTGTCCTTATAAATATAATTACCATAATCCACACAACAATAATCCTTATTCAAATCAAAACCCCGAAACAAACATCACCCATATGCACATACTTATCCTTATAAAAATAATGCATATCCATTCGATGGTCATATTCTTGATATCTATATAACCAGAGAAAGGAAGTTGTGGTGTAGTATAATATTACACACTTCAAAAAATTGTTTATATGGATAACTCATGTCCTAAAACCTTCGTAAGTTCCATCTTGTTCTTACTAACTTAAATGGAATGTATATATCACCCTGATGACCTCTATCTCAAAAATCAAAGAATTTTGGGTTCGAATGTCAAATGTGCTCCATGACATCTCACTCCACGACACAACCATGTTTTACTTCACACACCATTTATTTCAACAAATTTATACTAGTACGATGTGTCTCCTAACATTGAGTTACTCATGATTGTTATTAGTGAGGAAATCCGAACTAAATAAACACAAATATTTCATTATTTAAAATGAATAATAATTAATTTTACAAATAATCACATAATCCATAAAATGGATGTTTTACTATCTTTGAGGACAAGATATTTTAAAATTATTTTACAACACTCATAAAAATTTCTCCTTACTTCTAAAATATATAACCCCTTTTAAAAATCTCATATTTTATGCCCATTTTCTTCTCTTGGGGAAACCAAACATAAGTAATGGAATCTTATCAATGAGTTGTCATGGTTAGATCATAAAGAGGATATAAAATAATAATAAAGGAGAATTATTTGATAATAATATCGTTGAAACATAAGTTTCAATCATAAAACTATATTGATAATTAAGGATCTTTTCATTGGAAAATAATTCCAAATAATTTTCATCGATAACATAGAATTTATACATATATCCATTGTTAAATAAAAAATAAAATTTTAACCTAAAAATTCAGAATATATTTTTAAAATGACATTATATAAAATTTTATTTAGAATTGAAATATGGAATATCTTAGGAAAAAAGTAACACAACCATAAGGACAGAATAAATAGGTGAAAAAACAGAATCATTCTACAAACATTCTGAAAAAAACAATCATGTGCACACTTAAAAATTATGAGGAAACAGAATAATAACCATATATTTATGAAAAAACATTATCTTATTCACACTTTTAGATAAAATTCCGTATCCAGTGCATTGGAGAGGGATATTGGACCCTTCCCTTCATCAACCATATATATAAGTGCTTCTTCAAAATAAAATCATTCATCTGATCATAAAAATCCAATTTGAGTAAAATGGGTTTCATAATAATTTTAACGGTATTATATAAAATGTATTTTCAAAATCTTGATCAATTGATACAAAAGACATGATCATCCAAAATGATTATTTTGAAAATACATATATTGTGATATTTACCAAACGATACACCATTAGGGTTTTAAATAATAACATGTAATATATGATTTATGAGTTTCATTCTAAATACCAATTTTTGAAGATGAAGTGAACAATATTGGATTCATTAATAAAAAATAATTCCAAATACTAGGAATTTAAAAAAAAAATGAAGATGTAAAAAAATGTGAAGTATGAAATGTCTCTATTTTTCCATATAATACATTGAAATATATAAAGTAATATTTTCGAAACCATGTGCTAAGACGAGGCGAGACTCTAATGATTGATCAGACAAAAATGTTATTTTTCAACGACATTAAATATATTAATATTACACATGACATGTTTTCTTGAAAAAGTTGAATAAATCCTAGAAGGCGTCCTGGATTGGAAATTTGAGAGTACCATTGAGTTCCTAATACAGTCTTTACTGTAAGTGAGACATTTCTATGTCGACATCAAGGAATTTATAAAAATGATGTCCTGAATATGAATAATGAAAATAATAATAAATTAATTTAATTTATTTAAAATGATGTAGAAACCTCAAGATTACACTATTCAAGCTCTCATATAACCAATTATAATGTGTAACTACATAACCTTGAGAATTGAGGGAGATAATTAGAGGGAAACATGGAGAGTGACAATGACATATAAAAAATCATTCATGCCAACATAAATCAAGGATCCTGTGACCATGATTTTTTTTATCATTCTTAACCAATGATTTATCCAAATCAATGTAGGATGTTTATTTTATGTAGATTTATCCTCCTTTTGATATCCTATGATGAATTCAAATCAATAAACTATAGAATTTATTAAAAAATCATTGGTATTAATGTTCTGAGATTATTATGCTAATAATATAGGGTTTTTTTCTTAGTGTTTTATTTATCTCATTTACTTCTCTGTTCTAATGGAAATGAATTGTGCCTGTCCCAAACATCGATGGAGGACCATTTTTCATGATTTTTTGGGAGTTTTCTCCCTCATTATTTATTCCTTATTTGAAGACATTATTTTAGAGACACAGTTAAAAAATAAAAGATAATAAATATCTCACAACCCTCTCATGGCGAGAAAGATTGATTTAATAGATTCATGTTTAGATTGATAATAGGATCTAGCGATGAAGGCAACAACAACAGATTAGGTTTGGATTTGGAAACACTAGTTGTGGTTTTAGTGAGCAGAGGTGGAACAAATTGATCAATAAGGTTCCATAAATTATTTGGACGACTGAGTATTGGATATAAAATGGAAATCATGTTTGGTGGACTCATATACATGATTTCTAGTGAGAATTGATGTGGAAATATTTACAATAGTTACAATGGAGGAATCTATGTGAAGACCTAAAAATTATGAATTTTTTCACACTAAATGACACATAAAAAAAGAACGCACACCATGTGTAGTGATACCTCTATGATATTTGGTTCCCATGTGAAATTAAATATTACACATAGTGTGAAAATCATCACACATTGTGTGACCCTTATCTGGGGACATGATATGTAATTGGATTATACAGAGACAAGACCAGGTGTATATGAATATAGACATGGGCACTGATAGGTGGAAATGGGCATGGGTTCGACGAATGTTAGAGAGAAACTCCATGTACACATAGTAGATGATGTGTACTACTTAAGAGAAGGCTTGGAGACCATCATCTCTTTATCATGGATCAGTTTCTTTAGGGTAAGTTCCTTAAATCCATCCCTATGATGTTTTAATTTGGTATTAATTCTTGGATAAAAGATTGTGATACTATCCAAGGTATTAGTTTCCGATAGAGTTATTAGAATCCATCCAAGAGTCCTGGATGAGATCCTAAGTCATCTTCTACACTATGTAGGGTTCTTGGAATTGGCATGAACAACCATACCCAAGTTTCAATCGTCTTCGTGAAGAGTTAATACATCTAAGATTTTCAATGTACCCTACGGACCTAGGTGTCATACACTATTTATGTATTTATCTCTGATCACTTACAGTGTGTACTTCTATATGTTGAGAACTGAAGAGTATGACATCATTGATTGATTCCATTAGTGCTATCAGACTCATGGAGCGGATTCTTCAAGGTGTGTGTGGTTATGACCTCTTGATCAGAATCTTAAGCTAGAAATGTGGTTGTGAACTTACATTGAGACTTAGTGTCTACTATGAGAATATATATATGTTTATTGTATATCTTTTTACCAATTTTTTTATCGATATAATGAGTTGAATATTTATCTTTATCCGTTCATCTTTTTCATTTTGTGGAGTCCTACTGGGTATTGTTATTCTCACCCTTATATGGGATCTACCTATACATGTCATGTCTTTTGAAGATGATCGATCATCCAACTGGGTCCTTGGTAGACTAGGAGAAGAAAAATTATAGTTTGGTATAGATATATTGTGGTTCATAGCAGGAGGAACATTTAATTGTTTAAACCAATTTCTAGGATGTTTGTACTTATTTATAGTTTTAGGTGGTCTTATATTTGTCACTTTATACTTCCATTATAATTTTCATACTATGATTGTGGGATTTCGATGCATGAAAGAATTTGGGATTAGTTTTATCTTACATTTCAACATTGTGTAGACTTTGAGATGGGTCTATGTTCATAAATGTACCTTAGAATAAGGCCTCTCATGTGACAGTTATTAATAGTAGTCTCCATCCTCAAGCCTATTTGAGGTGGGATTGGGGAAGCCAAACTAATATCATCTTTAGTCAGGCGGGCCCCACTGGTCTAGGTCAGAACAAAGTCATATCAAAGGAGTGTTCATTCTTAGTACCATATTTTTGAGTTTTGGTCTACATATGATATTGGACTGGGTTTTATAGAAACACTTTTCGATGTTTTCGTTTAGTTTTCAGGCCATAGACTCTAGTGTTAGTGTATATGATAACATATCTATACCCCAAAACACGGATTACCAAACATTTGACTCCATACAAGTAGACATTAGATATATGGAAAATGATTTATACATGCATCATATTGGAATGGATTTTGTTTCCATATCTTCTTGAGTTATCTACCCTAATATACTCACTGCCCATGGTATATCTTGTCTATTTCAGGGTGCCCCTCAAACAATTTCCATCTAATATTTAGTAGTAGGATCATAAGGATGGTCCTCTTAGTAATTATTCTTCTATAAATGGAACTACTCTGGAGCTAGTTACTTTGGGATGTTTCCTATCTATACATCCCATTGTGGTGTAGAATATTGTACAAACGGTACTAGTTGATGAGGCTCACAGGTGGAACAATCTTCACCATTTTTAGATTTAATAACCCATTAAGTTTTGAGGTGAGCTCGATCCAAGGAATTATGAGGGTTGAATCAAGGATGTTTTTATAGTCATTCTTCACATCAGGGAACCAAAAAAATAGATGGTGGTTCTTGCAGTATGTCATCTGTATGGATCCATAGAGAGTTGGTGCAGCTTAGTGGTTCTAATGTGTGATGATTTGACTCTTTCATGGGAAGTGTTTGAGGATCATTTGAGATTGGATAACTCAACATCTATATTGTGATATGTGCGCATCTATGATCTTCTACATAGTGATATTGGAATCATGACTATGGATGAGTATTTTTCAGGGTTTACCAATCTCTCATGATACTCTATGGATAAGGTTCAAGATCCGTTATTTAAGGAATAGACCATCAAGTGTGGTATATTATAAGATATTGCTACCAGTGTAATACCTATATGAATTTCTACCTATGTTGGGGTTTTGGAGAGTTCCATTTTGATAGAGAGCATTATAGATGAGAAGTTATCATTAGTAGGTTCCAGGATTGGAAAAAAGGAGGTGAGACATCCATAGAATGTAACCAAAATGAGACACATTAGTTTGAATGTGCTTGACATTTCATGGGGCACTCCCTAGGATAGAGTGTCTCTGGATCCAGTATATCAGAATGGATATGGTCAGCATAGAGAGAGGTAGTTCTACTCTTATTATGGAAGGGGACATAATGCATGATATTTTCCAACCTTCTAATTAGATAATAAGGAGGAAGTGGATGGGTTTCCTAGGAAGAGGATGTTGAAAGAGATGGATGGTATATATTGTGAAAGTTGTAGAATAGGAGCGACTAGAGTAGATATATAGGGTCTACATTTAGTCTTATTTCAACCACCACCACTAGGTTGTCCCCACGAGGCTCAAGGAGTAGCTAGATAGGGAATAGGGTACCTGCAGTAGTATATACCTTTAACATAGATGATCATGGTGATATTAGAGGCATGATCTATGTTGTTTCTACCATAGTTTATGTTTTTATAGACATATATGTGAGATTCAGATTTCATGTCAGATCCCTAGTTTGAGACTTATTTATTTCAGTGTAGCCCATAGATCAACACCTATGCTTTTAGATTCACACAAATAAGGATTCAATGATAACACAATTTTTCAAGTAATACGATCATATGATTGTAGGAGATGGTTGATTCAAAGATCAACTATTTTAGGTGATGGTTGTAGTGTGCCTGTGATGTTGGGATGAGGTTTCCTTCATTGATGATAATGTAACATAGGCAAAAAAGAAGGAATCATAAGTAATAATGTGGGTTTGATTACTAACAAGTTGGCTAGTATGACTCTTGGAGAAGTGGATACTATGGGATTTTAGTTTCTTATGGTGGTGGAAGAGTATGAAGACATATTTCATGATTATATTCTAGGATTACCTTCCCAATTTGGGATATATATCTACAATGACTTACACCCCGAGGCGACCCCGATATATGTGCCAACATATTGGATGGCTCCAGTTGAGCTTCATGAGCTAAGGGTGCATCTAGGAGACTTCAAGAGGAAGAGATTAATGAGACCAAGTTTCCCCCTGAACTCCCCAATGTTTTCCCCAAGAAGGTGGATAGTATCTTGAGGTTATGTGTGTATTATCAGTTAATGAACTTGGTAACCACGAATAATAAGTATCCACTACCGAAGACCACCAAAATTGTTCACTAGTTTAGAGGGGAATAATGGTTCTTACAAATTGACATCGGACAAGGTTATCTATATCTTATAGTATGGGATGAGGATAAACTGATGAAAATATTTAAATGTCACTATTCTCAATCTGAGTACTTGTTGTTTCCCTTCATCATGATGAATGCACCCTCTATGTTAATGGAAGTCACAAACAAAATCATTCAGCCTCTCCTTTTTAGTGTCATGGTACTCTTCATCAATGATAACTAGATGTACATGAAATTTAAGGAGGACCACCTAAGAAACATTAAAATGGATCTAGAGACACTATGAGAGTACCATATTTAAGGGAAGCTCTTGAATTGTGATTTCTGGATTCATGAGGTCATCTTTATGAGACATTTTATCTTATGTGATGTAGTGGTAGTGGAAACGATAATGGTTGAGGCAATGTTATCATGAGAGTAACCAATGGGCCTGATAGAAGTGAAAAACTTTTTTTGGGTTGGTAGGCTACAATCCGAGATTAGTACTAACATCTCCATTATATCAACACACTTGACTTATTTTCCTCATAAGGGTAAGATGTTAATTTGTACGGAAGATTTCCAGTAATATTTTAAGGAGTTTAGGAAGAGATTTATGAGCACCACAATCTTTATATTTCTAGAGGTTGGTGTTAAATAGATATTTATCTGTGATGCTTCAAGGGATGGGATTGGTTGAGTTCTGATTCAGAGGTCAGTGATGATTTCCAATGGTGCACAACAGTTGAAACTACACAAGAACAACTACAAATTACATGATCTTATATTGGAATCGGTAGTATTTGAGTTTAATATGTGGAGAAACTACATTATATGTGAGTAGTTTTTCATGTACTATGACCAAAGGAGTCTCAAGTATATGATTTCTCTAAGAAGGATCATAACATGAGGTAGTGGAAATGGGCGTAGTTCCAATTGGACTACGAATTCAATAAATTCTACAATCATGGAAAGGATTACATGGTATCCAATACTCTCAGCTGGAGATATTTCACTTAGTTATTGGCCTATGTGTTGGATTATTTAGCCTTTTTATAGATTTCCTTTGTGGATGGGGATAGTTATTTATATTTTTAGTCGATTGTTGTTACCCCACCACCATTACATCATGTTAACAAAACATATCATGGAGACACAAACATTGAGAAATTACAAACTTAGATATCCATTGGACATTATCCAGATGGATTTTATGAATTTGGGAACATTAAACATTTTACAGGATGGATGGTGGTACTAGTGACATTGTGAGAGTAGGTGCTGATGGGGTTTCATACATCCATTTTGGAATTACATCAATTAATCTAAAAGATATACTATGGCCTATGTAATTAGTTTCACTGGATAGGAATAAAGAAGTTAGTAAAAGCGTTTATCACTTGATGTATCCCTTGTCAATAGGTAAATTCTTTAAACCAAGTTATGACGGGTTATATCAACCCATTGAGGTTATAGAGTGGAAGTGGAATGGAAATTCCATGGACTCCAAGACAGGGTTACCACATATGTCCATAGGAAATGGTCACATTTGGGATATCATTGACTAATTCACTACTTCATTGCACTTCCAAGAAATATAGGAGTAGAGTTCATTAGAAAGATTGATACTCCTTTATATGAATGAGATATCCCAAATTCATGGATTTATTTGATGATCATTTCATATTATGAGGCTTTCATCACACCATGATTATGGAGGTGATTATAGGAAGCCTTTGGGACTCAATTACATTTGATCAAATTATTTCACCAATCATGAATTGCCTAAAGGAATTAAATTTTTACTCATTTAGGAAAATACCCCTTTTAAAGGTTGAAGAGGAATCCTTACATGCCTAGTAAGATTCGTGAAATTACAAGACCTGATGGTCTTAGAGGAATTCAACCTAGACCATGACTGCTTGAAACTACCCCTCCCCTACTTCCTCCTTCTAATCAGCTCTCTACCTTCACATGGATATTAGTTTATATAGACTATATAAAGATTAACTTCCTTGTTCCCAGTGTAAATTTCCATAGCCTTTGATTATTCCAAATCAGATAGCTCTTCTCTGGGGAATATGCCTTACTCTGAATTCTCCTCTATATCTTGTTCCTTATAGAATCTATCTGGTTTGTGACTCACATCATGTGGACTAAAGGACTTGATGTTTCCCAAATGCCTTAAGGAATACCGAAGGCCTTAATGTGGATCTGAATCCTTATTGGCCCGATTGTCTAGGTGGAATGAAGGCCCAATGGACTAAATGATAAAACTGGTGGACCAATGATGAATAGTTCTGAATACTATAGTACTGAGCAATACCTTCTATAGTACCTTCTACAATTACTACTGGGGTGATTTTATAGTAACTCAGGAACATTCCTCTACATGGATTTTATCTTGGGTCTCATGGATGCAGATGAAGAGTCCTCACTAATTGGGATGAGGCTCATGTGCCATTATTTCACACTAGATTGACTTCCAGATAGAGCATACCATTTAGGTTTTGGAGTACATGCTTTAATATTTCATGTTGGGTGTTTTCCATAGTAGGTTAGACCATCTACTATTGAATTTTATATACTAAAAAATATACCATTACCCCATAAGTATGAAACCAATTGAGTATTTTTAATGGATAATCTATGGGTCACCACTATGTTGGAATGATCCTGTAGATTATGTTCTTATGGGGAAAATGCTTGTGCAGGAGACAATTGAGAAGGTGTCGATCATCTGAGAATAGATGTGGAATGCATAGAGCTTTTAGAAGTCCGATTCAGACCAATTGAAGAAGACTTTGGAAGTATAGGAGTGAGGCCATGTGTTTCTGAAGGTATCACCTTAACGTGGGCTGTGGATAATTTCCCATGGATGCATGCTATCTATGAGATTAATGGGCCCTTTCCAGATATAATATTGAGTCATTGTGGTGGAATAACACTTGGAACTAACATCATAGTCAGAACTGGTCCATGAAATCATTAAAATGTGACATATTAGGGGATATGTGGATGATATGGCCCATGTTATTGACTGGGTGAGATGACAATGAGGACATAGTGACCATTATGAAGTACCAGTTGGAGTCTTCAGATCAACTAAAGAAGATCCTCCAAGGGTGAGGGATTCTTTGGAATGTGTCCATTGGACGCATATGAATCATCAAGAGATATCTAGATAGAGAGAGACCAAAATCAAATCTCATTACCCACATCTTTTGATTAGTCCTTTTTAATATTTAGGATGAAAACACCTTTGTTGGGGAGATCATAATGTCTCAGTTTTTATCAGGAAATTCTTTGAAATATATGTAACAATATTTTTGGAGCCAAACACTGGTATGGAGTGAGATTCTAAAACCCAATGATCTATAAATGAATATTTTAATGATAGTAAATATATTAATATTTTGTTGGATCAGTTTTCCTAAAAAATTGGAATAAATCCTAGATGGTTTCATAGATAAGAAATATTAGACCGTCATTGTGTTCAGAAAGTGTTCTTTATCCTAGGAATGAAATAATATATGTTATCCTTTGGATTTTGTGAAGAATATTTCATGGGAATAGATATTGAATAAATTAATAAATTAGTTTACAATATATATAATGAAATAGTGACCTAAATCTTCCTCTAATTAAGCATGCTTATGAAAAATTCCCAGGGTTAACTGCATAACCTTGATATTTGGTATATAGTAATGGATGAAGGATTGGAAGGAGATGAAAAAAATAAAAAATCATTCACACCAATTAATATAATGTATCTATCAAATGAAAAGTTCATGTGATCATTCTTCTACAATTATTGATCCAAATATTCGTAGGATTGTTGTTTTATGTGGATTTACCTGTGTGTTCTAACAATAATGTGAATGAAAATCAATCAACTATAGAATTGATTCACAGATAAGCCATATTGAAGGCATGGTATTATTATACATTGAATTCAGGGATCTATTTTTTTGTTTTAGTTATATATTTACTTTTTGAATTGTTAAAACAATTAATTGAGGTTGACATGAACATTATAAAAGGTTTATTATATTAGGTTTTGTTTTGTGCATTTCATCCCCCATTATTTTTTCATTTATTTCTAAAAATCAGTAATGATGGTTAATTGAAAAGAATTGTATAATAAATTTTTTTACACCCATATCATTGTGAAATAGATTGATCTCATATTCCTATGATTGGATTGATTATAAGATTGAGCGACGAAGTAATCAACACTAGACCGATTTCATATTTAGTTTCTAAAGTCATAGGTTTGATATATGCTAAAAGAAAGGGTTGACGAAGAAGATTCTAAAAATGATTTGTATAACCATTAATAAATCATCCATTGGTGATCACGTTATATTGACATAGATCCGTGATTTTATAGAGAATTGTTGGGGAAATCTATGAGGAAGAGGAAGATAAATCTACATGAAGACCCACTCAATCTAGAAATTTCTACACTACCAGAAATGTAATAGAAGAAAATACTTATTGTATTGGGACCTTGATATGTTACTAGGGTTCTAAATGAAATCCAATTTCACACAATATGTGACCTGTTTCACACATCAGGTGACCATTACCTTCAATATCCGGGTGTAAATATGAGTTTTAGAAGACATGGATTGGTATACACAGGCATAGACAAGACATCTACATAGACCCAGATATAGATATGTGGTCATAGGATTGGGATAGGGATGTGTCGAAGAGACACACTAGGTACCTATAGTACACAGAACGTGCTCCACCATATAATTATTGGATCCCTTCATCTATTTATTGTGGATTACTATCTTTTGGTTGTGTTCCCTCGATCCATCTGTATGAGGGTGTAGTTTGACATTATGTACTAGATATAGGATTTTCATGCCTCTATGGGATTCGTTCCATATAGAGTTGTATGAATCGATTCGAATGGCTGGGAGAAGAACATCTACCATCTTACACCCTATGTAGGGTTCTCAAAATTAGCGTGACTAACCATTCCTAGGATTTGTTCCCGTATTTGGTGGGTTAATCTAGTTAGGGTTATTAGAGTCCTCCATGTCCATTGGTGTGTTCCCCTATCTATGTATCCATATATTATGACTTTTATGTAATAATTATATATAGAGACACCCAGTGCGTGACATATATCATATGGACACCATCGTTGTTATCAGACTCATAGATTGAGTTCTCCTATGAGTGTGTAGTTACGAACTGTCAAGAAAAATATTAGTCTAACAATGTTGTTATGACTCTACCTTGAGACTTAGTGTCTAATTAGAGGTTATATAGATGTTTTTTATCTCTCATTTCCGGTTGAAATATCTAGGTGATAATATAAATTTTTATCTTTTTTCTTCATGCCTTTTGGTTTTAGGGTATCATTCAAGGTATTTTTATATTTACCCTTGCATGGGATCTACCCTCACATGTTCAGTCTAATGCCAATGACTGACCAGTCGATGGGGTCCTTGGTGGACCATGAGTAGAACAAGAATTTCTTATGCTAGAAAGACTGTGGTTTTTAACAGGAGTCACATTTGAGTGTTTTCCCCTCTTCCTAGTAGGTCATACTTCTTTATAGTTCTTGGAGGGCTTATACATGGACTATTATGATTTAAACTATTATTATTGTACACTGATTATGGGATTTATATATATGTATTCATTTTTTATAAGTTTTATTTTACATTTCATCATTGTATTGTTAGGTGATGTGTGTGTGTATACAGAAACCATTGGCTATGGCCTCCCATGGGATTGTTATGCCTACTCCGTTCTAGTCAATAGCCCCAGAATGATTAGTGGTGAGATTATGCTAGTCACACCTGGTTTCCCACTATCCGAGTGGGTCTCATTAGGTAATGTCATGAAAATATTGAAGTGAAATATATAAGATAATGAGAATTATAAAAAACCATTATTCAATACCCACATTGGTTAAATGATAAATAAACCTTTAGTATAATATGAATAAAAGTGAATATAATGACCATTAGAGATAAAAGATTTTTTTTACAATAATTTTGGTACAATATTTTTGGGATATAAAAACCGTGATATGGAAGAAATTTAATTAAACATATATGGGAAATATTCTTATGAAATTATATTATTTAAAATAAAATATTCATTATTGTAGAAGAATTCAATTTGAAACATGATTTACAAAGAAAAAAAGGTGGAATAAAAACTTTACTATATCATAGGGTATATTAATCCAATCGTGAATTATTATAATCAAATAGGAATAATTATATCCCATGGAAAACATTATGGTCACAAAAACACCTTACAATTATTCTTAATTAGTTGAATGAGAACTAACCCCCTTTAAAAAACATATATATCTTAATATTATATTTCATATCATTTTTAATTTTTAATTTATTTTTATATACTTAATTTATGAGAATTTATTATGAATATATTCGTTAGTTATCACATATTTATACAAATGGGTGTTAATAATTTTAATTTTTATGTGCTTTCTTTATGATTTCGATTTCAGTACCAATTGTTTTATAAAGTTAATCATACCAAGATAATATATACTACTTGAATATATAAATTTTGACTCTTTATAAATAACATATCTCATTTTATAAATGTTTTAGTTCTATTGAGTTATAATAGAATAAGTATAGGCTCATTTCATTAATGTTTCCTATCAAGGATGTTATTTTATTAATAAGTCAAATACTTAATATAAAAATTATAAAGCCATAAATCCATCAGTTCATTATTATTAATTTATAATAATATTAGTATTTACATTCAATTAGTCATCCAAGATATAATTTTTTTTAAATTTATGTTGGTTCTTAAACATTCCCAGACATGAATTCACCACGGTTAATTAATGAGAATGATTATAAAACTGATTACTTTGGAATAATATCATTATTTAAAATAACAATAATTTTATTTAAATGATTTTAAGTTGATCAATCTTATTATAATAGGTTTTTATAGTGAATAAAAATCATGATTAAAAATAAAGAATATTAATTTTTGGAGGTGGTAGTCTACAAATACACATGATTAATGTCATTATTTCTCAATAAATGAGAGGGGATGAGGAAAAAATAATAAATTGTACTCTAAGATTCATAAATAAATTAAATAAATCATATTTATTCTTAAATAAAATCATTAAAAAATCCATGAGCAACGTTGATGAAAAAAATAAGATGTCTCTTCATTGACGTGGTAGTCTGCACTTACCCAAAATCGCTTTCTATTGTTTTTTTCATCAGTGGATGTAAATGTATAAATAAGGTTTATAACATTAATATAATAACACTCTACTAAACTAATCATACTAAGTTCATTACATTACAATAGTAAGGGTTGTTTTTTATGATGTTTAAGAAGAAAATGGTAAAATAGTTAGTAATGTTTACTTAAAGACCATGAACATCCTTATGACAAAATTATTTAAATTGAATGAAATAGAATAACTTATAGTTAAATGGGGATTTATTATGTTACTAAAATTATTAGAGGGAATTATATATGGGATTGAAGAAAATTTATACATGAATGTGGATCATTAAAAGGGTGGATGTTATCCCATTTCAAAAGTGAATAAAATGAAAATTTTTTGAATACCTTTTAGTTTTCAATGATATCATTACAGTATTCATGGGACAGTGACTCCAATATTTAAAATAACGGTGTTTGGGGTGATTTTGGGTTGATAGATCCTCAACCATGAATTTAAATACATGTTTTATTAACAATTTATTATACTAATGATACTAATTTCATTATATTACTATGGTTATGGAAATTTTTGATTAGAATGTTTAAGAATAAAATGTAAAAATAGTTTCATATAGCCAATAAAATTCATATCGATTAACTTCCTTAAATTAAATGAATTAGGATAATATTAATTAAAATTATGGTTTAGGACGTGCAAAAGACTTTTAAGAGGGGAAAATTGGTCAGGTTTTGAATGAAATTTATATGGGAATGTAGATAATTGAAAGGGTAGAAGTGATCCTGTTTTAAATGTGAAGAAAATGACACAATACACATTACTTTACAATGATAAAATAATAGTATTAAAGGGTCAATTACTAAAAAATTTAAAATAATGGATTTCTGGATGATCATGGGTTTATAAATCCACAACCATGAATTAATATGCATGTTTTAAACATTATTTAATTCAATTATGTTAATATTTTTACATTGAACATTCTTATTAGAACTAGGGTGGGTAGTTTTTACCAAGGTAATTAATGTTTTATACAAAAATATAATATTGACCCTCTAACCAAATTATTATGTGAAATCCCTATATATAATCTCCATTCAATATAATTAAATTTAATATTTAATATTAAATTTATTTTCTGAATTAAAACATTTTATATATAGAAAAACTATCAATTTTTAGAATTTTGTTTTTAAAAGTAATGTGTTCATAATTTTATTTAGCATTTCTTTCCAATTAAATTTATGTTACTCTATTTATATATGTATTCAAAAATAATTTTAGTGTCATTGTATAAAATAAATTAATTTTATTACTAATAAAAAACAAAACAAATTAAAAAAAACATTGAAAATAATAGTTTCATCATTATTATAGTAATTAACATTAATATTATTAATAATATTTTTTATAAATAAAACGGTTCATTTTACCAAATTGGAAAAATGGATTCAGACATGCCTAGAGGCATAGTTAATTCCTTTGAGAATGGATCAAATTAGAAATTTATATTGTCCCTACCCCTACTAATAACAAACGCGTAGTGTAGTAGAAGTATGGGGTAAAACCCACCAATTGAAGGGAACATAGCATTGAGACCTCTAGAAAAAAGGTTAAGTCAATCCAATTATACTTTTATTTTATTAAACTATTTAAAAAAATAATATAAATTAATTTATATAAGGAAACAAAATAGAGTAGAATCAGTTTGTAGAGGTGTTTTTTCTAAATAAATTCATTTAACATTACTTGAAAAAATAATTATATGAAATAGATTGGAATCCATACAATTTAATTGATTGAAAAATGGGAATTCCATATCAAAAAACCCATGAATCCAAATTTATCTAGTTCAAATTAATCAAAAAATATAAAGTGTATTATGTTTTGATTTCCAAAACTAGAAGTGTAATTCCATTCAGTGGTCGTCAAAAAACCATATCAATCATGTTGGGGATTTTTAATATTGAAAGCATAAGATGAATAATTCAAAGATGAATAAATTGGATGTGAAAGTAAAAATGATACAATATACTTAAATCAAATTTATGAGCAAAGGAAAATCATGTTTTCTTTTTACGCACCCCCTTTACTGATTTCGCTCTCCCCTATGGGTTTTAGCCAAACATCGTTGGGTGGTCACCAATGAAGAATAAAAAAAATACTCATATTAGATTGATTAGAAAATAATTAACAAGAATGTAATGAAGAAAATAAATTTACTGGAATTAAAACAAGAAATTTTCCACTGATTACATGAAATAAAAAAAACAAAAAAAAAACAAAATCCTATCTATGAAGAAATCTGGGTCGGATCACTATGGAGCCTCCCAGAAGCTGATCCTCTCCACTTAAAATGGAATCATTTATCTTGGTCGGAATCCCCATTTTTTAAGCCTCATAGTTATCCCAAGGGTTCCCCCTATTCAAAATTGTGTTTAATGGATATTCGGGTTAAATTTGATATGGAAATATCATTATGGATTTGTTAGAAATCAGAATTTTTTTACTGTGCCAGAGAATTATATTCTATGAAATCGGTATTAAAAAAATGTAATTACTAATAAAAATTTTCCTTATGTATTTCGAATCTATGCATATCTCGCACGAATATTGTCTGATATTTGGAATTTTTACACTTCTCACATCGTGTAACTACATGTCACGTAGTGAAGCTTCCTTTGACTAGATCATTTTTAGATATCATGGACTAGTGATTCATGTCGTGTATGTATGGCTCACCACATGCAATGATGATTCATGGATTTAATCATGGCTTTAATCATTTTATGAAATGAAACTACACAACATGTAATGATGTTATATAATGTAGAAAATTCGATTTCAGCACCAAAATCATTGTTTCATCTTTCTTCATCAATTTTGATCCTTTAGAAGATCTCCATGGTCATACTAAAAATATGGTGTCACACTGATTCTCTTCACTCATCGCTTGAAGTGTCTTTTTCTTCATGGATTTCCATATTTTCCTCTATAGTTCTCTAAACTTTAATCCTATATACAAATTCACTATACATTAATATCAGGAAAAAATATCTTATTAAATCAATTGATATGTAATGAATTCATATATAAAAACTCATAACAATATGTATAAAACATAGATTTATAATATACCCCCACACTGAAATATTTTCTCATCATCGACCAAGACCTTAACATCAAAACACAAATGGTCGATACATCAATAAGGGAATTTTCAATTTGTTATGCTCATAAAATCAGTTTATAACTTAATATTGTAAAATAACACTACATACCCAATAAATAATTTTAAAAATCAAGCTTCATTTAAAATTAGAAATTTCCAATTTTTTTGTCACACATAGTTTTCAACTTTTCATCAACTACCATTACATTTATGATTTACCTCACCATTAATTGTTCTACTCATCAATAAAGGTAACAATTTTAATGGAGTTATACTCATACCTCAAGCACATGATCTTGACTATATGATTTCGTTGAATATACTTTTACTACCATGTAATGTAAAATATTACAATTAACCAAGAGGGATTTGAAATAAGGTTTATATGACTCTATGGATGAGGGTATAAAGGTCAAAATGTTGATATTGAAGTTAGGATCCAAGATGAGGACAAACACTATTGAACAATTCTTGATATCCAAAAGATAATCTCAGTAAAATGATCCTCACCAAAATATAATGCTATGTCACACATCCCCTAATGTTTTTAGTAAAGGATCAAAAATAATGTAGTCATTATGAAAAATAACCCTATCTTGTTTGTTCTTTTTATGTTAATTTTTTCTTTTAATTTCAAAATTTGTTATTAGAATAAACTCCACACCAATCACCAAACCACATATGATAGAATAATTGGTCTAGAATATGGGGATTTTTGTTTCTCCAGATTCACAACCAAATGTTTTATTTTTTTATGTTTTTTACAAGATAACCTTGGAGAAATCTCACATATACCATCTAACCACATATGATTATGAGATCATCAGTTTAACAATGGGGATTTTTGAACTACCCAAGAAACAATACATATGTTTGTTCTTTTCCCTTTATTTTTTTAGGAAAAATATTTATATAAAATGAATTATAATGTATGTAAATATGAACCTTCACCAAAATATTATGAAAACACAGCATAATCTCCTCTCAAGAACAATATCCCATATCAACCAGAGACAAATTCTCCCCACTCTCATTCAATTGAATATCATGAAAAAATTCATTGTGATTGGTAGGAAATGAAATAATTTATTGTAACATGGTTTAATCTTAACATGTTCATCCATGGATTCTATGGGATAAATGACATTGAATGTGAAGGTGGGTCCTAAGATAACATGGTTCATCAATGAAATTATTCAATCATTTCAACAGTTAATTTGTCCCGTCATATATTTCAATAGATAACAATGAATTTTATTGTATAATTATATGACTCATGTTTCACAGAAGGAATATTCTTATAAAAATAGGAAATATTTGGGCTTGAATAAACTCTGAAATGGAAAAAAATTATTCAATCAGGTCATGGAATAAAAATAAATAATCAGTTTACTCAACACATTCTTCTTGGAATCACCTTCATGAAATGAAATAAAATCAGAAATCATTGTCAAAAAATTCCAAATTAATTTAAGAAATTAAATTTTATAATTTCCATTTATATTTTTTCATTTATGGACATTATATTAAAATTTTCCAACATGTCATAATATTTTTTCTTTGGTGGTGATGTCTCTTAGATTAGCGAGTACAAGAAAAAACATTCAATCATTTTTGTGGGTGAATCTAATTCTATTCATTAATATTTTTCAAATCATATGAAACAAAAAACTATTGATGTGAAAAAAATAAATATGTCAAAATAGTAATCATTTTTCATTTATTCTTATTAATTTATCTGCCAGGTTTTCATTGGCCAGGTTCATGATATGAACTCTGATTACATGATGAGTATTAAAATCACATCAAGAAGTGTTCGTTTTTTCTTCACTTTAATAGCTTCCTGATTATTCCTTCTATAGGACTAAAAGGTAAATAGAAACAATGATATAATAATCCATTTAAAATTTAAAATAATGGGATCAATAAGAAAAAATGGACAACCATATGGTGATTTATCTAATAAAATAAAATTAATGTAATTCATAGAATGAAATTTTGTAAATTCAAATTTCCTCTCGATAGATTCTCTTTTTTAAAAAATTCATTTAGGTCATCCATTTTCCATTGTTAGATAATTGGAACATCTTAAAAAGCTAATACTCTGGGATTTAACCGCTTCTAGATTTGTTGGTCATCTGGGGTTATTTTTCACTTCCTCATCCATTTGTTCTTCTTGAATGGTGGTGGGGTTTCATTTGAGGATAGAAATTCTTCAAATAATAGGAAATGAAACTATGAACATTTTTTTTATGACTTATCAACTACTAATTTTTCTTTCTATAACATTGGATCCTAATCTAAATGGAATCTTCAGTCTGAGCCACTATGTTTTTCTCTTCTTCTTAAAATTATAGGAGGGAGTCACATTCTTCTATAGACTCAATAATTTCTATGATGTCGGTGCATGTTTTCTTCATTTCCTCAACATTTATATTTTCCTCTTTCTCTATCTCTATTGATTGTAAAACTTCAACCTCCTTCAATTCGTCCACCTTGACTATCTGATCAATAGTTCTCAATATATGTCTTTTCTTTTTCATATAAGAAATTAAAAAAGGTATCCCTGTTATTCTTCATGAAATTTTTTTTATTTAAAGAAAATTTTCCTTGGGTTATGACATGCCTTCTAAATCAATAGTTTCATCACTTCGATAGATCTTATCATTCTCCAAGAATCCTTTCATTATATCCTTACCCTTATTTTTTCTGCTTGATTATTCAACAGCTTGAACAAGCTCAATATTATCTTCCTCATTATCGTCTCTGTAACACACAATCCATACATTAAAATTTAATGTTTTATTGTTAATAGTAGAATTGAAATTTTTAATAACTTAATAAAAGTGAGTAATCTGTTCTCTGAGTTGGTCTCCATGATCATCTATCCACTTATCCATCACTAGAATGAACGTGGTGAAAAAGTTGGCTAAAATTTCATCTCGGTTATACTATTGAGGTAGTTTATTGGAATGATCTTATTGAATTTTTTTCTCTTTAGGTTCATTCATTTTAATAGTTTGGACTTTATTCCATTATTTAAATTCATCATCTTCAAAAAAACTAGTATACAAAATAGAATGTATTGGAAGATGACAACAAAAAATTGTAAATGATTTTATTGTGATGATTAGTCAATTATCCTTTCTCAATAAGTTCAACCTCATATTTTCTATCCTCTCTTCAATAACTTCATTATACTAGCTGAGAAATTCGTTATGTTCTTGGTCTTGATGATTCTCCAGAGTTATTTGGATGTATGCATTTTCATGAGTGTTCTGCTCTACAAAAAAATTTCGGGAGAAGCACTAATATTTATGAGATATTCTATTGGGATTATTTTTGGTTTCATTTTACTATGGGGATTGGAATTCATTATACTCATTAGATTAAGAATCCTTCTGATTGTTGTCTAGCTGTGTCCATCCATCTAAATTGAGTTCATCCCATGTTGTCTGATATTCTTGATATTAATTTTATTCTATTTTTGGTGTGTTATAATAGTTATATGAAATTTAATCCATATTATCCAACACCAAAAACTTCTAGTAATGTAATATTTAAAAAGTTAAATAATTAGAAAAAATAAAAAAATTTAAATGAAAAACTAGACGAAAATGAGTAAGAAAAAATTGGATAAGAAATGTGTTTGATCTAAGAAATTGGCATTGCATCTTCTAAAATACTCTTCTTTCACTATAAAAGGAACAAAAATTTGACATTCCCAGAGGAATTGATAATTCTTGTTGGTGTGGATCAAAATATAAATTTATATTTTCCCATACCGTACTATCTAAAAAGGCATTGTATTGAAGATGGGTGTGGTGGAACACACAGAGAGCAGAGAACAAAATTATGAAAACAATATACTAAAATTTAGTTCGATTCAATTTCAGTTTTAATTTTTTAAAATTATTATGAATATAAATTAAATTAATTCAAGTAGGGGAAATGAAGAAATAGAAATCAGTTTCTATGGGTGGGTTTTCAAAAAAATTTAATTCATGTTTTCATGAAAAATAATTGTATTAAATAGATTTGTAAGAAAACAATTTAATTAATAAGAAAATGGTTTCTACCTATCAAACTACATGATAATCCCAATTCACCATGGTGAGATGAATCAATATAGATAAAGTTCATTAAGTTCAGATTTCAAAAAGAAGAATATTAATTCCAATCAATGTTCATGAATAAATTATCTCAACCATGTCGGGGTTTGTTCATTTTTGTAAACATATGATATTTTATTCAATAAAGAATAAAGTGTATGTGTGGGCAAAACATGGTACTATCAAATAAAATAACATTTACTAGAAAGGGTAAACCAATAGTTGTTAATACACACCCCCTTTAACTGATTCCACTCCCCTTATTGGTTTTAGTCAACCATCATCTAGTGGTTGCCAATAATGACTAACCAATACCCGTAGTAGATACAGTATAATATAATGTACAAGAAAGGAATGAATAACAGATTTTTTTGGAATTAAAACTAAAAACTATCCAATGTTTCCATTAAATAATGAAACTAAAAATAGAAACAAAAAAAACATATCTTTGAAAAAATGTAGGTCAAAACCCTACGGTAGCCTCCCGATATGTAATACACTCCACCTATAATATAATCATTTCTCTTGGTTTTAATTCCCCTTTTATAATACTCATATTTTTCCGAAGGGTTTCCACAGGGTCAAAATTTTATTTAATGGTCTTTCGGGTGAAATTTGATATGGAAATCCCATTAATGATTCTTTGAAAATCCATATTTTTTTCTAGATAAGGGAATTAACCTATGTCTAATGGGTATTAATGTCATGTAATTATGATCCCAAATATTCTCTAATTTTATTGAATTTTCATGTATCCCATGAAAACCTCATCCATGATTTTGAATATCGACCCTTCTCACGTCGTGTAACTGGATGCAAAATTTTGATGCTTCCTTCAACTAGATTATTTTTTCGGGTTGTGGACTGTTGATTCTCATCGTGTAAGGATGATCCACATAATTTAATAATGATTCAAAACATTCTTTATAACTTTTAAAATGTTGTGAAATGAAACTACACGTCATGTAATGATGTTACACAATGAGTAAACTGTGATTTTAGCACCCGAATCTCTATTTCATCCTACTTCAATAGTATTGTGCCTCTAAAAGTTCTCCATGTTAATTTTATGGATACAACGTATTTCTCTAAATGTAAATACTACATAATAATTTGGAAAATATTAATATCAAGAATATATATTACATTAAAACAATAAATATACAATGAATTATATATAAAAACAGATCAAAATATTTATTCAAAATAGAGTTATTATATTCCTAATATTTAATCCCTCTTAACAAATTATATTTCTAATAGTGATGAAAATTTAATTTTCATATTATCGCATTTAATGAGTAAAAAATACTTTAAAAAAATAGTACTTCAATGAAGAAATTGAATTTTAATTATTACCACTTTTTATATAGTTTTTATGAATTTATTACTTCAATTAATATAAAAATTTAAATGGTATAGTACATTGATAATATATATTAATTCATTAAGGAAATTATTTCTATTTTTTAATTTATTCTTTGGTGTAAGAGAAGACTCCCATATGGTATTTAATTATATAAAAGTATTTACATAAATAGACGGACATTACACTCAGAAAACATTTAGTATAAAAGGAATTTGAAAATGGTTATAATCAAATGGAAATGGTATGAACCTCTCTATTTCTGTCTTAATCCTTCAAATAACAAGAGAGGAATAATGACCACTTGTAAAACATATCTCAACTTACTGTTTCTCATAGGTAGTTTTCTAATACAGTATAGTCACTGTTTTGACATGTTCTTATAAAAATCATTTTTTATTGGTATTGTGAAATGGATTAGTCTTTTTACATTACATCATGAATGATTAAAATGAAACCCTCATTTACCATAGTGTGGTAACAATTGTTATCTTGTTTTGTAAAAACCATTTTGCGATACTTCAAATCATTGGAGTATCTTAAAAGCATACAATAGTACCATATTTTGTTGGAATATATTCCATTTTCATTCTTTATTTCTGAATTACATGAAGTACATTGAATAATCATTTAACTAATTCTTCATTTAATCTATAATTTCGATTTAGATATTATGAATTTGTAAGGTTATTCGAAAATGTACCCCATGATGTCTCTAATCAAAATAAAAAAACCATCATCATCACTGAGGTCTTCCAAAAATAACATCAAACACCCAAAATTCAATTTACTCTGTAGAATAATAAATTCATATATATATATATATGAATTAATAATAAAAAATTAAACCATTTTTATATTTGATCTAAATGTAATCTAGTATAAAAAATATATTTCAGTAATTCTATAAAAATAAATAAAATGGGCTTAAAATAATAAATATACATTGTCAAATATATGAAAGTATTAGATATTAATGTATATTAGGAATCCAACTACTTATCCATAATGAGGTTTCTTAATGTACTCAACCCTATATTTTGTACATAGGGACTTATCTTTTCTATGAATACTGTTTTGGACCATGTGTTTGGACATAGGTTTCTCATTACTCATACCAAATCACTCCTATACCAATGAAATTTGGTAGAACTATTTCAAGTAAAAATTACATTTACTTCAACATCTTTCAATTATCATCTCTAGAATCTACTTTTCAAGACCATGGTATTTCATCCAATTATTTTTGAATTACTCAACCTGAATCTCTTCGATCCTTTATTTCAGCAATCCTATAATTAGAAATCCATCCATTTAGAGAAGTGGGATAATATAACTCCAATACAAATATCTATCCAATAATAATAATGGTACATGTTGCAATGTAAAATATTATTCTTCTACATATAGGTATTAATGTAATGGTTCCAATTTCATTTCAAATTATTTAATGTATGAAAGGATACATTTGAGTCGACACATATGTTTTTAGTATATTAGGTCTAAAAAATCTTTTGGATGCATTATATAGTTATCATTATCTACAACCCTGTGATGGAATATTCTCCTTATGTTTAAAAATTAAAGTTTATTTCCTTCAGAATTATTCATTATTAACTCCATTTGAATGGTCATCTGTACCATTATAGGCGAAAAGATATTAGATAATTCAACTCCAATAATTTACTGAAATCTAATCTTGAATATATTTTAATTTCACATTTTTTTAAAATTCTCCTTTCATTATATGGTAAACCCATTTTTTATTAATTTTATATGAGTAGAATGTTTTTTAGCTCCCAAGAATTTGACACATGGAGGGAAAAAAATTTACCCCTATAAACTAACTGCCATTATTCAATGTCTATAAAACTCATATCCTCTTCTTGTCTCTTTTGGATATCTATAAATTTTTATCAATAGATGGTATAATAAATCATCATAACATTTTATTTGGAATCTAAAATAGTTAATATCTACAACTATCCATATATTTATCTCCCACTAGTAATGTATACTCATTATTTTTAACTCTTGTTTCCCTTGATTCCTCAATCCTTAGTCTCTATGGTATATATATCCTAGTAAGAACTACTAAAATCTAGCATCTTTCATAATATAAATCATCTAGATAGCCCAATTTTTATTATAGTTAAATTTCCACTGTGTTTCCAAAAACATATTCCACTTATAGATACCCATATAGCTAAATCTTATATATGATTATAATTTTCTTCCCTTAAAATATCATGCGTTATTTTAATCCTTTAATAAGATCTCTCCATTGATGGTCAAAATTTGGATTCTAATGACCTTTTATGTTAAATTTATTTAGAGATGAAATCCAAATACTTCATCACTATAATCCACAGGGTAACTTTCTCATGTATCAGTATCCAGCTTATCTTCTTCCATTTCATAAATTTGAACATAGATAACGACACTAAAATATATGAGATAGATGAGATATGAATTCTTTACAGACCAATAAAAATAAGGATTTTGTTCTAGATTTAAATTTATGAAATTCAATTCACTATATACACTACATATTTTATTGATTCCACCAAAAATAGTTGGGGGAAACATGATTTAATCTTACATCTTCTAGAACATACCACTAGTGTATAACATATCCGTTCGACAATTATATTTTGTTTTGATGTCCCTAAACCATTTTGGTCATATTGAAACCCCTTTATCCCTTATTATATCTACAACTACCTACATTTTTGTGAATCACCATTTTTTACCATAAGCATTTTACATTGAATCTAAAACCACTATCCACAATGGTTACCTATCTGAAATGTCCCGGAAACCACAAACATGTGCTATTTAAAGTATACTAAAACCGTTTTTTTGTATTTAACATCAATGTATGATAGATGTCTCATCCCTATTGCGAACTCAATAGAGGATTCCCCTAAATATTTGTATGATCAAATTATAAATTATGGTTCATTGGTTCTGTTCTATTTGTCTAGAAAGACCCCTTAAACTAGTTTTTAGAGACACAACATGTTTATTTTCTATTCTAGCTAGTTTTGTTATATAGACAACCATCAGTCAAAAAACATCCATTACATTATTATTTCTTTTAAAATGATGTTAATGAAATTTTGTTTTTCAATTAACTCCCTGATAAGGAATTCATCTTTCAAAAAACATGTGAGGAAAAATATTCCTACTTTCACATCCATTCTTATAACTATGGAATTCTGTCACATATTCCACACATCATATTCAAATGAAGTATTGAAACCAACATAATTATGTTTTCCAACCAATATAATAATTTTCTAGATACATAGTATGTGTCTAACATCCGTTAATCCATCACCTTTTTATCTATGTACAAATTTAAACATTTAATTTCCCCACTATCTCGACATCATATTCATCTTCGAGATTCACCTTACCAAACAACCTATAAATATAATATTTTATACGTCCAATATTGAATATAGGATTGGAAGAACATAAAGAGTCTAACAAAAATACACCAATGAAATCATGGAAATTATTTGAAAGCCACTCTTATATTTAGATACAATATTCACATATCCATATTAAAAAGAAAACCTTCCATGGGATTCCATCTATTTACATCAATCCTTCTTCTTTTGGAATTTTTACACCAAATTATAGCATATGTGGGAATATTACCCTAATCTACGTATACAGTGGATTCTATTTAATTTCCCCTTTTGATTGTTGAGTCAATAAGGTTATGTTATGAATTCTCCATTCCTTATGGTTTATGTTTTAAAAATCACAAACACTTTTTCTAAAGTTATGTTTTTTTAAGATCCTTAATTGTAATTCCTTTATGTTTACAGATGAATCATTATTATTTTCCATTCTGTTACACTTATATATATATCATTAATATTTTTCATTCTGTTATACTTATAGATATATATTTTTATGTTTTTCCATTATGTTATTCCTGCCAATTTTTATGATACCGATTATGGTGTATAAGTGATTCTGTTTTTATGATACCGATTTTAGTGTATAATTTATTCTATTTTTATGATACCGATTCCAGTGTATAAGTGATTCGATTTTTATGATACCAATTCCAGTGTATAAGTGATACACTTTTTATGATACCGATTCAGATATATAAGTGATTTGGTTTTTATGATACTGATTTTGGTGTATAAGTGATTTAGTTTTTATGATACAGATTCTGGTATATAAGTGATTCAATTTTTATGATACTGATTCTAGTGTATATGTGATACTGATTTTATGATTCAGATTCTTGTGCAAAATCCATATCGATTTTATGATTCTGATTCCGGTACAAATGTGATACAGTTTTCGAAATCCGATTTACTTCATCTTAAGAGTCCATTTTTATTGATAATGTAGAGTTGCTTAATGTATCATTCCAATATTATCAGATCCTAAAATTTCTTATACATAACATTTATCTATAACTTACCACTATTTATGTTACTTGAAACAATGTCGTAAAATCTGTTACAAACTAACCATTTTTTGTTTGACACGTGTCTAAGTCCCTCTGAAATTTAAGGAAAATATAACCGTTGGAGTGGAGCTGAACATTGAGAAATTTTTCATATAAATACAAGACCATTTGAATGAGAAAAGAACAATGTAGGGAGTGGATGACCGTGAAGCATGTGAAAAAGTTGTGAAGTGATTTCTAGAGAAATAGGCTCTTAAAACTCTTAGTGCTTCATGCAGATGTTGTGAACAAATTGTTCAGGTATGAACAACTTGTTCAGACTTGCTTCATGTAGATTTCGATTATGATGATAGTGGCTTCTACGTTTAGAAGACAGAGGTTCTGATTTCCTTCTAAATCGAGGGATTGTGGGGATAGCAAGACATATATCGATCTTCAGATTGAGGGCTTTCCTGGTTTTGGGTAAGATTGACTTTCTTGAGAGCATAAATCAAGGAACCTTTATCCCAGTTTTTTTTGATACCCTTCTCTTTGGGTTAAAAGAATATTATTGTAACTTGCTTTGTATTTCAAGTTGTTTTAATTCTTCTGTAATCTTAACTTTCATAATGTTAGAAAGTATAAATTTCTTATACTTTTTAATTTTGTTACTCTTACTGTATTAAAGATTCTATATGCTTTAAGGAAGAATCCTTATTTTTAGAAAATCTTTCTTATGTTCTAATCTTAAGGTTGTAAAGTAGCAGAAAATGTCTCTTTATGTGGTTGTGTAAATGTTTTTTTAACTTTGTTAAACTATATTTTCCTTAAGGTTGTGAAATTTTGTTTAAGAAAGTTTTATATCAACATTAAATGTTCTAATGGAACTTTTAAAGTATACAATTCACCCCACTCTTGTATTTGAGCATCCCGTTATACATATTTGATCCTAAAATTTGTATCAGAGGAGGTCTCTAAAATACTTATATCCATGTATAAGTTTTCTTGCTCAAGTTATCTTTTTCTTAACTTCTTCATATTTGTTTATATAATCATACTTGTAACAAGTTTTGCAGAATGGAATATTTTATTAGTATGGTAGAAATTCATGTTGGATCGCTAGATAATCCCAATACTACTAGACCACTGATCATTGATGGTAATGATTATGTGTGCTAGAGAGACAGAATGAAGACCTTTGTGACAAACACAGTTGTAGACAACTACTTTATGTTAACTGGAGATTATAAGATTCCTGACAAGGAACTTAGAACCATTACTAATGAAGAATATGTGGAATATCAGCTGAACTTTAAGGTACATAATACACTGCTTTGTTCCAGGAATATAAATATATATAGCCAAATTTCATCTTGTGAAGTTTATAATAATATTTGGAAGTGTAACTCATCTTGGAACATCTAATGTAATTGAAAGTAGAAGATCTATGCTCTGACCTGAGTATCATGATTTTTTCTTTCCTTATGGAGAACCCATATGTAAGGTACAACAATGATTTGTGACTGTTTTCAACAGCTTACAATCCATTGTTGAGAAAGGTTAAAATTATGAGATTATTGTTGACAAAATTTTAGACATCATGCCAAACGAATGGGAATCCAAGAGAACAACTACAGATGAGAATAATAAGGTTACTTAGATTTTTCTTGATGAACTGTTTGGAACTATTCTTTAACATGAAACTAGAATGAAGAGAGATGATGATAATGTCAAGAAGAAGAATGGGAATATAGGTGTCGCTTTTAAAACTACATCAAATCATATGAAATCCAAGAATCCTGATAGGATTAAAATATCTAAATCTAATAAAGTTAGTATTAAATGTGAATCTAGTGAATGTGAAGCTTCAGAAAATGAGTTAGAAAATCCTACTGGAAGGATGAGCAAGATTGTTGGACATAAGAACTTCCAATACAGATACAAGAAGAAATATGGAAAAGATAAGAAAGATAGAGAAGTGACATACTATGAATGTATAAAAATAGGTCAAATTTGACCTAATTGTCCCTTACTTAAGAATAGAGACAAGAAGTATAGGAATTCTGAAAGAAACAAGAAAAAGTTCTATAGATCAATGAATATGAATGTCCTGAAATCCAATAACAATTTGAGTGCCAATGGAGGAGATTCTTCTGATGATTCTTCAGAATATAAATCTTCTGAGAAAAAGAATTTTATACTAATATCCAGTGCTCCATTTCAAAATCGTTGTCACAAGGCTAAGGTACAAACTACCGATTCCTTAACTAATATGTCTTTAATTGAAAATTTTCCTGATAGCGGGTTTTCTTCTGGTGAATAATCTTTTTATTTGATAATGATAATGATTTGACATCCTCTGATGAAGTCTCTAGATTTTCTATGTTACATGAGGCATGAAATTGTAAAGCTTCTAAGAAACATGAAAATAAAAATTCTAGAGAAGCTATTTTAATAAAATAAATTTTATATCTTACCAAAGATCTTGATAATAAAAATGATGTTTTAGAAAACCGTTTTAAGAAACATGAGGAAGTTAATTTTGAGAAGGGTAAAATTTCTAAGGATCTTAAAGATTTGTTTTTAGAAAAATATGTTTTAGAGAAAAAAATCAACTCTAAACCTAGTATTATTGAGGATAAGAATTTATACCTAAGGCTAAATACTGAAATATTTTCCATAATGAAACTTCATGAAAATTTTACATCTGCTAACGAAAATTTTGACAAGATGTATTCTCAGATCTGACCTCATGGTAATAATCAAGGTTTAGGTTATTCTCATGAAAAACCTATCTTTAGAAACAATTATTTTGTTCATTCAAGATCCCTTTTTGTATTAAATTTCATTGTGTTGGGAATTGAAAGAAAAACTGTTCGTTAAATAATGTTCAATCTCTTGGGTTTCATAAAGCTTATTTTTCTAAAAAAATTTGGTTACCCAATTTTTTATTATCTAACAATTCCGGATCCAAGAATGTTTGGATTCCAAAAATCTAACTCTTTATTTTTCAGGATAATGAAGGAAGTACCATAAAATATGGCACATGGATAGTGGATGTTATTGGAACATGACTGGTATCAAAGTCTATTTCAAAAAGATTATAAAAACTAATGGTGGAAAAGTAACATTTAGAGATAACTCCAAAAGATAAATTCTCGGTATAGGTACAATTATTCTACTTGGTAAATGTATTATTTAAAATGTACTTTTGTAAAAGGTCTTAAGCACAACCTCATTAGCATAAGTAAATTATGTGATGAAGGTTACCTTGTGAATTTTGTAAATGATAGATGTTTAGTTCAAAATTCCAAGGATGAGTTTATTCTATCTGCCCTTCGACATGAGAATGTGTACACCATAAACAAAGATGACTTTAGGAGTCAAGATCTACCTTTCCTTAGTGAATTTTGAGATCAATCATGGCTTTGGAATAGAAGACTAGGACACTGTATCTTACGGAATCTTAGTAAACATTCTAAGAAAGATCATGTTCAAGATCTACCGGGACATAGGTTGGATTTTTCAAAACTCTGTGATCCTTGTCAATATGGAATAAAACAAAAATCTATCTTTAATACTATTAGTGAAGTTAAAACTTCTAATTCTTTATTATTAGTTCACATAGACTTATTTGGTCGAACATAAACTGGAAGTATTCGAGGCAAATATTATGTGTTTTTTCTAGTTGAAGACTACTCTAGATTTACTTGGGTCTATTTTCTTCCAAAGAAATCTGATGATTTTTCTTATTTCAAAATCTTTAGATCCCAAGATAAAAATGGGAATAACATACCATTAACAACAATTCATAGCGATCATGGCGGAGAATTTGAAAATTCTGATTTCGAAACATTTTGTAGTAAAAAGGGTATTACTCACAACTTTTCACCCACAAGAACTCCTCAACAAAATGATGTTGTCGAAAGAATAAATCATATTCCTCAAGAGAGGACTATAACCATGTTGAGTGAATATTATATAGCTAAAAACTTTTGGGATGAAGCTTTATGTAATGCTTGTTATACTATAAATTGAGTTTTGATAATACCCTTTCTTAATAAAACACCTTTTGAGTTATGGACTATCCGAAAACCAAAATCCTTTTACTTCAATGTTTTTCGTTGCAAAGTATTTATCATGAATACCAAAGAAAACATACACAAATTTTCACCCAAATACAATAAATGAATTTTTTAAGTTTACTCTACTAACTATAAGGAATATAGAGTTTTCAATAAAAACACATTCACTATGGAAGAAACAATACATGTTAATTTTGATGAAAATGATTCTTTTGTTTTTAAACAACCTGAATCTTTTCTTGATATATTTTCTAAAACTGATCACAAACATTTGATGGAAGATTATTCAGTCAAGGATAATGTTCAAGAAAATGTTTCCAAAACATTTACACTAGATGATTTTCTACCCTATGTTGATGAACATGTTTTTCAAAATCCATGTTAATTACTACTTAGGAATCATGCCAGTGATAATATAATTAGAAATGTTAATCGACCAGTAAGAACTAGAAGTTATTTAAGGAATGAATTTGAACATATTGCATTCCTCTCTCAATTTGAACCAAATAATTTTGAATAAGCCTTGGGTGATGAATATTGGATAAAGGCTATATAATATCAACTCAACTAAATTGTAAGGAATCGGGTTTAGACCTTGGTTGAAAAACTAAGGAAACTTATGTTATTGGAGTAGAATGGGTTTTTAGAAACAAATGTGATGAAAATGGATTCATTGTATGAAATACATCAAGATTATTTTCAAAGTCTATAACCAACAAGCATGCATAGACTATGAAAAAACCTATGCTCCTATAGACCGACTTGAATCTATTTGTATTCTTTAATCCATTGCAGCATTCTTTAATTTTAAACATTATCAAATGGATGTAAAGTGTGATTTTCTTAATAGTTACGTATTGGACGAAGTCTATGTAGATCAACCCACTAGCTTTGACGTTACAAAATATCATAATAATGTTTATAAACTTACCAAAGCATTATATGGACTTAAACAAGCCCCTAGAGTTTGGTATGATAGACTTTTAGGTTTTTTTGCCTCAAAATAACAATATTAAGGGAATTGCTGATCCATCCATTTTTATAAAGAAAAATAATAAATATGTTTTGATTGTACAAATATATGCTGATGATATCATCTTCAGATCAACTCAAAAATCATTAACCGATTCTTTCGACAACATTATGAAATCTGAGTTTGAGATGAGTATGATGGGTGAGTTAACTTTTTTCTTGGTATTCAAATCTATCTAAAACCAGAGGGAACCTACATATCTAAACATAAGTATTTAAAATATCTTCTTACGAATTTTGGGAATGACAACAATAAGAGTATAATAACTCTTATTGGAATCTCCATTACACTTGATATTGATGAAGCAGGGAATCCTATGGATCAAAAATTTTATGAAGGGATGATAGGAAGCATATTTTACATAATAGCAAGTTGACCTGACTTAATGTTCTCAGTTTGCTTGTGTGCATGATTTCATGCAAATCCTATAGAATCCCATTTAAAGGCTGTAAAAATCATTTTTCAGTATTTAAAGGGAACATTAGATTTGGGACTATTTTATTCCTCTAGAATGATTTCTGAACAAAATATTTTATTCCGATTCTGACTTTTGTGGTTGTAAAATGGATTGAAAAAGTACATCCGAAACATGTCATTTCTTATGAGATTCTTCAGTTTCTTGGTCCTGAATGAAACAACATTCTGTAGGACTCTCCACTAATGATGCTGAATATGTATCTACTAGAAGCTATTGTTCTCAAGTATTGTGGATACAATACACACTCAAAGACTATGTTATGAGTTATACTATGACTCTAATAATGTGTGATAACACAAGGGCCATTTCCCAAAGTAAAAACCATGCCCATAAATCTCATGCAATGACCATAGATATTGGACATCACTTTCTTAGGGATCATACACTTAAAGGAGATATTATTTTTCAATTTATCAGAATGCAATAACAACTTGCTGATATTGGTAATACACCAATACCCTCCGATAGATTTGAATACAGTAAACAAAATCTAGGAATGATGTTTCTGAGGTTATCATTCATATCTCCTTATTGTTTAAAATTATCTCCTAAAATTAAGTTACTCTTTATTTCAGGGGGAGTACATATTCTTGTTTAGTTTCTTTATTTTCTATATAATAATGTTTTTTTAAAAAATATTCTATTTTTGAATTAGAAAATTCGGTATTAGAAATTTCGAAATTAGAAATTTCGAAATTAGAAATCCCAGAATCTAAATTCCCAAGAGATTTTTTGTAATACCGACAAAATCATAAGAGTATTTCGAAAGTTACACTTTCATACTCTTTGTTTTCTTGTCTTAAGTTTTTAAATGTTGGTATTTTATTTTTTTAAATCATGGTTTACCTTACAACAAAATATCAGAATTCAATTTTTCTACAATCATCCTCAACCATCCAATCATAACATGTTATTTCCAACCATTTGATTATCTTATGGAAGTTGAAAGGTAATGGATAAATATATATAAAGGGGTGCCTCATTTATGCACCACACACATCATATTGACCTATGTGATGAAGTTTTATTTCTATCAAATTCTTCATTTTGATTCATTTGTCTCTTTCACCCCAAATGACTCTTGAATCCTCAATAGATCAGATTTCGGTTAACAAGGAAATAATGAATTAGACAATATTTAGGGAAAGGTTAGTGTGCCATAACTTTTTTGAAATATATGATTCTCTTATCTCCAAGGAGATAAGAACCAGCGGATAGGAAAGTGTGTTCATGGTTAAGGAGAAAGGCCAGGATCTGGTTTACCCCGACCAGGTTGTTCTGTTCTATGAATCAGTTTCTTTCTTTCAGAAGGATGGAACAGACTTGTTTATGGTTAAATGTTCTGATAAGACCTATAAAATCCCCTATAAGAAGTAAAAAAATGTTATAAACATACCGTATGAAGGGGAAGCTATTCTATGCTCTCAAAAACATCATCAGAACGAAGGTTCTTTCAATAATTTTATGGTTTTGGATTATCTTTGTCTAAAGTATGTTAAGAATCCGATGATTACGAATCTTACAACAAACCACAAGATGGTAGCTCTCTTGATGCAAGGCTTTCTTATTCCAAAAAAAGGAGACAAGGACTCCTTAAATATATGTGATATATTTATTTTAGATTCTCTTGTTATCTTAAGAATGATAAACTTGGTGAAGTTCATCTTTCTCACCATTCAAGAAATAAAAGGCAGAACCATCAGATCTCAGATTCTTGTGTATCCGACAACTATCTCCATGATAATTATCACGTGCCTTCAAGAGCTCAATGTCCCATGAAGATCTTTCTCAAAGACATTCAAGATCCTATTCCTTAGTGATGACACTCTAAGAAGGATGAAAGTAGAATTTTTACAGGAATCTAAATGTTTTGAAGAAATGATGGTCTAGAACAAGTGTGATGTTCCAAAATCTTCAAAATCAGTACTCAGGAAAAGGAAACATGAAGAACCAATCATTACCGTACAAGTTCCCGATGTCTCAATATCATCACCTCCTCCTAAAAAGAATCCAAAATTATATTATGATGCAACTATTGAAAAATGGAGATAAATGAAAACTACAAGAAAGGAAGGTGATCCTTCCATTGGCTTGAATCTAGCAGAGGCTAAGGCCTTAAAAATCAAGAAAACTGAAAATCATGAGAAAGAAAATAAGGAGAGGGTTTTGAAAAGAAATCATTGAAAACTAAAATACGTTATTCCATTCTAAAATATATAGAAAAGAAATATCAAGAAGTACCTGAACATAAAGTTGTTCATAAGAAATCGGTTTTCACTCTGAAGATCCTGAAAGCCAAGAAAGTACTATCTTTGAAAAAACCTATTAAAAAAATAGAAGATAAGATAGTTTAAGAAGACTGTGATGATATTCTAAAAGAAGTAGAAGATTACATTGGAACTCCTATGAGTTTAGTTTCTAAATCTGTTTCTGAAGAACAAGTTGAAGATAATGTTCAAGAACAAGTCATGGATGAAGTTGAAGAAAAAGTTGACGAAGAAGTAGATGTTGAAGATAAAGTAAAAGATGGAATGGAAGAAGAAGAGAAAGAAGAGCATGAACAACAAAGAGGTGAAGTGAGGGAAACTCAAGAAGATCAAATACAAGAAGGAACTCAAGAAGAATAGTTTCATGAACAAGAAGATGAATAGTAAAATCTTGATGTTATCCAAGTATTTGATGAAAAATCACTACTTTGAAATGATTTCAAAGGAGAAAGTGTTATGGTTTCTTCATCTGATTAAAAAAGTCCTTAGATGTCTTCTAATATAATAGATAAAAAAATTTCCATAACTCCAAGAGGAGATGAGAAAAGAAAATATCCTTCAGGCTCTGAATCCTCATCATATGTTGAACACGATTTTTTCAAGTTAACATTAAGAAAGTTGGTCAGCACCATTCCGGTTCATCCAAACATAGATTACTGGAGTCAAATGATGTATGAAACTATGAATCAAAAGGCGAAATCAACCTATATGCTTATCGACAAGGTAGTCATACAAGAAGCAATCTTCAGTCATAAAATGACTAATTTCAAAGCTTCGAAGGTGACTTGTAAGAATATTTTTAACCGTATAAAAACCATCAACAAAGAGCTAAGATAGTTTTGTGAGTTCATGGATTGAATAAAAGAAGCTTTCAATAATTATGAAAATGAGTTCAACAAGGTCAAAGAATCAATCTCTAATAAGGATAGTCAACTCAATTCTGTTGCCCGATCTGTAAGCAGTGAGAAGGAAGTCAGAGCTGAATTAGAAAAAAAGGTAGCTGATCAAGAAGAAAAGATATTGTCTTTAGAAAAGAAGAATCAGGGCCAAGAGATCCTGTTGAAAAAGTTTGAAGAAGATCTTAAGGAAGTTAATAAACTCAAGGCCTTGATAAAGAAGATGTTGTCTAAGCAAAAGAAGAATGGTTGAATTTTCATTACATTCCAATGTTTTATTATAATCTAAACTATATTTCCAAAATTTCATTAAGAAGATTATTTTATTTCATTATTTTTTCTCTAATGAATACATGATTAACAATACAGGTACATCTTATACTTCTCTATGATTTTTCCATATTTTTGAAAATCACAAAGGGGGAGAATGTTTTAATGGAATAATTTAATGAAGATATCAAAGGAAGAGAATCTATTATGGGGGTAGGGAATTAAAAAATAAATTCAATGAAAGGGGGAGTTTTTCTGTTAAGTAGAGATATTTATCTAAGGTGGAGAGTTATTCTTATGGAAGAGAACAAGATACTAATGATCAAAAATTCGATCTTTGGGAAACATTTCCCAAAGGGGATTTAGTTTTATTCATCCGAAATTTCGCAAAGGGGGAGATATGTTTCTCATAATTGTTTATCTAAGTCAATATATTATTCCTTAGAAAAGTTGATTGGGCTTTCCAAAAAGGGGGATATTTTTGAGTGAATATGGTTTTCCTTTGACTTCTCTATTCCTTATGGTTTTGTGTTTTGAAAATCGCAAACACTTTTTCTTATGTTCTGTTTTTTTTAAGATCTGGAAATGTAATTCTGTTATGTTTATAGATGTATCATTATGATTTTCCATTCTGTTACAATTATATAAATGTCATTACAATTGATCATTCTATTATACTTAAAGATATATATCATTATGTTTTTCAATTTAGTTATTCATACCGATTTTTATGATACCGATTCCGGTTTATAAGTGATTCATCTTTTATGATACCGATTCTGGTGTATGAGTGATTCAGTTTTTATGATACCGATTCTTATGTATAAGTGATTCAGTTATATGATACTGATTCCAGTGTATAAGTGATTTTATTTTTATGATACCGATTCTTATGTATAAGTGATTTAGTTTTTATGATACCGATTCCGATGTATAAGTGATTCAGTTTTTATGATACCAATTCTGATGTATATGTGATACCAATTTTATGATTTTGTTTCCGGTGAAACATTCATACCGATTTTATCATTCCGATTTTGGTACAGATGTGATTCCATTTTCTCAATCCAATGTACTTCATCTTAAGAGCCCGTTTTTCGTGATAATGTTTGAGTTGCTTAATGTATGATTCCAATATTATCGAATCCATTGATTTCTTATACCTACCTTTTATCATTATCATAAAATCATTTATGTTACTTGATACGATGTCATAAAATTTGTTACAAACTAACTGTTGTATGTTTGAAACATTTCTAGGTCCCCCCAAAATTTAAGGAATATATGACCGTTGGAGTGGAGCCTACCGTTGGGAAATTTTTCCTATAAATACAAGACCATTTGAACGCGCAAAGAACATTGATGAGAGTGGATGAGAATAATTCATGTGAAAAAGATGTGAAGTGATTTCTAGAGAGAGGCTCTTACAAATCTCAATGATTCATGAAGATATCATGAGCAACTTGTTCGGATGTGAATAACTTGTTCAGACTTTCTTCATGGAGACTCCGATCATGTTGATTGTTGGATTCTGGTATTGGAAGTTAGAGGTTCTTATTTCCTTCTAAATCAGGGGCTTGCGGTGATAGAAAGACAGATAAATATCTTCAGATTGGGGGCTTACCTGGGTTTGGGTAAGACAAACTTTCTTAATAGTATAAATCATGGAACCTTTATCCAAGGTTTTTGGATACCCTTATCTTTGTGTTAAAAGAATCTTATTATTACTTGTTTTGTATTTCATGTTGTCTTAATGCTGCAGTAATCTTATCATTGTTATAGTTAAAAAATACAACTATCTTATACTTTATAATTATGTTACTCTAAATGTATCAAAGATTCTATAAACTTTGATGTAGAATATTTCTTTTACGAAAATCTTTCTTATGTTCTTCTCTTAAGGTTGTAAAGTTTAAGAAAAGGTTTCTTTAAGATGATGTGTGAAGGTTTGTTTAAAATTATTAAACTATGTTTACCTTAAGGTTAAGAAACATTCTTTATGAATGTTTTATATCATCTTTAAAGGTTCCAAAGGAATTTTTAAATTATAAAATTCACCCCTCTTGTATTTGAGTATCTCATTATACATATTCGATCCTACATCAATTATTATTATTTACTATATTTAATTATATTTTATGAAAATTTTATGTATTTTTTCAATAAACATAAATATATTTTAGATGAATACCAATTTTCATGAACTTATCATGACAAAATGTGAATTTCAAACATTATTTTCTCATAGGGTTACTCAAAATAGTCACCAGAACATCCCATGATTTTATGAGAAATGACATTAATATGAGAACATGGAATGTGTATCCAAATTTTATGTTGACTTATTTTATGTAACTCAAAATAATATTATAGTCCTTCATGATAAAATAATACATTTCAACTAATGTATTAGTTTTATATGATGTTGTATCCACTTTTAATATGTTGTATGACACTTCTTGAGGTAGTGACTTTTATATTCAACTATGAAATTTCATTCACATCAATTTAAATTCATATTCATTCATTGTTTCCAACATGGAACTAGTCGAGGAAGGATCAACATCCATTTGTAAAATTTAATCATCTATATAAATTTCCTATAACCTATATTATAGATTTCAAACATATACATTAAACTATAATTTTCATTTACATCATCCAATCAATGGCTCAGAACTCCCACTACCTTTTTTCAATATAATGGGAGATCAATCAAATATTGTTTGGTGATTGTCTTCCACAAGGATATGATAAATATTTGTATACTAAATTTGTCTATAAATACCCTTGAATAGGGATTGGTCATAAAGAATAACTCCATTATTGCGCTCTGATAAGACTAGATTATTATATATCCATCTTATATTACACCACTTGAAGACACACTACAAGATCATCACTAGGAAGAAAAAAACATTGGAACAAACCCTATGATATGAATTCTATAATGAAGAATGTATTCCACACCAAAGTCATCATTCCATAATGGAAACATTTAAAATAATAAAAATAATGAAAATTAAAAAACCTGATCAAAATTAAAATCAATTGAAAATACAAACATCGATTTACATGATTTAGACACACATCAAACTCCCTGAGAGAAATATAAATTTATTTTTTAAAGGAAAATGGAGTGTAATAGAAATGTAAATAATTTATATGTCAAAAGGTCCCATCATTCCACCTAAACTATAGGAATAAATCTATTATAACCCATAATTTTCATACATAGATATTACATCCTATTAGATGAGTTTTCATTAAATAACCTTATGATCTAGCCCAATATATTATATGTATAGTGCCTTTAAAAACATCGGTATAGAAACTACATGACCATAATATATCTAAGACATATCCTGCATTGGTTCATCACCCCATGTACCCTTATTTTATGATTCATACATAAAAAATAATTCTTCATATCCTAGGAAAGGTAAATAATAGAAAGGGGATCATAGATTCCCAATATGTGTAAATAGGTGAGATATCAATGATCAAATAAACATTAAAAGAGAATAATGATATGAGAATATGAGATTAACATTTGAAATACTTTCCCAGTATATCATATATCATAATCATGGGCCACAGATTCAATCTTAGTAGTCCATAAGAGATTAATCATAAAATAATCAACGAACATGATCTCTGAGATCATAACACTAACACAAGACATAAATTTATAGAATACACATGAGAATAGAAAATCATACATTTAGTAACCAAGAATCACTTACAATACTACCATAATGTATTTGGTTCACTCCCCATTCCAGCATATTAGTCAAGGTTTACTCCCAAAACTATCATAGTTGATAGAGTCCCTTAATATATTAGGATCACCCATTTTCATGTCCATAATTTTTCATGGGATATCTATATTTACCGAAATCATTATTGGGCTATATAATTACAAGACAATCCATAACATAATCAACAAGTAACCTATGTGTGTCGTAAGACTATAAAATATTCATCATAAAATTACCCATGAAAAGGAATTATGTTACATAAATATTTCAAAATTAAAAAATATTATAACCCATGTAAAATAAATAAGTTTCATAAACATTTTAATATTTCATCATAGATTTACCAATGTAAAATATACAGGCTTCATATGAATCATTTTAATATAATAATAAGACATCCATAGAGGGAATAAGGATGGATATTTTGATCAAGTTCTTTGTAAAAATTAATTAATAATAAATGATGTTATTGAAGATGTTATCTATCTTTGAAATACCAATTGGATAATTTCTTGAGAAAAATATCTTTTCCAATAAGTAATAAAATATTTAAAATCTATTTTTTTTAAAAGTAATAAAGAAAAGAGTTTTTAAATGAACCATTAGAAAATATACATGAAGCCTCAATGAAATGATTATTCATGACTATGGGATATTAATTTCATGTATTATATTACAAAATAAAATATTACTACCACACTTTTTAAAAAAGTCAAAAGGTGCTTCATTAAGAAAATGAAAAGAAAATACTGTTTAATTTTTTAAAAAAATTATATAATTGGTGAAAATGATTTTAAAAAATCATAATAAAATGTTAAAATAATTCACAAAAATGATTTTTTTAAGATGGACCTTGATGAAAATTAATTTTCGATCGAAGAGAGAAACAACGTATTTTTTCCCTTAAAAACATTCTTTTGGTCTTATAGGTTCATAAAGAGAGGAAAAGGAAATGAAAAAAAACCAGTAATATACATTATTAAAAATATTATAAGAAATATAAATAGTTTATTTAGTGTGAATTCATGAAAATTCATCCCCATAAACTTAATCATAAAAAATACAAACAAATATGGATATTGAAAAATTCAACTCTTACTTCGATTTTTAATTTCTAAAAAAATTTCTAACCTCATGTATAATAAATTTTAATTTACTATAATTCTATAAAAGAATCATTTATATACTTATAGTATAATATATGTTCCACTTATAAATGTTTTACTTAAATTTATTAATATTTCCTTTTTAAAATAAATGTTTTTGGGTGTTAATTGATTTGAATTTTATGAGAATTTGTGTTTGATAGTTTTGGTCCTTATATATATTGATCTTGGTTTTATAATATAAAAAATAATAATCATGATTTAAATATATTATATATTAATTATATATATGTGTGTATATATATATATATTCATCCATAACAAATAGAGATTGAAAAATTAATTAAACCGTTTGTGGAGATGATATATCGTAAGAAAACATGAACAATGTTTTCAGATTTTAGTGGATGGAATTGAAAGAAATATAAATTATAATTCACCTTTAAAAATTATTACTATATAATATATTTAATTAAATCTATTATTATTATCTTCCATGTAAAATATAAACTGAAACATATCACATCGCTTCATGGAGGTGGTAGTATGCACATATACACATGAGACATTACCGTTTTCCAATATATTAAAAGGTAATAATTTAGATTTAATATAGTTATTACCTAATAATATTATTGTTATTAATATCATATATAATCAATAAACCCATCATGATAACCATCAATGAAATATGGTGATGAAAAATAAATTATATTGTTATGTGGGGGTGGTAGTCCACACATACACGTAAAGAAATGATTTAACATATCATTAGATGAAATAGATTGATGATATTAATGGTTATATAATAATAATAACAACATTTTAGTATATTGATGATAATAAATATATTATTTTATGATATATACCTTATAATTAGAGGATATATAATAAGAAACAAATTGACAGAAGTTGGGTTGGATGAATATATTTTCATCGATAGGCCTCTATTAGATCCTTTTTTAAGGATCATGGGAATGTACTTTCTAGAATACCATCACCATAAATAAATGTATAGAGATTTTGATAAGATAATTAGGTAGGTTTTTTCCATTATAGATTTCTAAATAAGATTTAAAGAGTAGAGATAGACGATATACTTTTATATGCGAGGGAAGGACACTCTTGGAATGATTTTAATGAATAAAATATAATAAATTCATACTCAATAAAAATGAAAATTAATATGAAAAAAATTTCTATTGTAATAAAACTTCATCGAATTACATTTATATTTTTTGGTATCATTTTAAACTTTATATTTTGGTTCAACCCTTTGGTTAAATATTTTTAACCATAACTAAAGTAATGACTTTATCAATTTAAAGGGTTATAATTCTACATATGTTGTAAATATTAGATCATATATGGACACAACATAAAACTTTATACTATATATTATATTTATTATCCTCTTTCATGATTTTTAAAAATTTTATATAGAAAAATTTAAAAATATATCATTAATGTCAATTTTTACACTATAAATTAAATTTTTCATTAATGACCTCATTATAGTAATGTATTTCACATATAAACGTCTAAAAAATGATTAATATGTTTTTAACATATTAAATTTGTGGGGATATATTACTCTTCCAAAAAATATTTCTTTTTTAGTATTTTAAATCATTTATATAACATTTCATTTAGTTCCATATGCACTGTGTCAACATAGTGTATCTATTTAAGTTTAATATTTAATATAAAAATATAAAAAATAAATTAATCAGATAAAAATGGTAATTAATATATAAAATGGAAATTAATAACTCAAATTAATTTCTTTTTATCCTTGTTTAAAAACATTAGAGATATTAATTTCAAGAAAATTACATTTTGGACTTTTCTATACATAATATAATATAAATGTCGTTATCAATGTAAAATGGAAAGAAAATTAAATATATTAAAAAAATTGATGGTATTTTAGAAAATATATGAATCTAATAAGATAATTTAATTTTATATAGGATTATAAATCATTATCCCAATGTTTTAAACCCATTTTAACAGTTTTACATTTAATAAGATGATAAATCATTAACAAGGTTATTATAAAAAAGAAAAAAATGAAAATGGTATCTATTTAAAAAATTTGATACTCTTAATTGAAAATTTGGAATCAATTTTTCCTGATTCAATTTATATTAGTGGAAAAAATAATTTTATCAATAATCATGAAGAATGTGATGAAACTGCTTTTTAGAAACATACATTTTTAAGCATAAAAATGGATTTTTTTATCTAATTCCTTGATAAAAAATATTATATTATTTTTATAACATTTGGGTGAATATATAATGTATAAATTTTACTATAATTATTCAAAAATAGTGACTAATTAACATTATTAATATTAAATCACATTGCACATATAAAAATAATTTTTTTAGAAAAAAAAACAACTAATTTCTTTTCAAATGATTTTATTTTTATTTCAAATCAATTGACTATAAATGAATTTATTTTATAAATGTGTAAAAAATAAAGTTTTTTAATTTATTTGTCTTCATTTTTACCTACTAATTTAACTTATTGGTTATAATGGTATATTATTGTTTGTTTAGATTCAGGGAAATATATATAGTAAAATATCAAAAATGATATTTGAAGAAAAATATAACATAAAATATTAAGGTTATAGATTATAATCCCATTGAAATGAATTTATCTCTTGACATAAAAATAAATAAATTATTATATATCTATTTCATCACATCCTCATGTTCCGATGTAGCTTATTTCAATTTTTGATTTCTCTATAGAACATTAACATGTGAGTAGTTATTTTTTTTAACACTTTGACTCTATGATCCATGACGTATAAAAGTTGTTCATTGTAGAAAATATGGTTCTATATTTCTATAATAGCTAAGTTCAGTACACTTTTTGGATTAGGTATGGAATTACTTGTGAATGATACACAGAACACATCAAGAACATAAGAGTGGTTCAGTGGAAGCACTGAGAGATAAGTTACCGTACCTACTCGATTAATAATATAAAATTGAAAACATATATAGGGATCATATTTTAATTATTTCTTATTCTCACAACCCCTTTACATAGAGAAATTCTATGAAATAACTTCTCAAAAATATCAAATTTCATATTTCACCAATATTTTCAGCACAAATTTTCTATCAACATCGAACTTCCTTGATGTACTTCTGAATGAATCTAAGATTCTATACTATTTCATCTACTATACCAGGTCCCAATACCTTCAATTATATAACTTTATACCAACATATTATATTTGTACACTTGTTTCTATTGAGGGATTCATAATGATCTATTCCAAGTCTAATTGAAAAATTATTATTGTTTGAATAATTGATAAGAGAAAGGTGTTGTTCCCAAATACCTTTGAAATCCATAGATCAAAATCTCAGCTTATCAAATAGGGTTTGAATGGATTTATCTGATTAACCATTTTAAGGGTGATATGGTGTTCTGAAACTCAAAATCGTATAAAAAATACTACTGATAAGTTTTCCAAAACATTTAGGAAAACCTTGAATATCTCTAAATTGAAACAGAATGTATTACTCCATGTAAACAAACCATTTCCATACTATATATTTTAGAAATTTGTGGAAGAGTAAAATTTTACTAGATAAATATATAGTGTGACAAATGTTTTAGGCAATTCAGTAAAACTCAAATCCCAATATAACATTGATATATTTTGGGGAGCCTGACAACAAAATCCAGGGTGATGTTTCCAAATTTCAATTTTTCTTTTGGTAATGGTTCTAAATAACCATTAAACATATATCTCTCATCATCAACTTACATACATACATGGAACCATGATACATATTCTAAAATATCTCTCTTCCTATTTTAGAACCATAAATACTCTTTCATATCTCTATACATGTTAATAAATATCATATGAATATAGATTGATGAATTGTGACATCCATTAGAAAACTATTTCATGAAATCTAGTATAGACGAGACACATAAAAAATTTCTTATATTATCATTCCATCATAATCAAGGATTAACTGGTCAACATTTATCACCCTATTTATCAGATGTATATATTCTATATGATCCAATTTATTCATCACATGGATAAATAGTTGAACACTGATTTGAGAAAGAAAATATTTCTACCCTTCCTGGTTTTTAGATATATCCTTCACAAGTCTATAAATATTGGATATTTTTTTATCCATATAATAGATTTGATTGAATAATCCTTTTGACTCAGATCATCTTCCACCTTGTTGTCTTTCCCTAAGTGGTAATATAGTAAGAAGTAATATTCAGTAATAAACTATAACCATAAACTCGGGTAGATATTCAAAAAAAATAGTAAATATATATTTTCATCTTTTATGATTAGTATATATGTCAAACATTTATTATTATAGTTAATAAATCAAAATTATTAATTCCTATAATAATGAAGCTAACTAAAAACCATGATTTGGGTATTTTTTTCATGAACATTCAATTGACATGAGGAAAACAATATCACCATATCATTTTTTATAAGGAATCATTAGGGTCCCTTTTGAAATACATCATTATAGAAAAAAAATACATCCCCAGGATAGGGTAATGTATGCACTAGTTCACTGAGTAACCATTTCGTTAATTCTAGGATATTTTCTTCATATTCATATGTAAAAAGTAAATTGACTCACTTCTATGTTAAAATGGTGAGTGGATTAGATGGTATCTATAAATTATAAACAAGACATCGATAATGTACCACAAAACCAATAAAATAATGTACCTATGTTATAGTTTTCAGTCTAGTCCAATGTTTAATAAATGTTTACATTGGTGGATGGAATGGTAAAAACATTTATGAGATTATATGACCCAAAAATAAAAATATTTATTTCCTAAATTTAGAGTTGTTAAAATTTATATTCAAATTATTATTTTTCATGGTTTTTATAATAATCCTCAAAAGATATTCATGATCATCCTTGGCCATCAAATATATAAGGATATCATCTATAAAGACTTGAAAAACTGATCAAGGTAATCTATAAAGACTCTATAAATTATATCAATGAAGATTTATATTAAATTATTAAGACCAAATAGCATCACTATACATTCATAGTTTCTATACCACATAAAAAATACTTCAATGGGTATGTATTCACTTTTGAACCTCAACATATAGTATCTATATTGAAGATAAATTTTGGGAAAATAAAGGGCTCCTATTAATTGATTAAAAAATTATTAATATAGGGATGATGACCCTAATTCTTGATGGGGATCTTGTTTACATTTTAATAATCATTTCAGAACCATAATGATCCATCATTGTTTTTAAAAAGTATAGGTACACTCCAAGGTGACAGACATGAAAAAATGAATACCTTATCAATATTCTCATAGAGTTGGTTATTTTATTCCTATAACTCAATCAGGTGGTAATATATTATGTTTTAAAAATAGGCGAAGAAACAATTTATGAGTGTTATTAAACACTCTACTTCATGTTTTAGAGGATTACTAGTAAATTATTTTGAATAAACATAAAAAAACTATCATATAATAGAAATATATTCTATTTTTTTGTTTGTCCACAATAGATTGAGACAAATAAAACCTTTTAAATGGTATCAAGACCAATGATTTCTATGTAATTTACATTTAAAGATTATATTTATTATACAAAAATATCCACTCATGTGTTAGTTTGGAAAATAAAAGTTGACTTCCCTTCCTAATCAATTTATGTGTGTTTTATGTAAACAATTCCAATCCATTCATTATATAAGATAAAATTTAATTAGAGTGAGAATAAATAGATTTGGTGGAAGCGTATTCCCATAAACATTAACAAGAGAAGACTTATAGAACTAATATGAAATCATAATACCATTAGGATATTTCATTTAAAATTCAAAATTGAATCATTGAGGTTGTATTTTGATTATAAAAAATATTATTTATATATAAAAGACTGGTCATATATTGAATTAAATAATAAATTTTCCATTCTATAGTGGATGATAAGTGTACCTTTCACCACTTAGTTGTTGTACCCCACATTGGAAACAATGATTTTGTGATATTTCATTTTTTCATTGGGATTAATAGGTTACTAAAGTAGGTCGTCAGAATTAACCATTATATTTGAGAAGTAGTTGTATAATTAAATACTCATTGATCTTGGAATAATAGAGTGTGGTTGGTTCTTTCTATGGGGATTCATCTATATTTATATAGTTAGATATCTTCATTCCATATTTTTGGTATTCTACTTCATGTTGACCTTCTATTCCCCACTTAAAAAATTTAATGCTCCCATTAAGAAAAATTATTCTATATTTCCTTCAAAAAATCAAACAAAAAGTGAATCCCATATTTGTCTCTACATGGGTTTTAGAATTACTTTTTAATTCCATCCTTATTGTTTTATCATAACTATGAGATGGATAGGTAAATCTAATCTCTATTTACAACTTTATGGCACATAAAATTATTTATTTATAGCTATTGAATTCACTTATAGATAAAAAAATTATGATAATTGGTACTAATTGAGTAAAGACTCAATCAACCGTAATTTTAGTTTGGATGATAATACCAAAATAATACCTCACAAGCCTTAAAATGTTTCCTAATAGGTACAAATGGATTCATTGACATTCCACCCTCTCTCTAGAAATTCCTTATCAATTTTTTACGAATATTATAGGGAAAAATACTTATTGAAAACAAAAAGTTAATCTCATCACACACTATGGAGTAAATTTCATCCCATTTCCTCATGTTAATGGTTAGATTCCACAATTGATCTCATTATCCTTTGAAATGATAAACCAGAAAAATAATGTTTTTATGATCCAAACACTAGAAATTGGAAAAAAATTCCATTTTAATAATCAATCACTCAAAAAAATTTGATTAGAAAACTAACAAAAATAATGTGGATGTTGAATCATGAGGGAATGAATAAAATATTGGTCCCTTATTTTCAATTTTTAAATATTAGCATGATTCAGACGATAAAACAATTTTGAAAGAATAGTAAATAGATTTTTCAATTCATATCCCATAACATTTTGTCTCTCAAGAGTAATATCATTTAATTTTCTACCATAATCAGCACTAGCATGATACTTTTAGGTTCCATCCATTTTCTAAAACCAAAATACATAGTCTAAGAAACAACAGTCATTGATGGATACCAAATAACCATGAAAATTATTTTATAGGATGTCTAAATATTGAAACCTTTATTTCAATCTATGACACGCTAGGTTTATCCTATGTCATCAATGATCAAAATATATTTAAATCTTTCCGAACGGGTTTTAATGTAAATGTGAATTTACCCATGTTTATTTTATAGGGGTGTTAAATAAGATATGTAGTAAAGTCACATTCACTATGAATTAGAATGATGGATTTAATATAATAAAACAATTTTTTTGAGGTTATAGACCCTAGATTAATCTCCTCCTAAACCAAATATGAATTTAGTATCTTGATAGGGATGTTTTTCTAGGAAATACACACTATATTATTTATAATAACATAGAACATTATCCAATACAGAGGATTATCTTAAGGGATTTCACTAAGGTTTTTTCTTCCAAGATTACAAAAGGATCAATAAACCATTATATGACACTAAAAATAGTGGGCCATAAATTTCAAAAATATAAATTAAATCTTATTAGATGAATATTAATTAAATAATATAACAATACACCCCAGAGTTAATAGGTCACATGGATACAAAAATATATTGATCATAAAAGATCTACAAAATCTCTAACATAGTTCTCAAAAAATTAAACCCCTCAAATATATTTCATACATAAATAGTTTCTTCATATCATTGGGAATGTAAATAATAGAAATCTTGAGCTAATATGTGTAGTATGGGTAAACATGTTAGATATTAATGATCACATAAATATAACATGATAATAAGGGTATGTAAATGTGTGATTAACATTTGAAAACCATACCTAAAAAATCTTATATCATAATATTGAGTCATGGAATAAATCATGGAAGATCAAAATACATGAATCATAAAGGAATTGATGAAAATTATACATAAAAGCATAATATTGAAATAAGTCATAAATTTTTGGAATTCATATAAGCATAGAAAATAATTTACATAATATACAATGATCACAATAAAGACTATCATAGTTGATTATGTTCAATACCCATTCTATCATATTAGTCTCGGTATAATAACAATACTATCATAATGGATATATTCCAATAATGAACTTAGTTAACTCCCCATTATAATCCAAATTATATAATGAGATATCCATCTTTACCCAATTCATTGGAGGGCCATATAATTTTTTTCCAATGTGTCACAAAATAAAAATCAATCATATGTGTTATAAATGAACTAGAAAAATTATTTAGTAAATTATCCATGAAAAATAGGTTTCATAAACATTTCAAAATTTCATCATATTATAACATGTGAAAAATAAATAGGTTTCATAAATATTTCATAATTTAATCAAATCATTACCCTTATAAATAAGTATGTCTCATAAAAATAATGTCCCTATAATCATACATATATATATAACGAATGATGATAGTTTAATTGGATTAAATCCCATGTAAATAATATTTAACCTAGTGGTCATTAACATAAATAGAAAATTAATGTAAAATATTAATGAGAACATTTCATTAGTAAAACAGACTTTTCACTAGGAAATACCATATATATTATATAAAAAATGTCACAAATATTAATGAAAATATTTTCATTGAAAATAAACTTATAGACATGTAGAGGAAGCTTCAAATCATTATTTGGACATAAAGGTGAGAAATAATTTTCATGGCATACTTGTTAAAAGAATACATTCAATCATTTGAAAAAATGTCATAAAGTACCTCATCGAAAAAATGAAAATAAGATTATTATTAAACCATATTGAAAAATTACTACCATGGGTAAAAAATGACATTAAAAATTCATTAGAGACTATTAAAAAATACATGAAAACATTTATAGATTTCATGTACATGGAAGTAGAATGATTATCTATCAAAGAGATAAATGAGGTTAGTTTTCCTTAAGGACATTATTTAAAATTACGATTTATTAAATAGTGTAAAATGAATAGAAATAAATATAATCTCAAGAATTAATTAGAGGGGAAAACAAATCATGATTGTCTTGAGAGTAATTTCTTGAAATTTCCTAATGAGAAACTTATACATAAACATTTTAGATAAACAATGGGATTGTAACATAAAACCCACCCCTCGAATTCAAATAGTTTCAAAATCATACTAACATCCTATATAATCAATGTTAATATAAAATAATTATATAAAATATTCATTAAAATACTTATATTTTCTCATATATTCCACTTATAAGATTTTAACAATAATTTGTTAATAATTCCTAATTAAAATTGTCATTTTTGGTGCTTTTTGCCTTTTTCATGAGAATTTATTCTTGGTATTTCTGGTACTTATAATTTTATCCTGGATCCATAATATCCAAAATATTATTAACTTTATCAATATAACTTATATTAATAATACACATATATAGTGTTATCGATAATTGATTGAATTGGAAAATTGAATTACACTCTTCATGGAGATGATATGTTGTATGTAGGCATGCATGTTGTTTTCATTTTTCAAAGGATGGGATAAAAGGATGGTAAAAAATAATTCACATTTAAATAATTTTTTATGTCATATATATATATATTATATTCATTAAATAAATCCTAATTACCATCCATGTATAATAAAAACAATAAAGCACATCGATTTTTGGAGGAGGTTGTCCATACGTATGGATAAGAAACATTATGATTTTACAAAGGATTGAAAGGTAAGGAGGTAGATGTGATATTATTATTTTATAGAAATAATTAATTCATAAATATGAAATATAAAATTTTAAGCCATCATAATAAATTTCCCTACTTGGTGGTGATGGAAAACGAATTGTACATCTATGTAGAGGTGGGAGTGGATACATATACACGAGCGATACTTTCATGTCCCATTTAATTCAATGGATTGTGTATATTAGTGGTACTATATTCAATGTATATTTTTATATTAAGGATACATGATTTATTATTTTATGGTGAATTCCATATAATTGGTGGAGTGAGAGGGAAAACAAACTGTAAGATGCCAGGTATGATGATTACTCTTTCTTTGGAAGGCCTCCTTTAGATCGTTTCTTAAGGATAATTGTTATGGCCTTTTAATAAGAATTTTTTTTTCAGTTCATGGATAATAAATTTTATAATATATTTTTTATTGTTTTGGTCGATCTAGGATTCTTAAAAAGTTGTAAATAAAAAGAGAAACGGGGTGACCTTTTATAAGTGAGGTGGAAATGACCACTTGTAATTTATTAAAAGGATACAATGTATTTAATTAATAATCAATGTAAGTGTATCCAAATGGAATTTAAATCTCATTATAATATTCTATTTTCTAAATTTAATCATCCAAAAAATTTGATAGGTCTTGGTGTTATGTTGAATCTAATTTTTAGTTTAACACATTCATTAACCAATTATGTCTTTAAATATAATAATGACTTTTACAATTTAAAGAGTTATAATAGTTCTTATAAGATAACAATTGGATGATAAATAGATAAGGTATGATATTTTATACCAAATAATTTTCTAGTTTTCCTCTTTCGATATATTTTTTATTGTTAAATTATTTCATAAAATATTATTTTCATAAAATATTATTTTTTTATAAAATATCAATATTTTCATTTTGGAAACAATTCACATAATGTTTCATTAATGGTATCATAATGGTAATGTAATTAAAATATAAACCATTAACACATACCTAATATTTTTTTATTAATATATATAATTCATATGGAACTATAATCCAAACAATATTAATTATTTTAATTTTAAAATAATTTTATTGATTTTCTACTTCTTTAACAAAACCTATGTCAATATTATGTAAGAATTTAATGTAATTATTTCTACACAAAAATATTTGTAGATAAATTACTATTTAAAAAAATTATTTTATCTAGAAAATTACTATTTATAAAATAATTTATCATCATTTGGTACTTATTTAAAAAATATAGTGATATTAAAATCAAGAGAGTGACATTTTAGAATCTTCTTTAATTAAAATAATATTAGGGTCATTGTCACGGAAGAAAGGGACCAAAATAGAGTTTTTTTTAATGTGTTTTTGAATTTTTTTTAAATATTTTCAAGCTAATTATTTTAAAAAAATATGCTTGAAAGGAGGCAACACACTTACTAACATTCTTCTAAAAGAAGTATTATATATATTACTATATTTATAAATATATATATATATATATTTGTATATTATGATATATATATATATATGTATTCATATTGTATTTTTATTTTTATTAATATATCTATAACATTTGAATGTGAAAATGTTATGTTTTTAAGGAATAGAATTTTGAGCACACAAATTTGAGACATTTTTAAGAACCATGTATGGGTTCTTATTGATCATAATGTTGATATAAATATCATTGAGTAAAAATGGGTCTTTTAGAGAGAAATGTTCTTGATGTTAATGATAATATGCATAAGGAATGGCTAATGACTTAAGGGTTTGAACAATAATAAGGCATTTGATACAATGAATTATTTTCATCCCGATAATCCACCTAGATCGTGCTCACCATTTGGTTTGTTCATATGTAGCATATAGAATTCCCTAGTTCATCTATGTCATTTTACCAACACATTCTTTTTAGGGAAATTATTATTCCACAGTCATTCTCCCTATTTATTAGGTGATGAATTGATCATTTTTTCTTTGGATCATCCCCGATATTTTTTCTTTTATCTTTCACTTCTGAGTAACCGTAGAGTGACATCATAGTTTTCATCAACATAACAGATTCACCATGAATTGCATTAGATATACTCTCACAAATCTATCATCCTAAATGAGACCACAACTTGGTGTGTATTTATGATAGAGATCCAGTAGTCATCTCGAGCCTGTACAATTTGACATGTCTTCATCAGTTCAAGAACCAATTGCCACCAAGGAGCATCAACATGAAAAATGTTATGTTTTTAAGAAATAGATTTTGTGGCGATCAAATTTGATACATTTTAAACAACTAAGTATAGGTTTTGGTTGATCATAATGTTTATATAAATATCACTAGTTGAAATGGGTCTTTAATAGAGAAGTTATCATAAAAGTGAAAATGAGACATTAGTATGGTTCAATATATGTGGTTGGTTTTAATCTAAAATGCTACAACTTCAACATTATTTTACTAAAGATTAAATTTTTGAATTATTTTAAATCACTGAAATCCTATTTATAATCATTTTTACATTCCTTTTAATTTCATTTATTTATTTTATTTATGAAATTAATTATATTTTCGACAAATTTTTATATTTTTAGGTTTTATTTTAAATTTCATTTAATTTGTTATTATATTTCATATTTTTGAAGATTTTAATTTTAGCTACATAAAATTTAAAAATTATTCCTATATTTTAAGCAGACGACTTTGAATGCTACAAAATATAAACCATGCCTAAAATATTAATGAAAAATGAAACTATATATAAACATGTAAAAAGGGACGATAGTAATAAGAATATATTCATTTCAATAGACATAATACATATACATGAACTAGTATAATCAATGTCTATGTGTATGTATACTGGGAGGGGATTCCGCCCCATGTGGTGGTCTGTGAATAGTACACTCATGTCGAGTTTTCTGAGCTTCATGATAGGGTGGATTCTGATGACCTAGAGATGGATGATCCTTAGGTGTTGGAATGTTGTATATCACAAGATCCACCTATGTGTCAATGGGAGGATGTGTCAAATACGTGTCATAATGTGCTCTGGATCCTTTTCCCACTTGCGTAGTAGAAGGAAATTCCATTATCAAAGTGGGGAACCATGCTTGTGATGGATCTGGACCCCAAGGCTATGATGGATCTGGACCCCAAGCTGGAGGGAACTGTAGATATACTGTCATGAATGATGGATCCCATGCCACCTGAATTACATCCTCAATCGACTGAGGTTATAATTCAAGAGGTTCGACCTCCTCCTATGGACCATGATAGGTGTCACATGTAGCGTGATGTTATCTACATCGTCATTGTCATCTTCATCATGGCTTCTCAGCACCAATAACAACAGGAGGATGTTACTCTAGGGAAGAAACCTCTTCTCCCTAGGATATAATCTCAATGATGCTCTCAGAAAGTGCACGATAAGAAGACCTCATCTCCAATGATTCAGTATGGACCACTGTTTGGCTAATGACCCCCTCCCCCTCTTCATCACTCATGCGAACAAGATGCTCTTTATGAGTACCCATTAAGATATTTCAAAAGATTTAGTAAATAGTTCAATAAACAAACAAATTGTAATTTATTTACTTATATTTTAATGAATCTCTCTTCCGTCTTAGGTAATATGTAGTACTGATAGGAATCTATACCATGGAACATACTTGACCTGCTCTAAATGAAAGAATCTCATCATCAGCACACCTTGGATACAAAACTCTACACATTTGTGATAGTGGTTGAGATAGGTGGAATGTACTTGGTTCCATTCCTCATCCTACCTCCCAGTCAGCTTCACACCCTGAAGCACCTCTTTCTGGATCAGCGATATTGGAATCGGTTGAACATAGTAAAACTAGTGAATGACTCTATCAAGATAAATCCACTCAATAATATGGAAGTGAATAAGGGGAACTATAACATTATCATCATCAAGTCTAGTATGTGTATTATGGTGTCAATTAGTCCAGTATAGGACAAAAAATCATTCATGTAAACTAAAATGACATGTGACCTCTGTAAAAAAACCTCCTTACTAAAAACCAAAATTGATGCTATTATTACATTTGTTAGATAGTGATAGATTGTATATACAAACATGGTCGGGAAATAGGCAGTCCAACATGAAGTGATATAAAACCCAATGGTGTGTCCGAACCACAATGAAATTGTATCTCTAACACCAACTTTGAAATAAAACGGAAAAAGTGAAGAATAATGAGAAATTAAATTCAACACTCCAAGTAGCATCAGAAATCAATAGAGATGAGTGATCATACTACTGTCCATGTGGAGCATCATATTGTTTCTCTACAGGGATCAACCAACCAGCAAGTTGAGGGAGGGAATTAAGGGATTCATTCACATGCCTACATGTGAAGAAGGATGTCACATCCCATAATATCTGTGCGGTCATTGCGGGAGACCCTGTATAATGCTCTATATGGGTATGCCAAGCAGGTCGATCCCCAACTTTACATCTCAGCCAGATCAATGTCCTCCAATAAGGCTAGATACATGATGTTCACATGCACCCCTAGTGATCATTAGTCATGGTACATCCAATGAGCCATAATATATATGGACATGCATAACACATAACAGTATGGTCTTCAACATCATCAGGTAAATGTGGAATCTACTCCTACATCCAGGGCATAGATTTCGACCCTCCATCTCTAGCCCTACGGTCGGCTAAAATGTTGACACCTAATAATCATTTAGAAATGTCTTTCACAGATGCATGGGTGGGTCCAATAACGACTTCCCACTAGATAGAAAGATTAAACAACATTGCCACATCCTCGAGGGTGATGGGCATATATCCCTTAGGTTGGTGGAATCTGTGTGTCTCTCGTCTCTACCTCTCCATGAAGGAAGCAAGCAGGCGGTGGTCAACAAATGTAAAATATGATACGGTAATGCCCTAGAATCCATCATAATGCAAGTATATTCTAATGGAATTTGGAGACTCTATGTGATGAAAATGTTGTGCTCAACACACCCTAATCAGTCGAACCACACAATTGTCTAACACGACTTGGGATACTTGCATGTGCTACTCTGTGAGTTGATGGTGTACTCAATATGTAAACCAAAAAATGAAATGTGTTTTAACTGTAAAATGTAAATATAATGTTATGGTCAGAAAAATGTAATTAATTTTTGAATTTAAGACATTTTATGTTTACTCATATTGTTTTGTGAAGTTAATTCTTACCAAAATAAAAGTACATGTATTTATTTTTTCAAAGCATATTACTGACTTGCATTTTAATATTATATTTTACATAGAAAAGTTATTTTTGTAACATATGGTTTTATATATTTATATATATACACATTTTTTATTTGATGTGTAAAATTTTATTTGAAAATGGTGTGCTTTTTAATTTATGTTTGATTTTTTACATGATGGTATGTTTCCTGATTATTTTCTCAAATGTGTTCTTTATAGGTTATCCATTGAAAGAGTTATTATGCATTAATGCCACCTCAAATGCACATTTCATATTCCTTTTAATGTGACTATGTATGTCTTATTTTTATTTGATAGTAAACATATTTGGTGAAGTAATACATTTATACGAAATGAATAATATTATTCACAGATGCAAATACTGTGATTTCATGGATCATTTACAATAAATTCTTTCCCAAAGTTCACTTAGTGTTACATAATCAGCTGTACTAAACACTATTTTTGGTTTTTTCTATATGAAGATCCATACTTAGTTTGAATAACCTCCTTGTAGTAGTATACACAGGTAAAACATAACTCTATATGTCAAAAATGTTTTCTGATCATGATTATAATAGTTTAAAAAATAACTAAAAATATGTCTGATCATATAATCTTTATTATAATAAAATTTTATTACATCTTTTTATACCCTAATATATGATACTACGGTTTCATTACATAAATGTTTATTAGAATATCAATCAATTTTTTTTACAAATTTAATTAAAAAATAATAGATAACACCATATAATTTAAAATATGAGTATATCACTATGGAGATAATACATCATTCTGGCTGAGAGTTTGAACTGAACACAAAAATGATAGGGAATAATTTCTGTTTATGACAAGCTTGATGACATATGGTTCATCACAAACGTGGACCTTGTTCTAGAGTCCATTCCATCTCATTATGCATCATACTATCCACTGGTCTTCCATGGTTGTGAAACTGGTTGATGTCAGGTATCACTATCAGCTGGCCATTAGGCATTGGTAAATAATGACTCCCCAATATGAATCCATGGTGAAGCATAATAGTTAAAAATGGTGTCCATTTGATACATTAGATCAACATATGCTTCCCATGATATATTCATAGAGGCACATGCTATGATGGTGTGTGATCATTGATATCGTAAGGCCTGAACGTCTCCACATTGACATTGCCATTCTTCTTGTAATACCCCCATATTTTACCGATGCTATTTTTGAAGGGTTCTCAATTCTCTTAAAATTATAATCATGATTCTTCTCAATGGAAATATATGACATGATAACTTGAAGCTTCTTCAATTTTCTTTTCAATCCATCATTGAAAGTGCCATCCGTACCTTAGCCCCTACTGAATTCTGTCCGAGGATGGTTTTTGTCTATAAACCAAGTACTTCACACAACGAAATAATATCTCTTGATCAAGGGAAATAATAGGTAACATGGTAATCCCATTGAAGATACCACTGATGCACCCCAAAATATTTATGTCATGTGTCCGTACCTCTTCCATATGTCATACTCCAATGTCCATTTTTTATTGGAAATCTAAATTATATAATTATGAACTTCTTGTTAACCTTGCAGATTTCTTCAAAAAATTATTCAAAATGATGTTTATCTAGCTCATATTCCAAATTTAAGTGATCGTATTTGACATCAATTGTTTTTATCTTTACATTGAAATAATAACAATTAACAAAGACATTGCATACCAATCCTCATGACTTCCTTCTTCATAGGTCCGTTGTGGAATGTTTTCATCAAATGTCTAGAAATGTGTCTAATGCAGAACTGAAGATGTGAATTTTAAGGTCCCCATATATCAGGGTTCATAATTATTTCCTCCAAGATTTCTTAATGCCGATCAGATATCAAAAAGACACCCAGAGTGTGGGTTAAATGGTTATTGTTACGTTCCAAAAAACAACTCCATTATTCATAATTTTACTTCTACACAATAGAAAAGGCAAGAAGGAGAGGTCAAAAGATTCCATTTTCGGATTCCAGAATAAAAAATAGGCCCTTGTATTTTCTATATAAAAATGTGAATCAATCCGAATGAATAGTTTGCTGAAACGAAATGCGGTGATTAAAGGGAGGAATTCCCAGAACAACTGATTAATTTGAAAATGAGATGGATCAAGTTGACTATCATTAGAAGAATGTTCTTTTGTATCAAGATGGATTAAGACATGGTTATTGGGCCTTGATATGGCTTGAAATTGAATCAACCCCTGATACATGTCATCCCAATCATTGTAGAACTTCAAATTTGCCTTCAGTTTCACCATCCATGTCTTGTTATAGGAAATCTTATAACTAAATGTTTGTTGCATCCTCCCTTTCCCAAGGACTATATGAATATATTGGAATATAATAATATTCTCAATGAAAATGGATGACAAAAACATAGAATCCATTGAGGTATGATCTGGTGTCAGTTTTGGATGAACTCAAGTATGAGTTACCTCAATCTCTAAGATTCTCTAACATCGAATTTTTTTTGGAATCTCCCATAAGAAAAATATACAATCACCCCCATACATATCACAACATATGAGATATTTATTAGGGCCAGATTACAAAACTATATATCTACAAAGTGTCTCAATGTGAAATCTTTGTACCATGGTTTTTAATGAAAAATTATTTGGAAAAATCCTTCTAGCATATAAGGTTTTTTCAAGCTCACTAATCTTATACAGTATAACTCAATGAAACTTATTTGTGGGTGTGAGAACATTGTATTCGAATACATGCACATGTTTCATTGCTCTTGATGCAATGATTGGTGGGTGATTTATTGTGGATTAATGTTTCTATATGGCTAATGTATATCTAGAACCTTCATCCTCAACTTCCACTACTTCGCCCTCATGATTTCCATTGTCCAAATTTTTCCATCATTACAAATTTCCTAGTTAAAAGTTTGATGGACATGTATATCAAGGAGATCATCCAGTTTTTCATCTTCTACATCATTCAAAATAGCCTCAATTTCATGGGGTCCATCATCAACCACTCTTTTAACTCTACATATTAGTACAACAGTATATTGTTGTTTTATAGTAGAAAAAACAACTTATTACTCCACCATGGTACTATCTAACCATTTAGAAAATTAATTTTTTTCTTGGATCCACTATGCATCAATATCCAATAGACAAGATAGATTCTACAATGTAGCTGAGAGTGAAAATTTCTATAGCTCATAGAATTGATCTCTTGATCGAGTCCCATATTTAAGGAACAAAAGATTATATCTTGTTATTCCATTAGAGTTACACAACTACCTATATTAAACACCATTGTTGGTTTTTTACTATAACACTATCCCTTCCTAGTTTGAATATCCAAACCATTGTAGTACAGATAGGAAAACATGAATCTCTATGTCAAAAATTTGTTTTAATCAAGATTCTGATAGTTTAGCTAATATTATCAATGATTATTTACCATATAGTACTTATTATACATAAATTTTAGAAATCATTTTATACTGTAAAATATTATACTAATGTTTCATTAAATGAACATTTATTAGAAAATATGCCAAAAAATGTTTTAGAAACTGAGGTAAAAATAAGAGAAAAAATCAAATTAGTTTAATAATCATTGATAAAATTACAATTATGATCATATAATGTTAAATATAGAAGTACAAAGACATTAAATAAAACATTAATTCTTTACAACATACAAAATAACCTTTTCATTTTTCAATAGATCATGGTTTAGATGAAATGGGCCTCACTTTAACGTGAGGTAAAATCCATCTTATATTCACTTGGTAGCTTAATAAAATCATTGAATGTTATGTTCATAACTTTAGAATTTTTTAAATCTTTTTTCATTTTAATGAAATATCTTATATGTTATCATAGATGATATTAATAGGATTAAATATTTTAAAAATTATAAAGTTATTTACATTTACTTTAAAGATGTTATTAAGCTACCATGTGAAAATAAGTTAGATTTTACCTCATGTCTGAAGTGAGGGTTATCTCATCCAAACCGTGATCTATTAAAAAAGGTCAACATATTTCTTAAATTTTTTAAATCAATCATGTGTTATTTAATGTTTCTGTTCTTATTCATTTAACTTTAAATGATCATAAGTATCATTAGCTAATCATTAAATGTATTTTTTAATCTTATGTTATTTGTTAATTAATACATAATTAATCATTACTAATAATACCATTTATTTCTAAACTATATAATCTTTATGATAAAAAATTTATAAAAAATTTTCTTATATCCAAAACTATGATATTAATGTTTCTTAGTACAATTTTTACATAGTTAATCGTTCTTTAATCCCTAGTTAATCATTACAATATAATTCATTAGTTAATCATTCTTCGATAACTATATAATCATTCCATATTCAATCAAGAATCATATGATATTTGTCGGTCAATTATTATTATCTAATCATTATATATATTCATTTTTTATCACAAGTTATTAATGAATTATTCTATACTTAATCATTAAAAATAATAATTATTATTTCTAAACTATATAAAAATAATTTTACTACTTAATAAATAACATATTTAAAACTAACTAAAAAGAATTCATTTACTAATAATAACATTGATTATTTAATTTTATTATTCTTTTCAATTTCATTTATTATCATCCCAATTATCATTTTACCATTAGTAAATATACTGATTTGATTTTTTTTCTTAGGCATTTTAGTATTTTATAAATAAAATATGAATCATCTAAAGAATACCACTTAGAGTCCCAAACTATGAGTGTAGCAATTCTTGTTGTTTTGAATTAGTCCTCGTTCGAGTCTAGATCAAAGTAGTAATTTCAGGGTTTTTTCCTTGTTATATCTATGCTAGAGCCACATCAAATTGTTTGTATCTAAAAAAGGGATTTGATTTCATAGATAACCACATAATCATTATACTACCAAAATTTTAGAACATTTAATCCTATGTTTTTATATAGTAAATATATACTAAATCATTAATAATAAAAACTATTATTTCAAACATTATGTTACTAAATAAAATAATTAATAAAAAATATTCAGAACTAAAAAACTAGAAACAATTTCATATTTAGAAGTAAAAAAATCAATTTAAAAAATATATAATCCTAATTTAAATTAAAAATACCTCTAAATGATGCTTCTACAAAAAACAAGGACTTATTTTAGACCACCAAATCCACCGCACGTGAAAAAGACTTATTTTTATAGACAGAAGAAGTGGAATTAAAAGAGATGGGGGAAAATGGAAGTCAGGAGATGGGGGGTACCCTTTTATAGGGCATTAAGGTAATATTTGAGGGGGGGGGGGGGTGTTGTCTTTTTCTTAATGATGGAAAATCGCAGAACACCCTGCCACGTTTTCCTGGTCATCAATCTGGGCCAAAAGAGTTGGGGGAGGGGAGTAAAGGAGACATCCCCATTTCCACATGTGGACATAAACTGAATGGTTCCAGTGTGCCATCCGCCTTTCAAGTTTATTTTAAGAAAAACTAACAGGGGCATATTAATTGTTTTTATTAAATAAAAAATTAAAAAAACTCAACCAAAATGAAATATAGTTAGAAAATTTTATAGTAATGGAAAATACATAATCAACTTATAGGAAATTGAAAATTGTTATATGTATTTTAATGCCTTATCCCAATGTTATAACCATATTTTACCCATTTTTCCCATACCTAATTGACAAATATTTACGAATGTTTATATTCATAATAAAAAATTAAAATTGAATTATTTACAAAATTTTATCTTTAGGATTATAAATAATGAATCCATTTTTAAATATTCAATTTATATAAGTGGAAAACTTTCATTCTAAAAATAAACATCAAAACTCCATGAATCTAATTTTTTAGAAAAGCATATATTTTTATGCATTAAAATGGATTTATTATTATCTTATTTCATTAAAAGAATTGTTAAATAATAGTTAAAATAATTGATTGAATATTTAGTATATAAATTTAATTATAATAATTCACCAATATTGAATGATTATTTTATTAAGATAAATTTCATAGATGAAAATAGTTAAAAAAAAATATTTTACTTTCAAATGATTTTAATTTTATCTATAATCAATTGATAACCAATGAATTAATTTTATTCATGTGTAAGGAATATATTTTTTAAAATTTATATATTCTAATTCATACTCTCAAATTTGAAGGTTAGTTTATATTGATATATTATGGTTTAATTAGACTTGGGGTTTCATGTATTGCAAGCTGCCATGAAAAATTACTTTAAGAAAAATATATCCTAAAATATGAAGGTGTTATAGAGTCACTCCTATAGGTTTCCACAACCATCCATATTATGTGTGATGTTTATACATTAAATTAGTTTTTGGGAATATCTCATTCTTAGTCAATTATCTCTAACACAACAACATGTTTCACCTGTGAATAACACTATCTTGAAAAAATCTCACAACCCATCCAATGTTAAACAAACATCCTTCAGCAGGAAGTATATGATATATGAATTTAATTTAAACATTATTACACCCTTGTAGCTTGAATGAAAATCATTATAACATATATATAATTACTATTTCTGATATACCATCTCCATATGGAAATCTATTGTAAGTCATCAAGATATTTTCCTTCTTGTACATTGAGATTCTTTATCTATAAAAAGGTTTTCCTTGTATATCCAAACATTTTCAATAACTCTTTTATCATATAAAATCAATTATAACTAAATTAAAAGATTGTATACCATTAGAATTTGTATCTATATACTTTCTCTTCTACTATACTGATATAATTTATGAATAGTAATTCAGATTATAAGACTATTTCTCAATAAGGTAGAGAATATTTCAAAGAGACACTAGCTTTATATTTTTCATCAATATGTGTGTATGTCAATGGATTATTTTTATTCTAGTTATACTATCTCTTATAAGAATAATTATATAGAAAAATAATGGAAGTATTCATTTCATCATCTTCCTATATATTTATTCCCTATATTTCTCTTCTTTATCATAAAACAGTCCACACCGTAGTATATATCAACATATTTCCTTTTCCTACTACATGTCCAAGTTTTCCACCTCCACATTTTATGAATTTTTTTATTTCTCCTTTAATTTAAATATCTACCAACATTTATAATGGATATAAATCACATTAACTATGACCACCATTATCATTGACATCTAATAATGGATATTATATGATTAAACGAGCCAAAAATAATGTCCTTGCTTTGTGTAAAAAAAGTATAATTTATTTTATTCAATAGAGATGAAATCCCAGGATTATTTAATTATAGAAAAACTAAATATTACTATACATATTACATAAAAATGTTATTACCTTTATACAACATGAAAAAATCTCAATTCATGATAAAAAATATTTTAAAAAATGTTAATATTCTTCATAAAATTTGACACACAATTACAATTCGTTATTAAATAGACTTAACCATTACACAAAAATATTTTATGGAATTAATATTTTCATTTTTACTAAATTTTAGTCTATAAGAAAAATTTAAAAAACTCACATCCTCACACATTAAACATTTGAAACCTTTTTTTTCATCCACACTTACACAATGGCCAAGTAACTACTGAAAGACAACATATAATAAATCAATCATCATAGAACATTCATATTTTTGTTTTTAATATTATACATACCGATAAACAATTATAAATTATTGATATATTATCTTTTTTTAGTTAAATAAGTTATTTAAATACTTATAATAATCTATTATAAAGTCGTGAAACATTCATTATTAACTAAAATCCATTTCCACTTCATGTTCGTGATTCACATTAGTCTAAATCACTTAAATACTTATTTATAATATCATTCATGTACTTTAGTATATATAACCATTATTAATTAAATTTAAATTTATTACATCATTTGAAAAAAACATTTACGTCATCTGGCTACTCCTTTTGTTATCTTATTAATTATCTTACACAAAATAACTACCTTTTAAGTTGATCCCTTGATAACTATTGAATCATTAGCCAAATAAAATTTTCTAAAATTGAAAAAACAACACATGACCCATCAACTCAACATGGATCATAATTCTCACAATATAAATTTCTTGTGAGAGATATAAATATATATATCATTATATTAATCATTGAAAACATTATAATCATGTAGTTTATAGAAGAACATCAGTACCCTTGAAAATTCAAAATCAATCATTCAAATATATATCCATGTTAGGTTATTAATTTTAGAAAATTAGGGAGATACATTAAAACATATAAATATTTAGATTCATTCTTTTTTAATACTATTTGAATTACTAAGTAAGATGAACAAAATACCAATTGATTGAAATTTCAATACCACATTATTATATTTACCTCTTTATCACATTGTTGAAATAAATTATTTTGTTCAACAATATCCCATGTGAACAAGTTATTTCTCTTATCACTTATACTTGATAAAAACATTAGTATAATTTACCCCAAGGTTTCAAAATTAATATCTTCCCATATTGTATTTGTATTTAATTTAATATAATTATCATTCTTATAGAGAATAATTTTTTAATTACTAAATATTTTTATCGTTATATCCTATTAATAATAATAATCTAATAAAAAAGGGTGGATGATCTATGAATGATATATAATCATAAAGCAAATGTTTTTTTCACCCTTCAGTAACCACTTATTATGAAATGATTCCGAAAAAAGGTTATTGTACAATTATAATTTCCATTATTTAATTTATAGGATTAAATTCAAAAATCAATTATTTCCACTCCACCATTCTTATAAAAATATTATTTATATATTTTTTAATAGAAATAGTATTACATTATGTTCATCATAATTTTGTTTTATGTTAACTATCTATCTTCAATTTCATTGACTTTCTTTCTTCACAATGATCACCACATCAAAATTTTCACATATTTGATATATAATGATCTAATAATTCTCTAGTCTATTAATATCAGGGTTGTTTCTCCTATTTGTCTTTGTGTGTCTAATTACCAAACATCCTAATAATATCATTTTCATGGATTTTTCTTTATTAAATAATATCTTCTATGAACATTATATTATATTATGATGGTTTCAAAAATTTAGTTATATATAATGAAGGCCCAATATCAATAATCTATGGAAACTATTTTTTCAAAGAATATAATGAGCCTTATTCAATATTTGATTAATTTTTTTATTTTCATTTCATATGATCACATTGAAGGATCTTATTTATACTCAAATTATATAACAATATACTGATAGAATATTTAGTAATACTAAAATTTTGGTTAATTATTCTATATAACTCCTTTATTTATAATTTTTTTTTCAAAATATACTTCAAAATATTTAATTATTAATTGGTTTTGTTATACTTAAGTGTACAATATACCCTAAAAATAACTAATTTTCCTTTTTCATGGGTCATTATTAGTTATATAATTAATAAAAAATAACTCTTTTGATAATCTCATCGTGTACATAATAATAATAGTAGCAATAAAAAATTAATTTCAAATTGGCATGTTTTCCATAATATATACCTTGTTGCAATTTTACATTCATTACAATATATTGAGCTCCTTGTAGAAGTTTTTCCAAATATATTATAACCTTATTTAAATCCAATGTAGAAATATCCCATAATTTATTATTCCATCTATTTTTTGTGGTTGTTACCTCAATATTTTCATTTCAATATAAAATAGATTTGAAGTTTTCATTATATATATATATATTTAAAATTCTTCCTTCTCTAGTTGATCTCATGAAGTTTTATCCAAATTTAAGGACCCTTTATACATATTTAGATTGGTATTTATAAATATATACATATATTAAATCTTTTTTAATAAAAAATATCAAATAATTAATCTTGTAAAATCCTATAACAAACTGTATAGGAATCTTAAAGATGAGGATTAATGTCTTCATGTAATTATGATAATATAAGCCTTTTTATTAACTAACATGAATTTATTTCTCCATGCGTAGTCGATAATATTTCTTCCCATGATTTATTCTATTATATAATTCAATATAAAAATTTAATCTATAAATATATTCCAATAAAATATATTCAATTTTATAAATTGAAATGACATCCCGACCTAAGACTTGAGAGAGTTTATTCATGTTTTAATTACCACTATATAGATTTTATATTTTTTATTCAAACCACTAATTCATTATCAACACAAATTTTGATATAAATTTAAATTTTTAAACACTTTAACTTTTCATATATACATGGTGAATGTTGATTATTTATCATGGAAATAATAATCTTCTATTCATGTTCACATAACACACCAACTTTTTATATGTTTATATCAATCATTCCATACACTATTTTGGAATGAAATTAACTTGAATTCAAATTTAAATAGTTCATCCATTTCTCCTTATAAAAGTATTTTACTTTGTTACCTTCTCCTATATACAAATCCAAAAATCATATGATGACGAATTTTTGACGTCATAGTCTTCTTCTTAGAACATTTTAATGTTTAAAAAAATCAATTAACAAAAAAAATTGAAACATGTTAAAGGTAGTTCAACATAGATGTTAAATTTTTAAAAAAATCCTTTAAAATTAGATCCATAATCATTATTAACATGAAGATAATTTATTATTCCTATTAATTTAAGTTTACGTGAACCATATATGTTTCTTTTATCTTCTCATGCATCCAGGCCACAATAGAAATATATTGATAACATTTTAGTTTTTTCATAAAATCTTTCCCCTATTTCTTCCATGATGAAATCAATATTTTGGGTAAGTAATTCAGAATATATAAATAATTATCATGATCTTCAAGAGTATATAATTATTTATGTAATTAATATAGTATCATTCATGGAATCTTCTTCAAAATAGTCATATCATTCAATTTTTCCCCATATCCTATAATAATGATATCAATCGCATTCAAATTTTTGAATAATGTTATGAACTCTTCATACTACGAACTCTCATTTTCCCATGTGAATAAAAGCTACTATGTATGTTTTGGAAGATGTAAACAATATAATATAATTAAATAATCATCCTTAATGAAATTATATAGACCTAGTCCATTTAATTCTATAGGGTCATCATACTAAGAAAATCAAAATGAACAACACCCACCGTAGCTAATCTCCCTGTCAAATAAGTCAGTAAATTTTTCACACAAGTTAACCTAGAAAGAAATATATATTATTTATAATGGTTGGAACGTAGTAAACCCTAGGGGGCACTCATAGAATCCTAGCGTCTACCAATAGTTAGTATCCCCACCATAATATACTCTCACTCTAATATGACATTTGTCTATAATGATTGGTTTTGTGTCCATAGGTAACGACTCTAACTATTTACAAATATACACACGTAGGGATGTTCTCAACCTCAACCCACCTCACCAACATCACAAAGCATAAGATGTTATCCCCCATCATGGACTCTCTCCATATAAATGTATCCATCCATTGGGAATTTTGTGACTAAATATAAATTATGATCATTATATATCTAAAACTAATAATTCATATCACAAAACATTACTGTATAACTATTCACATCATTATCATCATATTTTATCAAAATTATTTGTGTATATTGAATCACACTATAATTTAGTTAAGAATCTCAAAAAATGAGAAACATCACTAATCATAGGAAATATATTCAGTCTTAATAATATATATATTTTATATTCTACCTATACTATCCATACACATAAAATTTTCCTAGGGAATATAGAAAAATTAATTAGATATTATACTCCACAAACAAGAAAAACAGAAACTAGGATATGCAGTTTTTACTTAACACATCTCTATCATTCAATATGTCCTAGGTAGTTAAATGTTCTACACAATAATTACTAGTTATCTCATACTAAAACCCACCTTTTAACATAATCACATAATACATTATAACCATCGATAATAAATTTTTTTTTTGTACAATATAGAATCTAATATAATTTTTAATAAAATTTTCAAATGCCTCCACCACTAAAAACATCAACCTAATATTTCTACTATACATACCAAGAGATTTGTATTAATGAATCAGGTGGAACTACCCAAGCTAAATATGAGACGACCACAAGCTAATTATGGCATGATTTATACAAAAACCTAGTTTTCCCCAATGTGTCCCATTAATTGAATTCCCATCTATAACAATAGATTGAATGATCATATTACAACCATAGATGTTCCTCATACATCTCATCACCAATTATCCAAATAAAAAACAATTATTTTGGGAATTTTTTCAAAAATGTGGCACAACTACAATGAAAATATTGTATGAAAAGTTCAAAATATAATAAAAATATGCTTTATATAATAATAAATTTCATAAATATTTATAATATTATAGGTTCCAATATCTACATATAATTTCCAATTATTAATATAATTTCCATAAAAATTATAAAAAAAATGTTCATAACAACCTAACATATTATCCTTGTACACCATATAATTTATTAAATATATATCTTAATATAGAACATCACTATTAATATAATAAAATTCTGAATTAATAAAATGATTTATCCTCTAATATATATTTTTTGTTCTAACAATTAAATTACAATCATATATTATTTGGCGTAATTATATTTTTCATTATATAGTTTGTTATAATTCAAATTTCTTATATTGAACATATTTTCCATCAATATCATCTTCATCACAATATATTTATCAATTAAACCACTATATCAGTATCTTGTATTACCATGAATAATTTATCCATGAAAAAAACAAAAAAAAATATAAATTCAAATAAATATATAAAATACTGGTCTTAAGGCACCTAGTACAAATCCATGATAACTAAAAATCCCTATTCTTCACTGAAAACTCATTTACACCATTTCCTTATTCAACTATCACTATGAATAACCATAGAAAATATATTCCAATATTTTCTTTTATGAGAGAATATATTTAAAATTGGAAAAATGGTTATTTTGAAATGCTATATTAATTAATAATCATGGATTTATTTTCTATAAAATGATCCATGAAAGGTTTCTATATCCACCAATTATAGTATAATGAATGTTTTTCATCATTAATGTACTCAATAGATGACATGTTTTATCCTTAACAAAATAAAATACTATTCTACACTTCTATAAGTAGTTCCTTTACAATGTATCCATATAAATCATATTATTTATTTTATAAAAAAAATAATCAAAAATTTATTTCATTAATAAAATAATAATTTTTAAAATTCCATCAACACATGAAATTTATAAAAAAATGAATGTAAATGAAAAAAATAAAAACTTATCACCCAATGATAAACATCATCATTCAAATAAAACATCATGATCAATATTTCATTCTGATATATCTTATATTACCATTTTGGTTTCAATAATAATAACTTTAAAATATCTTGATGAATTTCATGAACTCTTAATCATTCAATTTTCAAGAGTCTATATTACATAATAATTTAATAAAAATCCTCCATGAAATTAATAATCCATAATCATAAAGGTTAAGTTAAATTTTATTCATTCCCATTTACTAAACATTCATTATCACAGCGAAATTCTATATCATATGTAAAAATAATACAATAATAATATTTTGGTTATTACTCTAACATATGGGATTCCCATTACTATGTAAATTACTATATATCTTCATTTTCCCAAATAACATTCAATAGTGTAATAATACCTTCGAAAATGTTTTTTGTCTTTGTGATCTTTATTTTTCATTGGAAACTCAAAAAATTCATATCCAACTCAATTTTATATCACCTAAATATATGACATTCTAAGGATGATGATTATTGCGTTGAATCTAGGAATCATGAAACAACTCACAAAACTTTTCTAACATCAGTGATATTGTAAACTAATAGGTCATATCATCAGTATGTTAGAAAACCTAAATGATAAAGTAAATTTAAGTGAAAAACATATCTCATTTAAAAACATTTATTCTTTATATCAAGTTGAAACTGACACAAAATTTTGGTCTCTAATGTATGAATAAAATGGCCTCCTCATTCAAATTCATAGGATTTAATTCCACATTAATCATTCCTATTAGGATCTTGAAAATATATTTTTGTTATTTCATTTCCATCACAACCCTTTAATTAATTATAACCACAACACCAACCTCAATCAAATGAAGAATTGAACATGTTGATTTCTAAAAAAATATTCCTATTGTTTAATACTAATAAATGACTGATAATTTATATTATGATAAAATCACACAAATTATACATGATCTACCCATAATCATCAAAAATAATTTATATATTACTTTATAATATCCCCTAATGTTGAAATAATTAGCTCAGTTTTACAATCTATTTGTAGAAGAAATGAAGTGTTATTAGATATTTGGATAGTGAAGGTATCCTACAATACCGTACAAATTAATACTGTAATCAAATCATCTTTAACTCATATAATTACCTTAAAAAATGACAATCATTTAAATATTTATCACCAAAATCATTGCAAAAGTACCCAGTGAGATTGGTTTAAATCAATAATAAATGAGATGAATTGTTTTAGTATATAATGAATTTAATGTAATCAAATCCACTAAATAAACAATTTTCTCCCATACATAATTATTTTAATATATAATTCAATTTCTAATATTTAAATACTAATATATTCAAGAAACACAATTTTTTTGTGAAAACTGGGCATAATGATTGATTGTTGGGGGTTGAATAACGTTACACAGTCATTTATATTAGGTTCACCATTTCCATCTTTCTTAAAAACTCCAAATGGATACCATATCTAGGAAAAGGCTTCAAACAACATTATAAAGGTAGGTGTCCAACTGTGGTTTCAGACCCAAAGACACTTATGTACACACATTGGTCGAGAGGATTGGATGTCAATCTTATCAGACCTTTTTGAGTGGTATTATTTCCCATTTAGGGACTCTATTGTTGATTTATGATATGTTTGTAAATATCTTACAAATAATGATATGATTATGGTTACCATAATTTAAATAAGTTGGTGTTGATTCATTCTGTGTGTATATGGGGCCTTATTAATGATATCATCTATATGTATCTAAAGTTCTTGATCTATCTCCATTAATTTCTTAGCAATGGGTAACTGTTTATATTTTTATGTAATATAACTAGGAACTCTGGAGTGTACTTCCATTAAAGAAGGGAATTGGTATTTCAAGGATTGAATTTTTCATTAATAATGCATTCAACATATCCTATGTATAGTAAGAATAAATACATACATAGTTCATTTATGTCATGATGTCTAACTTAATGGGTAATTGATATATATGATGGAACTTATGCATCAGGTATGGATATCAAACCTTAGGTAGGAATCATACGTATCATTTTTATAGCTAGGATCAAAGTCCTCATAGTTTTATAAACCCTCAACATACCGATGGGTGGAGACAAGTAATTAATTCCCATGAGGTTTATTACCCTAGGGTTTTCCTATAAAGAAATATGCCTATGACTTACAAAGACGAAAATTCCATTCTGTGGTTGAAAGAATTTCATGCCACCGATTGGGGATTAAACAGGAGGTCTCATTTGTGTGGGGGAATTTATAATTCTATGTAAATGATCATTACAAATATAAAATATCACATTATTCATGATTGGTGTGGGATAGATAATAAGGGATCAGACACACTGCATGTGGAAAAAAGTCTTTAACCCTAGAGAATCCCCATGGGTTATTTCACATAATTCTCAGTCCTTATAAAAGAATCTTATATATTCTATTTATAGTAAAAAACAAATTATTTATATTTCAATTGAATATGTTGAGACTTACATCAATGGGGAATCCCAAGTGATCCCACTTGACATGGATAACATGGTTTGAGATATTTTCTGTACTCAACTTGATTGTCTTCTTGACATGTCTTTGTTTTGTGGAGGGCGAGTTGTTGGTTTATATATGATAAGTTTTACATTCTTGTGAATGTATTGATCATCTTCTTGACATGTCTCAGGATTATCCCATGATCCAACTGATTTTCTAAGGGGATACCACATGACAAGGAAGAAATTTCCATGGTGCTTCTCAAGATTTAAGGACACATGTCAGAAGGCTGCTGCATGACTCAATTGACTTTTCTAGAGAACATTCATGTGATCAAGGAAAACAAGTCCAATGGTTTCACATGATCTGGGTTGAATTATTGAGGGATTTTACATCATTTGGTGGACATGCATGACAGATTATCGTATGATCTGGCAGATATGTCTTGTGGCCTATTCATTACTTGGTTATCATTCCTGGAGGGATCCTCTTGATTGATGTAGGAATTCCAAAGGGTTTCCTGTGATAGAAATAGGTTATTTAAAGATCATTATTCTTTCAAATGATAATTATTTTATCCTCCTTCACATTAGTCCTTCGTAAATTTTTTTGACCTTTATTGCAAATATTCTCCAATTTTTGTTGAGAATTAGTTTATTGTGGTTTCGTGTGACCAAGTCTATGTATGTAAATTCATTCACATAATTACTTTATAACAACTAAGGTCCTCCATGTGATCAATGGGGTGGTCACCCAAAGTGCATATTCACTTCATGTAATCCCTTTGGCCATTCTTAGGATTTGAAATAATGGAGGAACCTCGTGAACGCATGGTTATCCACTTTGAGAATTCATCTATTCCATGCTCCCTTCACTCTGATCTCATTCCCCCTTTTTACTCAATCTATATCTTCTCTCAACATTCTCCCCCTCATATATGTATTTTTAGAATAGAATGGTGGATATATATTGGTTGTGTTCAACTAATTTTGATGTGTCTTTCCATAGTGAAGGTTCTAGATGCACTAGCTTGATGTGGTGTAGGGACCGTTGTGTCACACAGTTCACATAAACCTATCTTGGGTCTTTCATGAATACACCTTCATGTTGCATGATAATAAATCATTTTGGGATTAGTCTATCACTGATATATTTATGGACCTTGTGAAAAATCATTTTCCACCGTGTATTCGAATTTTCATGATGAAGAAACATCTGAATATTAGGCCATCATGTATTGGAGTCCTCATTAGATCATAATTAATACAAAAAAGGCATTCATATATCAACAAAACATTATCAGGGGCCCTATTCTAGGACACATGGACATTCAAATGGGAGTTATTGTGATCGAAAAGCGGATCATACGAGGTGAAAATCCCATTCACATGAAAAATAGTGTATGTTTCCTTCTCATAAAGGCACCTTCTTTTTCAATATTAATTTTATAATGCTTCATTGTTCTCACCCATAGATTGTCTGTTGGGGCGTCACATGATCAAATGGTAAGGTATTTGACCCTTTTCTTGATAACTTGACATATCGAGGTTCCATGCATGACGAGGCTAACATTTTAGAGAGACTTTTATGAGATCAATGAACTGATCATGCCAAACTATTCATCACTTCAAATAAAATTATGCACAACCCACAATTTTCCTAAACCATTATATTTTATAGTTTTTATTCCCTTTTTTTATTTACCCTTTTATTATTTTAATGGAAACGTACGATTGGATGGACGTGTATGGGAAACCAAAAACAATTTTTTGAGAAAAAGACGACATGGTTCCAGGGGGATCCATGGGGTCTTGTGAATTACCTAAGCACATCATATGAAAATAAATCTTTAAATCCTTCACATAAGGATTCTTAAATTTTAAAAGATTATTTTATAAGGTGAATTATTTATTTGTCAAGTTATCGTGTATTGATATTCCTCAAGGTCCGAGGAATTCCTTTGACAAAATCTGTATGATCATCACAGCTTCTCTGTAGGCCATCGAAAAATTAAGAGATCTTGTTGGACTGGCTTCACATGATCATTGATGGATAAAAAAAATATTATGATCCATTTGCATGACCCTCTCATAATCATGAGATTAATATGTAATCTTGGGGGTTACACGATCCATGTAATCTTTCATCATGATATTCATATGTCCACGCTACTCCTTCCTTCCAATTTTTATAGAAATTAATACCTATACTTCTAGAATTTCTTCGATGATAATCTTTTTTATGCCCATTTTAAGGTTGTTAAAAAAATATCGTCCCTCAAAAGTGAGCTCCAAATGGACAAGGACTGATTTATGAGGATTTTACATACTCCCCTATGTCCCCGATGATTCCAATGCTAACTGTTCCAATAAGACCTAGGTCTTCTAGGTGAGCATTTACATTCCATAGGGTTACATAGAAACATGTAAAATATGGGTCACAAATTTCATCATAAATTCAAACTATGAATGATTTTTTCACCTCTAGTCTCTCGTATGATCAATTCTTAAGACCTTGTCAAAACTGAGCTTAACAAGACATCTTCAAAAGAACAAATAGTGTGATGTTGCTTCCTGAATTCCTTACACGAACATGTTTTTGGAAATTATTTCATAGTGGTCAAAAGTTATTTGGTTGAACCATAACATATCTCTTGGTCGTAGGCTTACTTCACATAATCTGTGTGATTTCAAGTACAGTCATGTGAAAGATTGATCTTTATGAGATTTATGTGACCATTATATGGTCACACATTTGTGTGATTTGAATCCCATCATGTGACCAAAAAAAGATCCCTAGGGCATGCAATTTTTAAGACATATACTAGAAAATGTGATCATGAATGTATGTATGGTTCGGGAGAATCGCGTGATGCTTCATGGGCTATGTGCTTCCTTTATTTATAGTTGAAAAAGATTGATGGATCATATGAAATAGTCTTTTTTTTCTTTTTATATGTGTATTCCTATTATCAAACATTTTCCAATGTAATCCAAATGTGAGGAATGATTGCTAGGAATAAAAATGCTGGCCCAAAATATATGGAATTTTCTAACAATGAGGGTTCAAATAAGATTCATTAAATTCAAATTTATAGCTCCCCAATAGAGCACATTCTTCTATTGTACAAATTATATCTTCTTAATGAGACCTTAATCCCCTCCCCAACTTTAACCTTCTATATCACTAGGTTCCATCTTACCATAACTGCATTCAAATTAAAATATCTGAATATAATCAAGTGGGTTGTGGAACGACATTATAAACTGTCCTATATATTGATTTATTTCCCTTTAAGTCCTATTTTTTTGTTCTTTCCCAGTAGTCAAATTACTATATAAATTCTAGTATAATTGTTTTTTATTTAGAAAATTAGGTATGTGGATGAATTTTGATGTCAGAATTGTATTCTCATTGAAACTTATCTAAAGAATGAGCCTAGCCATTCTGGGTCAGGAAAAGTTTCTGAGAGTTCTATTGTCAACTGTAGGATATCCATATTTAAAAATTGATATAGATTTCCTAGTTTCCCATGCCCCATCAATAAGAACTCTTCATAGAGATTCCATTCAATGATTTCATACCAAGGACTCTTTTCATTTTCCCCATTGTGAGGTTGGAACCAGTCCATACGAAACATACCGGTTAAGTTGAATACCTCCTATCATAGAGATGTATTATAGATATATCTCTTATACAAATGTTTGAGATATCCCTATATAAAACCAATCATTGGAAAAATAAATACATACTACAAATAAGGATAATATAATGAAATATCTAAAACTTTACTCGCTCATCTCCTTCAAGGATTGGATCATCATATTCTTTTATCATAGTAGTGAGCGACAAATCACTATATGACTCCATTAGGACCCATCTCGAAATGGATGGGACACCATAGATTCTTATTGTACATTCATGAAGCTAGGGATCACACATCTGTGAAATATAGTTAAGACATGAAGCATCCCCATACCATCAGTTTATAGGGTTCTCACCATGTTTTTGAATGGAAGGCTTTTCCCTACTAGGAATGAATGATCTGGTGTGCGAATAAGTGAACTGATGGTGGCAGCTTGATTATAATAAAGGTGTAATCATAATATAGATATATCAACCATTGATCACCTATATCAAATAATCGACCACATTCTTCAAGGAAAAAGACCAATCCCATAGGAGGACCATACCAATTCCTATTTGGCTGGATCGAGTATCATTTTCAGTTTTATAAATATGATAACACTATAAAACTAACTAACTATTTTTTTTGACCATTATATAATTAATTTTATTTGGGTTTAGGAGATTCCACTAGGTCTTAGTGGGGTTGGTGACATATTGAGTCAACATGTCTGCATCAACCTCATGACCCAAACTACACTAGCTATGGTAGTTATTAACAACAGAAGCAGATCTATTGAAGATAATTCAAATTAAATCATTCTTCATAATGGAGTCATTTTGGATCATGTGGAAAATATATTCATTATTGATACATATTCAAATTATTGGTTTTGTCAGTATTTTTGCTTCTTTCAAAGGGGTTTTCCTCTTCCTCAATCTGATGTGTGGGGATAACAAAATCCTTGGATTATTCAAAAAAAATTATTGTGCAAGAATGTGAGTATAAATGATCTGAAATAATTCTTCCCCATGATAGAATAAAACATTTCTGTACTAGGATTATTCTAAGGAATGGGTGGAATCATATCCAAGTCTAACTTGATTGGATTGGTCTATCACTTGGATAATCCTTATGCCTCACTGAACCCCAAATATATAAATGTGATGGAATTGCTTCAAGAATAAAAGAAGACTACAAGGATGTGCTCTGAGCCTTTTGTCGAGTCCCCCATTAATGGTATAGGATTACATAAGGAGGATAAAGCTTCAAAATTATCAAAATATGAAGCCTTAGCTAAAATGAGATCAAAAGATACTTCTCTCACTTCTTCATGGCCTCAGAAAAATTGTTCCATTATTATATTTGGTTTATGAACATGCTCAGTCAACCAACATTACTCCTGACTTATCAACTCCAATAGTTTTCTAGAAACATTTACAACGTAGGGTAATATGGAAATGAATCCATACCATAATTACTAATAACCCCTTAGATTATTTTTGTGGCCATGAGGAATTCCTTCTACATATCATTAAAAATTTGGGGTCGATTGGATTTTGCTAATGACCATTTTATGATATCATTCCATATATTGTCTAAAACCAAACAAACTTTATAATAGTGATAAGGGACTAAGAAATTATGATGATGAAGGTTATCAATCCCATTTAATAAAGGATGCGTCATATGCAATTTAGCAGAAACATCACAACATCCCTCAAATACACACTCAGATGGATCTCTTGACCACATAAATAACATACTATAAAAATTGAATTGGTAATGAAAGATCTAGTAATCTAACATCATCATATCTAATGGAGACCAACCAAAAAATCTTAAAGGTTATCTTCCCTTATTTAGACTCCTTGTTCTATGGCAGTGATAGAGGGTGCCGAGTGAATAAAACATCATCATTCCATTAATAAATCTAGCTAGACCATTGATGACTTTGAAAACTCATCCAAATTGATGTTATTGTAATATGTTTGTGATTTCTTTGATTTCTATATAACCTTGGAGAGACTATAGAATTTAGAGATTATTTCCTCTTTTTTTAGATCATCAATGAAAAAATATTTCTGAATGATTTCATTGTATGTGGATATAATGATTTTTTCATAACATGGATAAAATTTCATTAAGTTGATACTAATAAGTAATTAAGGATTCCCATACACTATATAATACCATGTAATCCCAAATTCTTGGTTTTTAATGATTGGATCATAAAAAATTTCATTTGAGAATTTCTCCTGAATGCCTATTAATATGATATTCCTCAATGATGTATCTTCTTTAATTATCCCAGGATTTCCTTGTTTAAAAGGATAATTTTAGGATAATATATCATAGAGGGAAAGTTATTTTGTTCTTTTCTATGTTAGTGGGCTTTTTGATATTAGTTTTTTTTTCTGAGGCCATATATTGGGCCCTAAAATATTTGTATCTCTATACTTTTAATATGGACCTAAATTTTCCCCATCCTTTATATGGTTATGATTAATGGGCATGAGCTTGGGTTTTACTCAGGGTACAATTTTAGGGGTTTTCATCTAGATAATTTTGGTTCCTTTTCTATTTTATGGGTATAAGATATTTCATGGATCACACAAGTTCATGTACAACCAGTAGAGACTTAAATGTTTCCCTTGGTTTCCTTTTTAGGTATTCAACCATAACAAACACTATTTCAAATTTAGTTTTATTTTTTATGGTCTTCCAATATATACCATTGATGTGATTTAATTTAGGGTCATATAGCCTGAACATTCTATGGATTTATTTTCTATGGTATTAGCTTAGAACATGAATTACTATAGTGTAGTGTATCTAAACTCTAACCATCAGTTGATGTAGTTTAGGATATTTATTCTCAAACATTCTGTCTCTATTGATTTGAATATTTTAGGTCAAACCTCATATTTCTATAGTTTAGGGACTTTTAGCTCAGTCATTTGGTTGATAAAGATTATGGAACTTTAGATCAGACATTCTATTGCTATAGTTTATAGTAATTTGACGTTGACACCTGTTGCTATAGTTTAGGGTATTTTAGTTTTGAAAATTTGTTAATATATTTTATAGTATTTTATCTTTGAACTCCTCTTGTTTTAGTTTGGATTATTTTAGCTCGGACCTTCTGTTATTATTTTTTAAGATAATTTAGATGAGAACACCTATTGTTATAGATTAAGGTATTTTATGTTGGACCTCCTATTTCTTTATATTATGGTATTTTTGGTTGGACATTCTATTTCTCTAGTTTAGGGAATTTTATCTCATACCACCTATTTTTAGTTAAGATGGATGGGTATTAATGAATCTTTCATGAACCCAAGGTCCTGGATGGGATTTTGAATAATGAGTTTTCCAAAATTGTTCTAATACCCTATATTTTTAATATTTATTATGTATAATTAATCTTCATTAAGTTTTATATCGCCCTATGTTATTGTGGAAGTCAAAAAGGATAAAAATCCATGATGGGTTGTGACACCCTACATCTTTTCCTTAAAAAGTGTTAGTGGGTCAAAAAATATTATGAAAACTATGTCGACATGGATTGATAGAATATGGGTTGAGTAAATCACATTTCAAAGAGCCTTAAGTAATGAATAGAGAATGGTATAGTTTTGTTGGAGATAAACCAAAACACCATGAGGTGCTAAGTTCTAACATGGTGTTTCTAGGGATCACTAGGATTGGAGACCCTTCCATGTTAGGAGAAGATGCCTTTCGTTGATCGGTAAGAGTCCCTAATGAATGGGCCAATAGGGATGACATGCATGTGAATTCAAAATGGCCCCCATTCCTCTCCAAGGATAGATAAATCTTTTTAACCATTCATACATTGTTGTAATGTTGTGAGATATGGATATAAGAGCTATCCATGAAGGGATCGTGAACCTAGGGGTTGTTTAGTTTTTTATTGGGGAATCTCAGGCCTTATTCTATGTGGTTTCAAAACAAGTAATGTGGGAAGACAATAAACCAGGAATGGATAATAACATTACTACATTGATAAAGGGATCAATATACAGTGAAATAATGTCAAGGATGTCAAATCCAATTGAATAATCTAGTTATAGGAATTATAAATCATGGTCTAGAATTAGCTAAGACAATTGTAGTTGGGAATAGGTGGTCACATGTTACCAATAGTAATGGAGGAAACCATATTATATGTATTAAGGAAAATAACATCTAGATTTAAGTAGGGAGCCTTCTTTAGGACAAGAACATTATCTAGGAACAAGTTAATTGGTGGGGTCAAAATTTTATAGTGAATCATAGTGGAGTACTTTTTGATAATTGAGTTTTTATTACTAGTTTTCTTTAGGTTAGAAAAAAGAGTAAGGAGCCCAATTTCTATAGTGTTGGTTGTTTTAGATCAAACTTCAAAGACATGATGATTGTTTATGGAGAACATAATATTCATGAAGTTTTTGGGAACCCTAAAATTTTTGTTTGTTCCAAATGAATATGTTATTATGATGAGGAGGAGTAACAAATCATTATTCTAGATTTTTCCTAGACCAGGGGGTCCAACGAGCATGGATTAGTGTTTACTAGGGCCAAAAAGTGATCTCTAAGAGATTTATTCCTTGTTTATTTATGGTGTAACATTATACTAAACACAAGTGATTATGAATTTAGTGAGAAGAGAAAATATGTTTTCTCGAAATTCCATTTTGTGGGTTCTTATCTTGATAGGATTTCTATCTCTTTCACTAGAAGTTTATGGAATTGTGATTTTGTTTTCCCCATGATAAATTTTAAATGTCATTAATCTTTGAAAAAAGTGAATGAAATTTACAATAATGATGAAGGTAGGCCTCGTATATGGTAAATTTTATACAATAGTTGAATTATGATACCTAGGGTCAATATTAATCCAACATCCATTTGGGAAGGAGATGAAAATAGTTTAAATATTCACCCAAGGTTTTCGGGTTAGGATTAATTGTATTGGACAATCAGGCCAAAAATTATTTTGAATCACTCTATGGTAATGATATCTTCTAGTATGACATCAAGGATCACAAGGATCATAATTAAATTTCTTTAGGTACATGATGTTTTTTTAGTGCTTCTAAGGATGATATGTTGATCCACCTCTGGCATGGTTAATTGGAGATACATTTTCCCATTTCCAGAGGCTAGGAACAGTTTGGGTAACCAATGGTTCTCAAGACATGAAGTATGATTTATGGGTTGACGCCCTTAAATGATTATGGATGAATCTATTACTCTATAAAACCAAGGCTAGGATCTTATGGTTTTTTAGATTGAATGGAAGTGGGTGATGATCTTAATATTTTACCATTATGTAGTGGGACATATCATCCTTATAGTTTAATGTCATGTGAAGGGTTGTTTTCCTTGTATTTCAACATCATTAAATAATGAAGTGTCCTCTTGAATATTAATCTCATGCATGATGGTCATTTTCATGAAATTTTGAGTTGTGTGATTATAACATGGAATAAGAAATTTCTTACACAAGACTGACCCCATATTTAGAGAGAGGTCATTTTCACTTCTTATATTATTGTCGGGCTAAGGATTTGAGATATGGACCTCACTATGTGTCCTATGATAAAACAAATCATGCTATATTTAGTTTTTGGTTGAGAAATTTCCATTATAGGTTTAACCCATACATAGGGAGGTGAATATTCCCTTTTATATTACTACTAGATATAGGATTTGATATCTAGATTTCACTACATTTCCAAAGATGGTAGGAATCAGAAAACACAATATTCATGAAGAACATATTCTTTATATAGGTATAGCCCATATATAGGGGGTTGTTTTATAATATGACTAGAAAATTGATTGGAGATCGGGGTGTCAATATGTATATTGTTATAGAAGGAATAAGGCTGCACATAGTTCTTGAATGATAATATCTCTCTATATGTATGCCCCATAAGCAAAGGGGTATTTTTTATTTATTTTTTCTCTGGAGCCATTATTTGAGATGTGGGAATCACTAGGTATCATGTGATTCATGAATAAATCAAAACATGGTTATTTTATGAAAAACACTCTATATAAGACTGATCCATATTTAATTTGTGGCATGTTTATGTTTATATTGCATAAAGAACCAGGATTGTAGATATGGCCGTCACTATGTATTACGTGACAGAAGAAATCAAGTCACACATAGTTAATGACTGTAAAAAACATCTATGTAGGTCTGAACCATAATTAAAGGGTGTATTTTTTCATTTATATTATTTCTAGACCAAGTATTTGAGATCTGGGAATCATAATGTATCCTCTGTTAAAAAGAATCAATCCATAGGAAGTTCTAAAATAGAAAACAGTCTATGCAGTTCTGACCCAAACTTGAATGGGGAATATTTTAATTTTTATTGATGCTAGACCAATGATATGAGACCTGTGTGTCACTATGTAACTCGTGAAAAGAATCAAGACAAACATATTTCTTTATTGAAAAACTCTCTATCCAGGACTGAACCATACAAAAATGGGGATATTTTTTATTTATATTATACATTGATGCATGATTTGAAATTGTAGAATCAGAATGTATCCTGTGATATCAGGAATCAATCCACACGTAGTCCTTTAAAGGATAACTCTTTATTAAGTTATAACCCATACATAAGGTGAGGATTTCTCCATTTATATCATGAATAAACCCCAGATTTGAGATATGGGTGTCACTATGATCCTTGTGATAGTAGTAATGAAGGCATAATAGTTATTGAATGAAAGACTCTCTATAAAGGTCTAACACATGACTAAAGGGGGGTATTTAAATTTATATTGTTTTTGGACCCAGGATTTGAGATATGGGTGTCACTATTAGTCCTTTAATTGAAGGAATTATGTCGCACATAATTCTTAAACTGAAAACTCTCTACATTGGTCTGACCAATATGTATGTAAATGTGGGAACGTTTCATTTTATAAGGTATCTAGACCTTGGATTTGAGATTTGGGAATCACTACATATCCTGTTATAGTAAGAATCAATCCACACATCATTCATAAATAGAAAACTCTCTATACAGGTATAACCCATAAATAAAGTGTAGGGTATTTTTGTATATATATATATATATATATATTAGCTAGACCCATGAGTTGATATCTAGGAATTACTACGAATCATGTTATATTTGGAATAATGGAACCTGTGGTTTTTGATCGAAAAACTCTCTATGTAGGTATGATACACAATTAAAGGGGTTATTTTTCTGTTTATAATACGGTTGGACCCGTGATTTGAGAACTAAGTGTCACTACATATCCTATGTTAAAAGAAAGAACGCCATATATAGTTCTTCAATGGAAAACTCTCTATGTAGGTTTGAACCATATGTAACGGGGGGAATTTCTTAATTATAGTAGGAATGAACCCATGATTTGTGATTTGGGTGTCACTACATATCATATGATATGAGGAATCAAGACACAAATAGTTCAAGATAATAATTTTTAATGGACACATGATGAGATATCTTGAAATCGCTACATATCTTGTGATAGTAGGAATCAATCGACATATAGTTCTAGAATATATCTTGGTTGGGTAACAATGATGGATGAGTGGTTTCCTCTCTAGGGATGACCTTAAATCATCACATATTTGTGATATAAGGCATCTTGTGTTCATCATATTGGGTATGGATATAGTTTAATATATTGTTATGAGGATGTATTTCATATAATTTAATTGTCATGCGGTGAGAACATTTCCCATGTAGTTTAAATTCATGTGGTAAGGATGATGAATGATATGTAGTTTATATTCTTGATAATGAATGCCATTGTAAAACTCGAAATCGTGTGACTAGAATGTATTTTTTATAGATTAAAATAATGTGGTAAGGTTTTTTCCATTCAATTTCACATCTTCCAATAACCATAACATCAATTAAGTTAACAATCACATGTTAATGATGCCCTCCTTTTAGTATAATGACTTATGGTAAGGAATAAATCAATGAAGTTTAGAATCACACAGAAAGGATTTCCTCCATGATGTTAAACATCCTTCGGTAAGGATGAATTTCATGAATTTTATCATCATATGGTATGTATGTTTTACTTGTAGTTTAATTTATGCTGGTAAGTATGGCTTCCAAAAAAATTAACATCATGTAGTATAAAATTTTTCCATTCCCTTTTGAATCCTATAGTTAGGATGATGGAAGCCCTATGTGAAAATTTTGATAATTAATTCATAAGAGCCCATACATTTTTTGGAGGAATGATACGTTCAAAATCCATTGTGTCCAATGAGTATGAAACATTATAATGGACCTTGTGTATGATATAAGGTCCCCCCCACACATGGGTTCCATCTATAGAGGTTTCTTTCTTTGTATCGTCCAGATTGAGAAGACCAAAAACAGTTCTCATTATAGGAATGCATGAATAAAAATATTTTTATTGATGGAAAACACATTCAGATTATGATTAACCTCAAGGTCGTGCAGGAAACATAAAAATTTCCCATTGAATCATTCCAACTTATCAAATCACTTTTGTGATAAATCATAGTCTGAGAGTTGTTCACAGATAGATATTTGTAACGAGTGAAATTATTCTTCAATGGAAACATTGCCTCAATTATGTACAATAATGTGTATGAAGTCACATTTGAGGCCATACATGAAGTGGTACAGTAGGGCGATAAATAATTAAGAAGCTTGTATGGACAAGAAATATTTCCCATATCCACCATTTATTGGAGTATATTTAATATAGTATTATTTCTAGCCTTTATATATCCATTTCCTCTACATGATAGTGGGATAAATTGTTGGGTTAGATGCTATTCTCCTAGTACAATATTGTCAATCTGGTGGAATACAAGTTTATGAAATTTTATGTTAATATCATCTGAGTGAAACTTTATATTGTTATGATATTAGATTTTATGATGTTGAAAATATTTTTCCTCCAAAATTAAATTATGGGTATTTCTTCAAACCATTTGGAAAAAAATTCAACATCACTAAATATGTAATGAACTTCTTAGTCATTGATAGAGGATATGGACCTATAACATCCATTTCCCATACAAAAAATGGTCATGATTAATTAGTTTTATGTAGAAACAATGGGTTTTGATGGATAATGTTTCATGAATAAGGAATGCATGAAATTTTGTGGTGAATTCTATATAGTTTTATATCATTCTTATCTAGTAGTTACCATGTCTCTTGATTTAGTGGGTTATTATGGTTCTAGATTTTTGAGAAACATAGGATACAATATGGACTTCTTCCAGGGTGGTGGAAATCACTCCATAGACTATGAATCTGAGAAGGATTCCACAAAACATCTTTTTTGGATGTCTTTTTTTCAATTGGATCCTCCAAAAGAGTGAAGATAACTACTCGATGCGATGTATATTCTATTTTGACTTGATCATATTGGAGGGTCCCATTCTAGAGATAATAGACTATTATATCTATCTATTTAGGGGTTGACATTAGATTATCATGTTATAGAGAAGTGTTGACCTGATTGAATTTCTCAATTTTGGAAATGAAGAAAAATGTGACCTCAATTTGGTGTGCGATATGGAAAACCACTTCATCTTTATTAGAGTCACCTAGTACCGTGTATACATAAGTCAAAAATTCAAGTTGAGAATTTTACGATCGAGAAACATAATCAAATGTTTTGAAAGGAAATTCCTTCCTGAACACTCTAATATAACTGTTTAAAGGGGATAATTCTTCACTATGGATGGCGTACTCACCGTAAATTTGTTTGGTCCCTGGCCCTAAATCCCCTTTCATGTTTTGGTATGATATCTATAGCTATAGGGGTAGTTAAAAGATGTCATTGAGGGCTTGGTAATTTTCCAAATTACTTTTACAAGTGTTAGACAATGAGAAGGGGTATGTAAAATTTATTTATCGAAGGAAAAAAACACAACCCCTTGGCTGACTGGGTAGAGCATCATGTATTTAGTCCTCCTGCCAAAAAGACATTGGGAGGAATCGTCAAAATACATTTCCAATAATTTGGGAGTATCAGTGGTATATAGAACATCTTCATCTTGAAGTTTGTTGTCTAATGGTGTGCTTTCCTAGGTGGTATGTTCTTTGTGGAAATCAGCAAGGGCCATCTCCTAAGCTGCATTTTTCTACACGAACTGGATGTCATTTTATTATAGAATAAATTCCCATAAAGAAAATGTCCATGTCAATATACGATATCCAATAATTTTGAGTAGGTAAATGGAATAAAGCATGTGGAATTTGTGGTTCTTGAAGTAATGTCTCAACTTATATACAAAAAATATGTGTTTGAGTCAGTTCTTCTCAATTTATAAATATTGACTCTCGGTACTGTTGATTATTTGATGGAGGTACTAGGGGCTATTTTCATTCCCTACATCATTTTTTGGGGAGGGTACCATTAAATCATTCCATGGAGTACACATATAAGAGAAGTATCCTCCCTTATACTAGTGGTATTAAGGCCGACATGTGTAGTATGAACATCATAAAATTATTAAAATCCACCTTGAATTCCTAAACCTAATGGTAGGTGACTCAAATCCTCATCAACAAGGTGAAGGGGAGAGATCTCCCATTTAGGATAGTTATGAAAAATAAATTTAATAAAGGATCCATTGTATCCCACTTAGTTATTTATGATTCCAAGGGAAACATTGCTATGATTACACTAGTATTTTTCAGATAAACCTAGATGCTACAATGGTGAACTGAAAATCCTTGTAATTTCCATAACATGACACTAAAATAATATTTCAATGGGTTCATCTTTAGTATGTGCTACTGGAACATACAAATTTTTGTTTGGAGAATTGTTAGATGATCACATAAATTTTGAGAATTAATTTCCACTTCCTCAACATAACACTATGGTATTCATAACAAAATGGATTAAATATATAGAACATGGTGAATTGGTAAGTAGAGCCCACAATATTTAATCTAAATGGAATAAATAGGTAGAAAAATATCCCTTGAGGTGCATTGAAGGTAGTGACTTCTTCTTCTTTAGAGGAAATTTTTATATGATTATACATTGAATATCCATCCATGATTGAATGTTACTGGAATCTAGTAGTTTCATCAATCACTAGTATAAAAACTTTATAACGTCACATTTTTCAGGTCATTTTTTATAAACCAACTTGAAAAATACATTTTCATAATTTTTTCACATCGGTTATATAATAACTGACATGAAAAACAATTTTCATGACTTTTTTACTTTGGTTATAAATAACCATCATGAAAAAATATTTTTCACATTGGTGATTAAATAACCGACATGAAGAATCAATCTTAATGACACTTTCATGTCGGTTATTTATTAACTAGCATGAAAAATGTTGAAAATTTTGTAGTTCATTTTACAAATTTCTATTTGAGTGGTAATGGTGCTAAAACAAACTTATAGATGAAAATTAATTGACATTGGATGTTGGTCATCTCTAAACTAAGTCTTAGATAAAACTAGAATCCAATGGATATAAATTTTTGAAAATGTGTATTTGATACTTTTAAATTTTAAAAACAATTTATTACACTACAATTTTATTTTTATGTTCATTTATATGCTTTCAGACCCCACTAGTATTTCTTCCACAATCAACCACTTCAACATAGTCAACATCCCACTGATTCAACTCTTTAAACATTCAAAAAAATTCTACTAATTCTTCCTTCGGTGAACTCATCATGGTATTTATAATTATTTTTCATTGATTTCATGTGTTTCTGGTTGGTTTTATAAATTGACAATCCATTTAATTATTCTATATTTATGATCAAGAAGGATCCCTCTTCAGATGATGATAAAATGAAAAAGGTTTGTTCAGAGTTTCAAATTCCATCTTAGCTGCCACAACTTCATTTTACTAATGAAATATATTATCTGAAGAAACTTATATCGATGAAGAGTTTGATAAGATTTAAAATTATTTCAATGATTTTGGATTTTTAAGATTCCATTATGTTTCTGTAATTTTTTTTCATTTTAATGATCATTTATTTCTATCTAATGGGGTAATTTTATTTGAAAATTTTAAAAATTGAATTTTTTATATAATTTATAAAATAAATGATGTATAAAATAGATATTTGACATAAGATATAAAATAACTGGGAAAAAATGAAAAAATGGGTTTTTATATTGGTTATAAAGAAAACAATGCCTTATGTCACTTTTCATATCAGTTATAAAATAACCAATGTAAAAAAACTACAAAATAATAATTTTATCATTTCTCATATAAACTGACGTACATAAATATGATTTTTCACATCAACTTTAATAACATTTCCCTGAAAACCGATGTAAAAAACCTAGAAAACCATACACGAATAATGTTTTTTAATAGTGGATCTAGATATATTTGATCATAAATGGGAAAACATAATTTTGGAAGGTTTCTAATGGTCCCTAAAATAAATTTGGACCCTAATAACCCCATTACATTTCTTGACAGGGATGATTTTAGTAATCAATATTGAGTATTGAAAATCCAAAACAACATTTTATTAACTAACATGAATGTATTTCTCCATTCGTTGTTGATAATTTTTCATCCATTGATTTATTCCCTTTTATAATTAAAGAGAAACCATACATATAGTAAAATGTTTCAATAAAAAAGATTCCTTTTTAGAAATTGAAATTTCATCATGCACCAAGCCATGATAGAGGTTATTCATGTTTTAATTATCTATATATATATTATATTTTTTTGATTCAAACCATAAATTCATTCTAAATATAAATTTCATATCAATTTCAATTATGAAACTCTTTCAGTTTTTATTTATATGTGATGAATTTTAATAATTTATCATTAAAATAAGAATCTTTTCTTCATGTTCACATAACACACCACCGTGATATATGTTTTGATGACTTGTTTGTTACTCAGTTTTGGAATGATGTTTTCATTAATTCAAATTAAAACATCACATCCATTTCTCTTTATTATATGCATTTCTCTTTGTTACATTCTCCTACACACACATACAAAAAATATTAGGATGAATAATTTTTAAAGTTATAGACTTCTTCATAGAACATTTTAACGTTTTATACAAAATTTTATCAACAAAAAATTGAAACATGTTATATGTAGTTTAATATGGATGATATCTTTTAAAAAAAATATTTTAAAATTTGATCCATTATCATGATGTAAATTAATAAAATTTCTTATTCTTATGAATTTATGTTTACATAAACCATATATTCATCTTGTATCTTCTCATATGGCTTAACCATAATAGAAACATATTGATAGAAATTTCGTTTATTCATAGAATCTTTCCCCTACTTCTTCCTTGATGAAATAAATATTTTGGGAAAATAATTCTGAAGAAAAAAAATAATCATGTTATTCAAGAGTATATACTTTTTTTATGAAATTAATACAGTATGATTGAAATAATCTTCTTCATAATTATTCATTCACTCAAATTTTCTCTATATCTTATAATAAAGATAAGAATCCCATTCACATTTTTTAATAATGTTATGAACTCTGTATACTATGAACTCTCATTTTTCTATGTGATTAAAACATAGTAATTAATATTTTAGGGATGTAAATAATATAATATAATCAAATAATCATCCTCAATGAAATTAGACGCACCTCACCATTTAATTCCAGAGCATCAACATAGTAATAAAATCATAACGCAAAACACCAACCATAGGTAATCCCCTAGTTAGATAAGTCAATCATTTTTTCACATCAGTTACCCTAGAAGAAAATATGTATTATTTATATTAGTTGGGTAGTATTACACCTCTAAGGTCACTCATGGAAACATAGTTTATACTAATAATGACCCTATCCACCATAATATACTCTCACTATTAGATGAAATTTGTCTATAATGTTTGGATTTTTGTCCATATGTAACGACTCTAACTATTTACAGATATCCACCCATAGGGACGTTCTCAACCGCAACCTATCTCTCCAACATCACAATGGTTATTACGTTACCAACCATCATGTACTCACACTATTTAAAGGTATAAACCCATATAGAATCTCCCACCTTGATGTGAATTATCAACATTATATATCTAAAACCAATAAAACATATTATAAAAAACTATTATAAAACTATTTACATCATCAACATAATCTTCTATCAAAATTATTAGTGGCTATAATTATGTTAAGAACCTAAAAAAATGAGAAGAATCACCAATCATAAAAAATAGATTCAGTCCCAATATTATATATTTTAAATTCTACCTATACATTTCATACAAAAAAATGTTCCTTGGGAATATAGTAAAATTAAGTGGATATATTAAACCCCCAACAAGGACTACCAAAACCTAGATATGATGGTGTTATTTAGCATATCACTATCATTAAACATATCCCAGGTTGTTACAGGTTACACATAATCATTACAAGTTATGTCATATTAAAACACATCTTTTAACAAAACCCCATCATCCATTATACCCTTCCTCACTCAAAAACATTTTTATATACAAGAGGGAAGTTAATATAATTGATTATAAAGGATTCAAATGTCTCCAACACTACAAAATCAAACCACTAGATCTACTATACATACAAAAAAGATTTTAATTAATGAACCTGGTGGAATTATCCATGCTAAATATTAAACGACCATATGCTAATTATGGAATAACCTATATATAAATATACTTTACCACAATTTTTCTAATATTGTGAATTCCAATCAATACCTATATATAGAATGGTCATATTGAGACCATATATGTTCCTCATACATCTCTTTACCCATTATTGAAAGAAAAAACAATAAATTTGGGAATTTTTTCAAAAAGGTGGCACAACCATAATGAAATGTTTTTATTACTAGTGTCAAATATATTAAAATTATTAATTAATATAATAATAAATTTACTAAAATCATTCAAATATTCTAATCTCAAGATACATACATAATATTTCGAATTAGGCATATAGTTTCCATAAAAAATATAAAACATTGTGTTCATAACAACATGACATCATATTTTAGATATTCTTATAATTTAATAAATATATATCTTAGAAAAAAAATCAATTATTAAAATTGTAAAATTAATAATTAATTTTTTTTATTATTATAGAATATATTTCTATATGTTCTAACAATTAATTTTCTATCATATTTTTTTCCTTAAAAAATTTGTCACTATATAGTTTTTAATCATTACAATTTTTTCATATTGAACATATATTCCATCACTATAATGGTCATCATGACTTATTTATCTATTAATCCAATATAATAATTATCAAGTACTACTGTGAAGAATGTGTCCCAGAAAAAAATTATGGATTAATTCAAATAAATATATAAAATTTTAGACTTAAGACACCTACCTCAAATCGATGATAAGTAAACATCTTTAATAATTATTTATAATTCATTTACACAGTTACTATATCCAACACTGACTCTGATTAATTATATAAAATATATTATAATGTTTTTTATGAGAGAAAATATTGAAAAGGTGGTAAATGTTCATTTTTAATGGTTATATTAATTAATAATTATGGATTTATTTTTAATAAAATGATCCATGAAAAGTGTATATGTCCACCATTGACTTTACAATGAAAATATCTCATCATTAATCTACTCAATAAATGATTTTTTTAACATCAACATAATAAAATACCATTATCCACTTATATAAATATTTCTATTAAAATGTATCCATATAAATCATATTATTAATGTAATAAATTAAATCATAAATAATTTATTTCATTAATAAAATAATATGTTTAAAAATTTATTCAATACATGAAATTTAATAAAATTATAATGTTCACAAAAAATTACCAATTTCTCACCCAATGATAAACATGAAATTTTTAATAGAATGGTGTGGTCAATATTAAATTCTAATATATATTATATTACAACTTTGGTTTTAATGATTATAACTATAAAATAACTAGAAGAATTTGTTGAACTCATAATCATTGGATTCCCAAGAGTCTATATTGCATAATAATTTAAAACATTTTCCTTTAGGATACTATTAAACCATAACCATAATGGGTAAAGTAAATTATAATAATTCCCATTACCTTAACATTCATAGTTGCAAAAAAATTCCAAATCTAATATAAAAAAGAATACAAAATTCATATTTTTGATCTTACATTCACATTTGAGATTCCCTTTACTATCTAATTTATTCTATATCACCATGTTCCTAAATAAATTTCAATAGTGAAACAATACCTTCATAATTTTATTGTCTTTTTGATCTATATTTTTTCACTATAAACTCAAACAAATTTATATCCAACTCAATTTCAATATAACCAAAATCATTTACTTTCAAAGGATCAAGATTACCACTATAAATCTTGCATTATTGAAACAACTCAAAAAAAATTTCCAACATTGATGGTATTGAAAACTAATATTCCACCTCATCAATAAGTTAGAAAACCTAAATGAGATAATAATTTTACATGAAAACAATTTCTCATTTTCAAACCTTCACTATTTATATCATAGAGAAACTCAAAAAATATTGTATTCTCTGATATATGATTTCAATGGTCTCCTCTTTCTGTATACATAGGATTTAAATCAAATTGAATCATTATTTATAGTATCTTGACTAACTTATTTATGTCATTACATTTCAATCACTACTCTTTAATTAACTATAACCACCACGCCATCATTAACCTAAATTGGAAATGAATAACTCAGTTTCTGAAAAACAATATTCATATAGTTTAATTCTAATAAAGGAATGATAATTTATATTATGATAATGTTCCTCCAATCATTAATTTTCTACCCATAATCCTTGAAAATAATTTACATATGCGTTTATGATATCCAAAAATATTGAAACTATTACCTCAGTTTGACCAAATATTTCTAGATGATATGAAGTTTTATTATATAGATGGATAGTGAAATCATGATTTAATACCATTAAAATATATTATGTAATACAAAAATCATTTTCTGATAAAACTATCCTAAAAAATCACAATCAGTTAAATATTTATTACAAAAATCATTACAAAAGTACCCATTGATATTGAGTAAAATCAACAATAAATGAGATAATTTTTTTTAGTATATAATTAATTTAATGTTATAAAATAAACTCAGTCCACATGTTATTCTCATAACTAGTTATTTGAAATACAATTCAATTTCTTATATTTAATGACTAATGGATGAAAGAAACCAAATTTTTTTTATGAAAACTGTGTGTGATGATTGATTGGGGGGGGGTTTAATATAGTTACACAATAATTTTTGTTTAGGTTCAGAATTTCCATCTATCCTAGAAAATCCAAATAGATCCCACATCCATGAAATGGATTGAAACTATATTGAAAATATAGGTGGTTAAATGGGGTATCAGACCCAATTTCACTTACAAACTCACATTGGTTGAGAAGATTTGATGTCGGGATCACTATACCTTTTTGAAGGGTGTTATTTCACATTTTAGGACACTCTCATAAATTTAAAATATGTTCATCAATATCTTCTATATCTTGATATGAGATAAGTTACAATAATTAAAATAATTAGGTGTTGAATCATTCTATGTGTTTATGGGGTATTATTAATGATATCATCTGTATGTATCTAAGGTTCTAGATCTGTCTCCAGTTATTTCTTAGTAATGGGTTGTTGTTTATATTTTGAAGCCATATATTGAAGAACTATAGAGTTTAATACCATCATTAAAAGATTTTTATATTTAAAGGGTGGGATTGAATATTTATAATGCAGTCAACATGTCCTATATATAGTATGATTAAAACCCAAAATATTTAATTTAGGTCATGATGTTTAAATATTTGTGGAAAGGAAATGTAACGCCCCGACCCCAGTTACCCAGAGTCGGTGCATTATTGCGTAACATTGGCATGATCACAAATGATCAAGTCTCGAATGACTTATTAGTTTAGTAGCCTTGGAAACACTAGATACATTCATAAATGTTACATTAAATCATAAAGTGAAAATCTACAATAACAAAGTCTCCATAGTCCACACTCATATCCTCTTCTGACTATCCATGCAGGTCATTCATAAAATACTTCTTCACATCCTGGAAAATATTAAAACATTGAAAGGGGTGAGCTCAGATGCTCTGTAAGGATAATAATATTGCGGAAGCTTTCATAAATAAACATTAACATTTAAGGCAATTTATAACTAAAACAAAAGCCTTTTGAACTTGAACTTCAACATAATATGGAAAAAGTAAAATGAGACAATTCCATTTACTTCTTCACATGGATATTCTACTGTTCGAATAATCACATACAATATTAATAACCACTTTCATAATGATGGAATGCATAATGACAAACTATCATAAACACGTTGCCAAGCCCTCGTGCCAAGTCTACAATAAGATTTTGTCAAGGCCTCGTGCCCAGACACTAGTTTTTCTCATGAGACCTGCCGATGCATCGAGGAGCTATAGCGGGCTCCACCCGTCACTTATTAAGTCCAATGCATTCCTCATATGAATAGGTTTAAACATATCATAAACCATAACATAATTGTATCACATAAAACATGCATAAAGGAAACATAAAACTTCCACATTTCAATCACAAGATATCAATACAAAACATTGATATAATAGAAACACTTTCAAAACCATTTTCAATACCAAAATAAAAGAAAGGTAAAACATGGTATTTGTTTTTCTTTTAAAAAACGGTATGTCTTGTAGAGGAAGCTGAAACTAAAATAATGGTCACGGTGGAGGAGAAGTCGTTGTCGCTGCATACGTACGACAAAAAAATTCCCTTTTGTCGTTTAGTAAATGCTTCGTATAAAAATATTTCTTTTGAAAAAACATAAAAGTCAAAGAGGTTTATACACCGTATAAAAGAAATTTGTGTATAAAACAAAATATGCATCAATGAATGGAGATTGAGATGAAGTCCTTACAAAGATAATTTTTAAAATAAAATAGATCTATTATGTGTATTCACTATAATTATACATAAAGAAATTAAAAATACAAGATATGACATAATAATATCATGACATAATTTGAAAGTAGGCGATTAACCCAAAGAATGGAAATTGGGTTAAAAAGTTCCCTTACCTCGTGTCCGACTTGACTCGACTGCTCATTATCCTCCGAAATAATAAACTAGAGTTAATATCTACCTTCTTAAGAACCTTTTTCTAGTTCATTATTCATTTTATATCACTTATTACCATGTCATGAACATTATGTAATTATTTAAGTTAATAACAGTCGTTTTGTCGATCTTTGGTACTTGAGTCAAAAATATATTTCTTATAATTACAAGTTGTTCATGTGTCGAAATATCCATTATATCCATAATTATGTTAATGATTTAGATATAATATATATAAAATATATCCAGTATATACATTCATTTATAATATTACAAAACATTTAGAGGTAAGAAATTAAATGCACCGTTCATGGAGACTGTAAGCCGTACGTACGCATGAACGCTACTTTCATTTCTATTTCATATTTAATGGAATGATGTTATAATTATATAAAGTTATAATATAATTCCATTATAATATAATGTATAATACCATTTACTCCATCATTTATACATCCCACATATGGCATTAACGATTCAAATCACTTTGAGGGGGCGGTAGTCCGCACTTCCTAAAATGTAATTATCGCGTTTACCCATAATGGAAATCATAAAGGTATGCCATAAATTTAAAATACATAAGCTTAAGTAAATCATAAACATATTATATATCATATATAAATATAGTGACATCTTAATGGCCACCTTTGATGGTGTTATATGAGTGTTGAACAATCATCGTTTCGTGAGGCAGAAATTCGCCATCCACAGAAACAGTATGTTCTTTAATCATTAGATGTAGGTTTGTGTAAGTTTATCTCGAATTCTTCTTATAACAACATCCTAGTATATTGAGAATACTGTTGTTGTTACAAAAGAAAATAATAAAAAGAGTTTAGGGGGTTGGAGAAGACAAATAAAATAAAAGAACAAAAGAGAAGACATTACATTAAAATCTGGTAACTCTTTTGATTTGAGCCAAAGGCTTCCTTGAGAAGAATTCTGCCCAAAGTGAGGCTTCTAGGAGTAAGGGAGGGAATCCGAGACAAATTGCTTGAAAGTGTGAATATGGTGTTAGAGGTGGGGGCCTTTTATAAGTGGAGAGGAGGGGCACTCTTGAAAAGTAATGAAATATTACTATAATATACAATTATTTTCGGATTATAAAGGTCCCAAACATCTATAATTTGAGGATAAGGTGATAAGGGTTCGAAATCTACCCATACAGTGGGTTTGGACATGTGTAAGCCTTGGATTTTACATTATCTTTTCATTTTATTTAAATCGTTAATTAATGCGGTAATCGCAGCATCATCATAGTGTCATAAATAATTTAACTTATTTAATGTCTAAAAATTATAAAAAATATATCATAAAGTAGGAAATCTTTTTATCTTTTTAATTAATATTTATAGTCAAAAATATGACTTGTATAACCCCATTTAAAATTGTTTTAGTAAAACAACTCTTGTTTGTGTCCTTTTTATTTTAACATTAAATAAAAAGTTATTTATGTCCTTTTCCTACCAAAGTGGCTCCATGGGGTTCCCAAGTTGACCCATGGATTTTCTTGGTCGGCCATGACACATCAAATAGTGGTTGGACAAGTGTAAAGGTCATTCCATATTTTTATAATACTATTTTTACCTTAAATTTCACTGATTACCTTTAATCGCGATTAATTATACTTAAAAGTTACTATTCACCAAAAAATTATTTTAATCCCATTGAACCACATTTTACTTCATAATGACAACTATGTATGTCAGATTTTTGAAAATCAAATCACAGAAGTGGTAATGTTTCATTTAAACGAAAAATCGGTTTTATAACTATCACTTAGTGGAATCACTATTCATCAAAAATTGATGTTTTTCAGAACAATGCCAAAATTTCACCCTAAGCTATAATTGATATTCCAAATCCAAAAATGATTTCTATTTTAAAAAATTACAAACATATAAGTTTCATTAATTAAATTTATAATTAATTCCCGCTGTCACAACAAATAGCGTGTTTTTAAGAAACAATATATTTCAAAAGATTGACAATTGTTTATATCCAATTTCAAAGTGAAATTAATTCTAATGAACACCATTGGATAAAATGGTAAAAATATATTCTAATTATACTTTAAAACCACTCAATAGTATAACTTATCACTATAAATTATTTTGATTAAAAAAGTTGTTTTAAGTATTTTTCACTATTCATAAAAATTTGGAAGTTCTCAGAAAATTAAAAAAAATTCAACTTTGGATAATTTCGATATTACGAATACAAAAATGAATTCCATAATGAAATATAATATTTCCATAATTTTAAAAAGTGGGTATTACTATTCATAACGGCTACTTTGATTAGTCACGGTGTGTTAGAACTCGAACTTGCGTACAATGCAAGCTATTGCATTATTGAAAGAGAAGCATATAGTGGAAGCATGGGGTGTTACAAGAAATATATAAGGGAACCTATGCATCAGGTATTGAGGTAAAGCCTTAGGAATGCATCCTACATATCATGTTTATTTCCATAATATGAGTCATCATAGTTTGATCTACCCAAAAACTACTGATGGGTGGCAACAAGTAATTAATTCCCATAAGGGTTATTACCCTAGTGATTACCAATAAGATAATATGTTCATAACATAAACTAATGTAGATTCACTTGTGGAGAAGAGAGAATTTGATGCCACTAAATGGGGATTAAACAGTTGGCCTCCTTTTTGTGGGTAAATTTAAAATTATAGGGACATGATCATTACAAATATAAAATCCTACATTAGTCATGATAGGTGTGGGGAAAAAGAGATAATAAGTGATCATACACAATGCATATGGATACAAGGCATGTACACTTGGGAACCTTAATGGGTTATTTGATACATATATCAGTCCTTAAGAAGGAATAATATGTTTCATATTTAAAATAAAAATAAAATTATTCATTGTTCAATAGAATATGGAAGGAAATACACCACGGGGTATTCCCATGTGATCCCACTAGACAAGAATAACATGTCTAAGGATGACTTCCTTACTCATCCTAATTTTTTTCTTGAAATGTCTTGGTTGTCTAGAGGGAACGATCTAAGTGTAAGTATAAAATGTTTTACATTCATTTACATGTTTTGATTCTATGTATGACAAGTCTGGGGATTGTTTCATGATCCGACTGACATGATCAAGGGATGATACATGTCAAGGATTCCATTTTTAAGGATCTTCTCATGATTTAAGAACACATTTCAGAATCCTAATACATGAAATATTTTTCTTGTCAAGAGAAAATTCATGTCATCAAGGAAGACATGTTTAATGGTTTTAGATGATCTAGGAAAAATCATTGAGGGATTTTGCATCATTTGGCGGACATGATTAGAGGATAGATATTTTATCTAGAGGATATGTCTTCTGGAATATGAATTACATGGTTGAAATTAATTGAGGGATCCATGCGATTGATGTATTAATTCTCTAGGATATCATGTGATCAAGATAGGTTGTTCAAAGGTCATGATAAACTAACATGAAAATCAGTGTATCCTCTTTCACCCATGTCCTTCGTATTTTTTCCCATATTTATTGAATATATTATGTAATGTATGTTGACAATTATATTATTGTGGTTTCTAGTGACCAAGTCTACATATGGAAATTATTTTTCAAAATTTGGGAAAAACAACTTAGGTCTTCCATGTTACCAATAGGGTGATCACTCAATGTGCATATTCATTTCATGTAATCTCTTTTATATTTTTTTATTTTACATTATAGAGGACCATTGAGAAATTGTTTAATTCCAATATGATAATTCAACTCTTCCATTCTCCCTTTACCCTGATCTCATTCTCCCATTTTCCTGAATCTTTGTCTTCTATCATAAATATCCCCACATCTATTTCATTTTTTAATATAATTTTTTTCTTTATATTGGATCTATTCAGATGATTTTGATTTCAATTTCCACAGTGAAGGTGCCAAAAGCATTGGCTTGATGTGGTCGAGTGAGCATTGCATCACACGCTTCACATAAACATATCAGGGGTCATTCTTGAATCCACGTTCATTTTGTGTGATAATATATTTACCATATTATTTCCCCATCATAAATATATTAATGGTACTTGTGGATAATCAAATGGCCATCATTTATTGAACTTTTGAGGATTAACAAACTTTGTAAAATTAGACCATATTGTGTGGGAGTCCTCATCAGATCATTATAACTATCAAATATGCAATCATATATCAAATAAAAATTATATGAGTTCCTTTTATAGGTCACAATAACATACCAAAGGGAATTTGTTGGATCAGAAAGTGGATCATATGAGGTTCATATCCCCTTTCGCATGAAAAATAGTGTACGTTTATTTCTTATAAAGGAACAATCTTTTTCAATTTTTTTTATAAATCTCCAAGGTGATAACCAATCGATTGTCTATGAGGGTGTGGCATGATAAAATGGTGTCGTATGAAACCTATTTCTAATGAAATTTACATATCGAGTGTCCCTTGCATAACAAGGGTGACATGTTAGTATGGATTTCATGGGATAAATAGACTGATCATTCATAACTGATGAACACTTCAAATGAAAATCCACATAACACCCCATTTTCATTAACCCTAATATTTTTCAGTTTTCTATTCTATTTTTTTATTTACCAAATGATTATTTCCTTGTAATCATATCATTGGATGGATATGTACGGGGAAACTAAAAATTCTTTTTTGATATAAAGGTGACATGGCCCTTGGTGGCTCTATCAGGTCTTGTGAATTTCCTAAGAAAATAATATAAAAGAATGTATAATTACATCACATAAGGATTCATAATTTTCAATTTTTTTATTTCATAAGGTGAATTATGAACATTTTAATTTATTATTGATTGATATGTTACATGGTATGATGAATTCATTCCATGAAATCTATATGATCATCAAATATTTTTATTAGGCCATCGCAAAATTATGAGACCATGTCAGAGGGGATTCCCATAATCATTAATGGATCACAGAAATCCTATGATCTATTTGTGTGACACTATAAGGTTCCTTTGATCATGTGTAATATCAGGGGTCACACTATCCATGTAATTTTTCTTCTTGATCTTCATATATCTATGTCACTCCTTCCTTTCATTATGTAGAGAATTTAATACCTACGATTTCAATATTTTTTCGATCCTAAAAATTCTTATACTCATTTCAGAGTCATCAAAAAATTCCCCTCCCCAAGAAGAGAGGTTCTAAGGGGATATGACACATTTATAAGGATTTTAAAAGTTCCCTTATGTCCCTGAGTTTTTCAATGGTAGGTGTTCCTAAAAGAAATTTTGTTTTAGGTGAAAGTTCACATTAAAAATGACTATATTATTAGGGGAAATAGGGTCCACTCAGTTGACTAGTAATTCAAATTGTCAAAGATTTTTTGACCTCCACTCTCTTGGATGATCACTTCTCAAGAACCTGTCAAAAGAGAGCTTCACATGTCTTTTTCACAAGACCCAATCATGTGATATCGCTACATAAATTTGATGCACTAATACTTTTTTTAAAAAATATTACTTAATGGTCATCAGTAATTTTGTTGAGCCATGATATATCACTTGGAAATAGGTTTACTTCACCTACTCTATATGATTTCAGGGGCTATATTGTAATCGATTGATCTTTAAGAGATTCATGTGACCTTTATATGGTCACACATTTGTGTGTTTTTAAACCCATCATGTGACTAAAAAATGTTCCCTAGTTCACGCGATTCATGAGGCCTATACTTGGTCATGTGATCTGGAACATTTTTATGGGTCATGCGACTCACATGATTCATCTGGGGCTTTGTGCTTCCTTTTTTTCCTTTTGAAAAAGTTTCATGGCTCAGCTGATATTTACTTTATACTTTTTTTTATATCTTTGAGTTATTGAACATCTTCGGATGTAGTTGAAATGTGGGCCATGATTTATGGGAATCACAATGTCAACCCTCATTATAGGGTCTTTTCTAACAATGAGGTTTTTAAATAGTTTCTTTTAATTGATCTTTGGAGCTACCAACTATCTCTGGTGATTCCCTTGTATAAATTATACCTTCTAGATGATACCATCATCCCCTCCCTCGACTATAATCTTCCCTCTCACTAGTTTTCATATTCCTATAATTTTATTCAAAAAAATAATTATGAATATAATCAAGTGGGTTGTGGAACCATGTTAGGGAATTTAATTTATATTGGTTAATTCTCCTTTGGGTTTAGATGGTCGTGATCTCTCTCGATAGTCATTTCCCCAGAGCTATTCGAGCATACTTGTTTTCTATTGGTATAATTTGATAAGTTGAAGAATATTGATGTAGGACCTATACTCTCATGGAAAATTCTCTGAAGAATGATTCATGAAATTATGGTTATGGAAAAGATGCTCAGTGTTATATAATGAACTTCATGATATCCATTTTTACAAATTGATATGGATTTCTTAGTTTTCTATGTACCATAAATATGAACACCTCATAGACATGACAAGTCAATGCTTCCATACTAATAAATATTTTCGGTTGTCCCACTGTGAGGTTGAAATTAGTCTCAATGAAATTTTCTGGTTAGGATGAATACATCCTCTCATAGATATATAAGATGAATATACCCCTCCAATGTGGTTTGGGATGTGTAACACCCCAGGTAAATAAAGAATATGACATTTTCATAATTATCCATATTTGTGAATAAAGTATTAATATGACTTAAAATGGGACTCTATGCTCGATGGCGTACCCAACACGCAACAACGAGTTTCTTGGGGAATCTTACGTTGCACTCTAATAATAAAATAATATTATTTTAAATGGTAGTTAACATGTAGCCGTTGTAATGGCGGGAATGGATATAAATAACTAAAATATGATTATATATGTTTTTAAATGTTTTTACATTTATACAATAAAAGATAAAGGCTTAAAATACGGAAAGAATTCAATTTTAGGCATATATGCCCTAGTTTTCACTAAAGGTTCAGTTGTCGCCTTTTGATGGAGAACCGTAATTAAATATAGTTTTGATCACTCTTATACATTATTTTGGACCAAATAAAACTCTTATTAAGAATCGGGACATCAAATTTTACTTTATGTAATTTTTTGGTATCTTTCCAATAAAGTTCATTTTTTTAATGAATAGTGTAAAATGTTGTGTTTTAATTCAAAACCTCTTTTTAATCTAATTTATTTATATGATTAGATAATATTTTGAATTGGTTTTAAAGTGAAGTTAGAAAATATTTTTACCATTAAATCCAATAGTTGTCTTTGGAATTAATTTCACTTTGAAATCGGACTTAAACTAGTGTCAATCTTTTGATACTTATTGTTTCATAAAAACACGCTATTTGTCATGACAGCGGGAATTAATTATTAAATTAATTAATGTTACTTATATGTTTTGAATTTTATAAAACGGACTTCATTTTTGAATTCAGAATATCAAATATAGCTTAGGGTGAATTTTTGGGATTTTTCTAAAAAACTTCAATTTTTGATGAATAGTGAAACCAGTAAGTGGTACTTATAAAAACTGATTTTTCCGTTTAAATGGAATTTTTCCATCATTGTGTTTTGAATTTCAAAAATCTGACATACATGGTTTTCATTAAGAAGTAAAATGTGGTTCAATGGGATAAAAATAATTTTTTGGTGAATAGTAACTTATTAAGTTTTTAATCGCGATTAGTGGTAATTAGTGTAGTTTAAGGTAAAAATGATATTATAAGAATGTGAAAACACCATGACACTTGTCCTACACCTATTGGGTGAGTCATGGCTGACCAAGAAAATCCATGGGCCATCTTGGGGACCCCATGGAGACACTTTAGTTGGAAAATGACAATAATATATTTTTATTTAATGTTAAAATTAAAAATGACACAAACAAGATATGTTTTACTAAAACAATTGTTAAGTGGGGTTATACAAGTCATCCTTTTGATTATAAATAGTCATTGGAAAGATAAAAAAATTTCCTACATCATCGTAATTTTTTTTTTAATTTTTAGACATTAAATAAATTAAATTATTTATGACATCATAATGATGCAGTGATGACATCATTATTTAACGATTAAAATAAAATGGAAAGATAATGTAAAATCTATAAACTACACATGTCCAAAACTTATTGGATGGGTGGATTTGGAACCTTTATAACCTTATCCACTAATTATATCAATGTGGGACCTTTTAAAACCGAAACACATTTTCGAATAAAGTAATATTTCCTTACTTTCCAAAAGTGCCCCTCATCTCCTCTTATAAAAGGCCCCCACCTCTACCTCTTTTCACACACTCCTCAAGCCTTTGGCTCGGCCAAACCCTGCCAATTTACTCTCTCCACATCCCTCTCCTCATCCTAGAGGATTACCTTTGGGCAGAAGCCTTTCAAAGGAAGCCTTTAGGCTCAAATCAAAAGGAGTTACACTTTTAAAGGTAATTCATTCTCTCCTGTTGATTTGTTTTATTTGGATTCTCCAACCCCCTAAACTCTTTTTATTTACTTCTTTTGTAACAACACCAGGATCTTCAATATACTAGGATGTTTTTATAATATTTATTCGACCTACACTCTCACACAACTACATCAAATGGTTAAAGAACATACGGTTTCCGTGGATGGCGAAATTCTGCCTCCCAGAACGATGATTGTTCAATACTCATTTAACACCTTCAAAGGTGGCCATTATGATGTCACTATTTTTATATATTATATATAATATGTTTATGTTTTACTTATGCTTCTGTATTTTTCATTTTTGTCTTACCTTTATGGCTTCCATTATGGGTATACGCGATATCTTCATTTTAGGAAGTGCGGACTACCGCCCCCTCAAAGTGATGTGATTCGTTAATGCCATACATGGGACGTATAAAGGATGGATTTAATGTTATTATATATGATGTTATACTGGAATTATTATATACCTATATATCATTATTATTTATTTCCATTAAAGTGTGAGATATAAATGAAAGTAGCGTTCATGCGTACGTACGGCTTACCGTCTCCCTGAACGGTGCATTTCATTTCTTATCCCCAAATGTAATGTACTATTATAAGTACATGTATATAATGGATATATATGATGAATGATATATCTAAATGATGAATATAATTCTTTAATTAAAATATACATACCTCTCATTTATTTTTAATTCCATTAATATGACAAAGAAATGAAAGTAGCGTTCATGCGTACGTACGGCTTACCGTCTCCATGAACGGTGCATTTTATTTCTTACCTCTAAATGATTATGTTATATTATAAATACATGTATATTCTGGATATATATGATATATATGATATCAAAATCAGGAATGTCATTCTGGATATAAAGAACCTTTGACCACACGAACAACATGTAATTCTAAGAAGTCCACTTTCGACTTAAGAACCAAATATCGGCAAAACAAATATTATTAACATAAATGATTACATAATGTTTATGACTTGGTAATAAGTGATATAAAAGGAATAATGAACTTGAAAAATGTTCTTAAGGAAGTAGAAATTAACTCAAGTTTATTATTCAGGAGATTAAAGAACGATCAAGTCAAGTCGGACCCGAGGTAAGGGATCCTACTCCTCTCTTTCTTTTCAAGTACACAATTTTATGTTATTCCTTTTAAAGCTCATCTTTCTTGTTATTGGGATGATATTTTATATTAAAATTACTGTAATTTTTATGTTCATGTGATGAGAGACCCTATTCTCTCTCATCAATCCATTTTGGATGTTTTGAGTGGCGTCGTTAGGCTGCCGAACTTTCGTAAGAGATCTAACCTCTCTCGTTCTTTTTAAGTACTCTCCTTTATGTCACTTCTTTTAAACTCATCTTTGTAATTTTGGGGGATGTTATTTTATTTTCCTCTTTCTGTACATTTTATTTTAATGTTATGAGATACCCTATTTGATCTCATCAATCCAAATTCAGAAGTTTTATGTGGCGTCGTTAGGCTGCCGAGTTTTCGTAAGGGATTTTTAATCTCACTTTTATTCCCATGAGATTTATGCTACATTTGCCACAAATTCCATTGAGTGGTGTATGTACTGCCCATTATTCTACTCTTTGTGTAATATACTTTCGTTTATGAGTATTTACATCAATGATCTATTGTCCTTCTTTCATGGGGTGTATGTTTTGAAAGATACCCAAGTCGGTAAGGGAACCTTTCACCCTCCTCTTTTTTAAAAGACTTCTTTTGTTGGGTCTTTTAATTTACATATTTTTATGTTGGGATATGTTATCATATATCCTTATTGATTTAAATTTTATGTCCAAGTGATGAGATACACTTTTTATCTCTCATCAACTCATTTTGATGTGACGCTGTTAGGCTGTCAAGGGAACTTCTTAACCCAATTTGGATTTCTTTGGGTTCAACATGTAGTTATTGAATATGTCATCCTTTGAATATGTGTGAATGACCTTTTATTTTTTTACACTTAATATACACTTATATTGGGTGTATTTATATTTGTCACACATATTTTTGAGATTGATTTGTCCTTAATTTAAAGATACCTTCTTTTTAAGGGATTTCATCACATTTGACATTTCTATTGAGGGTTCATTGTTGTTATGCACCAATTCACTCTTATATGGTGTATATACTATCCTTTGGAGTATTATATCATGAATTCATTTATTCTCATGATATTATAATGTTCTGACTAAATGTTATTCCTCAATTATTGTATTCAAGTGTCTCTAATTTTGGTAAAACCCCTTTAACCAAAATATTGTTTTAAATGTTTTAATTATTTGTTCTTATTAATATCCATGTTTTAAAAATGGTTTTAAGGATTTACTTATATGGATATTAATGGTTTAAAATTTTTAGCTTCAAGTTGGTATGGTACACTTTGATTAAAAAATCTTTTTATTAAATGTTTTAAATGGTTTTGGAAATGGTTTTTTTGTATGGATTCATTAATTCAAAATACTAAAATTTTATGTTGTGATTGAAATGTGGAAATGTTTTGTTTCCTTTATGAATATTTTATGTGATACGTGTATGTTATGGTTCTTGGGCATTGTTATGAAAACGGGTGGTTCCGTGATAAACTAAGGGTGGGTGAGCCCGATATAGCTCTCCAATGCATTGGGTAACGCGAAGGAGTGAAACGTTAAGGTTTCTCCGAAGAGATTTTGGGAATATACTGTGATGGGTATTCCAAACGTAACCAAGAGGGTTACTCCCTATGTAATAATGTTATGAATGCCTCAAGTTACCTTTATGTCTTATGTTTTCTATGATTTATTCATGGTTTGATGAGGTATGTTAAAGTGCCTATGTTTTATGGGTAAATTATGATTTCATTCTTATGTATATATGAACTCATGTTTCCTTTCCATATTTTTATAACCCTTACTGAGCTTTTTATGCTCATCCCATGTTTTTGAAATGTTTTTCACAGGTCAAGGGAAAGGTACATGATTTGATGATAGTGTCAAGGATGTGTCAAGAAAGAATCCATGTTTTATTTTCAATATGTTTCCGTTGATGGGAAGAATGAATACTGTCTTTTATGTAACCACTTTATTTAAATGTGGAATGTAATGCAAGTTTGATGATATAATTTTCTAAAACTCTAAACCTGAAAAGATCCTCAATGTGTAATCTTGTAATAACTCAAGATTAAGTAAGGTTTAAGGCTGGGGCCTTATAGTTGGTATCAAAGGTCGGTTTAGATAACTTTAGAGGTTAGGTTATTCTTTAAGCATAAGTGACATTACCATAATGGTTAGGATTTCAGAAAGAGTCCTAGTCTTAGATAAAGTGAATGAGTAAGTGTATCTTAGTGTTTACCTTCTTCATTAGTACATGATGATTTTGTTGATATACTCACACTGACATTTCTGTTTTTAGTGAATGGATGGATCTAGCAGGCACCAAAGTGACAATTGTTTTGAAGGAAACTGTGGTGGTTCTCTGATTAAAAGACTCGATGAAATGGGGTATTCAATGAGGAATCTCATGGCTGTTCTAAACCAACTATCAAGGATTCATGATCAACCACTTCAACCTTGGTGAGTTCTCTAATGCATCATGTACGAGATGGACAACTTGATGTGGAAATTCAGGTAATAATTATTAAGGTAACCATTAGGGTTTATATGATCCTTACTTTTTAGGTAATTATGGGTTACTCTATGATATGATGGAAAATGAAGGGCATGAGATAAACTTGAGGTTAAAATATGTTATGATTATTCATGAAGATTTTATCTCATTTTGGGGAATGTTTTAAGAATTATATAGTTTTGGAAAAAGGACAACACGCAGACCGTGTGACAACCCGTCGCGTCGGACAAAGCTGCGGGAATCGAACCCACAACCAAAGTGCGACTGGTATTTATCACCTACCACTGGACTACGTGAAGTACCTAGTTAGTTTGACTGATTCTTTTTAGTTATATGATTTTATGAATTACGAGTAAGTTTATTTTGTGTTATTTATGAAAATGATTAACCTATCATAGAGGATATGTGATTAGGTTAATTACTTTTCAATACGAGACTTTAGGAGCAACTGATGTTGTTTGGAGATAAATGATACGATTTAACTTGGAAGAATATGTGACTAAATCCTTCAAATATTTGGGTTTCAATCTTATATTGGTTTACATTGAAGAATTTTATGGACAAATTGTTTATCAGATGATCCTTTTTGAACTTTGGGTTTTGTTTAACAAATTTTGGAGATTAAGAATAGATTTTCTTTTTATAAAGGGTTATCCTTTTCTGGATTATCGGATCTTGTACTAGCCTGTTTGGTTTTGGTTAAAGTCTAAAGACATGGGAAGTATATAGTTCTCTTTTGTGGATTAGGTGATTCTCTAGAAGTTGATTATAGTACTCTTAATGCGAAGAAGTCTCCCTAAATACTTGTCTTTTGGAAAACATATGAGTTTCATTAAGGAATCTAGTAAATGTTGAAAGTCAACATGATAAGTGATTATGTTTCCTTATGATTAAAATTCCTCAATAAAAGTAACTTAAAACAAAAATGTTGTCTATTAACTTTTCCTACCGGGGAACCCAACACCGTTTAACCCATAACAAGTTTCTGATTTTCTTATTGCTAACTTTCTCCTAAACATATTTTCTATCACTCTCCATCAGAACATGAACCTATGTTTTCTCCTCCATGTCCATGTTTTCCTACATGGAGTCCTCGTATGGGTTAACTCGGGTGACCTCTGTACTTATCTTTCTTTATTTTAAAGTGATTTTTTTACCGACTCTTGTTCCGATGTGGGACTTTCAAGGATGTTTCCAAGCTCAATTTTTTTAAAATTGTGAGGACGCAATTCCCAAAAGGGGGGAAGGATGTAACACCCCAGGTAAATAAAGAATATGACATTTTCATATTTATCCATATTTGTGTATAAAGTATTAATATGACTTTAAAGGGGACTCTATGCTCGATGGCGTACCCAACACGCAACAACGAGTTTCTTGGGGAATCTTACGTTGCACTCTAATAATAAAATAATATTATTTTAAATGGTAGTTAACATGTAGCCGTTGTAATGGCGGGAATGGATAGAAATAACTAAAATATGATTATATATGTTTTTAAATGTTTTTACATTTATACAATAAAAGATAAAGGCTTAAAATACGGAAAGAATTAAATTTTAGGCGTATATGCCCTAGTTTTCACTAAAGGTTCACTTGTCGCCTTTTGATGGAGAACCGTCATTAAATATAGTTTTGATCACTCTTATACATTCTTTTGGACCAAATAATACTCTTATTAAGAATCGGGACATCGAATTTTACTTTGTGTAATTTTTTGGTATCTTTCCAATAAAGTTCATTTTTTTAATGAATAGTGTAAAATGTTGTGTTTTAATTCAAAACCTATTTTTAATATAATTTATTTATATGATTAGAGAATATTTTGAATTGGTTTTAAAGTGAAATTAGAAAATATTTTTACCATTAAATCCAATAGTGTTCGTTGGAATTAATTTCACTTTGAAATCGGACTTAAACTAGTGTCAATCTTTTGATACCTATTGTTCCATAAAAACACGCTATTTGTCACGACAGCGGGAATTAATTATTAAATTAATTAATGTGACTTATATGTTTTGAATTTTGTAAAACGGACTTCATTTTTGAATTCAGAATATCAAATATAGCTTAGGGTGAATTTTTGGGATTTTTCTAAAAAACTTCAATTTTTGATAAATAGTGAAACCACTAAGTGGTACTTATAAAAACTGATTTTTCCGTTTAAATGGAATTTTGCCATATTTTTATTTTGAATTTCAAAAATCCGACATACATGGTTGTCATTAAGAAGTAAAATGTGGTTCAATGGTATAAAAATAATTTTTTGGTGAATAGTAACTTATTAAGTTTTTAATCGCGATTAGTGGTAATTAGTGTAGTTTGAGGTAAAAATGATATTATAAGAATGTGAAAACACAATTACACTTGTCCTACACCTATTGGGTGAGTCATGGCCGACCAAGACAAGCCATGGGCCAACTTGGGGACCCCATGGAGACACTTTAGTTGGAAAATGACAATAATATATTTTTATTTAATGTTAAAATTAAAAATGACACAAACATGATATGTTTTACTAAAACATTTGTTAAGTGGGGTTATACAAGTCATATTTTTGATTATAAATAGTCATTGGAAATCTAAAAATATTTCCTACATCATAGTAATTTTTTTTTTAATTTTTAGACATTAAATAAATTAAATTATTTATGACATCATAATGATGCAGTGATGACATCATTATTTAACGATTAAAATAAAATGGAAAGATAATGTAAAATCTATGAACTATATATGTCCAAAACTTATTGGATGGGTGGATTTAGAACCTTTATAACCTTATCCACTAATTATATTATTGTGGGACCTTTAAAAACCGAAACACATTTTCGAATAAAGTAATATTTTCTTACTTTCCAAAAGTGCCCCTCCTCTCCTCTTATAAAAGGCCCCCACCTCTACCTATTTTCACACAATCATCAAGCCTTTGGCTCGGCCAACCACTGCCCATTTACTCTCTCCACATCCCTCTCCTCATCCTAGAGGATTACCTTTGGGCAGAATCCTTTCAAAGGAAGCCCTTAGGCTCAAATCAAAAGGAGTTACACTTTTAAAGGTAATTCATTCTCTCATGTTCATTTGTTTTATTTTGATTCTCCAACCCCCTAAACTCTTTTTATTTACTTCTTTTGTAACAACACCAGTATCTTCAATATACTAGGATGTTGTTATAAGATTTATTCGACCTACACTCTCACACAACTACATCAAATGGTTAATGAACATACGGTTTCCGTGGATGGTGAAATTCTGCCTCCCGAAACGATGATTGTTCAATACTCATTTAACACCTTCATAGGTGGCCATTATGATGGCACTATTTTTATATATTATATATAATATGTTTATGTTTTACTTATGCTTCTGTATTTTTCATTTTTTTCTAACCTTTATGGCTTCCATTATGGGTATACGCGATATCTTCATTTTAAGAAGTGCGGACTACCGCCCCCTCAAAGTGATGTGATTCGTTAATGCCATACATGGGACGTATAAAGGATGGATTTAATGTTATTATATATGATTTTATACTGGAATTATTATATACCTCTATATCATTATTATTTCTTTCCATTAAAGTATGAGATAGAAATGAAAGTAGCGTTCATGCGTACGTACGGCTTACCGTCTCCATGAACGGTGCATTTCATTTCTTATCCCCAAATGTAATGTACTATTATAAGTACATGTATATAATGGATATATATGATGAATGATATATCTAAATGATGAATATAATTTTGTAATTAAAATATACATACCTCTCATTTAGTTTTAATTCCATTAATATGACAAAGAAATGAAAGTAGCGTTCATGCGTACGTACGGCTTACCGTCTCCATGAACGGTGCATTTCATTTCTTACCTCTAAATGATTATGTAATATTATAAATACATGTATATGCTGGATATATATGATATATATGATATCCAAATCATGAATGTCATTCTGGATATAAAGAACCTTTGACCACACGAACAACATGTAATTGTAAGAAGTCCACTTTCGACTTATGAACCAAATATCGGGAAAACAAATATTATTAACATAAATGATTACATAATGTTTATGACATGGTAATAAGTGATATAAAAGGAATAATGAACTTGAAAAAGGTTCTTAAGGATGTAGAAATTAACTCAAGTTTATTATTCAGGAGATTAAAGAACGATCGAGTCAAGTCGGACCCGAGGTAAGGGATCCTACTCCTCTATTTCTTTTCAAGTACACACTTTTATGTCATTACTTTTAAAGCTCATATTTCTTGTTATTGGGATGATATTTTATATTAAAATTACTTTAATTTTTATGTTCATGTGATGAGAGACCCTATTCTCTCTCATCAATCCATTTTAGATGTTTTGAGTGGCACCGTTAGGCTGCCGAACTTTCGTAAGAGATCTAACCTCTCTCTTTCTTTTTAAGTACTCTCCTTTATGTCACTTCTTTTAAACTCATCTTTGTAATGTTGGGGGATGTTCTTTTATTTTACTCTTTCTGTACATTTTATTTTAATGTGATGAGATACCCTATTTGATCTCATCAATCCAAATTCGGAAGTTTTATGTGGCGTCGTTAGGCTGCCGAGTTTTCGTAAGGGATTTTTAATCTCACTTTTATTCCCATGAGATTTATACTACATTTTCCACAAATTCCATTGAGTGGTGTATGTACTACCCATTATTCTACTATTTGTGTAATATACTTTCGTTTATGAGTATTTAAATCAATGATCTATTGTCCTTCTTTCATGGGGTGTATGTTTTGAAAGATACCCAAGTCGGTAAGGGAACCTTTCACCCTCCTCTTTTTTAAAAGAATTCTTTTGTTGGGTCTTTTAATTTACATATTTTTATGTTGGGATATGTTCTCATATATCCTTATTGATGTAAATTTTATGTCCAAGTGATGAGATACACTTTTTATCTCTCATCAACTCATTTTGATGTGACGCCGTTAGGCTGTCAAGGGAACTTCTTAACCCAATTTCGATTTCTTTGGGTTCAACATGTAGTTATTGAATATGTCATCCTTTGAATATGTGTGAATGACCTTTTATTGTTTTAAACTTAATATACACTTATATTGGGTTTATTTATATTTGTCACACATATTTTTGAGATTGATTTGTCCTTAATTTAAAGATACCTTCTTTATAAGGGATTTCATCACATTTGACATTTCTATTGAGGGTTCATTGTTGTTATGCACCAATTCACTCTTATATGGTGTATATACTGTCCTTTGGAGTATTATATCATGAATTTATTTATTCTCATGATATTATAAAGTTCTGACTAAATGTTATTCCTCAATTATTGTATTCAAGTGTCTTTAATTTTGGTAAAACCCCTTTAACCAAAATATCGTTTTAAATGTTTTAATTATTTGTTCTTATTAATATCCATGTTTTAAAAATGGTTTTAAGGATTAACTGATATAGATATTAATGGTTTAAAATTTTTAGCTTCAAGGTGGTATGGGACACTTTGATTCAAAAATCTTTTTATTAAATGTTTTAAATGGTTTTGGAAATGGTTTCTTTTTGTATGGATTCGTTATTTCAAAATACTAAAATGTTATGTTGTGATTGAAATGTGGAAATGTTTTGTTTCCTTTATGAATATTTTATGTGATACATGTATGTTATGGTTCATGGGCATTTTTATGAAAATGGGTGGTTCCGTGATAAACTAAGGGCGGGTGAACCCGATATAGCTCTCCAATGCATTGGGTAACACGAAGGAGTGAAACGTTAAGGTTTCTCTGAAGCGATTTTGGGAATATACTGTGATGGGTATTCCAAACGTAACCAAGAGGGTTACTCCCTATGTAAGACTGTTATAAATGCCTCAAGTTACCTTTATGTCTTATGTTTTCTATGATTTATTCATGGTTTGATGAGGTATGTTAAAGTGCCTATGTTTTATGGGTAAAGTATGATTTCAATATTATGTATATATGAACTCATGTATCCTTTCCATATTTTTATAACCCTTACTGAGCTTTTTATGCTCATCCCAAGTTTTTGAAATGTTTTTCACAGGTCAAGGGAAAGGTACATGATGTGATGATAGTGTCAAGGATGTGTCAAGAAAGAATCCATGTTTTATTTTCAATATGTTTCCGTTGATGGGAAGAATGAATACTGTCTTTTATGTAACCACTTTGTTTAAATGTGGAATGTAATGCTAGTTTCATGATCTAATTCTCTAAAACTCTAAACCCGAAAAGATCCTCAATGTGTAATCTTGTAATAACTCAAGATTTAGTAAGGTTTAAGGCTGGGGCCTTATAGGATGACCCTGAACAAAATCCATCATTGGAATAGTAAATTCATAATTTAGTGAAATATAATAGAATGATGGATATAAAACATTACTAGATCTTTTCATTCAATGAATTGGATCAACATATTCTTTTATCATAGTACGAAATGAAAAACCACTATACACTGCCATTAGTGCCCTTATCGTAAATTTTGAGACAATGCTACTATTATCAGACCATTATAGAAGCTGGGGAGCACACCTCCTAGGAATACCGATAATACAAGAGGCATCCCTGGACCATTATTTTAAAAGGGTTGTAGCCATGTTTTTGAGTGGATGGATTTTACCTTCTGGGAATAAACGATCAGGTGTCGAAGTAAGTGAATTGATGATAGAAGATCGATTAGAAGAAAGGTGACATCTTAATATAGTTATCTCATCCACTTATCACCTCAATAAACTCCTTGACCACATTCTTCAAGGAAAAAACCCCTTTCTGATTTGAGTCCATTTCCAATTCCTATTTGTATCGATATGGTATCATTTCATATGTTAAAAATATTATAACACTATCAATGTACCTAATTTTTTTTCACCCTTGGATAATGAACTTTTTGGGGGTTGTGGCGATGCCAGTAGGTTATAGTGGGGTTGTTGACATATTGAATCAACATGTCCTCTTCAACCTCAGGACCCAAACTACAACAACAACTGTAGTTATTAACAATGATAGTGGATATCACAGTGAGCGTTCATATAAAATATATCTTCTTTATGAGATATTTTTAACTCAATTATACAAGATGATCATTAATGATACATATACATAGTATATATTTTATCACTATTTGGTTGTTCTAAATGGTGTTCTCCTCTTCCTCAATATTTTGAGTGGGGAGAAAAAAATCCTGGGGAAATTCACTAATTTTTTATTACAAAATTGAGTGAGAATAAAATTTTATAAATAATTTTTCCCATAATATAACTCCTAAATTAATGTACTATGATTATGACTAGGAATGGGTGTAATGTTATCCGGGTCTGTACTGAATCAATTGGTCTATCTAGTGGAGAAGTGCATTGCCTCACTAAACCCCGAATCTATCGAAATGATGAAAATAGTTCAAGACTCCGGGAAGACGCAATGGAAGTTATCTGAGCCTAGTGATGATTCCACTACTAATGGTATAGGATTCATTGAGGAGGCTGGATCGTCCTAATTAGCAAAAAATGAGGCATCAACTAATAAGATATAACATCAAACTTCTCTCACTTCTTCATCGGCTTAGATAATCCTTCCATTAGCATCTTTGGTTTCTGAACATGCTTATTCAACCATTATTCCTCCAAAAATAGTGACTCCAATGGTTATAGTGATCCATGTACAACACATGCATACCTAGAAATGAATCTGTACCCCAATTATTGAGAATTCCATAGAGGGTTTTCACCCCCATGAGGAATGTCGTCTACATATCTTTTTCAATTTGGGTTCGGTTGGCATTGAATGATAGAAATTTTATGATATTATTCTATAGATTTTCCTAACCAAAAAATATTATCTATTAGTTTTAAGGACCTATGTATTTTTTATTATAAAGTCAATTTGTCCCATATAAGGAGGAAGTCATTAGATGTTATTTAGTAGAGACATCCCATAGTATCTCAGATACACACATAGATGGATATCTTAACAACATAAATAGTAGACTATAAAGAATTCATTTCTTACTATAGATCCATTCATCTAATATCATCATATTTAGTAGATACCAAAAAAAATCAGAAGATTTATCTTCTCTTATTATGACAGTTCATCCTAATGTGGTGATGGATGAGTTGGAGTGAATGGAACATGAGAATTCCATTGATACTTGCTACCAGACCACTATTGATTTAGAAAATTATTCCATATTTATTTTATTTTAATATGGTTGTTATTTATTATGGAACCTTATAGAGAATATAGAATGTGGATATTCATCCCTGTTTTTGTACATCATTAATGAATTTTTTTTGAATTCTCTCATTATATATGGCCATAAATATTTATTTTTTTCATAATGTGCCTGAAATTTCATTTATTTTAAACTATATAGGTCATCAATGATTCCTATAATATATTTAATACCATGTAAACCTGGATTATTGTTATTGAATGACTGAATTATAATATATTTAATCTGAGAATTGATCATGAATTCCTATTAATATGATATTCTTCATGGATGTATCTACTTCGATAATCCTGGGATTACTTTGTTTAAATGGAGAATTTTGGAAAAAAATGTCCAAGTGGGAATGTTATTTTTTTTCTAAGTCAGTGGGATTATCGATCATAGCTTGTTTTTTTCTATGGCCAAATGGTGGGCCCCATATGATTTGTATCTCTTTACATTTTATTTCAACCTGAATTTTACATATGATTTATATGGAGAAATAATAACAAGAAATGGATTGGATTTTACTCAGGGAACACTTTTATGGGATTTCATCGAGATATGTTTTGTGACTTTTCCATTTGATGGGTACTCGATATTTTTTTGATCACACAAGTGCATGTCCAACAATAAATGACTTGATAGTTTCCCAGTGATTCCTTTTTAGGTATTCAATCATAGTGGGAAAACATTAAAATTTAATTGGGTGTTTTACAGTATTCCACATTATACAATTAAGGTTATTTAACTAAGGGTCTTGTAGGTCAAACATTCATTCGAATTATTATAGGGTTTTTATCTTGGAACACATATGACCATAGTTTAGTTTATTTTACCATAAACCATTGAATGTTGTACATTATGGGTTTTTTTTCTAATATGGTTGATCACTATAGATTATAGTATTTTAGTTCAGACGTCATTTTTCTATAGTTTAGGATCTTTTTTCTCGGTGCTTCTATTGATATAGTTTTTGTTCATTCCACTTATAACTTTTATTTCCAGAGTTTATAGGCATATATCATTGAAATCAGGTTGCTATAGGTTAGGTTATTTTAGCTCAGAACTTTTCATAATGTATTTTAGGGTCTTTTAGCTTAGATAACCTCCTATTTTAATTTATGGAATTATAGCTTAGACCTTTTGTTATTATCATTTTTGGTCATTTATCTGAAAACAAATGATGTTGTAGTTTCTGTTATTTTAGGTTGGAACTCATATTTCTTTAGTTTAGGGTAATTTTTCTTAGACTATCAGTTTCTGTAGTTTATAGTCTCTTAGCTCGTACCTTGAGTTTTTAGATAAGAATGACGGGTATTAAGCAAGGGTTCATGAAGCTTAGATCTTGGATTGGGGTTTTAATAATGAGTGCTAAAAAGGGTTCTAATACCCTATATTTTTTATAGTTATTATGATGAATGAATGCTCATTTAGGCTTCTATAGCCTTGTGTACATGTAGAAGTCATAGAGGATAAATGTTTATGATGGGCTGTGACACCCTTCATAGTTTCCTTAATGGGTGTTGATGGGTGACAAAATATTAGGGAAACTGTGTCAACAAGGATATTTAGAATATGGGTTGTGTAAATCACATGTTCCAGATCTTGAATTGGTGAATATATAATATGATTGAACATTAGAAGATTACCCAAAACACCATGAGGTGCTGAGTTCCATCATGGTGTTTCTAGAGATCACTAGGATTGGATTTCCTTTATTATAATGATAAGATTCATTTAGATGATGGTTTAGTGTCTCTTATTCAAGGGACAATAGGGTGGACTCTCACTGTCAAGTATAAGGGTTCTTATTCCATTCCAAGGAAATAGAATGATTTATGAAAATTCAGATATTGGTAAAATGATGTTTGATATAGAGAAAAGAGCTATCCAAGAAGGGCTTTGGATCCTTGGGGTTGTTTAGATTTATAATGGGGAACCTTGGGCCTTATTCTATGAGGTTTCATGTCACGTAACGTGGGTCAACAAATAATTAGGAATGGATCATCAAATTCCTAATTTGATAAAGGGTTCAACATATAGTGAAATAATGTCAGGGATTTAAAATCCATTGAATACTCTAGTTATGGGGATTAGAAATCATGTGTTAGAATTATATGTGATAACATGAGGTGGGAACATTTGGGAACAAGTTAATCATTTTTTGATGGAGGAAACCATATTATATGGAGTCTGGACCATAATATCTATATTTAAGTAGGGCCTCTCCTATAGGACTAGTACATAGTCTAGGAAAAAGATATTTGGATGGGTAAAAATTTTCTAGTTAATCATAGAGGTTGAATTATGGATTATCTAGTCTCTATTACTGGTTTTCATAAGGGAAGAACCAATAACAAGGAAACCCAAGGTCCATGGGGTTGGTTGTGTCAGCTCAATCTTCAATGACATGAAGATGGTTTATAAAGAATATAATTTTCATGAAAGTTTTAATAACACTAAATTTATTCTTTCTTCATAGTATATATGTTATTATGATGAGGAGGTGTGAAAAATTATTACTCTTGAGTTTTCCAAGACTAAGGGGTCCAATGAGCATGGTTCAACTTCTTCTAGGGCCACAAAGTGGGCCTTATAAGCTTTATGATTTGTTTATTTATGGTATAACATTTTCCTAAACTCTAATGACAATGAATATAGTTATAATAGACTATAAATTTTCATAGAATCCCCATTGCAGGTTCTCACCTTGGAATGATTTATGTATCTGTAACTAACAGTTTATGGTATTGCGATTTGGTCTGTCTTAAGAAAATTTTTACACTCGTAATACATTGACCAAAGTGCATGAAATTTACAATCATAATGAACGTAGAACAATTATGAGTTAAATGTAACACAATATCCAAATTAGGATACCTAGGGTCAAGAGTACTCTAAAATCTATTTGAGAAGTAGATGAAAGTATTTTAAATCATTACTCATGGTTCATGGGGCACGAGTAATGGTATGGGAAAATCATGAAAACAATGATTCTGAATCACTCAAATGTAACAAGTAATTCTATGATGACATCAGGACTTACATGGTTTTGAAATCCATTACAATAGGTAAACAATGAATTTTTGTGTGGGTCTTAGACCCTTATGTTTATCGACCTATAGAATGTTCAAATAGAGATATATTTTCTATTTTTGAGGGGCTATAAAAGGTTGGGGTAACCTATTCCTCTCAATAAATGGAGTGTAATTTATGGGTTGAGGTCCTTAAAATATGATAGATGAATCCATTACTATGTTTAACCAAGATCAGGGTTATATTTTCCTGTGATAATGAATTAATGTGGGTGATGATCTAAGAATTTTAACTTTATGTAGTCTGACTTATATAGTTTATATTTTAACGGCATGTGACAATGATGTTTCCCTTTTAGTAAAATATGATGAAACAATGATGCTTTATCATGGATATTAACATCATTTTACATGGACATGGTCATGCAATTTAGCATTGTGTGATTAGGACATGGCATAAAAAATTCCCAAAATAGGACAAACCCATATGCAGAGCAACAAAAAATTCACTTTTTTTATTATGGTTGGACCAAGGACTTGAGTTAGATTCATCACTATATATCCTATGATAATAGGAAAAAATAAACAATTAGTTCATGGATGAGAAATTTCCAACAAAGGTTTGACCCATAAATAGGGAGAGGACATTTTCCCTTTTATATTGTGATTGGACATTGGATTTGAGATCTGGGTTTCTATACATATCCTATGAATACATGAGTCAGATAACACATAGTTCATGAACATATTATTCTTTATATAGGTCTGGCCCATATGTAGGGGAATTTTTGTTTATAGTTCCACTAGGCCACTCATTGGTGATCTAGGTGTCACAATGTACCAGGTGATAGAATGAATCAAGGAACACATAGTTCTCGAAAGGAAATATTTCTATATAGGCTTGAACCATATGTAAAGGAGGAATTTCTCGACTTATATTTTTCTAGACTGAATATTTTTTATCCGAGCATCACTACATATCATGTGATACATAAATAAATACACACAGTTCATGAATAAAAAACACTCCATATAGGTCTAACCCATTCACAATGTGGGTCATTTTTACGTTTATATTTAGGTAGGACCCATGATTGTAGATATGGTAATCACTATATATTCCATCATAGAAGAAATTGATCCACACATTGTTCTTGAATGAAAAAATATATATGTAGGTCTGACCCATATGTAAATAGGGTATTTTTTAATTTATATTTTGGATGGACATAAGATTTGAAATCTGGGCATCACAATGTATCCGGAGATAACAGTAATCAAGAAAATCGTAGTTCATGAACGGAAAACTGTATAATTAGGTCTGACCCAAATGTAAATAGAGATTTTTACATTAATATTTTTGTTGGACCCAAGATTTGATATATGTGTTTCACTATGTATCCCATTAAAAGAATAAATAAAAACATTGTTATGGAATTGAAAAGTTTCTGTAAAAGACTAAATTATGTGTTAATGGGTAAATATTTCTATTTATATTATGGATGTACCCAATATTTTTTATTCAAGGACCACTACATATACTATAATATTAGGAATCAATCCACACATAGTTATTGAATGGATAAATCTATATTAAGATCAAACCCATAAATTTTGGGGGTTGAATTTCAGATTTATTTCATAGATTGACCTAGGATTAGAGATGTGGGTGTTACTACTATTCTTGTGATAGTAAGAATGAATCCACACATAGTAATTGAACGAAAATATATATACACATGTCTATCCCATAAGTAAATGGGGAATTGTTCCATTTATATTGTGGTCGGACCCAGGAGTTGAGATCTAGGTGTCACTGTGTATCATTTGATAGAAGGAATCATGTAGTACATAGTGCATAAACTGAAAACTATCTACATTTTTATGAAAAATAGGTATATAAAGGGGGTAATGCCACCATTTATAATGAAAATAAACCTATTATTTGTTATATGAGAATCACATCATATCCTATTATAGAATGAAAAATGCAACATAATGTTCGTGAATGGAAGACTCTCTAGACATGTCTGACCCATACATAAAGGGTAGGGTATTTAGCTATTTATATTTTAGCTGGACCTAAGAGTTGATATATGTGCATCACAACTAGTCGAGTGATATTATGAATGAATGAATATTTTTTTTATTGAATAACTATCTATATAGGTCGGACCCATATTTAAAGGGGGTCATTTTCACATTTATAATATGGTTGGACCCATGATATGAGATCTAAACATCACTAGATATCTTGTAATAACATAAATAAATCCATATTTAGTTCTTCAATGGAAAGAACCTTATGAATTCTTGACACATTGGTAAAGGGGGATTTTTCCATTTATATTATGGAAGAATCTAGGATTTGAGATCTAGGTGTCACTACATATCCTATGCTAGAAGGAATCAAGATACACATAGTTCATGATAACAATTGTTTCTAGAAACATGAATGGAAATCTTGGAATCACTACATATCTTATGATAGTAGTAATCAAGCCACACATAGTTCTAGAATATATCATGGTAGGGGAACAATGACAGATGGGTTGTGTGATCTCTAGAGAGGACCCTGAATCATCATGTATTTTTTATTTGAGGCATCCTCTATTAATCACATTGGGTAGGGATATAGTTTAATGTCATGTTATAAAGATGTATTTTAGGTAATTTAATCATCATGTGGTGAGTATATTTCCCAATCAGTTTAACATCATGTGGTAAGGATGACAGATGACATGTAGTTTATTGTCTATATTAAAGGACATACATTGTATAACTCAAAATTCTGTGAATTGGATGTATTTTTTGCAGTTTCAAATTATGCATTAAGTATGTTTTCCATCTAATTTAACATCATGCAATAAGAAGGACATCCATGGAGTTTAACATTATGTGGTAATGAAACCTTTCATGTAGTTTAATGACCTACGTTAAGGAGAAATTCAATGCAGTTTAGCAACTTACAAGATGTATGTCTTCCATGTAGTTTAACAACGTTCCTTAAGAATGAATTTCATACATTTTAACATCATTTTATAAGATTGATTTGCATATAGTTTATTTTATTCTATAAAGGAGGACTTCCACAATAATTAACATCATGCTTTAAGAAAGTTTTCCTTGCACTTTATCATCATACTATTACATTGATGGAACCCAGATTTTAAAATTATGAAATGTTATTCTTAAGAAACCATGCATTGGTTGGAGGCATGATATGTTCCACATCCATTGCTTCCAATGAGAATGTACCATTTGAATAGAACTTATGTATGATATAACCCCCTCCCACCTGGTTTATATATTTGGATTTTTTTCAGTATCACTTGGTTTCAGAGGCCCAAAACTAGTTCTCCTTATAGGAATGCATCAGTATAATTCTTTTTATTGAAGGGTCACTCAATCTGATACTAATGAAACTCAAGAATTTCTAGCATATGTAAACATTCCTCAATTAATTTTTCCAACATATCCATTTAATTTTTTGAATTATCATATTATAAGAGTTTCTAACAAATATATATTTGGAGAGAGGGAAATTTGACCTCAATGGAAACACTGCCTCAATTCTGTATAATAATTTGTATGGAGTCACTTGAGTGGCCACACATATGGTGGTTCAATAGGACAATAAATCATGAGGTATCTTGGATGGACAAGACATATTTTCCTTATCCACCATTTATTGGAGTGTATTTAACAAGGTATTATTTATGGCCTCTATCTATACATTTTCCATTACATCATAGTGGTATAAATGGTTCAATTAGATGTTATACTTCTGGTACAATTTCATCAATTCCATGGAATAGATATTTGTGCAATTGTATGTTAATAACACGTGAGGGAAACTATATGCTGTGATGATATTATATTTTATGATGTTGAGAATATTCTTCCTCCTGATTCCTTGAGGGGTATTTCCACACCCCATTTGGAAAAAAATTCATCATTATTAAAAATGTACATGAACTTCTTAGTCGTGGTTGGAGGATATGGACAAATAATATTCCTTTCCCATACAACACATGGTCATAAGTAATTATTTGTATGTATCAACATTGGGTGTTGATGGATGATGTTTTCATGAATCTAGGATTCATGAAATTACATGGTGAATTCCATATAGTCTTATATAATTTTTTTGCAGTAGTAACCATGCCTCTTGATTTAGTAGTATATTTTGGTTCTACAATTATGATAAATGTAGGATCTAGTATGCACTTCTTCTAAGATAGTGGGAATCACTCAATATATTATTCATTCGAGGTGGAATCCACCAAATCCTGATTTTTAGATGTTTTTTTTCTCAATTGGCCCATCCAAAATGGTGAAGCTAACTTCTAGAGGTCAGGTCTATTCCCTTTTGGCTAGATATGTTGGGAGGGTCACATTATAGAGATAATAAACTATGGGTTCCATACATTTGGTTGTGGAAATTGGATTATCATATTATATGGATGTGTTCTCCTCATTGATTTCCTCCTTGTTGTAAATGAACACTAATGAGACAAACATTTGGTATGCGATGTGGAAAACCGCTTCATCTTTATTGGGGTAAACTATGACTCTGGATACATTATCCATCACATCTGTGTGTGTATTTTGTGATCAAGGATCATAATTCAATTTTTTTTTTAAAAATATAATCCTTTCATCAAACCAATGATAAAACTGGTGAGAGGGGACGACTCTTCCTTTTGGATGGCGTACTCTCCGTTAATTTGTTTGGCAACTTTCTCAAAATCCCTATTCATGGTTTCATATAGTATTTTTAGTTGTAGGAAAATTTCCAAGATGACAGTGTGGGATTGGTACTTTTCCTAATTATTTTTATTGCCTTCAGACATTGAGAAAGAGTAAGGAAACTTTTCTTTGTTCAGGGAAAAAATCACAACCCACTGACTGATCGGGTTGAGCTTTCAATATTCCGTACTCCTACCAACAATACAGTGTGAGGAACTATCAAAATAAATTTCCCATACTATGGGTGTTTTGAGGGTGTATTAAAAATTTTCATCTATAATTTATGTGTATAAATTGGTTTTTTCTAGGGAGGGATGGTCCACAAGAAAATCATCTAGGTCCATCCCCTTAATTGCCTTTTGCACCATGAACATGATGTCATATTGTTGCAGAATAATTGACCATCAAGACAAGCGACCAATTAATATAATATAGCCATGAATGTACTCGAGTGGGTCAATAAAAGAGACATTGTGGAATTTATGGTACATGAAGTAATGTCTCAACTTATATACTATAAATATGTGTGTCAGGAAGCTCTTCTCAATGTTAGAATATCGGGTATTAGTACCCTACATTGCTTGACTGGGGTAGTAGAATCTGTTTTGATTACCTACATCAATTTTTTGTTTGGGGATGGTACTATGAAATCATTCCATGGAGGCCACATATAAGATAAGTTTCTTACCATACACCAGTGGTATCAATACAGTTGGGTGTAGAAAGTATTTCTTTAAATTCTCATGAGCTTCATGGAAATCCTCTACCCATTCATAGGTGACTAACTTCATCATCAACTTGGTGAAGGGGGGAGATTTCCAATTTAGGTTAGCTATTAAAATTTGAATTTATGAAAGGTTACCCTGTATCCCCCTTAGTTATTTAAGATTCCAAGGGGTTTAATTTCTATGATTTCATTATTCTTTTCTGGATCGACCTAGATGATACAGAGGTGTACTAAAAAGATAATGAATTTACCTAATATTACTCTAAAAGAACATTTCAAAGGATTCATCTTCAGACTGTGCTAATTAAAACTACTGAATATTGATTAGAGATTGGTTAGATGATCACATCCCTATTGAGATTTAATTACCACGTCATCAACATAGAATTATAGTATTCACACCAAGAAAGGATTAGAGATATAGTTCATGGTGAATTGGTCGGTATAAGCTATATTATTTTATTAGAATGGAATGAAATGATATAAAAAGATCCATTGCTATGATCTAAAGGTGACGATTTCCTATTCTTTAAGGGGAATTTTTTGTGATTATACCTTGAATATTCATCAATGATGTAACGTTCATGCAAGCCATAATTTTCCTCAATCACTAGTACACAAAATATATATAACGTCTTATTTTTCTGGTCACTTCTTTAGATCTTACCTGAATATATTTAAAAATGTATTTTTCACATCGTTTCTTATAAAACCGATGTGACTATTCCATTTCACAACCTTTTAACATATAATGTATAATAACCAACATGAAAACATTTTCTTGAATTTTCACATCAGTTTTAAAAAACAGTAATAAAAAATAGGTTTTCACATTAGTTATTAAATAAACAACGTGAAAAATCCATCTTAATGACTATTTATGGTAGGTTATTTAATAAACAATGTGAAAAATGTAAAAAAAATTGTATTTCATTTTAAAAATTTCTAGTTGAGTGTTCATGGAGCTAAAATAGACTTACATATCAAAAGTTATAGATGCGAGATGTTGGTAATATCTAAAAAATGTCTTAGAGAAGTCCAATTTATGATAGCCATAACATCTGACCCACGGCTCTATTTTAGCTCCAAAACCTATCAAATTGAAGCTTGAGAATTGAACTAAATGTTTATTAAAAAATTTCAGGTATATAATTTATTAATTGATGATAAAAATATCTTTTAACATTTCTTATGTAATAAAAACCATGAAAACTATTTATAAATATTTAGTTCATTTCACAATCATGGATTCGATAGGTTTTAGAGATAAAATAATGATTTGATCAAAAGTTATGACCCTCATAAAATCAATCTTTTCACGTCAGATTGCTATAAATGTTCTGGGTTTTACATTTTTTTTAAAATAAATTACATGAAAGATGAAATTTCAGATCACGCCAAAGTGGAAATCAATTTTTTTACAAGGTGCCTTTGAAATTTTCAATTTCCATGTATAATTTGTTATACCATGGTCTGATTTTCTTGTGCATTTTTATGATTTCAAGATCCACAAGTATTTCTTTCTTGAAAAAATATTTTGACTACCATTAATATCCAACTGATTCATCTATTAATATACTCATCATTGTTCCACCAGTTCTTACTTTGGTGAACTAATTATTGTATTTATATTTATTTTTTTCTGTGATTTAACTTGTTTCTTTTTGGTTTTCACAATTGTCACCCCATTTTTTATTATTCCATTTTTTTTATCATGATGGATCTCTATTTTGATTATTTTATAGAGAAATGTTTAGGTGGGAATTTATAATTCCATCTAAGAGCTCACAGCTTCATTTTCCTCCTGAGATATTTTATTCGAAGAAAATTATATCAATGATGATTACGAAAAGCCTGAAAATTAAGTCAAGTATTTAATTTTATTTATCTATATTACATAATTTTACTATAATATTTTATCATTTTAATAATCAATTATTTTTATCTAATAGAGTAACCATCGTTTAAAATTAATAAAATTTATTTTTTATGTCAATTATAAAATAACCAATGTAAAAAAACTGAAAAAAATAGTTTTTATGTCAATGATTTTATAACCCATGTAAAAAGTTACATTCAATATCGGTTATAAAAAATGATGAGGTATGTCAGTTTTCACATTGTTTATTTAATAACTGACTTAAAACCCTTTCGATATAATAATTTTAATGTAAGTTATATTAAGCGATGATAAAATTTATGATTTTTTATATCTCCTACAATAACATCGCCCAAAAAACCGACATTAAAAACCTAAAAAACAATGTGAAAATGTTTTTTTACTATTAGATCAAGATATATGTGACTAGAAATGGGAAATAATCATTTTGGAATGTCTCTTAAGATCCCTAAAATCAATATAGACCCTGATGATCTTATTTGTTTTCTTGATGGGGATGATGTTGGCAAGTAATTTTGTGTATTGAACCTCCCTGAAAAAATTTTATTTGATCAATTTTTAAAATTTCAATTCCAAATATAGTTTCATAAGAGGGATTCATTTTTTTCGATATCGTCTTGGAAACATGGTGGTCATCAGGTGAGCCTGGATGATTGGTAGCCACATCAGAGTTTATCCCAATAATTTTTGTATAATTTAAAGAGAAAAAATTGATGACTCTTTATAAAAGAATTATATATCCCATTATCAATGAGTGGCATGGAGAAACTAATCAATGTAAGACATGGGTCCTTTTACATTCCTATATTTACTTTCTTGAGCACATCGATGGTTGTGGGGACACCTTCCTTCTATATGAAAGGGGTGTTCTAGAGGTCATATTCATCTTCTTCAATATCTGAGACAATGGAGGCATCTTCAGACATGGAATGTAATCAAGGGTAATCCCTATCCTTGTCGAGGTAAGAGAGGTCATTGGAAGAGATTTTTTTATCATGAATAGTCAGAGACATTGTAGTGAAACTCTTGGGATATTTATTTTTTTGTGCTACCGGTGGTGGTTAGAAGAGCCTTGACATCCTCTATTGAGTCAATCCAGTTTTTGGGTAGCACATAATTACTATTGATCAGGCTTCAGGGATATGCAAGGGTGGTCCCCATTATAATTGGGACTATAACCCAAATGTAATAATCCACCATTGGTTACATTCTATCAACCTTATAGAAACATTCATTAGTAGATGTAGATTCCTATTAATCGAAAGGGGAACCATCACCATGTAGTATGATGACCTTCCCATCGGTTTAGTATTCTATATATTGATGAAATGTTAAAGGTACCATGATGTGGAATTTAAGAAAAGTACATACAAGTAGGCCACTATATGATTTGTTTTTCTGGGTAACCATGAACCCTACTTAAGATGTGATATCCCCAAACTAATTCTTCAGAATGACCGTCCCAAGATTCCTTTTCTCACTATTTGAGTAACCTTGAATTGTATGATTTTCCAAAAATAATTACCCTTATCTACATCACAAACATCATAGCATCCATTCCAGAATGAGATTGCTCCAAGAACCATTTTCAACCAGAGGGCTTCTGAAGTCAATGTTATTGAGTTTTCTTGAAACATATATGGGGTGTGATAATACCCTAGAGAACTTATTCTTGGTTTTTTTATGAATGAGATGTTTTCATGAAATTATTAGGATATAGTCTCCACATTGTATATCTTAGCTTCAATGAATTCTATGTGAAAACCCTGTGGGCTCTAGAGGGCCTTGATGAGGACCTCCAGAAGTTGTATTGAAATTTAGAGAGAATGCAAGATCTAGAGGTCCACTGGAACAATATATAACTATTTCAGAGTGGTTTAACTTTATTCCATGGGTCTACATATTCTGATATGGATATACCCACTATTATATTGATCAAGAGATTCAGTGTTTTAGGAGGATGTGACTTATTCTTGAGCAGGGTTTGAAGGAGATATTTCTATGGAAGGTGTGTGTTTTGTTGGCCAATCCCTTTATAGATGCTTAATAGACAATCACACCCCCTCTAGTTAATCATATAAAATTACAAGGCTTTAATTACCGCTGAATGAATCTAAAAAATCTCTATACTTTTATTTGGATTGCTGAAGTTCTCTCACATGAGTCCAAAATTCATATATTCCATCTGTAGGGATCTGACTGAAGTAGGGAGTTTGACCATTCCAACATTGCCCCATATATCCTTAGCTTCTATGTACTAATCCTATGACTACATATTTTGGTATATTTAATTTATACTCAAGGGTTTATTCATCATTGGAGGTGGGGTTTATCAAGTGAACTATATTAACATAAAAAATGAGCTCTTCATATGATGAGGGTTTCGTTTTCTAGGGTTGTTCTCATACATCAAATTTTTAAATATTTTTTTTGAAAGGGTTATATCTTTTTCTAGAGTAGGATATGACTATTCTGACTATTTAATTTTCTATATCTGATGATTATTTCTACCACTAAGAGTTTTATTTAACAAGACATGTCCAAAAGATAGAATTACTGCAGGATTGTGAAGATGTTTTTTCAGGGTGGGATTATCTCAATTGAATATATTTCAAGTCATCAACTTATAAATTTTCCTTACACACTTGGATTGATATTATTTTTGTGTGATGGTTACATAGGCAACCATTGTATAGTATTTCTCCAATATCACATATATAGAATCAACCATACTTTTGAGGATGTCCTTGAGGATAAAGTAGTCATTGATGGTGTGACTTAGCCTCAAATGGATGGGGAAGTAGTAAGGATGATTAGTGAGTTTGAAATAATTCTATCTCCTATTCTCCAATATCTTGAGTAGTTAAATTTTCTTTTCTTCAAATAAATAACCAGGAAATTGGTCACTTCTAATGAAATACACTTTTTTCTGATCCTCAAATTGGAAGTTACGATAATCTCTTTTTTTCATCTCGATGAGAGAGATTTTTCTTCTACTGCTACCTAAAGAGAGAAATCATATTATTTATAACCTAAATGGTTAATTGGATAGGTGAAACTACAGTCATGGAGGTAACAACAATAGTCTTTTTCATCACTAGCCACTTTCCCCAATTCTGACAACATAGACTGTGATTTATCCCAAGGCCATTGAATGTATTTTTTTTGGAATTGTACCATCTATTTTAACACTTAGAATGTTCTTGGATATTTAATTTGGGACAATGATGTTTTTAAGTTAATCTTAGATATTTTAATCAGAATGTTTTAGCAGTTCCTCTTTTGAGAGTGGGATGATTAGTGAATAGGTTAAAACTTTCTATCTGAATATGAAGTCTGGAATCCTCTAATTTATATATTTCATATAATAGGAGAGGTAAAAATTTTATGTATTATTTAGTTTATAGATAAACTAAAAAGGGTGTTGATTATGAAGGTCTTTCAATTCTATAATGGATCTTACTAGAAGGTTTTTGTACCAAACAAAGGCTGACCCTACCAGAGTTTTTACAAAACATAATATCTTTGTTACTTCCTAATGATATCAGGGGCTCATCATCGGGACACATCTCACCACACCATGATATAAATTTCTTGATATACTATTTTATATCCCCCATAAAATCAATTTTTTAGAGTATAGGATTTAAAAATTTTGGATGGGTAAAGTATGATCCACCCTTTTGGGATACAATTATTATTCGTGTCCCACATGTTCACATCTTTCTTCTATGGATTCCATTTGAAAAAATAGGGTCTTGACGACATTAATGAGTTCTTGATGTACTACTGTGTGGTGAATTACCATATATAGGGAGTTTATAGGGCATGATTAAGATGTATCATTTTAATATTCCTATGATTCTTTATCAATTACAGGATTTAATTATATATTGACATGATAGGGGAAAGGTTGGGACTGTAATTGAGGAATGTCATGATCAACCTCAACTTATTCATTCATGTAGATCATTCCCCTATATCCAAATCAAGCTTAGTGATCAAATTATTTTTTTTGTAATAAGATTGGACATCTCTTGATATATTTAAAATGATATTTAAACTTATTCTAATAGGTGATACTTATTTGGAATGTCACCATAAATTAAAAACACCATTTTTATACACTTGTGTTTGAATCTCACATTCGTATTGTGTTAACCGTTTAGTAGTGGAGTTAATTTTGACTCTTCTAGGTTTTGTGTGGGATATATCAACATATTTCCCCTTATCTTTGATAGTTCAACACTATAGAGGGAGAAAATAATTATTTTGAGTTTTTGGGCTCTTACTTCATCATTGATTCCACGTACATGTAGACTCATCCGCTGCATTCAAATTTTCTACCTCTCAAGACACATATTTGTTCTATTCCCTCTAGATTTTCATATTGAGATACATTATCTATTGTGTTGATGGCGAAGATGTTCACTGAGGGGTATTAAAAAATAGTGGATATCCAATTAATTTTTTATATAATAGGGTGATTCTGTGCCACCCAATTGTCCTTTGAAGATTGCATGCGGGTCACATATCATAACCATGACCTTATATGACCATTTAGATAGACATTCATTTCAAGGATTCAATTAAATTTATTCAAATTACCCCATTTTCTATTTTTTAATCATGAACGTAATGGATATTTTGATCTTTCTTACAAAACTAGCTCCAAATAACAAGGGTTTGTATTGCACAAGGAGGAAAAAATGAGATGATGGTTGTATATTTTTACCTCTGAAATTTTGATGTTGGTTCCCTAAAAACATATTTTGATTATCTTATAATAACATTCATTCCTAGTTTTTAATATTAGTAAACTTCTTATGACATCATGATTTTTATTCTTCATAACCTAAAATGTGATAATGTCTTAAGATTATTTGTTACTCTAAAAGGTCATAACAGTTCCCCACTATGATGATAAATCAAAATTGATAAATGAATATTATTAAATATATGTTCTATACATGTGTGATATCATTTTACGAACACAAATTATATAGGATATTATTGGTGGATACTTATAGGCCTTTGATGAACCTTCTCATGATGTATGCTATTGTTAAAATTTTGTGTTAGATATAATGAGAAGGAGACCCCTATTAGGAAATCCAAATTCATATGTTTCATTGGATATTCCTATCAGCTGATGTGGGTTTTGACCCTTAGTGTTTGAAATTAATATTAATTAATATTATTAGTCATATACTTTGATATCTAGATAAAAACTATAATGAGGTATATTCATGGTGAGGTAGGATTTTTTGGGTGTGTAATGAGTAATATTGCATTAATGAAAAATGTGAGAATTTATTTGTTCCTTCTATTCTTTAACATAAGTTGATTTATTAGGTCCATTAATGGAAATTATATTTCCTAAACAAACCCATTTCCATGTTTTTTTATATGAAAGTTTGACTTACTGATAGTCAATGAAAGATACATCGACCAAATAGAATGATGACACCAGCATGAAACCTTCCTGATTAGATATATCATGATAAAATTATTATATTACACACTGAGAGTCTATGTAAGGTATAATGTATTTGAGGAATTAACATATTTCTCTATGTGTTCCTTGGAATATTGCTATATTCTAACCTTTTACTTTAAGATGCTTCGCCTAGTTCCACTGAAAATGAAGCCTTTGTGGTCACACACTAAGTGTGTACAGAATCATAGGTTAAATATATATATTATTATTTATTATTAAAAAAGATGAACAAAAATTATTCCCACACATGGTTTAATATTTATTCATTTTTTCTTGAAGTAATACATTCCTTCACCTGTTATTAGAGAGAATATTATGTGGTTGCAATGTTTTATAAATATATATTTTCTATTTAGTGAATATAATTTTTTTTTGAGAATAATTTAGTACTATTTATTTAAAAAATATATATAAATTATTCAAGGAATGATAAATATTTTAGAGGAATATTAGACCATTTATAATGGTCTCGTGAGAAATAAACTGTATTTAATATTTTTTGAATAAATAAAATTTAATTTTTAATCCCATGTTAATCACTATTTGAGAAATAATAAAATATATATTATTGAAATAGGGTTCCATGAGGTTTAAGTAAATATTGAAGGGAACATGTGAAAATATTTATTTCTAAACCCTATCGATATATAAACCTAATTATAATATTTTCACGGAGATCGAGTTCATTTGTTTTGGTTGTGTATAATGAATTTGGAGAATCCAATCAATCCCTAGAGAGATTCCTTCTCGAAGAATGATACCAAGAATGAAGAGAAGTTTTTTACACATCCCACTATCAAGTCAATAGAGATCAATGTGAATTATTTGGAAGTGATTCTTGTAGTGATTAATGGTGAATGATGCACGTGATAATATCTTTTGTGCTAGTACCTAGTGATTCGAACAACAAAATTTGGAGATTTTTAGAACATGTGTGGATCACCACTAGAGGGAATATTATACTGATTAAAAAAAATAAATTATGGAAAAATGTATATATGTTGTTAGATTCATAAATGAAGAATTAATTGATGCACAGTAATTCATTAATATATTAAACTAATTATTAATAAAATATGATTATCCAATATGTGGCTTTAGAGTTCTATCCATAGTATGTTTTATTTGATTCAAATTTGACGATAACTACATTGATAATTGTTAAAATCTATTATTGATATTTGATTATGAAAAAAATAACATTTCGGAATCATCAATCAAACATTACCACTGAACCAAGGACCTAGGAGCGTATCAAAGTGGCCACATAATAAATTAATTTATTTAAAGATCATTGACTGATTTACACACTTTTCATTTATTTTTAAATTCAATATTTAATAATTTTTTAAATGGGATTATGAGTTATTGTTCTTCCTATTTCATTTCTCATAGATCAGATAAAATCGATTAATTTTATGAATAAAATAAAATTGAAGAACTAATCCCGAGGTGTTGAGGATTATTTTTAGATAACATAAGAGTACACGTCGTTTAACCAACGTTGCACCCCATGTAATAATGTTCAACACACAAATAATTAATTTGTAATTTATTCCAAAAAAGTGAATTGATTAGAACCAGTATATTTAATTTTACACCGCATGTTGACTAGGCCAACCTAGAGCACGATCATCCATAGTATATGACGTGCAGTCTAGTTACACGATGTGTATTCCTTTATTGATGGAAAAGATGTGTATATTAATAAATTTCCTTCCTAACAAGTGGTCATATTACTTGGATACCACATGTTATGTGTCCCTCATACCTAATGTGTACTCCAATTTTTCCAATACATAGTTTACCCACTGAGTCCTTTGGTGTGTGCCTCAGATTGACTGTGAGAAATTTACACATTATGTAGATCTCTTGAATACTCCATGTAGTTATACCATCTTCTACATAAATAAAATTATATTATTATACAATTTAAACCTTATCAAAATTTTATTTCTTGTGTTCATTGTGTTTATAGAAGATTCCATGTGATCGTTTTTAAAATATATATATAAATATTTTATTAATTTTAGTGTAATTATGAGATCTACATATCACGTGTGAGTTGTATTGTTGTTATTACTCTAGAAGAATTGAATCATAACAGATTATTAAAAATTAATTTAATTTGTGAAATCATTAAGTTTATAGTAAACATCATGAAGGTATGTGATAATTCATTTATTCCATATGTCACAAGAGTGAACATGTATATGAGTATAATACATGATGTGTAGATTTAGATGGATATTCAACATGTTTTTTGCAATGTAAATTTATTTACCCAGTTAATTTTATATATATATTTTTAAATTATTTAATATTAATATGGATGATAATGTCAAGTAAATTTAGATGAGAATTAATAAATAATAATTTATTAATTATTGAAGATAAATAATTATTTCAATCATAATTTATCTTAAATAAAAATGATTAAGAATTGATTGATAGTTTTATTAATTATGTAATTCATTGCATGGTAAGGAATAATCATGATCTTAGGCCAAGACCTTTGTTTGTGAAAACATTAATTTAATATATAGTTAAACTACTTTTTTAGTCTACTTCACTACTAGAATTCTGGGCAGTTGAGCGTGTCAGTTTTAGCGGCCTCCATTTGGCGGCCGCTAATACTGAAATAAAATTCGGCAGGATTATTCCTGCCTTTTGGCTGCATGTATTAGCAGCCGCTATTTAGAAGCTGCTGAAGGGTGTATTAGAATCCGCCAAATGGTGGCCGCTAATACTGAAGTAAAAAATCAGCATGATTTTTCACTCATCTTTCTCAACAAGACCTACAACACACTACTTCGCCGCCTGCCACCGCGCCTCCCCCTTCCGCCCCACCCCCGCCTCACCTGCAGCCATCTTGAACACATCATTGCGCCACCGGTGGCTCTATGGTCTCCACTCGACATCACCCCACCCCAAAACGACTCCCGCTAACCAACCAGAACCCTCCCTGGCCGCCGTGTATCCGCCATGGCTATTGAGCCAAGCTAATGGACCATGTGTTTGTTGTCTACTATATCACGGACCGAAATTCTCATTTTTTTGGGGTTGATCTTTATTGGCCGCCATTTGGTAGCCGCTAAAGGCTTTAGAGACAGGGAAAAAATGTCCGCCATTTGGCGACAGCTAAAGGGCTTTAGAGGCCGCCAAAAGGCGGCAGCTAAAGCCCTTATTTGTAGTAGTGCTTGTAATATCTCAGGTATTTATGTAATAAACTACATTCCCACTATTTATTTTATGTGAACTTCTAGTTTCCATAAATTGTGTGTGAGTAAAATCATATGTAATTGATGAATCTCCCAGGTTAGTGGAGGTTGTTAAAATTTTTAGTTTATGGAAACCAATCCAAGAGAGATACATCAGTGGATAAGTGGAAAGATGTAACTTGAACCTTAATTTGGTCAAGTTATTTTCCCCCTTGGTGAATGATTTGTTTATGAACTTCTAGATAAACCATCTTTTAGTAAATTCTCATAAACATTCCACCTATTTATTTTATTTCTATAAGGATTCATAGTTGTTTCATTATTTATGATTTTTCATGATCACAAAAATTAACGAATTAATAAGCGTGTAATATAGAACTGTAATAAATTAAATTGTGAGTAAGTATTATATAATGCATGGTTAATCACTTGAGTAAATAAAAATACTTTTAAAAACCATATAATAATGATCACAATTGGATATATAGTTCAATGATATTACCCAACCAATATTGTGGTACTTTCAATTATTGAGGAATTATAACATGTTGTTTTGGGTATACTTAACTTAGTTCGCATAAAGGTTTGTCTAGAAAATAATTACTTTGTGCCAATAAGAGGAAAGGGTTGAGGAAATCCAATTTTATGAAAGTAGATGGCTTTTTGTCTTGGTTCCCAAGAACCTACATCTATTTATATTATGATAACATTTATTCATAGTTTTAATGTTAATAAAATCATTATCACATCATTATTGTTCTTATCCATATCATATTATGTGATAATGTCCTACGAGTATCTATCACACTAAGAGGACATAGTGGTTACATACTATACTAAGAACCTAGAAGGTCAATGACACTATTCATAAATAAATGTTATATAGTTGGATGATATCATTTGGGGGAAACAACTGATACAAGCTACCAGGGTTTAAGGCTTATAGATATTTGGAACACCTATTATTGTTTATTCCCTTCGTAATATTCAGTGTAGGATATTATGAGAATGATACCGGCTAGCAGGAAATCCAAATTTATTTGTGTTATTATATGTTCCAATATGAGGACTTGTGTATTGATCCTTAGAAATCTGGATTATTTGTAATGAATATTATAATTTGCATACATTTATGTATTGATGAAAACCATGATGAAAAATGTTCGCAGTGAGGTAGGATATGTTGGGTGTGTCATAAGTAATATTTAATTAATGAATAATGAAAGAAAAGATTTTTCCCTTATTTTATTTAATATAAAATGATATATTATGAAGTTTGATAGAAATTATATTGAAAAAATAAATCTATGGACTTGGTGTTTTATAGGCATGTTTGATTTCCAAAAATTCAAACCAAGAGGTGTCAAGTACTTAGTTTGATGGAACCAGCATGTGACCTTCTTCATTAGATATATCATGTTTAATGGATAATATTACACAGTAAGTGACCTTATTAGTTATTATGTCGTTACCTAATTAAATTATTTCTCTATGAGTTCCTTATCATGTTACTAGATTCAAACCTTGTACATTAGGCTAATTCGCCAAATTCCCCAATGAATGAGGCCTAGATGATCACAGAGTAAGAGTATCCAAAATCTCTGTTAGATAATATGTATCTTTATTTATTATTTGAGATGCTTAAAAAACATTATCCACTAACATGGATTAATAATTATTCATGTTTTCTTGATCAAATTCATTCTATCACAAGGTATTCAAGAGAATATTACGTGAGGAGACTGTTTAAAAAATATTTATTTTTCATATTTTTAAGATAATATTCATTTATTTTTTGTGAATAATGATGTGATATATATTTAATAAATAAACTCACATTATTCAATTCCCAATAAATATTCTGGAGGAATGGTGGACCATGGTTAATGTTCTGGTGAGAAAAATAATAATTATTTAATATTATTTGAAAAAATAATATATAATTTTAATTAAAAAGTTAATTAAATATAGAGAAATAATAAAATTATTATTATTATTGAAGTGGGATTAAATTGGGATTAAATAAATAATAAAGGGAAATAGTGAAAATATTTATTCTTAAACCTAGTGATATATAATCCCAATCATATTTTTTTTTCTGTGAGAGTAAATTCATTTTTTTAGTTATGCACAATGAATTGGGATAATCATCTCAAGCCCTAGAGGGTGCCCTTCATCAAGGTAGCTCAAAAGAATAGAGAAAATTGTTTCTAAACCTACCAATCTCTATTCAATACATATCAAAGGGAAATGTTTTTAATATATTCCCATGGTGATCAAAGGTTAAAACACAAGAGATAGGGTATTATGTGTTAAAACCTAGAAAATCAATGGACGTCATTGAGAGATTTATGGGACATGTTTGGATCACATTTAAATGTAATATTCTCTAGATTCCTAAAACATAATGATGGTACAATGTAGATATTCTATCAGATTCATCCATGGTGAAATAATTATGGAATGAAAATTATTTAATTATTAAAATAAATTATAAATAATATGGGAATATCCCACACATGGTACCAATGTTCTATTCATTTTTGATTTTTTAATTCAATTCCATTGACCATGAAATTCATCATCAGGAAAATCTCGAATTGATATTCCATAATGAAAAAAAATTAAATTTTGGAATGACTAATTGCATGCTTCAAATGTTCCTGAAACCTAAAAAAATGGGGAAGAATTGTTCCTTTAGGGATTCTCATTATGGTAAACATTCCCTTATAACTATAGGTTGGGGATGATTCATGCACTCTCTAATCCTTTTCGCATATTTTATGGTTTCAGTTATGGATCTGACAGTTCTTATGGAAAAAGCTAAGATACAAATGCCTCCAGCACTATGGGATAGGGCTGATCAAGAAAAGATGTTTATTCCTCTAGGTACCTATTTCTATTTGAAGAACCTGGAGGTGGGAATTGAGATCTGAATACCCCATCTCTATGGGATGGGGTGGGTTTATAGTTGTTGTCAATGTTTCCTAGATCCTATCAGGGCTTGATGACTTGATGTGTATAGGTTGTAGTAAATGTGACCCTAGAATAGTTTACTTTGTTTACTCTTGGAAGACTATTATGGGTTATTCTATTGTGATCCATTTTATTTGGAACAATTATTTTCCAGTGTAATCTTAGTGAAACAGTTTCACAGGATGGGAGAAATTTTGTATGGAAATTTGTCAAGTGGTCCAAAACATTGTGTTCTGTGTCGGAAATGCATTCGATTTTTTTCAGGGGCCAAACTTTGTAGTCAATTTGTTTAACATTCCCATATTCATGACATATTTTCCTATAATGAGTGTGGGAATCATTATTTATTTACCAAATGTCTTGTGTGTCACCCTGTCCCCTGATTTCCCATGCAGTTATAACAATAATGATTTCCACATCTAGGAGGGTTTTCTAATTTTTTGGAGTTGGTAAAGTGAAATGATTCATACATTATAGATACATGGATATGGTTATCAGAATAGATCTCTATGATGAGTCTTTGAAGTGTTCAGGCATAATGGAAGAAACCGTGTTGTAGATTTTGACCATGCCATTCATGTTTTCAGTCATGGTCAATAGAGATAGTAGCCATGTCCATTATTCATGTGATTATGATTGTGGTATGAAGGTGAGCCACATATCTCATATTGGTTAGGTTTTTAGTCTACAACGTCATATGAGTTTACCATATGTTGTGGCGTAGAAAAGTAATACACTCCTTCCTGAGCATATTTCGGATCTTATAGTCAGAGGTGGTGATGGGGTAGAATATGACTGGGAGGTTGGTTCCAAATAATGCTCTCTAATTATAAACGTAGAACTCTTCTTCATTATAATTTCATGCCTCCACTTATTCAAAACAAAAATGTTTCTTCTCCAGGTCGTCTACTGACAATGGGGAAGCACACATGGTAGTTGATTTGGGAACACTATACGGTTGACCCCGACATTTAAAGAACCTCTCTATACGATGTTGTATGAGTCTAGAGAATCCTTGTATATGAAGCTTTCTAGGAAAGGGGAGGATTTCATTGTCTATGAAAAATATCACTATGGGGAGGTTGGCCAAGATATATTTTATGGATAGAGTCCCAATGATCCATCTCTACACTACTTCGAAGAGGACTATCGAAGTAGTGATCACCTTCTAATTCTGTTGAAGAGTCAACACACCCTTGATGTGTTGCATATTTATGTTAAATAGTCTCAAGGACACTGGAAATTAGTAGATGAAGGATACAAGCCTCATTATACATCATGGATGAAATATGTTGACATTCCTTTTTATGTTGAGTAGCGATATAAGAATTCTACATGAGGGGTTCTTGAATGATAGGAAAAAATACTTCCAGGTAACATTGAAGCATTTTATAGTGGTTCATTTTTGTTGAAAAAGCGGGTTTTACTTTTGACATAGAGGGTTTCCTTGGTCATTTGTGGTGTTCTAGAGATATTTTTGACAACCTATTTTGAAAAAGAACCTTGTCAAATGAATGAATGATATGGAGGGGGTAAAAAAGAATAGATACAAGATTGTTCCATTTTCTAGAATTTTTCAAATTTTTGGGACTCAAAATCGAAAAATATAGAAAGGTTTTTTGGTAATGGAAGGTGTTCGATTGATTGTTTTTTCCATGTAAGATGGATGGTGATTTGGAAACTTGTGCACAAGTTATGTTTTAGTATTTGAACATCGCAAAATTGACAGGGCATGAAGTGCTCTAAAGATGTGGATTGTATGAAAGAAACTTGTGCGTCTAATGCAATGTCAAATTAGGTTTTTCATTCCTAGAGGGATCCATTGTGTGACATAGTGAATCTTCTATGCAGGGGTCAGACACATATATAAATTAATGGTGACAACCTCATTAATGATAGATTAACACTTAGAGATAATCCCAGATCCATATTTCATAAGATGTTTATGAAATGAATGTTGCATGTAAGATTTGAGTTGAATGAAAGCTACGAATGGTGTGCGTAAGATTTGATTTGTTCTTAAAATTGATGTTTCCCACATGGGGTGAGAGAAAGTGTAATCTTTTTCACATGAAATTAAAATTGAACACAATATGTAGTAAAGGTTGAATAAAATATTTGAGGTTTCCCAATAATTTTGTGGTAAAGTAGGATTCATCTGTAGATGAAATTGGGACATCAATAGAACATCTAAAAATATTGGAAGATGCAATCATTTGAGATAATGAATGGAAAAAGAAGTCTATAAATTGTGAGTTTATCTTCTAAATAAATGGTGAGAACACTATATTTGATAGGTAAATGACCTTTCAAATTGTGATTGGTAGTAAACTAGAAGGGATAGTGAGTATAGCCAAATATTTTTGAATAGAAGTGCACATTTATTGGATTTGGTACACCGGCAGATTTCCATTGTATGCTCCTTGGACATTTCCCTGTGAGGGTGAACTAAGTAAAAATTGTTTTCTCTCGTGCATGTTTTAATTCCCGATAATAATTTTCTATAGGAAAAAGAGAGAATATCATTTTTTAACAATGAACCAATATCAAAAAGAGAGGATGGTTTTATCTATCATAACCTAATTCACCCCCCTCTCATGGTATTTTCCAACGTATATCAAACAATTTTTATTATAGGTAATGTTTAATAATAGTGTTTATATTTGAAAGGAGGTCATCAATCACAAATGGGATTCTGATCTTTGATGGGAATAATTTTTAGCTATGGATTTATTAGATGCAACACTGAAACACATGGCCGATTTTTGCCTATCGACCGATCAAAGTTGTGATGCTCTGCTAATATGTATAGCAGTACTCAGGTCGAATCCTCGGCGATGATATATTTTAATAGTCATTCGTTTTTAGTTAATTTTATTCTGATTGGTGGGTTTGTTTGTAGAGCTTATGAAATAATTTATGAATGATGTTTGATTTAATAGATTGATAAATATTGGCATGACTTCATCATTAGGTAGTTAAGATTGTGATATCCTTGAGTTTTTCTTTATATTGCATTAAATTAACACCCACTTCACAAGATAATGTTGATTGGAATTCCTTAGTATTAAGGCATTAATCCAATCCTTAACATAACTTAAGGTACTAATCTCAATCAGAGCTTGGTTATGGTGGTGTATTTATTGTTCCAATAATCCATGGAAACCACATGTTAAAAAACAAGTCATTAATCCATGACATGTTAATTCCAACATACACAATGTTTATTTGAAGATCGAGAAAAATCACTAAATCACTTAACACACCTAAATTATAACTCACCCCAAAAAGAGATTTACTCATACATTTGGGTGTTTAATAATCTGTTTATATTGATTATGATGATAAATTAATAAGAGAACAAAAATAAAGGGAAAAGAAAATAGTTGTGCGTCGACACACACACATGAACAATGATGATAATTAAAAACGAACATTCGATTGAATGAGGAAGAAATGTAAGGGAAGGGGGTAAAACAATATTTAATGTTTTTTAAGAACATTAATGTTAGAATATAGAAGGTGTATGATAATTAGAGATACTGGAGAAGAAACTTTCATTAAAAAAGAACTACAAAACACAAGCTTTCAAGATTAAAAACGAAGAACAACACAAAAGTAAAAAGAAACAAAGAGAGGAGGAATGGTATCTCAAGTGAAAAATTGAGTATGGAAGGTCTTCCCAAGCCTTTTTCAAGGATTTGTTTGTTCCAATTGATGCTCCTCTCTTCTGAAAACCCAACCCCATTGAAGGAGAGGAGGGGGATTCATTTATAGCCCAAGGAAGTGGACTGTTTTCATTCCAAATTTGTCCCTCCACTTGCGTCACAATTTTGGCTATTTAGATACCCTAATCGAGAGAAATATCCTTATTTAAAGTTGTAGAAAATAATTCTGGACAACTAATCTCAAAATATGGAGGCATTTGGACCTACGAATCCAAAGTTATGGCCGGTTGATTAAACAATTTTAATCTGTCCATTTCAATCCAGTCTTTTTTGATGTCCAAAATATGAAAGGGTTTTTGAATAGGAAGATGCCTTCAAATGCAAATGATTTATTCAAAAAAGTTGGCCGAATAAATATTCTCCTTCACACTGAAAACGCTCAACTGGATTGGATGCTTACATCATGAGATATGTCATGAATAATAAACTGATTTTATTTCATAGCCAAAATAGTGGTCTGGACTTGAAATCATATGTTGGGCCTCTTGTGTTTGGATTTGGGTGTTGAAAGTTTTATCCAAGACTCCTTACACTGTCCCCCAAACATTTGACAGGATTGAAGGAATTATAAATTCTATATTGAGCCCAGTAATTCAATATTAATGGTTGGTTGAGTTTCATCACTGATTCTATTGGCCCTATTGTGTGTTCCATATGAGCCATCAAATGGAAGAATTAGCCCATGATCCTTCCTAATTAAATGTTTTATATTGAATAAAGAATCCTATAAAAAATAACCACACAATTTGAATCTGTAGGGAGAGAGTTATAAATAAAATAGTAAACTCACTCAATTGGAAAACTTCTAAAAATACTCAAAAATTATACTTAGTATTAAAATATTAATATTTCACACACATTATGCACATTTCATATAAAATAAGTAGTGGGATTATTTAATCTATCATGAAAATATTAATAACATCAAATCTCCAACACTTAGTCTTATGCATAACCTCATGTGCAACAAATATAAAAACATGACAAAATCATTTTCACTCACCAACAAATATTAAAATTTTATTTTCTTCAATCAGGGGAGGTTTAGACTATTTCACTCATCCATTTTGAATTCCACAACAAGTTGTTACAGAAAAAATGTTTCAAAAATAATTCATTTTTTCACGCTCAAATTTAGAAATGGAAAATGTGGACACTCGAAACTCCCACCTCTCAAGATGATAAAATTCATTTGTGGAGGTTCACTCTTTCACCAACCAAAAGTGAAAATCATAGAGTTTGAAAGAGCTCTTGGCTTCCAATCCCTATCCAAAGTCCACAATAATCAAGAGGTATTTTGAAGTGGTTTTTCTGTGGCTATGGGATGGTAGGAATATAAAGTCCAATAGAGAGGAGAATAGGGGTAAAACACCAATATAGAAAAAGAAATACACATTTTTTTTGAAATAAAACATGGAAGGAAATGAAAAAAAATATTTTACAAGGGAATTATTGTATGAAAAAATACACTATATAGGATGAAAATTTGAAGGGGATGATAATATGAAATATTTACAAACCAAAAAACATTTCCCAATTACATATGAATATAATGCAAGTGTTCTTTTTTTCTTTTTTTTCTCTTTTCGAAAGTTGAACTTAGAAAAGTTCTCACACTCATATCGCAACCCATGATTGATCTCCCCATGACACTAATTTTAATAGTTATAACAAGATGAAAGGCTGATAAATAGTGATTTTTGACCAACCCATGAAATAGCCCAATTTTTTTATTGTTCTTTTTTATTGATTTTTTTTTGATTTTGATTTTTTTGAACACTTTTCAATAACATTTACAAAATTATATAAAAGAAAGTACAATACAATTCCCAAAACACATTAATGACAACCTCTCCCCAGACTGAAATGGATGTTTTCCATCAAGCATATGATAACATGGTGAAATCAACAAAGGGTACCCATAATAAAATCCATACCCCCATACTTTAATTTCAAAAAAAAATTATGCAATGAAAATACATGTTGATATTGGGTGGGAAAAGGTATTGGGCCTGTAATGTGGAAATCAAAGAAAATGATTTCATAGGCCTGAAGGAGATTTCAAAAGGAGGATTAATTTAAGGGAAATAGGTGGCTATTTGGATGTTATGGTTCTCTTGTGGTTCATAAAATTCTTCTATCATATTAATGCACACTAATGTAGGAAATTAATTTCGAAGGTCCACAATCTCAAGACTCAAAAATGGGGGTAAAAACACACATTATGAAAAGATGGCCATAGGTGGCCTTTCCATAAAAGAAAATGTTGTTCCTCGCAGTTTGGGAAAATCATTTTCCAAATCAAAAATTGAGAATTCAAAATGTATTATTCTTGACACAAAATTATTTATCCAAATATATGTTGAAAACAAAAATTTTTTGAGATGAAACCATTTCTTTTGACTCCCCAAAATAGTTGGAAAAAATTTGAAAATTGAAGGTGAGTAAGTATGAATCTTTTGGTTTTTTTACATTTTTTTAGTTTTTTAGTGTTCTTTAAAATACACACCCACACAAAAGAGAAATTGAAAAATAAAGGGTTTGAAAAAGATCGTTGTAAAAAATAAATGAGATAAGAATAAGAAGAAATAGTTAGAGAGAGGAAGAGATAGATAGAGAGTTAAAGGCAAAGAGGTGCCCCCTGGTTTCAATTTGGCGGGTTTCCATCTCCATATAGTGGTAGGTCAACTAGAGATGTTGGGGATTCAGTGGAAGTTAATGTCAATCCAGGATTGTGCGTCCTCTCATGGTGGTGCTTTAACTGATGTCCATTAACTGTGAATGTCCTTTTGGAAGAGGGGTCTTGGACTTGCACTGCACCAAACGGGTAAACATTAGTAATAACAAAAGGACCTTCCCAACAAGAATTAATCTTACCTGGGTGAATCCGAAATCGAGAATTAAAGAGCATTACCTTATCACCTTCATGGAATACCTTTCTCAGGATTTGATTTTCATGGAGTGACTTGGAATTTTCTTTGTAGAGATCAGAATTCTCATAAAAATCAAGTAAAAGCTCCTCCAGTTCCGGCAATTGCAACAATCTTTCTTCACCATAATTTTGAAGATCAAAATTAAAAGTTTTCATAGCCCATTATGACATATTTGGATTTCAACTGGAAAATGACATGCTTTAAAAAAAACTATCCTAAAGGAGGCATCCCAATGTGTGTTTTATAGGAAGTTCGATAAGGCCAAAGTGCTTCACCAAGTCTTTTAGGCCAATCTTTACTGGTGGTTTTTATAATTCTCTCAAGCACTCTTTTCAAATCTGTATTAGAAAGTTCAACCATGCTATTTGTTTGGGGATGATATGAAGTTGAAGTTTTATGTACAACACCATTCTTTTTCAAAAGAGATTCCATGGTTTTATTAAAAAAATGTGTTCCAAAGTCACTTATCAAGGCACGGGGTGTGCCAAATCGGTAGAAGATGTGTGTATTTAGGAACTCACTAATAGTATGTGAGTCATCCTTTCTAGTGGGTTTGTCCTCGACCCACCTAGAAACATTATAAACCGCAAGAAGGATGTATGAAAATCCATAGGAAGGGGGAAATGGTCCCATGAAATCGATGCCCCAAACATCGAAGATCTCACAAAAAATTAAAGGCTTTTGGGGCATTTTATTTCTCTTTGAAATTGTGACAAACTTTTGGAAAGTGGGACATGATTAGCAAAAATCATTTGAGTCCTTGAAGAATGAAGGATAGAGGAATCCAGAGTCTAGGACCTTTCGGGAGGTCCTTTGTGGTCTAAAGTGGACACCACCAGGCATTGAGTGACAGAATTCTAATGCAGAAGAATGTTCTTTTTCATCGACACATCTCCTTATTACCATGTCAGTCATAGTTTTCCGAAGTTTATTTTCTTCCCAATAATAGTATTTTGAATCACTTTTCAACTTTATTTTTTGATCTTTTAATAAATATTCCAGAAAAACACCAAAAACCAAGTAATTTACAATTGGGGCATACCATGGTATTTTTTAGATTGAGAGATGATATGTTCTTAGTAGGGAATTAAGGATTGATGATTTTAGAATGATAAGAATTAGAAATTCTACTCATGTGATCATCCACAAAGTTTTATTTTCCTGGTCTATCTTTTATTTCAAGGTGAAACTCCTGGAGCACTATGATCCATCATATTAGCTTCGGTTTGGAATCAATTTTAATGAGTAATAACTTTATAGAAAAATGGTCTATGAAGTTGATGATTTTGTCACCTAAGAGATAGGGCCGGAATTTATCTATGGCAAAAACCACTTCTAAAATTTTCTTTTCAGTGACAGTGTAGTGAGATAGAGTTTCATCTAATGTTTTTGAGGCATAATAGATGACATGAGGAATCTTTTCTCTTCATTGACCTAGAACAGCCCCAACGGCTCTATCAAAAGCATCACACATCAGCTCAAAGAGTAAGGACCAATCTAGGGGTTGAATTATTGGGGAGGATGTTAGATCAGTTCTGAGTTCAACAAAGTCTCTCTTGCAAACCTCATCAAAATGGAATGTGACATCATTTTGGAGAAACCGAGTGAGTGAGAGGGAAATTTTTACTGATGTTACTGATGAATCTCCGATAGAAACCGGTATGAATGAGGAATGAACAGATGTATCAAAAAAATTTGGGTTCAGGAAGTTATTGGATCACTTCAATTTTTGCAGGATCAACTTCAATGCCATCTTTTGAAACTATGTTCCCAAGAACAATCCCATTTTTTACCATGAAGTGACATTTTTCATAATTTAACACAAGGTTACACTTGACCCTCATTTGAAGGACTACAGAGTGTGAATTCAAGAAAGATTCAAATGACTCACCATAAATGATAAAGTCATCCATGAAGACTTCCATGCAATGTTCAATGAATTCAGAAAAGATACTCATCATACACCTCTGTAATGTTGCAGGGGCATTGAAAAGTCCAAAAAGGTATTCTTATATATGTATATGATCCAAAGGGGCATGTGAATGTAGTATTTTCTTAGTCCTGAGGTGTCATTGGAATTTGGATGTAGCTAGTGTATCCATAAAAAAAGCAATAGTGTGACTTTCCGACTAATCATCCCAGCATTTGCTCAAGGAATGTAAGAGGGTAGTGATCTTTTCATATTTCAACATTCAATTTCCTATAGTCGATGCACACATGCCATTTGTTCTTCACTCGAGTTGTGACTACCTCTCCATGATCATTTGTGACAACAGTTATCTCACCCTTCTTAGGTACAACTTTAATTGGACTAACCCATTCACTATCAGAAATTGGGTAAATAATACCAGCTTGAAGAAGCATGGTGATCTCTTCCATAACTACATCATGTATGAGTGGGTTGAATCTTATTTTTGGTTTTCTAATTGGTTTGGATGATTCCTCAATATGTATGTGATGCATGCAAAGGGCATGGTTGGTTCCTGGTATGTCATCTCGGGTCTAACATATGACCTTTTTGTTTTCCTCTAACACATGAACAAGTTTGGACTCTTCAGTTTCAGTATGTTAAGAAGAGATAATGACTAGATATGAGTGATCATGGAAAAGGAATTCATATTTCAGGTGTTCATGAAATGGTTTTAGATTAGTCTCATCTTTAATTTTTGGGTTAGACAACTCAGGAATGGATGATGGGACTTCAGTTGCTTCAGATTTATTTTCCTTAATACTGTCCAAGGTGGTGTACTAGAGATCAGAGTTGATGTGGGATTCAAGAGACTTTTCAAGTTCCTCTATATTGATGGAGTCTATAAATGAGAGGTCCACATCAAATTCACCGTTTATGACTTGGTTAATCATCTTGTAGATTTCACAAGATCCTTTGTCACTAGAACATGAAGTACATGGTTTATTGGTGGTTTATTTACTCTTAGAAGTGTCCTCAAGAAGCATGGATTGGGAATTCCGAGTGATCCTCAGATGGTTATCGCATGGCTTGGAAAGTGTTGAACCTAACTAGTTAGTTACAGAATTCCATGGATAAGATGCTTGAATGGACACCAATCTTGGTTCTTGCAGTCATGACGAATGGTCTTCCTAGAATTAGGGGAGATCAAGAAGAGTTCGTCTCACATTCCATGTCAAGGACATAGAAATCAGCAGGGAAGATAAGATCATTGACTCGAAAAATGACTTCCTCAATTATTCCCTTAAGACTGGTTGTGATTCGATTGGCCAATTGAATGACAACACCTGTTGGATGTAAGGGACATAGACCAGGGTTATAGAATATGTAATTGGGCATGACATTAATTAAGGATCCTAGGTCTATGAGTGCATCATCAATTTTGGAACTTCCAATTTGGCATGGAACCGTAATGGTCCCTGGATCTTTAAACTTTATGGGAATAGACTGCTAGGTGGAAACATTTTCGATGGTCCTAAGTTGCCTCTTATGTGAAATCAACTCCTTGAGAAACATGGCATACATAGGAATTTTTTTATGGAATCTACGAGGGGAATGTTGACTTCAACACGTATAAACATGTCAAGCATTTCAGGATTGGGATCAAAGGACTTCTTTGGCTTAGAAACAGCTTGAGGAAATGGAATTGGGTTCTTATGTGGAATAGATGGAGGTGAGGGAATTGATCCAGGTTCCTTTTCAAGTTTCTTTTTCTTTTTATTTTTTAGTTCATCATTCAAAGGTGGGTTGGGGGACTCATCTTGAGGTATAGCAATTTGATTTCCCGATCTAAGTGCAATTGCACTTACATTAACCTTGGGGTTGGGTAATGGTTGAGCTAGATGTTGGGAAGAATTGGATGGTTTCTCTTGACTAATGTGGGATGAATGTAGACCAATTTGGGTTTCAATGTTCTTAAGGATAGAACTGGTGGAGGAGGCATGATCTTCCACTAAACATTACCAGGGTTTCGTAGAAGAAGTGGCTTGTTCCGGATTGGGATTACCTAGATTTTGGTTTTTGGGAAATCGATTATATTGGTTTCGGAATTGGGAAGGCTCGCTAGGATAATGGAATCCAGGAGGAGGATTGTTCCTTTGTGGTTAAGGAATAAAAGGATAAATTTTTGGAAATTACCAACAACTTGACCATATTAAAACTATTCTGGGTTTTGAGGAGGGAATTGAGGGGGATGAGAAATGGTATTACCATACCTAAGGCCTTGGTTATAGGAAGAAGAGAAGGGCTTAGAGTGAGGTTGGTTGAAGTTTCAAACAAACCTACCTGATAGTTGAGGGTTGGTGTTCCTCTAAGAATATGCTGCATTGAGCTCCATTGGTCCAGAGGAATCAGATTGATCCTCATGAAGTTGTGGACATGTGTCAGTTGGATGAGATGAAGAGTTTCATATTCCATAGTTTTTGACAGGTCCGGGAAACATTTATTGCGGAGAAGACGAGGTTGGAGATTTGGATGCAACAGCTAGTTGCTGCCCAAGACCTACATGTTCACTCATCCACTCAGTCATCTTGTTCACCTCAATCGATTGATTATCTGTGGCATGTTTGACTTGAGCATGTGATTGAGTATGTAATTGTTGTGTGTTTTCATCCATGTTACTTATGAGATCTCTTGCAGTTGTAGGAGTTTTATAAACAAGAGCACCCACACTTGTAGCATCAATGAGGGTTCTCTCCAAATCCAATAACCCCTCATAAAAGTGTTGGATCAAGAGTTGGTCAGGTATTTGGTGGTGTGGGTAGGTTTCAACAAGCATTGTGAACCTCTACCACAATTCATGGAGTGATTCACTTGGGAACTAAAAGATACCACTTATTTCCTTTCGGATAGAAGCAGTACGAGAAGCAGGAATGAATTTCTCTAAGAAGAGTCGCTTCATGTCGTTTCATGTGGTTATGGAACCAGGAGGTAGCTGGTAGAGGCATGAATTAAAATTTTCAGCTAGGGAGAAAGGGAATGATCAAAGATTGATTTGTTCCTCAGAAACACCTTGACGATTCATGGTAGAGCACACCACTTGGAAATCATTAAGGTGGAGATGTGGATCCTCACCGGCTAGCCCGTGGAAATGAGGAAGAAATTAAATCAACCCCGATTTGAGTTTGATGCCAGATTCTATGTTTGGATATTAAATACCAAGAGGATGGTAATTCATATTAGGGGATGCATGTTCTTTCAGTGTTTGTTCCTTGGGATTGGCCCTATCTAATTCAATTGGTTGGCCAAAGACTGGTTCTTGAATGAGTTGATTATCTATTATGTTCCTCTTATGTTGGCGAAGTGTTCACTCAATTTCAAGTTCAAACAAATTTGAAGGATTTTTTGGGAGGATACAAGGCATTCATAAAGATGTTGGAAGGAAAAAGAAGACAAGATTTTATTTATATTTTCTTTAGTTTATGATTTTTATGAGAAGATGGGTTATTCTATGTGTTTTTTTTTCAATTTTTATTGTAATTTTTTTTATTTATTATTTTTTTAAAATAAACAGAAACTAATGACTAATTAAATCACAATCCTCATCAACAACGCCATTTGAAACACATGACCTATTGTCACCAATCAACCGGTCAATGTTCTGATGCTCTGCTAATGCGTATATCATTCCTCGGGTCGAATCATCGGTGATGATACATTTTAATAGTCGTTTGTTTTTAGTTAATTCCATTTTGGTTGTGGGGGTTTTTAGCAGAGATTATGAAATAATTTAAGGATGATGTATGATTTTACAAATTGATAAATATTTGGGTGAGTTCATCATTAGGTAGTTAAGCTTGTGATATCCTTGAGCTTTGTTTTATATTTCATTAAATTAACACCCACTTCACAAGATAATGTTTATTGAAATTCCTAAGTGTTAAGGTGTTAATCCAAGCCTTAACTTAACTTAAGTTCTAATATCAATAATAGCTTGTTGATGTTGGTGTATTTATGGTTCTATAATCCATGGAAACCACACGTTAGACAAAAAAGTCATTAATTCATGACATGTTAAGTCCAACATATACAATGTTAATTTGAAGAATATTTATCAAGCCAAAGATATCAATCACTTAACATACCTAAATTATAACACACCCCAATGAGAGATTTACTCATACATTTGGGTGTTTAATAATCTGGTTATAATGATTATCATGAAAAATTAATAAGAAAAGAAAAAGAAAGGGATAAGAAAAGAGTGGTGCGTCGACACACACACACACACGAAGAATGATGATAATTGAAAACGCACAATCAATTGAATGAGGAAGCAAAGGAAGGGAAGGGGGTTAAACTATATTTAATGTATTTTAAAAATATAAATATTAAAATACAGATGTTTTATCAGAATAATATATATTTAAGAACAAACTTCCATTAAAACAAAATTACAAAACACAAACTTACAAGATTACAAAGAAAGAACAACACAAATGTGAAAGGAAACAAAGAGGGGAGGAATGGTATCTCAAGTGAAAAAAAAGTATGGAAGGTCCTACCAAGCCTTTGGAAGGTCTTTAGCGGTGCCAATTTATTCTCTTCTCTTTTGAAATAACATCCCCTTTGATGGAGAGGAGGGGGATGCATTTATAGCCCAAGGAAGTGGACTGTTTTCATTCCCAATTTTTCTCTCCTCTTTTATCGCCAGGTAGGGTATTCAAAAAGCTGAATCTCAAGATAAATACTTCTTAAAAGTATTATAAAATAATTCTGTATGACTACTCTCAAAATTTTAGAGGCATTTGGACCTATGGATCCAAAGTTATGGCTGGTTGATTAAACATCTTTAATCTGTCCATTTCAACCCAGTGTTTTTGAAGTCCAAAATGTAAAAGGGGATTTGAATAGGAAAATGCGTTTAAAGTCGAATGATTTATTCAAAAACGTCTTCCATATAAAACTCCTCTTTCAAAATGCAAAATATAATCTGGATTGTATGCTTACATCATGATATATGTCATGAATATTGAACATATTTTATTTCTCGTCCAAAATGGTGGGCTGGACTTCAAAGCATATGTTGGGCCCCTTGTGTTTGGATTTGGGACATGAAACTTTTATCCAAGACTCCTTACATTGTCCCCAGAACCTTTTAGGAGAATGGAAGAATTTTAACTTCTAGATTGATCCCAGTAATTCGATTTTCATGTCTGGTCCAGTTTCTTCACAGATTCTGTAGGCCCTATTGTGTGGTCCATATGAGCCTTCAAATGGAAGAATTAACCAATGATACCTTCTAATTAAATTTATTATATTGAATAAGGAATCCTAAAAAACAAGAACCACACAATTTGGATTAGTAGGGAGATTGTTATCAATAAAATAGTAAACTGACTCAATTGGACTACTTCTATAAAATGCTCAAAAATTATACATAGTATTAAAATATTAATATTTCATACACATTATGAACATTTCATATAAAATAAGTAAATGGAGCATATAATAATTCATCAAAATATTAATATCATCAGACACTACTTCCGGTCATTTGGAATGGACCTATTCACAACACCAATTAATGGTATCTCAACCCAAATCAATAGTCGAGCTTTATCAGAAGATGAAATAAGGGAATTCTATACTAATGATAAGGGAAAAAATGCCTTAGGGGGATCCCTGTCCAAGGTTATTTATACGAAGTAGATTTCCTGAAAAACATTACATGCCATTTGGGAAATGAAATTGAAAATATATGAAGGAGATTCAACGGTTAGAGTGGTAAAGCAGAAAGATCTTTGGAACAAATATGAAGATCCAAGAATAGACCCAAATGACTCTGTTGATGAATTCATTAATAGGATAAATATTGTTGTGGAAGACGTGTGAGGTCTTGGAATAGTATCTCAAGACATAAATCTTGTGAAGAATATCATGTGGAAACTTCCACCTTAGTTCAATCCAAAAGTTTCAGTACTTGAAGATAAAGATCCGTATTAGATGACACTGAATAACTTGCATAGTACCCTTGTAGCATTTTAAATGAGAAATGATGATAATGATGATATAGAAAAGGAGAAATTTAAAGAGGAGGAATTCTAGCCCCTGAAAAAGCACTCTATTGAATATTATCCATAAGATGAATATATAAACGTGGTGATGTCATTCCTTTCATAAAATCTAGAAAGAGGAAAAGGAGTGTTAATAGGGAAACTTCTTCTTTTTTACTTTATGTGTTGAAAGGTTGGTCATCTTGTAGAAATATGCCCCCAAAATTTCCATGAAGATGATGAGGATAAAGAAGAAATTCCCCAGAATAAGCCTTTAGCCTATGTGAAATGCAAGAAACAGTTCAACAGAAATTTATTTATGAAAAAGCACCTTCTTTCAGATGAATGTGATAGTTCAAATGAATCAGAGGTTCAAAAAGTGGAAGAGATAGATAAATATGAAGATCATTGAGAAAATTCAATGGCGGTAGTTGTTAGTAGTACAAAGATAATAGAAGAAATTTTCATTGATAATGAACAAGAAGAAATTTAAGGAAGAGTCTACATAGAGGCAAGATTATAAAAATCATTTAAGGAGATTGATATTTGGAGAGTTAAAATGAAGAAATCCAACAAAATGGCTCATGATGCTAAACTTTATATGAAACAACATGAAGAAGAAAAGACTGACCTGGTTAATTAAATTGGAAAACATAATTTTTATAGTCTAGAGAGCTCAGATTATATTGATTAACATAAACTCATGGTTGAAGAATAGAAAAGGGAGTCCAATGTTTTGAATAATATAGTGAAAGATAAAATCAAGCGTATCGATGAACATGAAGAAGAAGTTGTCGTTCTGTGACATAATGTAAAGGAATAAGAAAAACAAATTGACTTCTAGTATGATTCTAGCAATGTAAATCATTCATAAGACTGAAAAGTTAATGTGGAGCATAGTAGACAAGTAGAAAAGAAGAAAAAATCTTGTTCAAATGCTAAGGTTGATATGAGGCATGACCGAAAAAAATGTGAATGTTAAATTCATATAACAAGAACCCACTCCGAAATTGAATATTTATTTAGGTATGCTGAAAAATCAAAAGATTCATAGAACCAAAGGGGAAACAAGAAGTTTATATCAGACATGTAGGAATGCACCCTACATCATGTGTTATTACTGTGGAAAGGTGGGAAATTAACAGAATGTATGTTCCACAACTAAGAGATACCAAATGGAAGAAGAGAAACAATGGGATTCAAGTAAAGTGAAATATTATTGAAAATACTTTGATGGATATGTTTTTGGTGTATAGGATTTTGGGACATGACTAGATATTGTACATCAATCTTGCAGAGGAATGTGCCAATGTATAACCCAAGCGGTCGCAAGCAGCAAATCAGACAATCAAAAAATAAGATGAAAACACAAAATCAATTTGCAGCTATGCAGGATGAAGCTGATCCATCATACTCTTAGGAAGATAATTATTTCCAAACATTTATGAGGAAGGAGTAGAAAACATAGATCCAGAAGAAGGGAGATGAGAAGGTAGTGGTTGCCGAAATTTCCCATAAAGCATCAGACCGTTTTAGTGTATGGATCCTTGACAGCAGTTTCACATATCACATGAATGGTAATAAGGATATTGTTATAGGCATAAAATATTATAAAGAAGGAGTTTTCGTGTTTGGAAATGATGTAGGATTGGAGATTATTTGCTTGGGAAAGGCTTGGTTTGTGGGAAAAGCAACGATATGTGCTAATGTCTTGGTAGTAGATGGGCTCAGTCACATTGTCCATAGAGTTAGTCAACTATGTGACTTATGGAATTATATAAGGTTTACCTAGAAGATGCGTATTTTCAATGGAAGAGATGAGAAAATTTCTTTACAATGGAAAAGAACAAATGGAAATTTGTACCTTGTAAGTGGGGAAGAAAAATGTTATTTTTATCTAGAGAGGAAGAAAACATGTTGTCACATAAACTAATTCAGAATCTATTTCAACCATCCCTGGATGATCTAGTAATGTATGATGCATCCATAGATCTCCCTAAGCTATCAACTGATCATACTCATACATGAGATTCATGGAATCCATGGAAATTCATCTAAAATATGTATAAGGAAAAGGAATATAAGTCATCAAGTGTGATCGAATTGGTGCATGTTGATGTATATGGACCTATATCACCAAGATACATAGATTGAAAGAGGAATATCAATCTATTAATTGATAATTATAGAAGAATTTAATGGGTATTTGTCCTTTCCTATAAGATTGATGTGTTCAGTTTCATAAAAAATTAATGGAGGGAATATGAAAGGATTATTTGAAAAAAAAAATCAAGTTCTGTATAAATAATTCTATTGAATTCAAAAAAATTCAATTGGAGGACTATCTCGATAATCATGGGATAAGGCCTCAAGTATCGTTTGTGAGAACTTATCAACAGAATGGAGTGTCTGATAGGAGAAATCAAATCATCAATAACATGGCCAAAATGATACTTTTTTAAAATTTCACACTAGTAACATTTTGGATCGAAGTAGTCTGGAAATTGGTCCACATATCTAATAGGGATATGTTGTATTAGAATATAGGAAGGAATCCATATGAGATGTGGTACATAAAAAAGGGAACATTAAAATCTATTCAAAAATTTGGAAGTAATTTCTGTATTATTAAAAAATAAAGAAACAAGAAATATTTAACACGTGGAGATAAGGGGATATTCCATGGCTACCCAGAAAAAAATAAAAGAATATATTTTATTTGATAAGAGGATGGGAAAAGTAGATGAGAGAAATAATGTCACTTTAGAAGAAAATGATGAGAATATTTGACAATATTTTGAATAGTTTTATAATGAAATTAAATAGGATGAAAGAAATATAGGGGGTGTAGAGTTGGTAGATGCTGATTCAGAAGAAGACACTGATGAAGAGTTGGAGGAAGTCATGTCTATGTCAATAAAGAAGCCATATATTAGAGCCAAAATTGATAGGCAAAATATCATAGGTGATCAGGCTACACCTGTTCAAACAAGAATAATTAATTCAATAGAGCAGATGTCCTACCAATCATAGGTAGAGCCTAAATGTTCTTCTAATGTTGCTACAAATGAAAACTAGGTTCCCACAATGAAAGATAAGCTAGACCAAATTGAGAATAATCAGACATGGGAAATTGTTTCTATGCCAATAGATAAGAATGTCATCATAACAAAATGAGACATTCACAACAAGATTAATGATGATGGAATAGTGATTCAAAACAAATCATGTCTAGTGTGAAATGTCCACTCCTAGGTAAAGTGTTTTGATATCAATGAGACATTTTCACCCATTGCAGGGTTGGAAACAATCTCATTATTGATGGCCATTGCAGTTCAACTGATGACCAATTTTTCATATATGGATTTAAAAACATCATTTTTGAAGTGGTTTCTAGAAGAATATATTTATATTGATAAGGTAATTGTTTTTCACATTTGTGAATATGAGAAAAAAATATTCAATTGAAGAACAAACTATATTGGATAAAATAATCACTAGGAGCTTGGTAGTCGAGGATTGATCAATATTTGAAGAAGCTTGTCTTTCAGTGTGGTATAGTTTATTACAATATCTATTTTAAAAATGAATGAAATGAAAGGATTATGGTGATGGTTTATGTCAATGATATAATATTTGAATAATCAAATGAAGCTCAGTGCTGATTGTTTTTTGAATTCATGAAATGTGAGTTCGAAATATCAATGATTGGTTAGCTGATGTTTTTCCTTGGTTTATAGGTGACACTAATAAGGAATGAAAGTTTCATTTCTGAATCCAAATTATTCATGGAGGGTTTTGAGAAGATTTAGAATAGAAAATTCCAAGGATAAGAAGAATCTTTATTCTACCTAGACAAAATTATCAAAATTTGATGATAATACACTAGTTAATATCTTAGAATATATGTATATTATCAGATATTTATTATACTTGATAGTTTCATGACTTGATATTATTTTTTCCACAATCCTAGCAGCACGATATCAATGAAATCCTAATTAATGAAACATTATTGTAGTGAAAAAACACATTGTTACATCAAAGGAAATGTTGATTTTGGATTGAAGTATACTGAAAAATATTAGCCATAACTATTGTGATATAGAGATAAAGATTGAGCATGATTAGCAGATGATAGAAAATCAACATAAAGAGGTGATTTCTATCATTTTGGTTTGTGTATTTCATTTCAAATAAATTAGCTAGATTTCATTTCATTGATCACTACAAAAGCTGAGTATATTTCTTCCACTAAATAATGCACATAGATATTGTGGATGAAGCAACACCGTGATGATTTAGGAGTTGAATTTAATTCTCTAATAAGAATCTAGTGTCATAATTTGAGTGAAATAAATATTATAAAAAAATTTATTCCATCACTCATGGAAAATTTACATTGAGACCAAATATCATTTTATCCTGGAGAAGGGGGATAAAGGGACTGTGATGTTGGAGTATGTGCCTACAGAGCTACAGGTTGTAGACATTATGATAAAGGATATAGCCAATGAATCATTGGAGAGTTATAGAATTGTTCTATGAGTCCATTAAACTTTTCTCACTTGAAAAAGTTTGGATATGGGACCCCCCCCACTCTCCGCGAGGTATGGTGTGTCTTTCCCTAATGCACTGATATGTGTTCCTTACACTGTTGCAGACCCCAAATGAGTGAAATTTGGGTTTGATGACAAAATAAGAGAATGTGTGACAATTTAAGGAGGAGAAAATGTCTCTGTCAAGAAATAGGGACAATATGGAAGGTTGAGCAGTGAGATAAAGGGAGAAACATGATGATTGTAAGTGTTTTTTGGCATTCTATGTGATCATCCATATCTTAGCTTGAAAAACACAAGAACATGATAGGTAAATATGGGGGAGTTTTAAATCTAATAATACACGATGTGATCATTCAGAAAATATATATCACAACATCTAAGGATCATGATGAATGAAATTGATTGGTGTTAATAATTGGTCTTAGAAATGAAGTGATTCGGTGATGGACATTTCATCAAACTCTTGTTTGTCACGCCGAGAGTTGCTCATGTGGGTTTAAATTATGTGTTGAGTGAATCATTGATCTCTATCTAAATTGAAAAAAGTGAATGGTGGTAAAGGATGTATAGAACTATAAAGAGGTATCATGTTATGAAAGAGTTTTCAGTAAATACATAGGGGTGGTTTTTGGCAAAAATCCCTCAAGGTATCATTGAATCATTTTTGATGTGTTTGTGTTCATTGACAAAGAGGGGTTTCATGTTGAAAAAGAGGGGTTACTTGGAAATATCTGTTGTTCTAGAGATATTTTTGACAACATTTTTAGAAAAAAGAATCGTGATAAATGAATGGATGATCAGAAGGTCATACAAAAAGAATACATACAAGGTTTCTCTGTTTTCTATTATTTTTAAAATTCTTGAGTCTCAAAATAGAAAAATAGATAATGGTGTTTTTGTTAAAGTAATATTCATGAATGATTTGTAATTTTTAAGAAATATTTGTTTTTGGGCGTAAGAATGGAGGTGATTTGGAATCATGTGCCCAATGCATGTTTCAGGATCCGAGCATCGAAAAATTTCCATGGCATGATATGCAAGAAAGATGAGGATTTCACGAATGAATTTTTATTTCTCAATGTGATGTCAAATTGTGTATTTTTTGAAAAGGGGGAATCTTGCGCAACATGGTGAATCTTTTGTACCGGGGTTTGTGAGGCCTATAAATAATAGGTGACCCCCATCATTCGAGATATCAAAACAGTTTGAATGAATCTATGCTCCAGATTGCGTAATATTTTTAAGCAATGAAATTTGCTCCTATGATTTAAGATTCAATAATTTTAAGAAAGTTTCAAAATATATTGGAGTTTTTTAAGATTGTAGTTTCACACAAGGGGTGTTTTGCAGAAATAGTCAGATCTTGCGTTCAAGGCATTAATGATTCGCGAAAGATGATGTGAGGGTTACACAAAAGATTTGAGAATGCCCCATAATTCTACAGTAAAGTGGTATTCATCAGTGGATGAATGTGGTACATCAATAGAGCATCTATATATAGTGGAGGACACATTCATTTGAGTAAATTAAGGGGCCGACAAGTCTATAAACTGTGAATTGATCTATTGAAGAAGTAGTGAGCACACATCAGTTGAGAGAGTAATGAGATTTCAAATTATGATTGGTTGTAAGCCCGGATGGAATTTGAGTCCACTCAAAACATTGTAAACAGGAGTGTGGCTTTAGTGGATTTGACATATTGGAACATTTTTGTGGTCTTCTCCTTGGACATATCCTAGTGAGGGTAATCCAAGTAAAACATTCTCCATCTTGTGAATTCTTTATTTCCCATTAATACTTTACAATGGCAATTATATAGAAGATAGTTTTGTTTAACAATGAAACATGATGAAAATGTGTAGTTGGATTTATCTATCATACCCTGATTCACCCCCCTCTTAGAGTATTTTACCAAGTGGAGATAACTTTGAATATATTGATCCCTATACGGTGATGCAAGAATATGATCCTGGTACTGAGAATATGGTGGAGTATAAAGGTGAGATTTTATATTATTTTCTAAAATATGATCATTTTTAGTTGTTTGAAGAATATGTTGATCACTGTAAGAATATACAAATAGTCCATCAAAATATGAGAATAGAAATGAGCCTCCTATATAGCCTCTAAAGTGTATTAGTTTAGTCATCCATCTGCATAAGTAGGGATATGTGTCTCGATTCCATTAGATTCTAATGTATACTATGTAGATTCATTTTCAGTGATATGATTAAGATCTTAGGAAATTTCTGTATTATTTTGAAAAACCATGGTTGGAGTAGGGATATTAGACTGTTCCTGTTATTTTGGGGTATACTTCCATCATACTTTGACCTGAATGTCCACATGTATTGGGTCATAAACCAAACCACATCATTTATCCTTGGTTAGACATGGATATGAGCCCAGTTTGGCGCCTATTACTTTTATATAATAGGAAAAAAATCCTCTTGGATGGGAGAAATAATGTGAACATTCTCTAGAGTATCCACCTATTAATATTGATCTTTGTGATACACTGCTCTTGCTATTTGGATATGGATATTTTCTTGTCTCTACATCTTTATGAGTGGTGGAATATTAGAAGGAGAACTTAATCTATTTCTAGAATATGATGACCATTTATAAATTTGTGTCATGGAATGCATGCCTATTGATTTTCAGTCTCCAAGATACACTAAGAGATTCATACGATTAAAGTAGTGATATATTCCAACTTCATTACTCTTTATTCCACAAGAATACACAAATGATATTTATGCATGGGGTAAGGGATATGTACCTCCCCTATTCTTTCTATAGGAATATGATTGCATAGTAGATCCATGTAAGTAGGGATGTGAACCTTCTGATAGGCTACCGCCAGGATATGATGATGGGATTCATCCATGGATGAAAAAAATATGATGCCAGTCATGTTTTTTCACATCATTCTTCACCTATAGAGACCTCATTATTACATACTCATGGGTTTCCATGGTGTAAATTATTCATGTAGTTTCACCAAGAGGTGACTGAGGACAACTAGAGGGATGATAATAGTGATGGCAACTGATAGGATACCTTCTAAGAAACTCTTTAACTCGAGTGAATATGTAGTTGAATCTGGGATCAGCCTTTATATGGTAGGAAATTTAATAGTTTCCTTTATCCAAGGATACACTACTGAATCTATTGGTGATGAATAAATACGAAACTAGTTTCATTGAATCTTTCTTTGTATGAGGTGGATTATCTAACTTTAGTATCTAAGGTCCAATACATGTATCTTCAATTTTTAGGATTGGAGCATGTTAATTGTAGTCCTGCAATATTGTGCTTTCCACACGATGCTAATGGAATCATGTGGGTGATTTTTTATTCACCTAGAGGGGTGGATTCAATAACTGAGTTTCAAGAATATTTTCTTGATGATGATATGATATTGAGTCTATGTATTGTTTTTGAGAGCAATATCTAGTCATAATGAGAAAAAGGTACAAGTTCACCAATCTGTTCATCATTGAAATTTTGAAACATTATCCACCAAATATGAATAGGTATCAACATTCTACTTTATTATTTCAAGCTTATCCAGTTTTCTTGTACAGAATTTTAATGGCGTTAATGGCCAATTTCATGAGAATCCTTGCTAAGATCTATAAATAATAGATTTTTTTCCAGTAATACCATAGATTTCATGGGGGATGAAAAATAAAATTTCTTTTAACATTGTAAATCGTTCATTTTTATTATTTTATAGAGTTCACATTTGGTTCTTCATTTTTTTTCCAATAAAAACAAGTCATGACGATTGATTTTGGGGTGTTTAATATGGTTACATAATCAATTTTTTCAGGTTCAAAATTTCTATATTTCTTAGAAAATCTCAATATCTCAAAATTTGATGAAAATGAACATACATACATTCTAATTTTAGGCAATAAATTGGGCTTTCATACCAAAAATCACTTTAGAACTGACATGGATTGAGAAAATAAGAGTTTGGGTTCATCATATATTTTAAGGGGATTTAATTCATTTTTTGGGAATCTCTTATTGATTTAAGATATGTTAGTGAATATTTTCCAAATATAGATATGATAATGGTAACCCTAATGAAAAGTACTGGTTGGTGAATCCTTCTATGTGTACATGGGTTCCTATTAGTGAATTCATTTGTATTTATTTGGGGTTATTTATCTTTCCCTTTTCATTACTTATAAATCAGAAGTTTTTTTCATGGATGGTATTCATAACAACCATAGTCTTTATTAAACACTAAAACATGATTTATTACCTAATAATTAACTAAAAATAACTATTAGAATCGAGGGGTCTAATGTATCAAGAAATTAAGAACATTATATAAGAAATTAAAACATAAAATATAATATCCTTATTTAAAATGCCTTTTGCATGACCACAATATTCCTTCGTACATAGAACTGCATGGGATAATTTGATTATGTACATAAGAAAATGGTGAGCTATAAAACCCAGTAATAGAGTTTACAAGACATAACATAATGAATAAAATACTTGTTAGTCAATAGTCATATAAATCGAGAATAAGAGAAACATGAACATAAATTCATGATATTTCATGATTATCATAACATGGAGATGTGACCACAGCATTTAACATGATATCAGCATGCGATATGGCTCATTGAACATGAAACATGTGTAAATCGTCATTTCACTTGAACTTTCAGAAGTAAACCCTCACTACAAATAAATTTTCATGAGTCATAACACATTGCACATGATGTATCATGATACTATTCTTTACCCAATGCATTGGAGTGCTATCATGTCACACCCTTATAAACATTTCATTTCATGCATAAGTGTGCCACATTGATCATGCAACATGGATTTATTAAACATCATAATTTATTCCATGAAAAGATATGCGTAATACATAAATTTTAGTCCTCAATAAACAAGAAAATGTTCATAAAGGTGAATACCCTTGATAGAGAAATGGGTATGGTATTCACTTACCCGATGATTTTGGCCTGGGAAATTTTGGTGTAACTTCGACATCATAACGACGTCAAATAGAAAACATAAATTTTGGTAGATGAGATAGAACAATGTCACTCATAATTTATAAATGAAATGGATAGTAAGGGGGTAAAGGAATAAAATATCCCAACATACATAATGGAATTTAGATTCCTAAAAACAAAGAATGTTTTGAATGTATACGAGGAGAGAGAAATCCCTTATTGAAATTTTTCATGGTAATGGGTGTACACAAGATGGCCTTAATGAGAGATAAAGGGGTTTATCATCATTTAAAAATTATTATGGAAGTATAAGGGAGGTTTGAAATCATGCCCCAACATTTTTAATTACAAATAAAATGGAGTAACAATATACGAAAACTTGGCCATAAATAAATAAGGAAGGAATGAAAAGATCCCTTAATTCAAAGTGTGATCCCAAAAGCCTGGGAGAGGCTTGTGAGAGGATTCTTGAGAGATTTGGGCACCTTGGGAGGATTATAGAGATATGAGGGAAGAGGTTTATCTAGTTCCAAATGGTTTGAGTGAATAGGAATGAAATATTGAGTGGGTTTATAAAAGAATGGAGAAGGAATTATTTATTAATTTGGTTTTGGACACTACACATTAAACTAATCAAAATCGAAATCTATCCCATTGTTTTTGCACATGGGTTTTTCCAAAGTGGAGAAAAAAATTATTTTATAAGAAAAGTGGCTAATCTTACTAAAATATTATTCATTCATTTTCAGAGGTGAGTTACACTCTCAAAGAATTCATTTTAAAATGTTTAAATATTTTATAACTCTTGGAGGGTCCACTAAGGCACCACAAAATTAATCAAACAAATGTAAAATCAAATTATTTTAAATGTAAGACATATTTTATCAGAACATCTCTTTTAACGTGTTTTATTACGTCACTATTGGGTCCTTATGATGCCCGGAATCACATAATATATTTAAATAGTATGAAATTTTTACAAAACAAAATCGATTGTCTCATGAAACTAATAAAAATTCAACGTTAGATAATTTAGATGTCCTGTATTCACAATTATATTAATTTTATCTAAATAATTTTCTAAATATTTTAATTTTTACTATTAAAAATACAACATTTATTGAAAATTCATGTGTTTTGAAAAAAATAGTTTTCAAACCTTAATATAAATTACAATTTCATTCATAAAAATTTCACAATAATTTATATTTAATATAAATTATTGTAGTAATAATAAATTATTAGTATTTTATTTAATACCTAAATCCATTAATTCATCAAAATATATTTATTAATTTAATATTATCTAAAAAAACTATTTGTGCATTAAAAACCATTAAGAAAGTAACAATAATAAAATGAATGTATATTATTTATTCTATACATAAATAATGCACATAATCTTTGTGCTCTAGTATTTTTTACATAACCCATTATAACACTCCCATAAGACCTAAGGGTAATGTGTGAGGTGGTGATAGACTCTTAGGGCGGCTCAGATTACATTGCATGGGTGGTAATCTCAATTATCCATCACTTCTACTATAGGTGATTATATTCAAGATTAATGCGATAAATCCCAGCTTCGGCTTAGACTAGAGAAAAGCCCCGTGATGCTACCTCCTCCCCAGCTCTGAAAAATGGGCTTCGTATAGAGGAATTATACTAGATGAGGCCATCACTTCTTTTGGCTGTGTAAATTGGATTTGTTAATGCCCAATATTTATATAAATCATGTGATCACAATTCAATGGTTCTATTAGAAATGGTAACAATTCATAATGGTATTTTAAAATTCTTAAACATAAAACCAAGAAAGTTCATATGTTTTAAATAACCATTTTACATAATAATACATTTAATTTGATCAAGATAAATTTTTATCAATAAGAGTTTGGGTCATTACAATTTTATACATTCATGAAGCATTATATATATCCCATGTGTAGAATGAATCAAAACCCATATATCTCCTCTAAGTCATGAAAAATAATGTCAATTAGTAATGAAATATATGATGTAACTTAAAAATTTGGTATCGTTATTGAGCATTAAGAAGGTACCCAAGTATCCGGTATATATCAGTAATCTGAGTCCTCATAGTTAGATATTCACTCAACCCACTGATGGGTGGATACAAGTAATTAAGTCCTATGAGAGTTATTTCCATAAATATAACCAATATGAGAATACCATTGGAACTTAGACTGAGGTTGATTCTATTGTTTGGAGGAAAGAGTATCATTCCGCTGAATTTGGATTATACAATGAGGTCTCCCTTAATCGAGGGGAAATTTATAATCATACTAAAATGATTTTTGGAAAAATATAATACCACATTAATCATTATCAATGTGAGGAACAATAGATAACATGTAATCATGAATAGTGCATATGGATTTAGGACATGGAAAATTAGGTTGGGTTAATTGAGTATTTGAGACAGAGCTCATGCTAAAGAGCAATCATACCGATCATATTAATAGAAATAATTAGAGTCTTAAAATTAAAGTAGAATATAGATAGACTTACACCAAGGTATATACCCAATAGTTCCCACTAGAAAAGGATGACATGTTTGAGGATGTATTTCCTAAATGTACAGATTGTCTTCATGAAATGCCTCAGTTGTATAGAAGATTCTTTCCGAGTTTCTATATGGAATGATTGGATATTCCAAGATATGTCTTAATCATACAACTATCATTTATGGGGACCATCTCATGATACAACTCTCATTCTCTGGGTCCACTTTATGACAAGGATATCATGTCCAAGGCACTTCACATGACTGAAGAATACATGTCAAAAGGTTGCAACATGACAAAATTGACTTTTCTAGAGATCCTTTATGAGTTTGATGAAATATTTCCTAAGGGTTTCATGTGATTGGGGTTGGCGAGTTAGAGGGATGCAACATTATGTGGAATAAATTCGAAGGGGACTATTGTATGATTTATAAAAAATGTCTCAAGCCCTCCACATGACTTGGATAACATTTCTAGAGGGCCGAACATTACAAATGTATACATGACTAAGGGTCTTGCATGATCTAGATAGGTTTTGAAAAGTGCATGAGGCCTTAACATAAAAATTTGGTATCCACATTTACATAAATCATCCATCTGTTTTTCCATTTACATAATATATATGACAATTTTTGTCAATAATTATATTATTTATGTTTCATGTGACTTTCTCTACAAGTGAAAATTCATTTGCCTAATATGTCTAGGGAACCATAGATACGCCCACCTTGATGAACCATATGATCATGTAAATTACTCATTCCATGAAATCTCTTAGTGCATTTCTTGGATTTTACATGGTGTAATACCCTCACGATCCTATGGTTTTCTTCTCCTAGAAATACAGTTCTATACACTCACTTTTCTCTGATGCCATTCTCTTATTTTCCACATTCTCTATCTATTATACCCATTCTACCCTATCATATTTATTATTTTATGGGAAGGAGGATTTTATATAAGTAGTGGTTAGCTGATGTTGATGTTTCTTTATATGATGAATATGTTTCATGCATTGTCTTGAGGCGGTGGATGGGGTGTTGTGTAACACTATTCACATAAACCTTCCATGGTTCATTCATGTTGTCACATTCAAGCCACATAATTATATGTGATCATAATATTACCCCATCATCAATATATTTATGGAAACTGTATATTATAAATGGGCTTCTATTTATTTTACTTGGCATGATGAACTACATTCATAATAATAGGTATTTGAGTTATGGAGTCATCAAGAAATTATGATGCATATTGAAGAGAAATTTGTGTATTGATGAAAAATCTTATAGAGTCATTCGCAAGGGAAAGCATTCATACCATTGGGTATACACATGATCATTATATTGATTATGTTAGGTATATATCTCCTTCACATGAAAACCATCACTACATTCCTTTGCATAAAATGATTTCCTTTTTTCAAATTTTATATTTTAATGATTCGAGGTACTCACCTATAGACTTTATATCGGGGCATCGTGCAACCAAACGGTCATGTTTGAGAAACTTTTCATGATGGAAGTGTCATTTTTATTGGTCTTCAAATGATTAAGCCAACATATTGGTGGGGGTAAAAATGATCAATGATTTTCTCATGCAGAAAACATCATCCCTTCACATGAAATTTAGTGTAACTCTCCGTTTTCATGACCCATCATTTTCTGTAGTTTTACCATCTGAAAAGTTTCCACTTTATTAATTTCCAGGGAATAAAATTATTGGGTGTACATGTCAGCGAATACCTAAAAGGATTTGGGGAGGAAAATATGAAATGTCACCAGGGGTCTCCATGATGTCTTACAAATTTCTATTGAACACTTCATAAAAAACAACATAAATTCCCATCGGATACGGATCACAAATTTTTCTTATTTTATTTTATAAGAGTATTTATATAGTTATCAAGTGATTTTGGATTGATATTTCTCGTGATATAAGGAATTCATTTGATGAAATTTTTATAATAATAAAATCTTGTATATAGAACATTTTTTGTGTAGGAGAGCTTGTTTGAGGGGTGTCACGTTTTCATTGATGGATCATGCGAAGTGTATGATCCATTCTAATGGAACTCCATGGCTAATGTGATCACATATCTTCTTTGTAGTCATGTGATCCACATAAAATATCCACCTAATCATTATATATCCATGTTTATCCTTCTTTCCCTTTTTCAATAAAAATAATTCTTATTCCTTAGGTATTTCATCAATCATGAAATTTTCTATGCTCATTTGAATTAAATAAAAATTGATGAATCCAAATATTCAAAATTCACTATTGGAATACATGAAATAGAAATATAAAACGAACCACCGACTTCATCAACCAAATCCATTAAAACTAATTGTTTAAATCATGGTATAACTTCTTCATATATATATACATCAAGAAATAATAGCATAATATCACCAAAATTAAATTCCCACCGAGTCAAAATATATTATAGATTCCCATTAAAAAAAATTGATGTTTCCAAACCTCTTAAAAATCATAAAATACATATCGATGAACTATTTGATCTCCCCATACATATACCATTGGATTATCAGTTGAGACTCCTCTAATATTATTAATGATATAGATCTCACAATCAGTGGTTAAAGAGAAATTTTTGAATGACTGTCTTTATAATCAGGATGTTGCGATGAAATATATATACTAACTTCCATTAACATATTTATTGAAAAGAAACATCACTATATGACATAAAAATGAAATCATCATCTTCCACGTTACCCTTACTCAGTGTAAATATAATTTTTATGTGTCTCCCTTGGAGAAATTATTACAATATTCAAAACTGAAAATTTAAATATGACCGATAAATGATATATAATCAATTATTATAACATATATGAAGAAAAAATATATATTAAAACAATATTTCCAACATAAATAATTTGATCACACTACTTCTGTAAAATTCAATCATGAGTATGTTTTTTAACATCATGATGATATACTTTTCTAGACCCCTATGTAATGACCACACACACTCTTAAATCAAGAAAAATTATAAACCATGAAGGGATGTGTCATGGAATGCCTAATATAGAATAAATTCATCTATTATTTAATGAATTGATGTTTTTTAATCAGCACTTTTATACATTCTAATAAAACATTACATTCCATCATCAAAGAAAAATAATTCTAACTCACAGTCAATCCTATAATTGATTTTACGATTTATTAATAACTAATTATGAAAATATAATAATAACCATTTGAGCACATGAGCCTCAACATAGTTGGTGAGGACTTCTTCAGTGAATCTGAGCTACATGGGATCAAATCCAGGTGGAGGCATGATTTCTAGCTGGGACTGTAACAGTACATTAGCAGGAACTATAACAGTTACCATTTGGAACTATAATAGGTGAGAATATTCCTCCCTTTGGGTATTTGAGCCATCAATTTAGCCCCTTGAGTCCACTAAAGCCTTCGGTCCACCCCGGCCATCGGGTCAGTATGGCCTTCAAGCCTCCTCAAGGCTTTCTGGCCACCTTAAGGCCTTTGGGCCACCTTAAGTGTAGATGAAGACCAGACAACCTACAAGTAACAAGCTCTAGAAGGAGGATGAGAAAGGAGCTTTCACCAAAGCAGAAGCTAAATGGATTGCAAGAATGAGAGGGTGTGGAACCTTCCATCGGGACAAGTTTGTGCATTCATGGGAATGCCTAGCCAAACATCCATGCGAAGGTGGAGAGTTAATTTCATGATGAAGATGTTGGGGTGGTGCAGTTCCAAATAGTTAGTCTGTGTTGTACATAATGTTTGAAGCCTATGTGCATTGAATTACTCTTAGGTCGATAGGCCATGTAATAATTACTCCTACGGGCTTTGTAAGTGTTCAACCTCACCCCTTGAAAGGTGGATTATCAAAAATCAATAAAAAATGAAGTCATTTGGGCCATTGGATAGATTATAATAACCATTTGAGCCTAGTAGACTCTATATACAGGAACACAAAATTATTATTCATTTTTCAAAACAAAAGTGTCATTTTTTAGTTACCTTATTATTTAAGGTGGGTTTTTTATTTATAAGTACGGAAATAATATTATAGAATCTAATAAAATAGCTCAGGTTTCTAGGTTAGTGGTTTTATTTTGATATATTTTTGAGTTTGGGAGAGATTATTTAGTTTTTGACAACATTAATCCCATTTATCTATGACCTAATGTTAATTTTTTTATTATAGTAATAAATATTGTACTATGTTTAAATGAACATGTGTTTAGTATAAAAATAAATATTTTTAAATATATATTTATATGTTTGCTCATCTTAAAATACATGTATTATGTATTATTTTTTAGTATTGATGGGGGTCAATAGCCGTAATTTTGCTGTTGATGATAAAACTACAATTGTTATCAATTTTATTTATATTATTAATATGTAAAATATGTGTGTGTACATATATTTGATGTTTTATTTGTTTTTTTTAATTAGTAGTAATAATAATTATAATAATGTAGATGATTATTATTATTATTAATAATTATATATGTGAGTGCGTGCAATTGAATTGTGTGTGGAAAGAGGGATTATGATTTAGTGTGTGTGGTATATTTCTTTTATAGAAGGTATCTAGTGAATGCAGTTGGGGATCATTAATCTAGAGTAAAAGAAAAAAATATTTTCAATAATAAAAATAATTAATAAAAGAAAAATAATAAGAAAAATGAAATAAAAATTGAATTATTTTGTGTGAACGATATGTGTAATGTAAAAATGAAAAAAACAAGGTAATAAAAGTCATTAAAAAAATAGATAACTTGAAATTGTTCAAACAAACAAGCGATGGGTGATAAGCCCATTAAAATTAATTATCCCAAAAAATATACATTTCATCTATCACTTTCTCACTTGTATAAATTTATTATCCTTATCTCAAATAATATTCTTACTATCTCATTAGTATTGATACTCATCAATTCGATAAATATTTAATGGTGTTCAAATTGAATAAATGAGTATAAGGTTGTCCCAAACATTTATTTGATGATGATTATGTTTAGTTATTACTTGGTTTTAAATTATACTTCTTCATGTTTGAAAAATTTCAAAAATTCCAACTGTTGAGTTGAAATTATATATTGTCCACATTAGTTTTTTATCGACTACATATGTGATACGTGGTCTAGAAATATTCCATTTTTTACTTATTTTGGAATTATGTTTCTTTTGGTCCTTTAATTAAATGATATGTACTGATTGAAATGGTATTCGATAGATAATAAAACTCATATTATAAATTATATTATCATTTACTTATATTGACATTATTTTTAATCAGTTTAATTTTTAGGTTTCTTAATCAATAATGTGTTTATGAATTATTGGAATTTTAAAAAAAAGATATTTATACCTCTAAATTTAATTTATTTCTATAATTTATGACTATTTTTTATAGAAATTATTTCTTAAATTCTTTTGATTTCTAAATTCATTATTTTTTACTTCATAAATTTAAAGTGATGAAAATTTTAACAATATCAATTTAATGTATTTGACACATTACAAACACGATAATATTTTAGTTTTATACCACCATATTATTTTGAAATTTTTTCATAAATAGTAAATTTAAATTAATAGAAAATATAATATTCAAATATGAGAATGCATAGTTTTACCATAAAAAATTTCATATCAATTGGTTTGGCATATTTTATAAAATTTTATATATAATTAAAAAATTGTAAATATTTTTTTAAAAGGGATGATCCCTCTAATAAAATTCAATAGTTTATATATGTAGATATATTGAAAAAACAATTTAATAAAAATAATATTTTAAATAAAAATATTTATAATATTATCTCTTTTAATTTATAAGTAAATCATTTATCATATTTCTATAAATTGTATCACATATTGAAAAAATGAATCCACTTTATAAAAATGATGATTTGAATAGTAAAATTCCCTAATTATTATATTTTGATATAGTAAACTAAAAATTCAATTAAAATTTTAGTTATAACTATTTTGATATAATGTTTTATCTTAAGAAATTTCAATGTAATAGATCAAGTAAATATTTTGAAATATGGACCATAATTGAGAGATATGAAACACTTTTCTCAAAAATTATATTCTAGAAATAAAATAAAATAATTCATTTCTCCCAATATATTGAATATATATACATATATACATAAAAATAAATAAATATATATATATTAGGATATATATTTTGATATATTAGTATTACCTAATTATAATATATCATATTAATCAATTGACTCTAATTCATAAAAGAATTATATTTTATAATGAGATATTTAAATCTTTAAATTATAACATTTATTTATCATAATTTATTTATGCTAAAATAAAAAATGGATAAAATTTATAACCAATATTATATCTATTATTTAATTCCATAATTTTATTCTTTTTATATTTGTTTTAAAATTATAATATGTGATAATATACGACATATTCTTTGATCAGGCGTAATGATGAGTTTTTTATGAATTCATTCTTTCATTCAATCATTAAAACATGTGAGATGTTTGTTGAATGTAAAATTTTATAAATATTTAAATCTATAAAACTATTGGATAAAATTTATATATTTGTATGTTTTCCTCTAAACTTTGTAGTGATAAAATGGGGTTTAAAAAAAATATGGAATAGTTTGTACTAAAAAATCATCTTGGATTTCATAATCATTTGACCCCTACATGGTATTTTTTGGTAAACATAAAAGTGATATCTAATTAATTTTTTAAAAAACTCATATTATTAATAATTCTTTGATATATCGTTTTTAAAGAATTATTAATAAATATATATGGAAATATATGAAATTACTATGAGATAAAACTAAATGGAATGATTAAGGTGTTTGTAGTGATTGATGTGGATTTAATATAATTGGTTTAGTATTTGTAATTAATGTTGTCATATTATCTGATGAACTGGTGAACACATCAAAAAGTGATAAGATGAACATGTAAATATAATGAATTTTTATTTTTTGGTTGTTTCTATATATTCTATTATTAGTTTAAATGAGAATATAGTGTAGTAAAAGGTTTTATATATGTTAAGATTTTATATGGAAACACATATTTGGTAATAAATTTAGTTTCCATGGTTAAGGGTTTAATTAAATAATGTTATTTTCATGTTTTTTGAGTTTTTTTATGATGTGAAATTCCCCATTTCCATGAAACCACCACTTAAAGGATCCTATCTCCAGTGTGACCTAAAAATTAATATGAAAGTGAGCTGGTGTGATGAAAAAAATAAGTCACCAAGTTAAAACTACATATGGATATGGTTATGATGAGGAATCATTGTTGAGAAGATCATTAATGGGAGGTTATGAGGCTGATGTATTGTAAGATGAATTTATGTGGTCAAGTTGTGATGGTTTTGTGGTGTTGTAGTAGAATGTTCATGCCCCTCATAAAAATGATTTTTATGGATTTATTTATAAATATCCTCATATATATATGATAACTTCCTTATAATCCTCAATAGATCATATTTGACAAATAATTTGTAATTAATTTAATAAAAAATTCACCTTTGTATTATAATTATTTATTCATTAATGATATTGGTTGATCAGACCTTGTTTCAGTCCTATCATCCATGCACTGATATGATTTAATAATGAATCATAATAGGAGTACCCATTAAGGCTCTATAGGCATCATAATATCATGGATATATATATTCATGTAAGAAATGATGACCTAATTGTATGACATTGTTCTTATTTATTACAAAAAAAAATCCCTATGAAGGTTATTAATTCTCTCTTATTCTATCTATTTTGAGAGAAAGGAAGAGGATATAACAATCGGTTCTTATTATTTCTATAGTATGTTTCAATCAATGGTTTTAGTTAATTACCTATAGATATTTCATTGTGACCAAAGGATTCACACTAATGAAAACTACATAGTCGTTTTAATGTACAGTGGTTATACAATAGATATTTTCACAATATCCCTCTACTATGATTAAACTCCAAAAAACCCAAGCCATATAAAACTTATTTAATTAATGTTACAACACATGACATGTGAGAACTCAAAAAATTTTAAATATATTTTCTTAAATATATAAAATATTATTTTTATAAATGATTTTAGATAAACATATCATTTCCATTTAGTCCCATATATTATCTCACCCATACACCGTGTCATTTTCATGACCTAGTATACTAAATGAATATTTTCCATATATAAATTTATAATATAATCAATAATAATTTGAATTTTCATTTTTTAATATATATTTTAATAAATATTTATTCTCCATTCATGTAAATAAATTTATAATTACTTGGATAATTAAACAAGAAATAAATCAATATTAATTTATGCTAAAGTAGCATAATATTATTTATTTAAAATTAAAATCATATATATTCTTTCAAATAAGTGGTGATTAAATCAATGTGAGAAACATAATTTGAAAAAAAAATCCTCGTAACTGGAGAATCATATGTATTATGATATCAAATTCAAATAAAATTTACCTGCGATTCATGGAAACACTTCGTGTGAAATCCTTTTGTCCTCCTTCTTAGTGGAATTAGTATAGTCATCCTAAAGTCCAAGATCAATGTCTAAAAACATATCATGAAAGACAAATAGAAAACAACTATATGTATCAATGATAATAACCTCTAATGAACACCATTTGTGTAACACAATCCCTATGTCACAATATCTAAATATGAATGTTTCAAACTCATTTCATCAACCAATATGCTTGATAGATCATTTCTTTTCTAACATAAATATATTCCTCGATATTCCATGATGTACAATGAATTCATTAGATAATAACTTTTCAATCAAAGGTATAGAGTTATTCTCTGGCATTATATTAGAAGAAAAAAAATCCTATATTGACGTATTCATTAATGTCACATCACTCTGATAAACCATGCTTGTCATACATCGATTCAGATATATGAATTAAATATTTTTTAAAATAAATTAATGTACATTAGTAAGGATATTAATTAAACATACACTCATGACTATGGTTTATTAGACTTATTCACCAATATCATTATCCTATGACACAAGTATTATTTTTTATTAATATTTGTTGGACAATTCTCATGATCTCCTATCTTGATTATTACCAAATCCTAATTTCATAAGATGATGTCTAAAGATCTTATCAAAAACTAAAACATGATAGTATTTATAATCAATGTCCCACTATATGATTTTATCCAAATAAAAAACAAATATATTTATTAATACTGTCATAAAATATCAAGAATTTCATCATAATAGGGAGATGAATTGTCATTTTGATATAAAAAATAATCTATGGACCTTATCATATTAAATGTAACATATAAAACTAATATTCATGTTATAAAAAAATTTATATTAAAAATATAAAATATATAGGATATAAAAAGTACAAAGTAGTTGGTTCTAAGGAAACAACTCTAACATACTCAAACATTCACAAGATCCAACTTTTAATGAATTCTAGTATGTTAGTTCCCATCTGAGATTTTTTATTCTATTGAGTTAAGGATTTAGTAAATAGGTCTATCAAATTCTCTTCCATGGAAAACATTTTTTTATGAACTCACCTAATTGAGAAAAATCCCTTCAGTTATGATACTTCAAAATTATTTTCTTAATCTTCTCATGTAACCATGGCTTTGTGAAAAGTGTCACTAAATAGTATTGTCACTAAAATGTGAAAAAATATTTCCTTCTAGGAACCATATTACATTAATTGAAAATGTTGTGTATCCACACTACTTATTAAAGAGTATTAGATGTAGAAATTTACTCTGTATCATAATTAGAATCGACAACCACTCGTTACTTCAAGTTCTTATGACTCATAGATCTACTATTAAGAGTGTATACATATCCTTTCAGTGATATCAGATGAACCTTATATTTCATGAAATAATCATATATGTTTCCTCAGATAAATAACCCATCATTACCTTTATAATCTTCAAATATATTCTTAATACACTAGAAATACTAATGATATCCTTGAATTACATATAATGATGGTATCCTAGGTCTTCGTAATGCATTCCCACAATTATCAATGTATTGGATAAATCAATTCTAGTGTATAAGATGGAATAAATAACAGATCCTATCATTCATATGTGTAGAATCTCGGTCATCCTATGTCTCTCCTAATTTTTTATGGAAATATTTTTGGACACAAGGCTTCCATGAGACACTATAATAATGTTTTACTTAAATTATTCTATATTGAATATCTTGAATATGTTATCAATATATGTACCAAGAATTATTGTATGTGTCCTCTTAGATCAATCAATATTGATCTTGATCTTAAGAATGTATATAACTTCACTAATGTTCTTAATATAGAAAAATGTGTTAAAAAATTTATTAATATATAATAAGATTGATATCTCATTTCCAATTAGTAATATACCATCAATATATATTACTAAGAATATAAATTCACTATAAACAAAATACTTGTATAAACAGTTCTCAAAGTTATTCTTCATGAAATCAATTTACCTTATAGCCTCATTATAGTGAATGTTTCATTATATGTATTCTTGCATCAGCCCCTATATTGATCATTGAAAATTTGACACCCTATTGGTTTTTTAGGATTCACAGACACCTCTTTTTTTGTATGTACATATTATTAGATTAATCTATTTTGGAAATCTATTTTAACATTGATTTTAGAAATATTATAATGAAGGTATGTTTTTAATAATTAAAAAATTGAAATGGAATTTATAAACATAATTTGTGAAAATGGATTTATCATATTCAATTCCATAATGTTGAATAATTCCTTTATTATCTATCTTATACTTATAGGAACAAACATTACCATCCATGTCTAATTACCTATTGAATTCCCATTTTCAACCAATGATATTTACATCAACTAACTGATTTACCTGAACCTAAACCTAGATTAATAACATGGAATCCACATCAGAATTGATTGATGCTTTCAATTTTTATCTTTGGATCCAAAATTTCTTTATTTTCAAGACATTGATTCATTATCATCAATTTTTACTGAGCCACCATATTTGGTAACCAAAAAACCATACCTTCCTAATTATCTACCTCATTATTGATTTGGTAAAAAAATTGTTTTTCTAAATAATATATTCTATAGGGCTTCATGGAATTTGGTACTATATAAACTATTAGGTATCTTAATCATCTATATACTAAATATATATAATGATCAAACTATATCCATTTTTAAATTTATTCCCCTCAATTAATATGTCTTATTTATCCACTATTACCGTTATCTGGAGGTTGAATGTAGAAAATATCCCATTTTTTCCTTGAGATATTATATAATGATACATAATGTGAATTGGGGGGCTGGTTTTTTTCCAATGAAAAATTTATCAAATGTTATGAAACCTCATATACAATGATTAGACAACACATATTTCTATCCACACCAAATTTGATATAGAATACATTTTCTTCTTTTGATTGATCTTGGTTGAGTGTATTTGATAGAGTTTGAAATATATATCCACAATAGGATAATGGAATACTATAACGATACATCATTGATCTTACAATGTCCATTATAGTTCTGTACCACCTTAAAGAAACACTATTATTATATCAGGTATATAAGTTGGAGTATGATGTGACAATATACAAAAATCCTATAAATAATCCATGAACTCTAAAGTAGGATATTATCTTCTATGATATTAGAATAATTTATTTTTCATCACAAAGAGATATTTTTCTATATTATTCGTAAACTCCAAATTTTTTTCCAACGTTACTAATGTATACTTATTTATGTTGAAAAATCTATATATAATAATTTGTTTTTGTAATAGTATAAAAGGAAGAGTAACCACCACTAACAACTATGGAAAAAAGTAAACACATATAACATCCTAGGAATTTAAGAATATTCTTCTATTAATTAATGTTTAATACATAGATTTTTTATAATTTATGAAACCAACTAAGAAATTTTTTAATATATTATTTTGGGAAACTATGTTATTTTCAATGATCAAAATATGTTTTGATTAAAATTTATTTAAATCATAAAATATTACTTGTATTATTATTATAGTATTTTTATTAAGGAATGATTTCTATAATTAAATATACTTCTCATAAACCAACATGAATTATATTTTAAATTGATATTTTAAAAAAATATTTTTTTTATAAGAAAAATCCATTTCAAATATATTTTATACATTATATCCTTTGAGTAAAATAATAAGTGGGTTTATTAATTATCTTAAACAACACGTTATATTAAGATAAAATTTATATATTTCTACACCTCTTTATTTTTAATATTATATGATCGGAATATATTACTATTGTTATAAAAATAATGGTAATAATATTATTTTTATAAATTCTGTAACTTATATTTTTATTTAAATATGATTAATGTTGTAAATGTTAAAGGCATAGAAATTATAATTGGATAATTTCAATGATATTTGTTATAAATCATAAATATGTTGTAAGAAACATTATTTAACTTACAGTTAATAAATTGTAATTTTCTAATATTTTATTATTAAAAGGAAGAATGAAATAAATAAATATAATTGTTTTGATGAATAAGTAATTTGATCAAAAGGCCCAAGAGCGAGTCTGACCATCTCCTACCAAATTTTATTGAAAGATAAAGTACCCAGACATGACAACAAAAGGGGGGGTTTACAAAGCGTATTAAAAAACGTACAACATGAATCGGCCTCAACAAAAGGAACACAACAATAAAAAGAAATAAAAGACCATTCAGAACATGACCCAATAATGGCCTTTTTTTGACAATGCATCAGCAATATGATTGGCCTCCTGATAAGCATGTGTCACCTCAAAAATGATGCCATCAAGGAGACAAGGACAATAAATCCAAGAGGGAAACATCTTCCATGGGACATTCCATGATCACCTCCGAAGGATATCAACAACCACCATAGAGTCCAATTCAAGCCAGAGAAATCGCCAACCAAAATGAACTGCATACCTGATAGCTTTAATCATTGCCCACAACTCACCCTCAATGGTAGAGACCTAACCAATTTAATGATAAAAACAGCCCTTAACGAAGCCCCGAAAGGTACGGAAGACACCACCGCAGCCTGAAGGCCCTAGTGCACCTGAAACCGCCCCATCATCATTGACCTTCAACCAGGAGGGAATAGAAGGTATCCATCTAATGGAATTCATCACTAATGGTTTTATAACCCTTCCAGCAATGCTAAAATTCCTCAATATAATAAGTTCATTTAGCCCATTATGCATACAACCAACCTAGACTCTAGAGGCTGTGGAAATAGCCCTATGAATCGCCCTCACTGTTGACTAGATAGTTGGCTTGATATTCTCAAACACATGCTCATTTATGGCCTTCCAAGTGAACCCTATAGTTGCTGAAACAACCACCATGAGAATCACCCGAACCTATTCACTACAGCTGGACGAAACTGCTGAATGAAGGAGTCTCTCAACCGATGTCAAGTCTAGACAACATGCTATCATATCCCGGATATATTTCCATAGCAGGCATATCAGAGATCAAGAGAGAAAAATATGGTCAATTGATTCCACCTCAGCCAAGCAGATTGAGTAGGCCGACGCCAGCTGAATTACAGTTCTTTATAGAGAACATTTCATCGGAAGCCTTCTCTTCCACAGCATCCAAAGAAGAAAATACATTGAGGGAGGATTTAAGTAAGTCCGGAAGGCATACAAACACCTTGGGACTACAAACTGCCCAACGCATATGTGCTGGTATACAGCTCGGGTGGTGATGACTCCATTATTGTTTGGCTTCTAGATATGTGTATCTTTTTCAATGTAGTTGTACCTATGGATATCATCTTTATGTTGAGTAGGAATGAAATCAAAAAGACATGTTCTTGGGTAACCCTATGGGTCGACCTTATGTGAGTGGAAATTGACCCCAATGGTCCACTAGAAGATTAGATAGTGTTCATTCTTGAATAGTTATCTTTTGTCGCCGATAGGGTGCTCGTGGGGTGAAGTGGGTCACCATAGAAACCATGTGGGTCGGTTATATTGTGTGAGGTGGAGTGTGTATGTGTGTTCTGGAGAAAATACAAATTTCATGTCCTATTGTATAATGGAATAGGTTTAGTTATTAAGTATCCACATACCAAACCTTTTTTCATTGTAGGATAATGGAACACAATTACTATTCACCATCTTAAAAATAACCAATTATTAAAAATCTATTTGATTTTATCGACCCCTTCCATCCAATCATCCTATGATTCATATTTTTCCTTACACTAGAATACCCACTATTCATCCACCTTCCTCAACACACTAGTTTTTAACCATTTCCTTCAAACTTCAAAGCTAATTTCATTATCTTTTTCTTCCTTTAATACATTAGAAAACCAAAATGTAGATGTCCATAAAAATTATTGTATCCACTATTAATTTCCCTTGTTGAGAAGTACATAGACTTATTCATTCAAATTAAGGTTATTCATAGTCCTTAATCTTGTAGGGAATAGAAAACATCAAGTGATCTTCACAATTTTTCAAAACATCTCAATGAAGCTTAGAGAATCCAAAATGAACATAAATGAATATATGGAAAATAAAATTATAATCTAAGGTTAATATGTCACGACCCGTCCTCGGGGCCCGTGCCGTGACTACCCCAAGCCCGCCTTCCAAAGGCCAGGGGCTGGCGACTAGCACCAAAGGCCAGGGGCGGCGCGCCGGGCGCCGCCGCCTTCCGCGGGCCGCCGGAGTTGCTCCGGTGGCCCGTTTTGCCTCCCGTCTGCGTCGTTGCTCCTCCCGGGGGCCGACCTTCACTGCGGAATCATCAAATGGTCCTTGCGTCGTGCTTTTGCCGTCGCCCGCCAAATCCGCACAAAAAGGAAGATCGGCGGAGGGTTGCCGGGTCTTGTTCGTTAGACCCGCACCCTCCGCGTTAGTCATAAATAACGGGAGGAAAAAGATAATAATCAACAACAATTTTAAATAAATTAAAATTGTCGGTGATCATGTTCTTCACTTTAAAAGAATAAACACGGGAAAACAAAAATATTCCAAATCAACCCTTACCTCGCAGCTGTCGTTGCCGAACGAGGGATCGTCGCGGGATTGCTCGTCGCGGAAGAAGGGGGGATCGTTGCGTCGTCGCGGTATCCGGCGTCGCGTCGCCAAACTCCGGATCAAGAACAAACGGATTTAATTAATTAAATCTGTTGCCATGAATTTTTAAAAAAAAGAGAATTTAAATGATCCGATTCTCACCTTAGTTGCCGAACGAGGATCGGCCGCGTAAGAAGAGGCGTCGCCGAAGAACGTCGCGGGTAAAGCTCGTCGACGTCGCAGATCTCGGTGTGCGTCGTCGAATTCCGGTCGCCGGCGTTCTTCGCGTTCTTCGCGTTCTTCGCGTTCTTCGCGGGGAGACGAAGAAACAAAGATCCTCTCAAATCCTTTCAAAGGATTTTTAGGTTGGTCTTATTTTATAAACATGCCAACAAACGCAAAAGCGTAAGTAACGACCCATCAGTTCGTTGAATTAATTCAACGAGCGAAACAGCCCATTTAATTCACGAAGGAAACAACCCATTTAATTCACGAAATAAACCGCCCAATTAAATGGTCTGTTAAGAATTAAAGAAAACGCGTCGGTTGACTTTTCAGTTACTTTGACGGGTTTTCGCGGGTGCGTTACTTAGCGAAAGAAACGGCGGGGCTCGTGCGGGCCCTGCCTCACAAATATCCTACCAAGGGGGTAGGATATTTCTGGATAGCATCCTATCCAGTTCAACTCAGTTCAAGCCGCCTTTAAGTGGCTTCAAGTGGCTTCCAAGCAGCTTATGTGAAATAAAATAAAGTTGTCGCACAAACTTTATTTTATTTCTGACTTAAAGCCGCAAAATTTAAAAACCACGTCTGAGAAAACGCAACTCCGGAAGAGGCGTTTCTAAGCAAATATCGGCGCTGCGATTTCATCGGTGCCCTCAGAATTCGATTCCGGGCACCGGTTCAAAAGATAGAAAAACCCGCTCGTCCGTTCACTGAACGTACCCGAGCCAAACTTCGGAAATTGATTCCGGGCACACCGGGCCTCGGAATCAGGTGCCGTCTGAAGCTGCGCTCTTGTAAAATTCCAAAGAAAATTAAGAAAAAAAATTTCCTTGAAATTTGTGGGTCTTTACATTACTCCCACCTCAGGGCTTTACGTCCCCGTAAAGATACATCAAAAACTAGGGGAACAAATGGGGGTACTGAGCACGCATCTGAGCCTCCCGCTCCCAAGTGCTCTCCTGGAGGTTCCCGTGCTGCCATCTGACGCGCACAAGAGGAATCGACCGCCCACGTAGGACCCGCTCCTGTCGATCCTCGATCTCCACTGGGACCTCCGCAAAAGTCGCCCCATCGTCCACGTCCAGCTCCCCAAAGTCGATGATGTGCGTCGGGTCGTGCACGTATCTCCTCAGCTGAGACACGTGGAAGACATCGTGCACCCGGTGCAACTGAGGTGGTAGAGCCAGGCGATAAGCCACCTCTCCTATCCTGCTGAGGACCTGGAAAGGCCCGATGAAGCGTGGAGACAACTTGCCGCCTCGGCCAAATCTCTGTAAACCACGTCGAGGTGAGACACGCAAAAATACGTGGTCGCCATCCTCGAACTCTAGTGGCCTCCGCCTCCTGTCAGCATATGACTTCTGCCGGCTCTGAGCTGTCCTCATCCTCTCCTGGATGATCTGGACCTTCTCTGTCGTGGCTCGGACCATCTCTGGTCCCACGAGTGCTGACTCCCCAGGGTCTGTCCAGCACAACGGTGATCTGCAGGGTCTGCCGTACAACACCTCGTATGGTGCCATCCCGATGGTGGAGTGGTAGCTGTTGTTGTACGCGAACTCCACCAAGGGTAGGTGGTCCTCCCAGCTGCGACCAAAGTCGAGAACACATGCACGGAGCATGTCCTCGAGTGTCTGTATGGTCCTCTCCGTCTGACCATCCGTCTGAGGGTGGAAGGCTGTGCTCAGATGGAGCCGCGTCCCGAACGCCTCCTGCAACCCCTTCCAAAGCCGGGAAGTGAAACGAGCATCTCGATCGGAGACGATAGACGATGGCACACCGTGAAGCCGTACGATCTCCTGAACGTAAAGACGTCCCAAGCTCTCCACTGAGCCCTGCTCTCTGATGGGTAAGAAGTGTGCCGACTTGGTGAGTCGGTCAACAATCACCCAAATGGAGTCGTGACCTCTGGATGTGCGTGGAAGTCCAGTCACGAAGTCCATAGATATGCCGTCCCACTTCCACTCCGGGACCTCCAAGGGCTGTACCAAGCCTGCTGGTACCTGATGCTCTGCCTTCACCTGCTGGCAGGTGAGGCATCGTGAAACGAACTCCACCACAGCTTTCTTCATGCCCGGCCACCAGTGCTGTCGTCTGAGATCCTGGTACATCTTTGCCACTCCGGGATGCACCGCCAAGGGAGAAGTGTGAAACTCTCTCAGAACCTCCTCTCGTAAAGCGACTGGTACGAAGGTACCTCCTCTGAAAAGGATGTCGTGCTCTGCTCCAAGGGAGAAACCATCAGGCGCCTGACCTGAGGATATCAGTGCACGCCGGGTCTCACAGTCAGCGTCCCCACGCTGAGCCTCTCTGACCCGCTGTAGAAGTGGAGGAGAGACTGTGAGAGACTGAAGAAAGGCTGCTCCGTCTCTATCCACGAAGGATATCTGCAAGGAGGCTAGCTGCTCCGTCGCCTCCTCAAGTAGCTGAATGCCCGTCCTCCTGCTGAGGGCATCGGCTACCACGTTCCCCTTCCCAGGAGTATAGACTATCTCAAAGTCATAGTCCTGGAGGAACTCAAGCCATCTCCGCTGTCTCAGGTTCAGGTCCTTCTGAGAGAAGATATACCTGAGACTCTGGTGGTCAGAAAAGACTGTGAAGCGCTCGCCCATCAGATAGTGCCGCCAAGTCTTCAGAGCGAAGACCACTGCTGCTAACTCCAGGTCATGAGTGGCGTAGTTCTGCTCATGCGGCCTCAACTGACGTGATCCGTAGGCGATTCACGGCCCGCTCCTGCATCAGGACGCACCCGAGTCCAGTCCCTGATGCATCGCAGTAAACTACGTATCCAACTCCCTCCTCAGGCAACCTCAAGATAGGTGCGCTGGTCAATCTCTGCCTCAGCTCCTGGAAGCTCTGCTGACATCTGTCTGACCACACGAAGGGTTTCCCCTTCTTCGTCAACGCTGAGAGTGGTGCCGCAACTCTGGAGAAGTCTGGCACGAATCTCCTATAGTATCCGGCGAGGCCCAAGAAGCTCCGCACCTCTGTCACGCTCTTGGGTGGCTCCCAAGCTAGCACTGCCTCGATCTTCGCGGGATCCACTGCAACTCCCGCCTCAGAGATGACGTGCCCCAAGAAATGGACCTCACGTAACCAGAACTGGAATTTTGAGAGCTTTCCATAAAGCTGGTGCTCTCGGAGTGTGTCTAGCACTACTCGCAGGTGGTAGGCATGCTCCTCCTCAGTCGTCGAGTATACCAAAATGTCGTCAATGAAGACCACGACAAATCGGTCGAGGTATGGCTGGAAGATCCTGTTCATGAGGCTCATGAACACTGCTGGAGCATTGGTTACGCCGAACGGCATAACCAAGAACTCATAATGGCCATACCGACACCTGAAGGCCGTCTTCTGCACGTCCTCGTCTCGAACTCTGAGCTGATGATAGCCTGACCGGAGGTCTATCTTCGAGAACCACCGCGCTCCCTTGAGCTGATCGAAGAGGTCATCAATCCGTGGCAGCGGATACTTGTTCCTCACTGTCACCTGGTTCAGGCGACGATAGTCGACACACAGTCGCAAGCTCCCGTCCGCCTTCTTGGCGAACAAAATCGGGGAAGCCCAGGGTGAAACACTGGGTCGGATAAACCCCTTGCTCTGCAAGTCCTCCAACTGTACCCGCAGCTCCCGAAGCTCGGTGGGGGCCATCCGATATGCTGGAGTAGATATCGGGGCTGTCCCGGGGTACAAGTCGATGTAAAAGTCTACCTCTCTACGAGGAGGTAGCCCTGGAACGTCATCGGGAAAGACGTCCACGTACTGGTCCACCACTGCAGGAAAAGCTGGACTCCGCACGTCCACTGCTCCTAGGATGAGGCTAGCCAACTGATGAGAGATGGGCTGCACTCTCCTCCGCGGAAGTCCATCCTGTGCTGCAAAGGTTCCCTTCTCGCCGGTGAAGGTAAACCTGCTCCCGTCGGTGCGAACACATCGCACCTTGCGCCTAAAACAGTCGATCTGGGCATGAACCGTGGATAGCCAATCCATGCCCAAGATGACGTCGTAAGGCCTCGACGCCGCTACAAGGAGATCCCAGCCGAAGCTCTCGCCTCCTAGAGTAAGCTCACACTGCCGGCACCAGTGCGTAATCGTCGAGTCCGCTCCCGTAGGAGTCTCTAGCCGTAAGGATCGAGCCAACGGCTCAGTCGGAATCTCCGAGCTCCGAACAAGGGCAGAGGCTATGAAAGAGTGACTCGCTCCTGTGTCTATAAGTACTGCAGCAAGGGTGGAATAGACACAGATCGTACCTCGAATCATCTCTGGCATGTTGGGGTCGTAGGCCTCCACTGCCTGGAGCTGGGCCTGTCCCTGCCCGCCAGCTCCCTGTGGTCGAGGTGGCCCTCCTGGTGATGGTGGGGGTAGAGCCTGGAAGTGTCGCCCACCACCCGCTGCTCGGCCAGCTCCTCTGCCTCGTCCGCCTCCTCCCTGCGGACCGCCACGGTCGACCCACTGCCTATGCCTGGGTGGCCCCTCCACCGTCTGCTGCTCCTCTGGTCGGCGAGTCGGGCAGTCACGAGCCATGTGACCCTGCCCGCCGCAGGAGTAGCACAGCCTGCCTCTCGGAAGGCTGGCACTCCGCTGTGTGCCCCGCACCGCTGAGCCGGTGTCCTGAGGCCGTCTGCGTGGGGGTCTGGTCTGCCTGGACCCGATAGTCATCCGTCGGCTACCTGCTGCCGAAGACTCAGCTACCTGCCGCCCTGCGCTAGGTCTCGCCGCTGAGGAAGGCTCTGCCAGGAAGCTCTCGATCAGGAGGGCTCGCTCCAGCACTCCCGCCTGGGTCGGAATGCTAAGGGAGATCAGCGACGCCCGAATCTCCTGTCGCAAGCCCTGCTCGAAGGTCCGGGCCCGGAAGAAGGGGTCCCGTACCATGTCGGTCGAGTAGCGAGATAGGTCAGTGAACCTCGCCGCGTACTGAGCGACCGTCATGCCGCCCTGGCGCAGCTGGAGAAGCTCCTGGATGCGCACCGCTCGGAGGGTGGCCGGGACGAACTCAGAGCGGAAGAGGCTCTCGAAGTCCGCCCAGAGCAAGGATGTCTCATCGTGAACCTGGAGCATCAGGCTCCACCATCGTCCCGCCGCCGCCTACAGGAGGCTCGCCGCGAGGATCACCATGAGATCCGCTGGTGTCCTCACTAGCCTAAAGATCCGTACCACCGCCTCTAGCCAGTCCTCGGCGGCCTGGGGGTCCGCCTCACCGCGAAACCTGGGCGGTCGCTGGCTCGGAAACTCATGCAGTGCCCTGAGGATCTCTGCTCTGTCGTCGCCGCAGTCCACGAAGGATCTCTGCTCTGCCGTCGTCGCAGTCCACGGAGGATCTCTGCTCTGCCGTCGTCGCAGTCCACGGAGGATCTCTGCTCTGTCGTCGAAGTCACAGCCATCGCTAGGGTTCCTGCACATAGCGAGCTCGTTTAGGAGGGTCCGCTCCACGAGCCGAGAGGCTGATACATCAACTGACACGTAGTCCGAAGTTGATGTATCCAAAAGTTCCGTATCGACAACAGGATCTCAACGCAACAGACGGCGCGTCAATCGGACGCCCGGTCTGAGAGTTATTGGCATTTTGGTCCCAGGGGCCCGGTTGGTTTTTAGGGCAAAACCAACCCGACCGTACTCCGCCTGTATCCGATCCTCGGGCGGAGTATGCCAAGAGTTCCGTCTCACTTAGAGGAAACTACCACAGCTGACGGTACGTCGATCGGACGTCCGTAGCTCATGTTATGAGCGTTTCCGCTCCGAGGGCCCGGTTGGTTTCGTGTACGAACCAACCCGGCCGAACCCAAAGTTTTCCGAAACCTTGAGTATAATATACCGAAACGATCGTATCGAACCAAGGATCGCGTAGCCGCTGACGGTTCATCAATCGGAGGTCTCAGGCCCATGATATGGGCAAAAGACCGAAGAGGGCCCGAAACGGGGGTTCTGGGCCCGGGGCGACCCGGCCCGAACCCCCCCCTGGGTCGGCCGAACCGGCTAGGCCGGGTCCGGTCCGGCCTGGGCGCGGCCCGGCCGACCGGACCGGCCGGCTCGGCTTCGGCCGAGCGGCCGAACAACTGCCGCGGGTTTGACCCGCGGCTTGGAGAGAAACGCGGCCCCTGGGGGGCCGCCTGTCACGCGGACGCGGCCGGGCCGCCGCGGCTTCAGCCGCGGCGGAAGTTCTCCACGGGAAATCAACCCTTACCTCGCAGCTGTCGTTGCCGAACGAGGGATCGTCGCGGGATTGCTCGTCGCGGAAGAAGGGGGGATCGTTGCGTCATCGCGGTATCCGGCGTCGCGTCGCCAAACTCCGGATCAAGAACAAACGGATTTAATTAATTAAATCTGTTGCCATGAATTTTTTAAAAAAAGAGAATTTAAATGATCCGATTCTCACCTTAGTTGCCGAACGAGGATCGGCCGCGGAAGAAGAGGCGTCGCCGAAGAACGTCGCGGGTAAAGCTCGTCGACGTCGCAGATCTCGGTGTGCGTCGTCGAATTCCGGTCACCGGCGTTCTTCGCGTTCTTCGCGTTCTTCGCGTTCTTCGCGGGGAGACGAAGAAACAAAGATCCTCTCAAATCCTTTCAAAGGATTTTTAGGTTGGTCTTATTTTATAAACATGCCAACAAACGCAAAAGCGTAAGTAACGACCCATCAGTTCGTTGAATTAATTCAACGAGCGAAACAGCCCATTTAATTCACGAAGGAAACAACCCATTTAATTCACGAAATAAACCGCCCAATTAAATGGTCTGTTAAGAATTAAAGAAAACGCGTCGGTTGACTTTTCAGTTACTTTGACGGGTTTTCGCGGGTGCGTTACTTAGCGAAAGAAACGGCGGGGCTCGTGCGGGCCCTGCCTCACAAATATCCTACCAAGGGGGTAGGATATTTCTGGATAGCATCCTATCCAGTTCAACTCAGTTCAAACCGCCTTTAAGTGGCTTCAAGTGGCTTCCAAGCAGCTTAAGTGAAATAAAATAAAGTTGTCGCACAAACTTTATTTTATTTCTGACTTAAAGCCGCAAAATTTAAAAACCACGTCTGAGAAAACGCAACTCCGGAAGAGGCGTTTCTAAGCAAATATCGGCGCTGCGATTTCATCGGTGCCCTCAGAATTCGATTCCGGGCACCGGTTCAAAAGATAGAAAAACCCGCTCGTCCGTTCACTGAACGTACCCGAGCCAAACTTCGGAAATTGATTCCGGGCACACCGGGCCTCGGAATCAGGTGCCGTCTGAAGCTGCGCTCTTGTAAAATTCCAAAGAAAATTAAGAAAAAAAATTTCCTTGAAATTTGTGGGTATTTACATAATAAACCAATGAAAACACAATATATATAAGTAAATATATATTTATGAGTGGAAATCCAAATAATTGAAATTCCATTCCTTCTTTATGTGCAAGACATGAGATAAAACACCTCAATGCAATGAGACATATATGTTTCTATTGATGGTTGAAATTTGGTATATAATTTTATTCTTTTTAAAATACACTAGTATATATGAACTACTATATATATACTCCCTCTTCACCAATTTCAAACCCCAATTCAAGTAAAATATTTCCCTATTTTGATATACCTTCATTTTCTAAGATCGAAAGTGGAAAAAACATTTCCCCTCTCTGGTTTGGGTTGTCAATTTCAGGTTGGGGGAAGAATTTTTTTTAAAAGATTCCCTATTTTAGTTAATGAATATATGTTTATTAAATAGTAATCTATTTTAAAAACTCTTTCAATGTTTTTGAGTTATCTTTAAAGAATTCCAATTTTCAAATATATATTTACTCTATCCAAACCACAATCATTATAATGGAGGATTTTCTTTCAAAAACATATATGCATACTTTCAATAATCTAGTCATATAAGGGGGAATTTTTTAAAATTAATATTTCAATGTTTCCTTTAAAAAATAATATTTTAAAATGATTTATATTTACGAAAAAATTATTTTATATAAGTAATTTTCTTTTTTCAATGTAATTTTTTTATATAAATGTTTCATTAATGTTTAAATTAAATGTTATCATTTTATGTGAAAACATTATTCTTAATTTTGTGATTGTCATTCCTAATCATAAATATGGACATAGAATAAATTAATTCACTAAATTGAATTAATTAATGTAAAAAAACATATAATATCAATGGTCAATTTACATGAATTGTTTTCAATGTATTTAATTATAAATGAGGGATTCCCCCAATTCACTGTTAAGGGATAATTCTTTTTTTAATGTATATTTTCTTAATGTATATGTAATGTAAAATTATTTTCCTTAATGGAAATATTTTTTTTAAAAATACGTTTTACAATTAATTGTATGAGAAAATAAGCCTTATTAAAATTATTTTATAAATATCATAACTTGAGTATCAAATTTGATTACAATGAATGTGGAGTGAACCCAGAGTCTTTAGTGGAAATTTTCAAAAATATGATACAAAATTTAGCGTCATGGATTTCTTAAGGGTTTCAAAAGATAATTTATTTACTTAATTGTTTTTATTTTCTGCTTAATGGTTTAACATATTTTTTGGAAAAAATCCATTCATATTTCCATAGAATATTAATTTAAAGAAATAAGTTAGGAAATTATTTTTATTATGAATGTTTATGAATTTGATATAATGAAAAATAAATCTAAAATAATTTTTTTAAACAATGTATTGAATAAAATTTTTTAAATTATTTTTTTAAAAAGTATTTTGAAATTAAATTATTTAATCAATATAATGTTTTACAGGTAATCGTTTTTTGAAATATTTTGAAAATTATTTCTATTGTTACATATTTTGAAAACCGTAAAATTAACTTTTGAAAAAGTATTTATTAAATGAATTTTTTTCAATAATTGTTTTCCAAAATATTTTTAACAAAGTATTTATAATATGGGTTTTAATATTTTAAAACCGCTTACTATAAAAGTTTATGGTCACTCTAGGTTTTGAAAAGTTTTTCACAGGAACATTAGATGTTTGAAAGGATTTTCATTTTTTGTGGAGCTAACATGGGCTAATTAAAATAAATTATTTGTGGATAATATTATTTAACTCTAATATATTGTAATGGTTTTTCCATTCATCAAAAACCAAGGACGAGAAATATAATCATTTTTTTAATGGAATTTATATTTTCCTATAATATTCTTAAAAAATATATAATTTTTTTCACACTAGATCCAGAAGCTCAGGTCTCAGGCTATCAAACTTGGTAAAAGAGAAACAGTTTAGAAAACTAAGGAGATTTGGACGTTTTTTATAGATAATTTAAGAGATAGATGTTTTTTATTTATGTTCCAAGTAATTTTGTGACCCTTAATAATATATAATATGTTGTTTCTATTTTTCCTAATTCAAAAAATGGAAATTTAGAATTTCATTATGTACGATTATATAATTTCAATGATGAAATTCATTTTGAGGGTTGTAGAATGTAACACCTCGTGACATTGAGAATATGCTTATTTAAATTTATGTTTAACAAATAGATAATTTTATAACTAATAAAACCATCTAAGAATTGGATTAATATAATATATTGTAAACATAAGTAATTTTATATAATGAGAATAACATTTTAATATAATATAGTCAAAAACTCATACTTGTATTTTTAATTTTGTAAATATATATTGTTAAATAATATATCAATAAAAATTTATTTTCCATTAATACTAGTTAGATTATATTATAAATTGATATTTGTGAATGAAATAATTTATCATGATAATATGAAATTCTTTTTAAAATGATTTCATAAATAGTGAATATTTTTTAAAATAATACATGCCATTAAAAATTATTTTGAACAGAACATTATTATGATATAAAATTTACAGTTTCAAACACAACATGTTTTTTAATATTATATGTTCTAAATGTATGAATTTACTTTTAAAAACAATAATATTCTTATTAAATATATTGAAACATTTATTCTAATGTATGTATGTTTAAAATTAATAATGTTAAATAAACAATGTTATAATTGATAATTTCAATGATTTTTATTAAAAATTCTTTAATAACATATCAGAAAGTTATTTTAATTGAATGTTACTAAAATATTTTTATTAAGATAATATCATTAATTAGAATAAATAAATAAATGTACAATTTAAAGATGAATAAGTTTATATGTAAAAAATCATGGTTGGAGAAAATTTTATTTTAGTTTGTATTTTAATTATAAAAAAATTTAAATTTTACATAATTGGAATTTAAAAAATTTGTTGAACCCTTAGAATATCTAGGTTATACCTCAACCACAACCTATACATAACTCAGGGGGTTTACCATGTGTGGTAGGTAGTGAGCTCTGACCATCCATGGGTAGGATGGTGAGATTTTTTTGATTTTATTGTGGTTGTTGGGCATGGTTAGATAACACATTGGGTCGGCTAAGTCATCGAAAATATCGTGTGGGTCGACAGCACTGCGTGAGGTGGTGTGTGTGAGTGTTTCTGAGAGCCAACCATGGTTCAATGGATGTGTTTATGATCTAATAGCTTATGGTTTTTTGCACTCTAAGGAAAAAACATTTTTCAATGTAGAAATGGGGAATGTGGTTACTATTCACTAGCTAAAAAATCCCCATTTAAAAAGTGTTAACTCAATCTTGTCCACCCGATCAACCTATGGTAAGTCATCTTCCTTGTAGCATAGACACCCACTTTTTAACCACCTTCCCCAGCACTTTGGGTTTTCATTACCTCCTTAAACATTCAAATTTGACAACATTATCTTCTTCTTCGCATTCCAATGCATGGAAACAGTAGTATAAATGTCCAAAAAATGGTACGCCTTTACTATCAATTTCCCATGTAGACCAATCAATATCCTCATATTACTATATTTTGGTTCTTTATTTTATATCTTCCCATAGTGAACAAAAAACATCAAGAGAGCATTATAATATTAAAAAACCTCCAGATGAAGCTTGGAGAATCCAAATTGAATATAAATGTATATATAAACAATAAAATATTAAACTCATGATATGAAAAAAATAAAAAATTGTTTTATATATATATATATAAATTTTTTCATGGAAATTCAAATAATTAAAATGCCATTCTAGCTTTCTCTTCTAGCATGGAGTTAAAAACACCCGTATGTGATGAGCCTTATAAGCTTTTTGGATGGATTAAAATTGTGTATACCCTTTTATCATTTCTAAAATACCCCACCATATGTGAACTACTTTATATTATTTAGAAATTTTATCATTAATAGGAAATTTAAATTAATAAAAATAATATTAAAATCTTAGGATGTACTGTTTGACCGTATATAATTTTATATCAATTGGTTTAGATAATTTTCTAAAGTTTGATATGTATGAAAAAAATGAAATTATTTTCTAAACATGACTATCCCTCTGGTAAAATTCAATAGTTTTTATATGTAGATATATTGAAAATGAAATTTAATAAAAATATTAATTATAAAAATATATTTATAATTTTATCTCATTTAATTTAAAATTAATTCATCTTTCATATTTCAATAGATTGTATCAAATATTGAAAAAATTAATACACTTTATAAAAATGATGATTCGATTATTAAAATTCCATAATTTTTATATTATGATATAGTAAACCAAAAATTCAATCAAAATTATATTAATAGATATTTTGATACAAAGTTTTATCTTGAACAATTTCAATATATTATATCAATAATATGTTTTGATATATGGGCCGTAATTGAGAGATATGAAACAATTTTATTAAAATTAATATTCTATAAAGAAAATAAAAAAAAATTATTCCACTTAATATATTTAATATATATATAAATATATTATATATATAAATATATTAGGATATCTATTCTGATATATTAATATTACTTAATTTTATTATATCTTATTTATCAATTTAATGTAATTCATCGAAATAAAATTATTTTTTATAATGATATATTGAAATAGTGAAATTAAATAATTTATTTATCAGAATATATTTAAACGTAAGTAATAAATGGATAATATTTATAACCAATATGGTAACTATTATTCAATTCAATATTTTTATGCTATTTGTATTTTCTTAAATTTTTTAACAAGTGATAATATAAGTCATTTTTGGGATCGGGTGTAATGATGAGTTTTTTTAAGAATTCATTCTTTCATTATATCAATAAAACAAGTGAGATGTTTTGGGAATGTTAAATTTTATAAACATATAAATATATTGTAACATTGGATAATATTTAATTATTTATACGATTTCCACCATGCATTAATGTGTTAAAATAAGGTTTTCCATAAATAAATAATTGTTTGGATTAAAAAAATCATCTTGGATTTCATAGTCATCTAACCCCATCATGGTATTTATTGATAAATTTAAAAGTGATGTAAAATTAATATTGAAAAAATTTGATGTTATTAATAATAATTTGATATATAGTCACTAAGAAATGATTAAGACATATCAAAAGAAATATATGTGAATAATATGAGATAAACAAATAAAAGGATTGATTAAGGTGTTTTTAGTGATTAATTTTGAATAAAAATAATTGTTTTAATTTTTTATTCAAATGTGTTTATATTATACGATAAACTGGTGAATACATAAAAAGTGATAAGAGGAACATGGAAATTTGATGAATTTTAATTTTTTTAATGTTTCTTTATATTATATCATTTATTTAAATTACAATATAGTGTACTAAAAGGATTGATATATATGTTATAATTTTATATGGATAAACAAAATTGTTTATGAATTTAGTTTTCGTGGTTAAAGGTTTTATTATATGAATTTATTTTCATGTTATTATTGTAATGGATGATGTAAAATTCCACATTTTCCTTAAACAAACACCTAAGGGTTCTATCTCAGGTGTGACCTAATAGATAGTAAGAAAGTGAGATGGTGTGTTGGGAAAACTAGATAATAGGTTACCACTACCTATGGGTATGGTTTGGATGAGGATGTATTGATGAGAAGATCATCAATGGGAGGTTATGAGGCTGATGTATTGTATGATGATTCTACAAGGTTAAGTTGTGAGGGTTTTGGGTTGTTCTAGTAGCATGTGTAGACCCCTCCTAAAAAGTATTTTCAAGGATTTTTTTATATAATTCTTCATAAATAAATGAAAAAAAACTTAGAATCCTCAAGAGATGATAATTCATAGAAAATTTATAATTAATATATTAAATAATTCACAATGGTATTATAATGATTTATTCTTTAATAGTATTGGTCAATTAAACCCTGTTCGAGTTCTATCATCCTTACACTAATAGGATCTAAGGTAGAATCCTAATAGAAGTACCCATAAAGGCTATGTTGGACTCAGAATTTCATGAATATATTTTTTCTTATAAGAAATGAAGACCTAATGGTATGAAAATTTTCTTATTTATTACAACAAGAATCCCAATGATGGTTATTAATTCTCTCTAATAATATAAATGTTGATATAAAGGAAGATGATCCGACACTCTATTTTTATGATTGTTCTACCATGTTTAAATAAATTTTTGTTGTGAATTACATATATATATTTCATTGTGAAAAACGGGTTGTATTTAATGAAAACGATATAATTATGTTAATAAAAAGTGTTCTAAAATATATATTTTCATAATATACCTCTACTAAGAATAAAATCTAAATAAACCCCATTTCGTATAATTATTATTTAATTAACGTTACAACACATGACATGTGAGAACTAAAAAATTATTAAATATTTTTTGTTAAATATATAAACTATTATTTATATAAATGATATTAAATAAACATATAATTTCCATTTGGTACCATATATTATCCCACAGATCCACCAAGGCATTTTAAGGAACTAGTATAATAAATATTTATTTTCCAAATATAAATTTATAAAATATTCATTAACAATTAAAATATGTATTTTATTAATATATATTATAATAAATATTTATTTCCCCTTCATTTAAATTAATTAATAATTACTTGGGGAATTAACTAATAAGTAACTAAATATTACATTATACTAAATTATCCTAAAATTATTAATAAAAAATTAAAATAATATATATTTTTTCATATAAGTGGAGATTAAATAAATGTGAGAAATATAATTTGAATGAATATTCTCCCTCATAACTAGATAATTACATTTATTATATTATCAAATTCAGATAAGTTTTAATTTTGATTTATAGAAACAATTATTGTGAAATCCTACAGTCCTCCTTCTTAGTGCAATTAGTATAGTCATCCTAAAGTCCAAGAACAATTTCTAAAAACATATCAAGGAATAAAAAAAGAAAACAAGAAAATGATTCAGTGATAACAACCATGTATGAACTCTAATTTTGTAACACAATCCCAAGGTCGCAATATATAAATATGAAAGTTGCATACTCATTTCATCAACCAATATTCCTTATAGATCATTACTTTTATAACATAATACAGTCACTTATATCCCATGAAGGTCATGGAATTCATTAGATAGTATCTTTTCAAAAAATGTTATTGAGATATTATCTTCCATTATCATGGAAGGGAAAAATCCTATATTGACGTATTCATTAATTTCATATCACCCAGATAAACAAACCACATCCTACATTGATTCAGACATATGACTTCGATATTTTTGAAATTAAATCAATGTAAACGAGTCAAGATACTCATTAAAAATTCCTTAATAACTAAATATCATTAGTCTCATTCACCAATATGATAGTCCCATGACACAAATATAATTTTTTATTCGTATCTGTTGGTCTGTTCTCATAATCCCCTCACTTGATTATTACCAAATCTAAATATCCTAATATGATGTCTCAAGATGTTATGAGAAACTGAATCATGCTAGTTTTTATAATAAATATCCAATTATATGATGTCATCTAACTAAAAAACAAATATATTTATGAATAATATCTTAACATCTCAAGAATCAAATCATAGTAGGGAGATGCTTTATACATTGGATATAAATAATATTCTAAGAACACTATCACATTAAATGAAACATATAAAACTAATAATAATGTTATAAAAATGTTTATTATATTCACACATGGAATTATATATGAAATAAAATGTATAATGTAGTTGGTTTTAAGGAACCATCTTTAACCGGAACACACTTTCACTAGATCCAAATTTTTATGAATTTCAATATGTTAGTTCTCAGATGATATTTTATATTATCTTGAGATAAGGATTTAGTTAATGGTTCATTCAAATTTTCCATCATGGAAAATATTATTTTTTTATGAAATCACCCAATTGAAAAAAATACCTACAGTTATGATACATCAAAATCATATGATTAATCTTATAATGTGACAATGGCGTTGTGGAAACTGTCTCTATATAGTATTTTCAAAAAAAATGTTAAAAAAATTACTTATTGGAACCATATCACATTAATTGAAAATTTCATGTATCCACCAAACTTATTTATGTATATTAGATGTTGTAATATACATTGTATCTGAATTAGAATCGACAACCACATGTTACTTCATGATGTTCTAACATGTATGTCCACAATTAACAGTGTCTAAATATCCTTTCAGTGACATCAGATCAACCTTATATTTTATGAAATAATCATATATATATATATATATCTATATATATTGTCGGATGAATAAGTAATCATCACCTACATAATCAAGAAATATATTCATAATACACTAGAAATACATCATGATAGTTCTGATTTACATATAATAGTGGTATCCTAGTTATTCATGGTATATTCCCACAATTCTCAATGTATGGGATTCGTCAAATCAAGTATATAAGATGGTATAAATTACAGATCCTATCATTCATGTGTATAGAATCTTTGTCATCCTTTATCTCTCATTTTTTTGAGGAAAGATGTTTGTGGAAATAAAATTTCCAAATGACATTGTAATCAAGATTCACTTAGAGTGTTCCATTTTGAATATATTAAATATTCTATCAATATATGTACCTCGAATTATTCTATGTATCCTCTTAGATAAATAAATATTGATCTTGATCTGATGAATTTATATAGCTTTACTGACGTTATTAATTTAGAAAATGTTTTTCCAAAATATATTAATATATAGTAAGGCTGATATCTCTTTTCCAATTAGTAATATTCCATCAATATATATTACTGAAAATATAAATTCACATTAAATAAAATACATGAACATACTATGCTCAATCATATTCGTCATGAAACCAAATTCCATTACAGTTTCATTATAGTGAATGTTTCGTTATCTGGATTCTTGCATCTACCGATAAATGGACAATTGAAACTTTTATACCATATTGGTATTTATCAAATTCAAAAACAACTCTATTTTTTCAATATATTCATATTCTAAGAGGAATATATTTTGGGAATCTATTTTAACATCAAATTTTCAAATTTTATAATGAGGGTATTTTTTTATTAATTGAAAATTTCAAATGAATTTTATAAATTTTTTTTTTGAAAAATGATTTATCATAGTACTTTCCATGATTTTGAATAATACCTTTATTTATTATCATATTCATATAAGAAATGATTTTACCTTGCATGTATAATTTTCTATTAAGTTCCCATTTTCATCCAATTATATTTTCATCAACCAAAGGATTTACACGAACTTAAACCTAGATTATGAACTTGGAATCCAGCTCAGAATTCATTGACACTTTCCATCTAGTAGATTTTTATCCAAAATATTTTTCTTTTCTAGAAATCGATTAATTATCATCAATTATCTCAAAGACATTGTATTATATGACCAGAAAACCATAGATTCATACTTATCTAACCTCATTAATTATTTTCTAAAAAAATGTTTCGCTAAAAAATATACTCCATAGGGATTCATGGAATTTGGTTTTATTTAAACTATTTTGTATCTTAATCATCAGTATACTAAAAATAAACAATTATAAAACAATATTTTTTGTTTAATTTATACCCCTCATTGAATATGTCCTGTTTATCCACTATTACATTTTTTCTGGAGGGGAATTTAGAAAATATCCTCTTTACTCCTTGTGATATCATATAATGATACACATGGTTCTTTGGGGTGTTAGATTTTTTCTAATGGAAAATTTAAAAAACGTTATGATACCTCATAATAATATTAGACATCACATATTTCCATCCACAACAAATATCATATAGAATGAATTTTATTCTTTTATTTGAACCTGGTTTAGTTTATTTGATATGATTTTAAATATATATCCACAATAGGATAATTGAAGACTAGATGACACATCATTTAGATTTACATGTACAATATGGTATGATACCACCTTTAAATAAAATTATTATGTTATAATGTATATAAGTTGGTGTGTGATGAGATAGAATCCAAAAATCCTATAAATAATCAATGAACTCTTGAGTAGGATATTATCTACCATGGTATGAGAATAATTTATTTTTCACCACAAAGATATATTTTTCTATATTATTCTTGAACATCTCAAATTTCTCAAAGGATACAAATGTATAGTTCATTATGTAGAAATATATATATATACTAATTTTTTTGTAAATGTATTGAAGGAATAATACCCACCACTAACCACTATGGGAAAAATACAACACATATAACATCATAGAAATTTACGAATATTCTTTTATTAAATAATGTTTATTACAAAAGTTATTCATAATTTCTAAAACCCACCAAGAAATTATTTAATCTAATAATTTGGGAAAAACGTTTTTTTAATGATTAATATATGTTTTGATTAAAATATATTTAAATTATAAAATATTAAATGTATTATTATTGTAGTATTTTTATTAATGAAATTTTTTTATAAATAAATGTTTTTTTTCGTAAAACAAATTGTGTTATATTTTAAAAGATATGTTTTTTAAAAAAAATTAAATTCCTTTGAAATTTGTTTCATAAATAAAAATTATTTTAGTAAAATAATACATGTGTTTAATAATTATTTTGAAAAACATTTTATATTGATATAAAATTTATAGCTTTCAACATAACATCATTTTTAATATTAGATGTTTTGAATATGGTAGATTTTTTATAAAAATAATATTACTAATATTCTTATAATATATTTTATAAATTATATTTTAATTTAAATATATATATTATTGAAAATTTTAAATACATAGAAGTTATGATTCAATAATTTCAAATAATTTTGTTAAAAAATTAAGTACCTTGTAAGAATTGTAATTTAAATTACAGTTTATAAAATTTAATTTTCTATAACAGTATTATTAAAAGGGAAAAATCAAAAAATCAAAAAAATTTATTTTGATGAAAAATTAATTATGTATATAAAATATATTGAAGGAATTATTATTTTATTTTTTATTTCATTTCATTAACTAAATGAAATTTTAATTACTGGAATTTAAAAATATTTCGGCAAACCATATCATATTATGGGATCAACTCAATCACGCTCTTTGGTGGCCCTATGGGTTCACCTTGTGTGAGGGTAAATTGACCAAAACTGACCGCTAGAAGAATAGACAGTGTTCATGATTGCATATCTATCTCTGGTCATCGATAGGTTTAACATGTGGTACAGTGGGTCACCATAGCAACCAGTTGGGTTACTTCAATTGTGTGAGGTGGTGTGTGTATCTGGGTTTGGGGTCCAATATCGATTCAATTCCCAAGTGGCTAATGGAACAATTTTAGATATTAATCATCCACATACTAAACCTTTTTTTAATGTGGGATGGGGGAACACAATTACTATTTAGCATCTTAAAACACCGATTTAAAACAAGGTTATATAATTTTATTGATCTCTTTGATCCAATCATCTTACTATTCATTTTTTTCCTCATATCCCAAATAACCACTAATCATCCTCCTTCCTCACCTCATTAGGTTATCTTCATTTCTTTGAAACTCCAAATCTAATTTCATTATCTTATTTGCCCCTTTAAAACATTAGGAAACTACAATGTTGATGGCCTTAAAAAACAATGTTTCCAATATTAATTTCCCATGGTGATAAGTCCATAGCCTTAGTCATTTTAATGAAGGGTTTTCATATTCCTTAATATCATAGTGAATATAAAACAGCAAGTGATCTTTATAATCTTCCAAAACATCTCGATGAATCTTGTAGAAGCCAAAATAAACATAAATGAATATATGAAAAATAAAATTATAATCTCATATTAAGAAATCCAAGAAAAAAAATCATATATAAGTATGGTTATATTTATGAATGGAAATAATGTTTTTGAAAATTACTCTTCTTCATTATGCGGATGCTAGGAGATAAAACACCTTCAAGTAATTTGACTCATATGTTTCTAATCATGGTTAAAAAGTGGGTATAACCATTTATCATTTTTAAATTACCCTAGGATATATGAACTTATATATATATATATAGTCTATCTTCACCTATTTGAAACCCCTAATCAAGTAAAATATTTCCCTATTTTTATATACCTTCATTTTCTAAGCTCGAAAGTCGAAAAAATTTACCTCTTTGGTTTTGGTTGTAAATTTATGACCAGGGGAATAATTTTTCATCAATGTTTTTTTATATTAGTCAAAGCCTAAAATTTTATTGAAAAGTAATCTATTTTCACATATCTTTAAATGTATAGGAGTTATCATTAAGGAATTATAATTTTCAAATATATATTTATTTTATCCAAAACAATTTCATTATAATGGAGGATTATTTTTCAAAAACAGATATATATAATTTCAATAATCTCATCATATAAGGGTAATTTTTATAAAATTAATATTTCAATGTTTCCATTCAAAAAACCCCATTCTAAAATGATTTATATTTTTAAAAGCATTGTTTTATGTAATTAATTTTATTTATTCAATGTATAATTTTATGTATTATTTTTTTATTCATGTTTGAATTAAAATTCATCAATTTAGGTGAAACATTTATCTTACTTTTGTGATTTTAATTCACAGTGATAATTATGGCCATAAAATAAATACATTCCCTAAATATAATTCATAAATTTACAAAAAAACATATTATATCAATTATCCTTATACATTAATTGTTTTTATATTATTATTTATAAATCAGGTATTCCTTCAATTCCTTGTGAAAAAGAAATTTTTTCTTAAAATGTTGATTTTGTTAAAGTATATGTGTTGTAATATTATTTTCTTCATTGGAAATATTTTTTTTGAAAGGATTTTTTATTGTCAATTGTATGAGAAAATAAACCCTATAAAAATGATTTTATAAAACATTGAACTTTGTTATAAAATGTGATCATGAGGAATGTGGAGTGAACCCACAATTTGTAGTGGAAATGTTCCAAAAAGTTATATAGAAGGTGGATACAATGATTTCATAATGGTTTCTAGATATTGTGTATTTATATAAAAATGTTTTTAATTTCACATAAATGGTTTACATATTTTAAGGGAATTTTTTTCATTTTTCAATAGAATATTATTTTCATGTAATAAGTGTTTTTGAGGATTTCATAAACTATTTACTAAATAATTTTTTTTTAAAAATACCAATTTTTATATTTTAGTAAATTATTTATTTTATTAAAGGTTTTGAATTTGATATAATGAAAAAAATTATTAAAAGGAATTTTTTCAAAACAGCATTTTCAATCAAAATTTTTAAATTAATGTTTTTAAAGAATGATATTAAAAACAATTTATTCAAATTAATGTTTTTCAAAATAATGTTTTCAAAGTAATGTTTTTTTGAATGATTTTGAAAATTATTTTCAATGGTTGTATATTATGAAAAACTGGAATTAACTTTTGAAAAATTAATTGTCAAATGTTTTGTATTTTCTATAATTTTATTTCCAAATTGGTTTTTAAAAATTACTTATAATATGGGTTTTAAGATTTTAAAACCCCTTACTAGACAATTTTATTTTTTCCCTAGGGCATCAAATATTTTTCAAAGGATCATTATAAGTTTCAAAAGAGTTTTATTTTTCTATGGAGCTAGCATGAGTTAATTAGAATAAATTATTTGCAGAAAATCAGAATTCACTGTAATATATTGTAAGGGGTTTTCCTTTTCATCCATAAAAAAGAATGTAATATATCCTCACTTGTTTAAAAAAATTATATTTTACTTTTCTATTCATAAAAAATATATTTTATTCTTCACACCGGATCTAGAAGCTCATGTATCATTCTGTCACACTTGGTAATAGAGAAACAGTTTAGACAAATATGGATATTTGGACGTTTTTTGTGTATAATTTAATAAGCAGATTTTTTAAATTAATGTTCTTATTAATTATGTGACCCTTAATAATATATAATTTATCATTTCTATTTTTCATAATTATAATTATGTACATTCATAAATTTATTATATATAATGTAATAATTTAAAGGATGAAATTCATTTTAATGGTTTTAGGATATAGTACCCCATGAATTTAAGAATATTATTATTTAAATTTATGTCTAATAACTATATATTTTTATAAATGACAAAACCAACTACGTATTTCATTAATATAATATTTTGTAAAAATAATTAATTTTATATAATGAGAATAATATTTTATTATAAGAAATTCAAAAAACATTACATGTATTTTTATATTGTATTTTTATTGTTAATTAATTTATCTATATAAATGTATTTTTCATAAAAAAATATGGATTATATTTTAAATTGATATTTGAAATGATATGATTTATTATCATGTTAATAAGTAATTTTGAAAATGATTTCATAAATTACAAATATTTTATTAAAATAATACATGTCAATAATAATTATTTTAAAAATAACTTTACTATAAAATAAAATTCACCATTTCAAACACCTCATGATTTTTAATATTATATGTTTTAAATTTATTAAATTATCTAAAAAAATACTATTCTTATTTTTTATATTATAACTTATATTCTAATGTATGTATGTTTTATGTTGAAAATGTTAAATAAACAATGTTATATTTTAATCTTTCTGTGATATTTATTAAAAACTATTTATTAAATTATAAGGAAGATAATTTACATGTCTATTAAAAAATAATTATTACTAAGATAGTATCATTAAACAGAATAAATAAACAAATAAAGGTATAATTTTATGATAAATAAGAATTTCTGTACCAAAATTAGGGATAATGAAAAAGTTATTTTAGTTTGTATTTTAATTTATTAAATAATTTAAATTTTATTTATTTGGATTTAAAAAAATTGGTAAACCCATATAAAATCTAAGGACCACCTCTACCACACTAATACAAAAATTTGAGGGTTTACCATGTGTGGTAGGTAGTAAACTCTCACCATCCACAAGTGGGATGGTGAGAGTTCAGGCTTTCATAGTGGCTACTAGCCACCATTAGAGAATACATTGGGTCAGCTTGGTCACCCATGAAATAGTGTGGTTCAACATAGCTACATGAGGTGGTGTGCGTGACCTTGTCGAAGAGCCTACCATGGTTCAACGGATGTGTGGCTGATGGAATGGGTTATGTATTTATGCACTATTAGAAAAAAACATTTTTTGATGTGGGACTATGGAATATGGCTATTATTCACTATCTAAAAAAACCCCCATTTAAAAAGATTTAGTTTGATTAAATCAATCTCATCCATCCGATTAACCCGTTTTTTCCTTCATACTTGTAGCCAAGACACTGACTTTTAAACAACCTTTCCCAGCACTTTGGGTTTTCATCATCTCCTAAAACATTCAAATTCGACATCATTATCTTCTTCTTCACATACTATTGCAAGGAAACAACAGTATATAAGAACCACAAATGGTATTCCTCTAGTTTCAATTTACCATGGAGACCAATAAATTTTCATGTTTTACTAAATGATGATTCTTCATATTCAATCATCCCATAGTGAAAAAAAACTTCATGTGAGAATTATAAATAAAGAAACATCCGATAAAGCTTGGAGAAGCCAAAATGAATATAAAATAATATATAAACAATGAAATATTAAACATTGGATAATAAACCCATTGAAAAATTTATATTTATATATATGTAAATATATAATTATCGGTGGAATTTCAAATAATGAAAATGTTATTCTAGCTTACTCTGCTAGCAAGGAGTTAAAACACAGTGAATCAATGAGCCTCATAGGCTTATTTTGAAGGATTAAAAATGGGTATACCCTTTTATCATTTTTCAAATACCCTCGAATATGTGAACACCAATATATATATTCCCATATAACCTATTAGAAACCCGTAAACAAGTCATCTCCTTACCACTTTTTAATACATACATTTTCCAATATCGACATTGGAGAAAACCATTTCATTTTTCTTGTCTTGGTCATCCATTTCATGCAATGAGAATAATGTTTTTTATATATATATTATTTTTATAAAATAATATTAAATTATGTTAGGGAAATATAATTTCAAAACCCATTCTATATTTTATAGTGATTTATAAAGAATTATATTTTTTGAAAATATATTAATTTTAATAAAAATCCTTTCTATGTAAGGAATAAGTAGTCTTCCAAAAAATATATTCGTGGTTATTTTAAAAGCCCATGTCATGTAATCACATATAATTAAAATTAATATTTTGATGTTTTTTTTAAAAAAACCCCTATTTTATGAGTTATTTATTTTTTCCAAATAGTTATTTTTATTACATAATCTTTTATTTTCCAAGTATAATTTTATATAAATTTTTTTATTCAATGTTGAATTAAGTTATATCATTTAATTTTAAATAATTATTCTTAAATCTATTATTTTTCATTTATAATCATAGTTATGGCCATAAAATATATTTATTCATGAAATTTCATGCATACATGTACATGAAAATGTATAAGATCAATTGTACCTTTAGGGGACTTATCTTCTATGTATTATTTATAAATTATATATTTCACCAAATCATTGTGAAAGGCTGGTGTTTTATTAAAATATATATTTTTAGAAGTATGTGTTATAAAAAACTATCTTCCAAATTGAAAATATTTTGCGTATTTTTTTAAATAATGTTTTGTGGGAATTAAATGAAAAAATAAACCCTATAGAAATATTCTCATAGAACCCGAAACTTTGGTATCGAAAATGATTATGAAAAATGGTTTGTAGACCCATAAAATCAAGTTGATGCTATACATAATATGATACATAATTTTTTCATTTTGATTTTATACAGTTTTCCAAGTATTGATTGTTTACATAAAAAATATACTATTTCCAAACAATGTTTCCAAACATTTCAAGGAGAAATCCAGTCATATTTCAAATATAAAATATTTTTAATTAATAATTATTTTTAATGGTTTTGAATAGTATTTCATGATGTATTTTTCTTTTAAACCATAGTTTTATATTATTAGAAACTTATTTTTTTATATTTGTAATGATATATTCCTTCCTGGCCCATTTCATTGCCAGTTTGGATAGAGAGTGGGTGTTTTGGAGTGTTTTCCCTTCATTATCCAAAGTTTGTTTCATAGGAAGTTGAATTGTCTACATGATAAAATCATCTAGTTGAGTGATGATATTACATCCCTAGATTAATATGTAAATATAGAACATGGGAGAATCAGTTACATCACAGGATAAAAAATTAAATTTAGCTACGCCACTGGATCAACTAAATGAATACACTACATAATTAATCTGCTATGTGAAAACGGTTTCATGGATCTATTCTCTATTTAGGGTTTTCATCTATTTGAAATCAGGAATGTGGAGTTGTCCTAATATTTCATGAAAATATCCATTATAATCTTTTAATAATGTTAATACGGGGTATTCAAAGAAATTTCATGGAGGAGAATTATATCTTGTATTCTTTGTGATGATCGAGGCTTAAAATAATTATTTCTGAATGAATTTTGTTGAGGTCCACAATAGTATTTAAATTAAATATTTTGTGATATGAATTTCTAATCATTCCATATCTATTAAATCAGAAAATGACTATTCTTATTGTATACTTTTCTTCTTGTATTCTCTTAAGATTGGTGGTTCAGAATCCTTTTTTATGGAGCCAAGGAACTACACTGACATTGGTTTTATTGTCTCCTAGCGTGTAATAATATTTTGGGCTACCTCTGTTTTTGTTCAATGAAATTCACAAATCATCTTTCATCGATGTAGGTAATAACACATTTATCATATTTGTTTATCATGTGGGAGGAGTTATTCTTTTATTATATTTTAGCATGATGGTTTCATCCCACTTAATGAAGAAAGTTTTTTGAGTTTAATAAAAATATGAATGGGTAAGGAAATGAATTTCATATTTTTACATATTTTTTATTTTTTTAGATATTGTGACTATACCGACATACTTCCTTGCTAAAAAATTATTTTCAGAAGTGGATTTTTCATTTGTTCATATGTGTTGTGACTGTAATGATTATTTTCATTATTGTGATATCATCCTAAATTGAAAGTTAGTTAACCACTAATATTTGGATAATGAAATTCTTTCACATGGATATATGTTTTATATTATAGTTTCCATAAAATAATAAAGTAAAATTTTTAAAATACCAATGATGGGTCTATTTAATGGGTTGTAATGTTTTGTGATGTTTGTTCATGGAATAAGAAGGAGATATGATGTATGGTTGTTGTTCATGTTGGTGTATGGCTTGTATGGAATTTTTATTTGGTGTAAATGGTGTTTTGTAGTTGTGATGTTGTATGGGGTGAGGTGTGGTTGGTATAAGGGAGTGGTTTTGTTTTAGAGGATGATATGGGGGTTTTTTATATGAGGTGTAACTTGTAAAAAATTGTTTTTATGTTGTAGTTTTGTAGTAGGGAAGTGGTTGTGGTTGTGATGTGATGGAATTTGATGATGTTGGTTGGTTGTTGTGTTGGGATGTTTTCATGTTCTTTGTTTTGTGGTGTGGGATTATGTTAGTTTACTTGGAAATGTGATGTTATCATGATATGGTGATGGAAAATATTAGAATGAAACATATAGGATGGAATAAAATTAACTAATGTTCAATTAAAATGGAATTAATTGATATTATGAAATATGAAAATTGGAAAAAATTGGATTATATGTGGAAAATGGCATGTATATTGTGTTTTTATTGGGTGGTGCCTTGAATATTGTTTTGGAAGAGGGAGTGTAAGATCTTGGGAGATTGTTTGTGACATGGTTGTGAACCTATAGGATTTCGATTGTGTTTTTTGATATTATATATATAATATTTATATTCTTGTTATTTTATATATTTACCCCACCCATGTCAATCGCATAGTTCCTATAATGAAATTTTGGGGGGGGGTGTTTTTTTTAAAATATCGATGGTGATGATGGATGGTGGTAAACACACACTACCCCACTACCATTTCTAGGCGATGTTGACCTCCACATTATATGATGTTTTGAATTAAAATGTACCCCATTAGATATATTTTTTGATGTGATGAGTTGGTTTAGTGTCTCTAGGAGTGGTGTGATGTTTTGTGGTGAGACAACTGTCATTGAGAGAGGTGAGATATGATTACCCATGTGTTTTTAGTTGAGATTATGAGGTGGTTTGTTATGGGGGGAATAGAGGAACATAGGGGGACACAAGTTTTATTTCCAACATGTTTATAAAAACCTACTTCTATGGTTATGGATCTAAAATTACGAGATCAATCTGGTATCTTTGGGGGAGATATAATGAGATGACTAGTTTCAGGTAGCAGGATTTGTATAATGAGATGTCATATTTATGGTGTGAGATTAATATGGCATACTTCATTGGGGTGTGAGAGAGGAAAATAATTCTGAAATAGGTACTGGTTTCCCATCATTGATCGTATTTATATTATTATATTATTTTGGGATGTTTTATTTTGTGTCTGGTCCATTGTGAGGATGGTTTGAGTTAATATAGAAATGTAGGTGTTGTTTGGTTCTACTATTTTTTCACAAGTTCATTAGTATGGTCTATTCACATGTGTATGTGAGACTTTTTCCATACCAAGTATACATGTAATTTCACCCAACATATATAAAAAAAATATTTAGGATTCTAGAATGACTATATAAACTATTCCTGAGAATAACATCTTGGACCATTGGTTGTTGTAGTGTTTCTGCATTCACATTTCTTTTGGGTATTTACATTTGGATAATCTTTTTTGTTTCTCATTTTTGTTAAACATGCATTATGGGATGGGTTTTTTATTTTATATTATTTAATGGAGTTTCTTTGTTTTATTCTTCCATTCTTCTGACAATGTTTTCTTATAGAGGGTAATGCCTTCCATATTGTGAGATTTTAATATCATTAGTGTAAGTTGGTAACTAAGTCCTATAAAATGTTGTCTTGGTGTATGACATAGGCTAGGGATATATACTAGAAAAAAGGATTTTGGTGCCCCATGATCCTATGCATAGTCTCATGTCTTATTGAAATACCACATATAATGGAACTTTATAGTGGGTATAGACCTAAGAGAGTCACATGAATCCCCATTTAGCTGAGTTTTTATTTGGATTGGTATGTTTTTATTTTGTGATACTAAATGGACATAAAATTAAATAAATGAACCCTTATGAAATTCCATAATACCTATATTTGTAAATAATTTTTCCCATCTATATATGGATCCTATTCATCATCCACATGTGACTTTAGAAGTTGGGGTTTAGTAGGATGAAATGGTTGAATTTTATACTATTGATTTGGTTGAGGAAGACAATTTGGTGTAGATAATGTTTCATGCTTTACAGTGGTAGCATTTATGTATGTGTGAGGGAAGAGTCTTTGATGTAGATATATAGTGTGGGTTGGAGGAGAAAAAAATTTCATTCCATTGGATATGGAATAGGGAAGAGTAAATGTTCTAGTTGAAATTTGTTAGAGGTAGGGAGCTGTGCATTAGTGGATGGCACTATTTCGTAGTAAGTGGAAGGAGGAAGATGTTCTATGGTGAAAATTATAGAGGTAGTTTCATTCAATGGTTTCTTCATTCATGATTCCCTTATATAAGAGGAAGGATCCATCTTTATTCAATATGAGGGCATTCTAGAGTGGATTTGGGAGTCAATTTCATGGACCTTCTATGTTTTCCCCAAATCTTTATTCAAATGAGGTGTCTCATTCAAGACGTTATAAAGAGGCAACCCATAATTCTATCAAGTATATAGTTTTTTCCTTTGAGGTTTCTCACATATTTTGATGTCTATGAAAAGGAATAGGTGATCAAATAGATTCTATTTTGTGATGTTTTTACCTAGAGAGAGTAGGCAACAAGGTTTTTCAAGGTGTAGAGTTGCTGAAAATGTGTTTTATCTAGCAGTGCCTTCTAGGTTTTTCCAAAATGAGTAGTCCCTAGAATAGTCATTTTTGGTCCATTAGGAGATTCATGATTTTTTTTCATGTGGGGTTTATTGTCCTTATCAGAATAGGTACCTACATCTTCTTCATTCTCACCTTGGAATAGGTGTTCAATTTCAGTGGTATTTCTAGCAACAATTTCTAGCAAGGATATTTTAATAGTAGTGGATGTAATATTATACTCTTCAGTGGGGAGATGTAGAATTTATAGGTTGAACTTAATATTTTTTTATTAATTAGTTACATTGTCTTGAGTGTGTTCATTGAGTTCATCATTAGAAGAGATTTGTAGAAGATATTTGCGGCAAGTTGCATGCAATAGAAGCAGTAGCGCTAATGGGTCCAGATATCATTTGAGGTTTGATGATTTTTATTATAAATTTTTTTCTTCTTTTTTGATTAAATATATTATTTATCCTTATTTTCTCTAACTTTAGCATTTTCTTTAGAATGAGACAAAGAGAGACTTCCCATTCCCCAAGCATTGAAAATTCATATTTTTGGTTAAAATAGCTAATTTGATGTGTATCAAGGATATAACCTGATTATTGGGAAGCAATAGTAATGTTTTGAACCATTAATTAAATAGAAAATACCATTAAATTTCATCCTTATCATCCACTTGTTTTAAACTATGTCTGAGGTTGTGGTCTGCTACTGAAGGAGAGTTGATTTCTCAACTTTGGATACCAATGTGTGGTTTTCATTAGTGAGCGGAGTTTTCAGGTGTGTATTCATTGTGGATCCCATCCTTTCTCTAGTGTAAAGGTTTAATTTATAATTCAGGGATGTTTGGATATTGGAGGTTCCTAGGGACATTGGAGAGTTTGTAGATGTTTTTTGAGGAGGTTGTGACACTAAACCATCTACATAATTTTATGTTTGGAATATACATACATCCCCGATAATTATCTAATTTCAATTAATAAATATCAATTGGAACCTTATAAGTTGTGGGAGATTAGAATTCAAATAGATGATCTGATGTATAAAGGTTTAATCCTACCTAGTGTATTACCCTGGGGTGCTCCAGTGTCGTTCACCAAGAAGGTGGGTTGTAGTTTTTGGTTTTGTATAGTCCACTAGAGGTTCAATCCAGTAGCTTCCATAAATAGTTACCATCCTTTGTGTATAGATGATATTTTTACCATCTAATAGGGGATATTTTGTTTGTTATGATAAGTATACGGTTATGATATCACCCGTTGAGGCTGAAGAAGGATTACATCCCAAATACTGCCTTAAGATGTGTGTATGGAACTTTTCATGATTGTAGGAATGTTTCTTTTGTGTCATGAACACACCATATATGTTCTTTGGGTTTATGAACTCTATGTTTCATGAACCCATATACATGTTCATAGTCATGTTCATGTATGAAATATTTATATACTTGAACTGTGAGGAGGAGTATGTCGGGCATATCACAGATGTCTTGTAGGATATTTGACACCACCAGCTCCATGTAATGTTGTCAAAGTGTAATATTTATACATGATAGGTTCATTTATGCTGGAATGCGGTGTCTTAGTAGGGCATGAAAGTAGAAATATAGAAGGTGGAGTTTCTTGTTTCTTGGGTAGAACCCATAAAAGGTAGAATATGTTTGTGGTTTCCTCGGTCTTATAGGCTATTATCATAGGCTTGTTCATAATTTTCCTAGCGTTACATCCCTATTAATTATGTTAAAAGAAGATAAAAAAGATTTTTTTAGACTAATGAGTTCTAGTCAAAGTTCAGATATATAAATTGGAATATGTTAAGTGCTCTGATGATCTAGTGGTCATGGGAGGGTGTTTTGTTTGAGGTGTTTTGTGACCCTTCATATCTGGGCATGGAATTGGTGTGAATGAAAAAGAAGGATGTGATCTCTAATGGGTATAGAAAGTAACATTACCCTGAGAATAACTATTCCAACCATGATATATAGCTATCAATGACAATTTCATCCTTGATGTTTTGAAAAAACTTACTAGTTGTTGAGTTCTTTATGATCTTCATGAATATCAAGAGCTTGAGGTATAACATTTATCAGTGTGTTCAAAATATATGGAAAAGTGGTGGATGGAGTTTATTTAGGATTAAGAGTTTCAGATCTATTATAACCTAAGAAAGTGGAATTTTTATGCTATTTCTAAGAGAAGTAATTCAAAATATGATGTTTTTTAGGAGTTCGGATTTTCTAGGAATATTTTTGAGGAGTTCACAACATCCACCTACTTGTGAGGTTGGTTGATGGTTTATGTTTTATGATTTACATGGCAGTGTTTTATTCTACGAAGTTTTAGGTCGTGGAGTCTCATTAGGTAGACTCATATGCATAGGTGATGGGTGATCATGTTGTCTATTGTTATTCCTTAAAAGGATGGTCGGAGAATGGTAAGAACTAGATGTTTCTTCAAGGGAGGCTATTTGATCTAGTGGAAATTTGAGAAGATTTACTAGATGTGTTTTATAGTTTTACATTAGAGATACCCCAAGGAGTTTTGAAGATGTATTGTGTTATAATAATTCATTTATTTCATCTGGGGATGAAATGGGCAGTGGATGAGCATGTGGATCGATGTTTGTCTTTGCAACAACTAAGCCTTGAAAATCATGTTCCTATTGGGTTTTTTGTATGTTTTGGATATTCCCTAGTGGATATGGGATGACAACTCAATAAGATTCACTAAAAGGATTCCCATATATTAGGGAGGCAGTGATAATATCTTGTTAATCTAGGATCAATTGATAAAATCATCCCACTTCATAACGATAAAAAAGGTAGGAATTGGGGATGTTTTGGAAAAGAGGTATATGGATGGGGTGGTATGGTAACATTTAGTTCCAAGTTCCATTGTCTCATACTGGAAACATAATTTTACTTCATGAGTCTATATGGGTTTTCCAAAAAATTTGGAACTCAGTGACATCTCAACACTTGTTTCCACCCTCAAACATATGGGAAGATAGTACAGATTATCTAGATTATAGAGGACAAGTTGTGGGCATATATCTTAGAATTTAGGGGATCATGGTCTTGACACATTACATTGGACATGTCTTATTATAATTAAATATATAACTTATATATCACCATATCCTAGTATCAGGATTTTTATGGGTGACTATGTGGTTCTCTGTTATAATAGACGAAGGGTAGGGAGGCAAAATGTCTTTGTTATGATGTATAGAATGAAGAAATATAAAATGTTTAGTTTGTTCATAGTGAATAAAATATGAACAAGATTGGAATAATTGTTATGTTGATATTATGAGAAGGCCCTTGAAGATTCATGTTGGTGACTATGTGTTTTTAAGACCATCCCCTCTACAAGGGTATTGGTGGTTCGATTGGGGTGGCGTGGTGGGGGGAAGCATTCCCTTAGGGTTTGTTGGGAACGTTGAGGTGTTGTAGCATGGTGGAATCACGGCGTATAGGTTTGTGTTTCTACCATATTTGGAGAGGATCCACGAAATATTATAATATTCTAATCTTTTTAGTACCTTTATGATGAATACCATTTCATTTACTAGGGAGATTTAGATAACAAGTATGACAAAAGATTTGTCAAGAACATAGTAGAGATCTAGGTTTTTTGAGATATAGTGATACAAAGTGGAGCCATAACCATGGTTCGTGTGGTGCTGATGTATTGAATCTTGGAGGAGAGTACACGAGAGCCCGATATATCGATGTCTTCCTAGTACATAGAGTTATTTTGAGTTTTTGTTTTCTCTATTATTATTTGGGATGTGATGTTGGAATTTTCAATTTTATAAGAGATGTGACTTTTTCATCATGTGTGAGGAATGACAATGCCTCTATTTTAAGAAAATTTGAGGACATAGTTCATAATAATAGAACATTATTATATGATGCGATTAAATTGATTTTAGCAAGCCAATGCCTCATAGAGAAGATATTATCTAGATGTGGAAGATGGTGTTATCCGATTAGAATGTTTATGGTGGTACAATTTGTTAGTAGCGTAATTTGTTGGTTTGAGTAGTGCAGAGGTTGAGATAGATGTTAGGATGACTTTGTAGTGTGTTGTGGCTTGTCAGTAGTACCAGATTGTGTGGTGTTGTGATTAGTGAGAGGTGGTTTTTTTGGTTGTGTAAGGTTTTGGTGGGAGTTTTGGATGACATGTTTAGATGACGGTACCATTAATAGTATGACAAGATCATTGAGAGGTGTCTATCATGTCAGTTGATTATACCCTTTTTTTCTTTCCCTAGGGTTTGTTTTGATTCTATAGGATGATAATCATTGAATATGTATCTAATCTAATTTTATGTTCCTTCTAGGCTCATTACCTTTTTATTCTTATTTGTTTGATGGTGTTTTGGACACTTTATTCCATGATTTAAAAAGTATTTTCTAAACCAGTTGAATTGGGTACACCGGAAAATCATCTACACTAGTCAATTGGAAATTTCTATACTTCATCTATGTGAATTTTCTACATGAGGGAACCCACTACATTACTATATCGTCTATGTGAATCTTCTACACCCCTTGATTGGATTTGTGATTCTGATCTGTTTCTAGGTTATCTACATTAATCATCTGTATCATGAGATCAAATATGTGAATCAATAATATTATAATTCAGAGGGATGTAAAGAATTACATGGATCATTTAGTTGAATAGGTATTTGGATACCTAAAATATGCAATGGGTATTTTTATGATCATTTTGTGAAAATGGACTTGTCATTCTTTATGTAGTGTGAATAAGGGGTATTTAAATTTTTTTTGTTGACTAAAATTATATCCTTGATTTTATGAGATGCTCAACATTGTAAACAATATTTTCATCATAAAATTTAATGATACCCTCAATAGTTAGAAAATAAAATCTAATACAATCTAAATTAACGACTATTATGTACCTGTTAAAAAAATGAAGATCCATCATTTTTCATTTCATTCATATATTTTATTGAGACTGGAGTTTTCAAATCCTTTCCCCTGTAGTTTTAGAACCCCATTGATGTTGGTTTAGGTATCTCCCATCATGATACCATCTTGTGTGCAACCCTTATTTTGTTGCTGTAAATCATGTGAATATTCTTAATTCAATGCAGGGAATCCCTCATTTGTATTCTTTTTGTATAATGTAGGATTGATAATTATTTTGTTATCTTTTGTAAATATAGTCACAATCATCGTAATAGTTATAAATTTATCAATTTAATTTCAATTGGAACGGTAAAGGGAATGATTTCGTTGTTTTTAAATATATTTTAATTATTTTTATACAATGATTGTGTAGGATTTGAGGATTTCTGAAATGTTTTGGCCATTGGGGGCTTTTTTTCACTGTATGATATGTGTTGTGACTATTTTGTGTATTGTGATAATTATAATTTCACCCTAAATGGAAAATTAAATAACTAATTTCCTTTAACTAATAGAAAGGTTTCCCCTAGATATATGTTTTCTGTGACAATTCCACTAAAATAAAGAAGTATAATTAATAAAAGAGCCATGCTAAATTTGTAAAATGGCTTGGGATGTGTTGTGATTTGTGTTTGTGGGATGAAATGGAGATGTAATGTGTGGTTTTTGTGTGTCTAATGTTGATGGGTTTTTTCTCCACACTATGGGGTGATGATGGTGATGTGTTGTAACAATGTAGTGTGGAGAAATGTGTGGTTTGTATGAGGTAGTTTTTTTTGTGGAGGATGAGATGGGGTGTTGTAATATGAGGTGCGACTAGTGATGGAATGCTATTGTTGTAATGTTTTCTAGAGAGGCTGCAATGGTGGATGTGATGTGAATGGATGCAGTAATGATGGTGGGGTACTATATGGTGATGTTGATCTGTTCATTTTTTGTGTTTTGTATACTTATTCTAGTTTCCCAGGAAATATGGAATTAAGATGAAATGGTAGGGGATTACAATGAAAATTAAATAGATGGGAAGGAATCAAATAAAATAATGGGTTTTCAAAATGTAATTAATTGATACTGTGAGATTTGTAAATACAATAAATTTGTTCATAAAAGTGGAAAGAGTATTAGGGGTTGAGTTTTACATGTTGGGTGTATTGAATATAGTAGTTGTACTAGAAGTATAAGATCTTGTGAAATTGATTGTGAATTTTTTGTGAACCCATATGATTAGGATTATGTTCTTTGATACTATATATATAATTTATACATTCCTTTTATCTTCTACTCACTCCCACCCATATTGAACATCTACTGTTAAAAAAAAATTGGGATGTTTTTTCCAACATCTGAGTAGTGATGATGGATGAAGGACAACCAACTCTTCCCCACTCCCTCTTCTATGAAACGATGACATGCAAGGGATATAATAGATAATAGTTAACAAGTGTCTCTTTCAAGATATGTTGTGATGTGATGTGATAGACCAGTTGTCTTTAGGCAAGGTGGGATGTGTTGAGGTTGCCCAGGTGTCTTCGAACGAGGAGCGATGTGATGACTTGGTGTTTTAAGGGGAGATGATGAGGTGTTTTATAGTTGGGGTAATTCATGGTAGGAGGAGGAAACGCGGTGGATTTCAGTCATAGTAATGATAACCTACTGATGTAGTTATGGATGTGACATGATGTGATGGGCGAGGAATCTTTGGGAAGGATTTGATGTGATGTCTAGTTTCACTTGCGGTACTTCGAATGATGAAATTTTATATGGAAGTGGTAGAAGCACCAGGCCATACATAGTTGGGGTGTATGGTCAAAAAATAAATGGGAATGTAATGTGTGTTACCCCATTATCAATATGATTCATATTATGTTCTTGTACTACAATGTGTTACATAGTGAGTAGGCCATGGTGAGGAAGGGTTAGAATTATAACTTTATAGGAGAAATTTTTTTCTATTGTTTTATCATGGTTCCATTAGTATACTCTTTTCAAATGTGCATCATTATGAGTATAACTTCTTGATATACCTAGGTATATAAAACTAATGTTTATTTTTCCATGTGGACTATATCAAATGTGATGGAAATTACTAGATCAAACCATGGGATGACGTCATGTCACTGCTTCATAATTTATTTTGGGTATTAACATGTGAAGACTCTTTATATATCCCATATTGTTTTTAAATTAATTGTGGTATGGTTTTGGATTTATTTTATATTATTTCATTGAGTGGTTTTAGTTCATTATCCATATACCCAATACGTTTTTTCTTATAGAGGGTAATGTGTCCCATATTATGACATTTTTATACCCTCACAGTTAGTCTCCCACCTTCTGCCTACTATAGGTGGGACTCAGGGATCATTATCTCTCTTCTTATCATGGTATTTTTAGAGAGAAAAGGTTTTGTCAAAATCAATGTATTTTCATTTGATATTAATCGAAACGTTATTAAAAAGAATGTTTTCAGAAGACCATTTTGAAAGGAATTATTCAACGTAATTTTTTTAATGTATTGATTTTAATATAATTATTTCAAAAGAATGTTTTTTTCATAAAATTTGAATATTAATTTTAACGGTTAAATATTTTGAAAAAAAAAATGATTTATCTTTAGGAAAATTCTTTATAATTTTTATTTATAATTGATAGAAAATAATTTTTTTGCAATAATTTTTTAAATAATATTTTTTAAAATTATTTTCACTTATTTTTAAGACGCCTTATTGGGAAATTTTAAGCACGCTGTATGTTTACAATTTTTTTTTCACAAACTCATTAGATTTTCCAAAGGTTTTCTAATTATTTAAATAGCTAGCATGGGTGGTGTAAATTAATAGTTTTCTGATAATACTTATTAAATATGATATATTTTATTGGTTTGTCCTTGTCCTCTAAAAACTATACATTAAAATATCCTCAGTGTTGTAATGTAATATATTTGTTTGTTAGTATATTATAAAAATATATACATATTTTTTAACACCAAATCTAGAAAATTGGGTCACGGCATTCCCAACACAAGTCCACATGAACCAATTTTAGAATATTTGTGTCCCTTTGACATTTTCCACTAAATGAACCTTTGGTTATCATTATGTTTATACAATAATGACATATACCATGTTGTTTTAGTTTAAATGAATCTAAATACACCTTGTTATAATTGTGTTAAGTGCATTATGTTTGTATGATTAGGTCTGTGATTCCATAATTGGTTATGATATAATTTATATAAAAATAATTAATTATCAATTTCTTAAAATATATTTTCATATTCCAAAACATAGGGTTATTTGATTAAATGGGACATTAATAAACATATAATATATTTATAGAAATAGAAATTATTATTCCCAAAAATTAAAAATAAATCCATCCAAATATAAACTAAAGAAAATGTAATTTTCTTAATAACCATTAAGTAAATAATGGAATATCATTAAAAAACTAACCATGTTGGCATATTAATATATTAGTCTCTAATTGCTAGTGCAGACCTTCACTATCTAATGTTAGTTCAATAATCCCCTTATCCTTTGAATCCTTTTTGAATTTACATGTTTATTTTATTTACATAAAAATGTTACCACCAAAATATTTTTTATATAATTAGATATAATAAATTTGATAGTGAATTCCACAAATAACTTCTCCATCCATAATTTTTAAAGTTTAGTTATTATTATAATGGATCATTATTCCACTTGTAAATCCCACTACTTCATTTTCATTATCCTTCCTTTGAGTGATCACTCTCTTCTTCTGGTAGTCTGTATGAGGCATAGACATTGAGATTTTATTTTTTCCATTTTCATTTTCCCTAATATTGGAAACCATATTAAGAAAATAATGTTATTACTTCATGTCCTTATCCACGTAGATAATTAGTGAATTATCAATATTTTTTATATTAATAATCAAAACATAACTAAGGAAAATATGAGGGAGTGAATCAAGATTGATATTTATATTCAATTATTATGATTATTTAAAACCTATAATTATAATTTATTAATTTATCCAATGATTTTCACTACATGAGATCCAGATAGAAAATCCTTTCCATTTATTCATGTAAAATGTTCCTGATATATCTGAAACTACACATATACAACCTCTTCATCAGAGTTATCATATATGTGAGAAAATATAGTGTATGCATCTAGGCTTCATGTAAATTATTATGTTCACTAAATATAGTTGTTAACCTCAAACAATATATATCTAGAACAAAAACCATGTTTCTCAATTAGAGAGAGAGAGGTATTCCTCACTCATCCCTATTGAAGGCCCATTAAGAATAATGGAATCTACTATGTAAGATTTTTTCACTTGGAATAGTTTGATGTGCAAGTTCCTATACCACTCAAGGAATTAAATATATGTGTATATATTTTTTCCCTAATGAAGGGAAATTTTATTATTTCATGGTCACATTACATTCCATTATATTAAACATGATTATTTTTAGAACATTATTTGGATGAATAGCATTTTGATGCAATTTATTTTCTTGAATAGTCTACCAAAATTTAATCAAATAGAAATAGACCTCCTTATTGGTTTTAGAATTTATAATGGCATGAATATTATACTCAAAAGGTTCCATATCTCACTTCACAAATGAAAATGAGGGAATGTTCAAATTAATCATCTTTATTTTGGTTTGTGGTATTTCTAACTAAAATTACTCAATATTCCTTGATCTTTTTAGTATATTCCACACTACTGAAATCATAGACTTATATTTCCTCAACTCATTCTTCTATGTATCACAAATGCTAGTGAAGGATATTCCTCTTAATTTAAAAAATGTTAGGTCAGTCCATAAAATTTATTATAACTCCTTAATAAATTAAACTACACTAATAATGGCCAAATTAATACTTAGATCTACGGTTTCACTCTAAACCATGTTGTGGATGGATTTTTAATTAAGTAATTCTGAAAATACTTTTTATAATTATGTGTAAATTAAATTTATATTAACTTTTATATGACTAGTTCATATTAAGTGAATTTTTACCAACCATTATCAATTAATGGGAAAACAATTATCCTAATCCATTTAAATTATAACATACAAGGATGAATACTATTTCATTTAGTTTATGTTATTTCATTTTACAAAAAAATTAATCCATATACACAAAAGAACCAAGCACTAAATAAATATTATAAAAAATATTTGGCTTCAACCTAAGATTTTATAATATTTGATTTATTAATATAGTGATAATACAACATTTGACCATATAAGAAAAACTCGTAGTGATGGATATGGATCGAGTTATAGTATTCTACTTTTGACCTTGGTATACTCTTTGTTGGTTTCACCTCAACATGGGGTCTAAAAATTTTTTTCATAAAATTTATCTATCATTTAAATATATTTACTCAATTGAAGTTGAGGGGAACCAAAGGTATTGATTACAAAAATTAATGCTTGTACATGTAATCCCTGAAATATTAATTGTAGGAGGGATGAAATAAATTCTAGTATAATTAATTTAATGATACTTCATTATATATTACACACATTTTTCAAAATTAAATTACATAGATATTCAACACATACATTTTTTAGTCTAGATTATGATCACCCACATATTTTATGTCTTATAATTTTAGTGGTTTGCAGAAATCATTTAAATTTGTACATTAATAAGATAATTCGATCGTTTTAATAATTAATCATCATATAAATTCAATAAATCTTTATTCTTAATTGTTTATTCTAGAAATTATTTAGAGCCGAATTTACTGTAATATTTAAAAAATGAATGAAATTATAATTTTTATGTTATATCTGTGCATCACATGTATCGACAATAGATACTGTTTGAACCCTTCTGGGCTATCCCAAATGAATAGTACTTGTGGAAACATCATCAATCCCATTATGCTTCACATAAATGGTCGGTGATTCCACAAAACCTTAAATTGAACCAAATTATAATTTTTTATGTGTACAATGTACTTACATGGAATGTGAGTATACAAGGAGTTTCATGATAGTATTTGATGTGTATTTTCATGGATCAAGTAATATATATAGCACACCATGTATGACCAAACAAACTGAAAATAATTTATGTGGGTCATCCCATTGTCTTTTCTCGAGTAGTACATGGAATTTATGATTTCTACTCTTGTTTTATAATTATATATTACCCTGAAAATAATTACTTTTTCATTAATAAAATATATTAATAGAAAAATTACACAGTGAGTAATAAATGAGGTCAACCATATTAACATGGTGTGTGTGAATCTAGTTATAAATCATGTAGATTCGTCTAATTATAAAATTAAATTTTTACTGAGATTGAGTGGCATAAAAAATTGTGAAGGCACATGAATTATGTTTAAAAGAATGAATTACATTTCTTGTAACCTAGCTATGTGACGTGTAATTCCTTCCAATTAATCTAATCATATATTAAAATAGACTCGATATGTATTCTATGTGTGATGCAATGTGATACACTAATTCAAAACTAACAGCATACAATATAATTAAGATTAGATAATGTTACATAGTGTATTATTAATATATGGAGTTTAATTAATTACATGTCACATACCTTTATGACATATGTTTTTTGGAATTTCACATGGAAATAAAATTTAAGGTTACAAGGAATGTATGAAATCAACACGCCTTGTACCACATCCAGCTATATATCAGCTAGAAACTATCACGTTTCATGTAATTAATAAAAAATTAGAAGTGAAACCATATTAAAATTTGATAATTATAGACACATGTTTTATTGTGGCTGACTGGCCAACACCACATATGATTTTTAATTACATGCTTTGTAACATTTTCTTGTGGCCATTATCACCGGTCTCCCTCTATAAGATTTTTAATTGTTTTTCACATATTACAAGTTATTTTATGGTAAAATTAATATAAATTAATATATTGATTTTACTTTGGTATTATGGAACAAAAAACAAGAAAAAAATCCGAAAATATATGTGATGATTATGAAATTTGTATAAAATATTTATAAATAGACATGTGACATATTTGATTGAACTTAAAGTATATGTGGTGTTTTGGAAGCACCATCTAGGATTATTAAAACTATGGATTGTCATTGATTTATTTAGATAATATTGCTAATATGGATGAGTGAATCCCTTAAAACTTCGGGAATGGATCCTCAATAAAATAATATATATTAATTTATAGACTAAAACTACACCATTCTAGATATTATTTATTTGTGGATATTATTGATCAGTAAAATCCCATAGGAGTTATAAAATTACTTCACCAAGAGTATTGAAGGTTAAATCCCAATATAGGTACTCATACATATTCAATGATTCTCATAACATAATGGATAAATCTATGTATGCTAATACTGAATACCTAATTGTTTAGCACCATCTCATTGACCATAACCAGAATCCTATGAATGATGAAATATTTTCTCTTATTCTTTCAACCTTGAGAGGGAGTAGGGGGATATGGATATCAAATCTTGAAGATATCCAAGACATTATCCCTCATTTTATAGAGAGAATTCTCTCTAGATTTGTAATTGTGAACAATTAATTGTCACTAATGAGAATGATACAATTAATGTAATTTAATGATTGCCAAAAAATAAATATTTCAATAAAGGCCATCCATTTAATTATCACTTCCAAATAAACCAAAGGACAAATAATTAATCTCATATATTTATTATATCCCATTACAGTCATGAAATTTGGGAAAATTGAATATCATTTTTTATAAAAATAAGTTAATATTTATTTAAAGGATATTAAATATACACATAAATTCCATATATTCCCTTAATACAATTATTATATCCACCATAGAATTATTCTTTCCTAGAAGAATAAATATATATTTACTGATTATATATTCACATATTATTAATTGATAAAAAATATTTTATTCACAATCTAGAAAATTAATATTTATTTTACATCTAAATAATTAAATTAATTATTTTCAAGAATATGAAACAAGAAATAAATTAATATTTTATTTTAATGGACATTAATTATAAAATTTATTTTAAATTGTACAAAATAATCATAATATGAATAAATATTATTCTTCATAATTGTTGAATAATATTAATTTTATTATTTACCTCAAATATAATTTCATAATGATATATGATAACAGTTACTCTGAGACCATATAATACAAGTTATTAGTTTTATTACACATAATATCTTAAATTAAAACATAAATTCCTAGTAATATCTTATTAAGAAATTTAATACTTGTGTTTTCAATATATTTTCCTAATATTTCATTCATTTACTACCTGACAAAACTCTCCAGTAAACCACCACAGTAGTTAACTTAATCTGATAGTTCTCTTTAAATATAAGGGACTGAGAAATTGTCTCCCATTATCATGAAAGGGAAAAAACCAATATTAACTTACTAATTAATTTTATACCACATGTGATGAACCCGATGTATCATACTTCAACGTAAACACATGACATCATGGTTTTTAATAATTTATCTAGGTACATCACACATGAAATGAATAAAAAATAATCTAAATTCTAAGTGTCATTATGAATGTTAATGGATATTAATATCCAATTACATGTATATAAAATGGAACTACTATTTCAAGGTCTGTTGTCATAATGAAAAAAAAGTTATAACCTAGTGATAACATCCTGAGAATAACTATTAATGACTTATAATTCAACAATAAATGATAGTATGCAGAATTTGTTTCCCACCAGATGATATCATTTGACCATAAAAAAATATATTTATCAATAATATGATATCATCTCAAGATTTTTAGTATAGTGAGAAATTTATATGCACATTTTTTGTATGAAATATTCTAAGGTGATATCACTTTAATAGTTATGTAGAAGGTTAATCAAAATGGGATAAAATATTTATTTTAATAATGTATTGGATTATATATTTAATGAAATGATTAATGTAGTTGGTGATTCAACACAAAATATAACATGGTATTTAAGATTTATAATTCATTTGTTCGGTATCCTTCATGATGTGAGACTAGGGGAGTATCAGTGAATGGATTGGTTCTATTGGTTGGTTGGTTCCCTAGTATTTGTCTCCTAATGTCTATTATAATATTTATAAATTTAATTTTGGAAGTTTTCATATAGTGACATGTGTTATGTACATTAATTATGATGGGATCATATATTTGTTTTAATGTGTACTCACTAGGTCTTTAGAATTCTTATTCCATATAAAAATGAGGCTTTAGAAAGTAGAGCCTAGTGAGTCTACATATATACTAACTATTAATTTTATATACTTTTTTTCTATTTTATAGTATTTTTTTGGGAATTAAGATACACAAAAAAATATAATGACTTTGTAGACTTTTAAAAAACCAATTGAGTTTCTATTTTCTTATTTATATATTTCTAGTTGATATGTTATTGACTTCTATTTATTTTATTATTGTATGTTTTGTGAGAATACATAATATTTTTTGTTTATTTATAGGATATTACATGTTTTTTATGGAAAATTAGTGAAGATTAGTGGTATTGTTTTCATCTTACTTTTTTCATAAATGATGTTATTCATTCTATATTATACAATGTAGAATTTAAGTTTTAGTCAGAATCCTTTTTCATATTATAGAAAAGATTCGACAATCATACTCAGCTCCATTATTGATCAAGGAGGGTTTCTAGTCTAACAAAGTCATTATAGTGTCATATAATTGTGGGATTCTTCCTTATTATATAGTTTTTTGTATCTACCTGGGAGGATTTCATTAGTTATCTGGGGTAATGATATTATTTTTGCTTAAAAAGTAATATTTTCCAAAGAGAGCAAAAAAATAAAAGAATCTCATCATGATCCAATTTATTTATCCTTATAATCTATTACCCATGTTTAGAAAATTTTTATAGATTATAGGGTGTAAAAATATGTATTCTAAATAAATCATCCTTTATTTTTCATGTGATTTACTTTAGATATCTAATAAAATGGAATTATGAGAAAATGGTAATACTGTTTTTTTGTATTTGTATCTGACTACATTTATATTTACCTATATTGATTTGTGTTTTCATTTATTAGATTATATTGTTTAATTTTTATATATTTCATGGATAAAAATATAATGTGTGTTAATTTGAATCTTTAATAAGAGATTATTTTTATTAGAATAAATGTCAATTTTAATCTTAACAAAAAAATAATGAATGATTAAATAGAAAAAAATTCCCTTCATTGTTTGGTAATTTTTTTTATATGCTTCATTATTATTTTTCTAAATGGATTATTTTGGAATCATGATTTACATTAAAATTTAAAATTACTTGTAATGATATAACATTCCATATTTTATATAATATTATTATAAATACTTTTTGATAAATTGTTCGTAAAACAGATACATATTTTTTTGATAAAAGATTTGAAAAATATTATTATACAAAATTCATATTTAAGACTAAGAGTGTATACTAAAACACATTATATATTAAATTTATTTTATAGTGTAATTATATAGGTTTTTTAATAAATTATTGTATTACCTACTTTTTTATTTTATTTCATATATTATTAGTATGTTTGGTAGATAAATTAATATCTTCCTTTTTGTATTATAGTGTGAAATATGAATGTATTGGATATTTTTTATCTTATTTAAATATCATATTTTTGTAAGTTACATTTTAAAAGATATTGTTTCCAAATTAATTTTTATTTATAACTAAATCACGAAGAGTAATATTGGTGAGAGGTTAACTATAATATTTCAATATAATTAGAGTTCGGAATTATTATTTAAATATATTTGGAAATAATAGGTAATGTAATTACTGTATAAAATGTTAAAAAATGATTTATGTATAAATTTATATGTGATATTTGGATAAAATATTATCCCACAGTTGTGTTGAAAGAAGTTATGATATCTGTAGTTTTGATTTGAATGTTTATTTTCAAAGACATTGATTTATATCAATAATTATCTATCATGTCCGTACAATGATTCTTAGTTCAGCTTATTTGGTATATTTTTTTTTAAATTCCTTGGTGGGATGGTGGATGAAAAGTTAAAATTATTATGGATAATTTTTATTTTCATAGTTAAAACATTAGTGAAGAATTATTGTAATGTGTTTATTTCCATCAATATTATTTTTAGGAAAATGGTTCAGTTCATATCTTAATATTTTTGTGAGTTGTTTATTTTAAAAATTATATTCTTATTTTAATTTATAGAATATAGAATTAATGATTTTCGTTTTAACAATTGTGATAATGTTTTAAGAACACAATATCAAATAAAAGAATTTAAATTGATTTCATTTATAGATCAAAAGTATATTCCTAATATTATGAAATAAAAATTGTAGATGTTTAATTCTGTAGATAGATGAGAAATGTTTTGAATGTTTAAATTATTAAATGAAATATAATTTAATCTAATCTGGGATTGATGTGTACAATATTATTGATTATTTTTTATTTGGAGTAAGGTTTATTACTCTATAATGAATTAATTTTGTTATTTATCATATTTAATAATAAATATCATTTTATATAAGTTCCTTATTCATTTTACTTTCTATGAATAATTATTTTTATTCTCCGTCAAACATGTTTTTGAGGATTCTTATTAACCTAAAAGGAAAACATTATTGTTATATACTAAGGAGTTAAATATATATTTTATAGAAAAATGGATTTCCCCTTTTTTACTATATTTTAAAATCACCTTTATCTTAAATTAAAGGATTGATGTATTTGAAAAATACTTTATTATCCTAAAAATTTATTATTTTGATGGTGTGAGACATATTATGTAATTTTTTGATGTTTTTAAATGGATTTGTTATATTTTGATAAAAAATGTCTTTGTAAACACTTTGTTTTTTTCATAATTTAAAAATATGGTCCAATGTAGAATAAAGATAATTTATATGATTTAAATTTTTTATTAGTTTTATATTGAGTTAATTTATAAAAATAATTTTAAAATGATTTCTTTTATGAACTATAAATTAATTATAGATGAAAAAAATTTAATATCTATTTCACAAAAGGAGCGTTTGGTTAGTTGTTAAGTTGTTCAATCAAATCTGGAGGTACTGGGATCAAAACCAACAAAATTCTTCTTTTTTGAAATACATATACCAATGGATTTAAGGAACAATTGGCATAGATTTGTCATATTACCTATACCAAAGGTTTTTACAAAACTGTTGGTATAGACCTCTCCCCACGGCTTACTAGAAAACGGATCTCCAAACTATTGGTATAAGGTATTTTTCTATTATTTAGAGGGTAATATATTCTTTAATAGGATTAATTTTTGGGGATAAATGTTTTTTGTAATGATCTTCTGATATTTTAGGATTAAAATATTTTTTGAGGTATGTAATTTTACTATACTAAATTTTATTAACTTTTTATGGAATAATTATTTTTTGAATAAAATATTAATTTCATATGTTTGTTTTGGATTTTTATTAATGGAAATTATTTGAGGGATATGTTATATTTTAGCCTTGGTTTTTAGGGGATGGTTTTGAATTTTGTTAATGATTATTTTAATTTCTTTGACTATGTTTATTAATTTTTTAATAATTTCATTAGTATTTTTTATAAAATAGTAAAAATATTTTTTATTTATAATATTAATCGAAAAATGTTTAAATGATATTATGTATTGTATAAAACAAATTTTAATAAATATATATTTTTTTCAATGTGTAAGTGAAAATATATCCGTGAAATTATATATTTTTACAATTGAATGTAGATATCATGAATAATAACATTGGAGATCATAATGACATTATTATTATTACTATTATTATTATAATGATGTTAATAAATAAAATAAGTGAGTTTAAATAAATGGCAGGTGTTGTGATTTTTTATTAATTATTTTTAGATTTAAATGGGGGTAAATTTCATAAGGAAGACTCACAAACATGCAGACACACATAAACACAAACTCTAGTATAACCAAGACAACCCCCACATCAATTTAAAAAAGATAGCATAGATATTTGCATGGACATAAAAAGCATATATAGACCACCAATGTAGTATAAATTTTACTACATAGTGGCCCACTAATGTTCCCTTCCATGATGCTTTTATAGTGTGACAACAGATCCCATCTACAATGTCGCATCAGATGTGGACTATCCATCTCTTTTATTATAATTTATTGTGTTTCATGAATTATATATTTAAAAATACCAAAAAATAATATTATAATTACAATAAATTAACAAAATTTAAATAAAATTCAGAGGGAATAAAAGAAAAATTATTATACACAGGACATGTGTTAAGTGTATTTGAGGTCAAAAAATAATACAATAATTATATATATAAATTACATGAAATAATTTTAACAATAAAATGGGGGAGGGGATTCACTATATCACACCTCAATATCATTTAAACAAAATTAACTCCCTTTATCTCATTTTAAAATATTCGCTTTCTCCCTAACCATAATATTATATCAATATATGTCTATCGGATCCCTTTTGATAGTTGTCTTATTGGAATACTGTTTGTGGTGTTAAATTCACATTATCAAGTGGAAGATAATCTATGATATTTTAATAAATGGGGATTATGTTTAAAAAATGAATAATTTTAAATTTCATAATATTGTTTTATTTTAATAAATTTTGAATACATTGATCATTTAACTAAATTTATTTTTCACCCTATTTAATTATTAATTAGTCTCAAATAGGGCATGTGATCTTAACACGTACAATTTTTTTACTATATGTAATATTATAATATTTAAGCTCTTTCAATTCAATGGTTCAATACTATTTCAATATTATAAGATAAATTTTATACAATTTCATAAATATTAAAATATTATTTATTGATGGTGACATAAATTTCATAAGATATATTTAATTATTATAAAATCTAGAATGTGTATCTGAATTATTTGAATTCATTATCCTCAATTAAGTTTTACCATTCATGGTAATTTATTTATTTTTTTAGTTTAATAGAAAATTAATTTAATATTATTTCTAAATTATTTATATTAAGTAGATCAATATTAGTATTTTTCACATTTTTTATGCGATTAAAAGAGGAAAAAGATTAATATTAAATATCTTCCCACTAATAAAACTCTGAAATTTTAGTTTCCTAGAAAACATGAATTATCCCTAAATATATTCTCTTTAAAGATATAGAAATCAATATTGGTCTCATAAAATGTAAGATAATTTAAGTTAGAAATTATTTAAAATGGTGATCTTTAAATTTGAAAAATAAAAATATTATCAAGAATAATAGATTATTCTAGTCATATTTTATAATTTATTTTTATATTCTTTGAATAAAAAAATCCAAAAAATATTTCATGAAAATATTTTTTTGTATAATATTATCTTAGATAATTTCCTAATAATTTTAACAGTGTTTTTAATAAATATTTCTATAATTTATAAATATCAAACAACATTCATAAAAGGAATTTTCCACTAGTAATGTTCAAAAATTTATATTTATTAATCTGGAATCTATATAAATTTTTTAAATAATAACCTTTTCTAGTTTTATCTCACCAAATTTAAACAAAATTCTTTTAGATTTTTTGTTATTTTGTAGGTAACTGATGAAATTGAAACTATTTCATCGATTGATAGATTCTATTAATCAAATTCAAAAAATTATTTCTCATAATATATTGATGGAAAAATTAAATATAATTAATAATTTCAAAAATAATGACATACCATTTTTTATAATAAAATATAATTCATCATTATTTTTTAAAAAATAGGAATTTTTATTTTGAAATCATATAAATTAAACTATTTATTTGGAATGAAAAATTATAATATGAAATTGAAAACAAAATTTGTAAATATATTGCATCAAAAAATAAAAATTAATATAATTAATAACCACTATAATATCTATTGTACAATTAAGGAAGCCTATGATTTTTTTAATTTTTTTATAAATTTTAAGGATTTATTATTTGTTACATTTTAATGGATATGATGTAATGATGTGAGTCTTTATAGATGGTTATACTCACTGTAATATGTTTTAAAAAATGTTAGATGTTCCTTGATTATGGAATTGTTTGATTTTACGGAACTAAAAAACATTGGATGATATTTTATCACTTAAATAACTTCTAAATGATTATTAAATAATGTTATGATGTGTTAAATTGTTTCTTTTATAGATAAGGTATTCGTTTGTTTCTAAAAAATGAGAACATGGATTTTATTATTATGTGACACCAACATTGTATTTTTGATAAATTTTACTGTGAATTATATATTCATGAGGTAAAACATTGATATTTGAAATCATAACTATATGTATAGTTTCTAACAAATGACAATAAAGTATAAATAAAATATATATCAAATTCATATGGGATGGTTAAATTATAGGTTATATTCATGACGAAATAGTTATTATTTTGGAATTATATTGATCCCAAAATAAATTATCAAATGTTATAGTTATATTATTTGATGAATTGATGAAAGTTTGATACGTGATTATAAGAACAAGAAAATTTTATGAATTGTGATTTTGAGATGATTATTATAATTTTCTATGCGTTTAAATGACCATGTTGTGTAGTGAATGGACTAATATATGTGTTGTGAATGCAAATGAATGTCATCATTTGTTAGTAAACATGGGTTCCTATGATTTTTGTTTTATTATATCATTTTATTTTCATGTTAATTGTTTAATGGATGATGTGACATTCCCTATTACTATGAAACCATAACATGATGGTTTTTTTTCTCATATGTGACCCGATAAACAATGACTGGGTGCGATAATGTGATGGCTAACCAATAGACCTATATTTAATGAAATATGAATAAGGTTGAGATTAGTATGTGTGATTGAGATTAAAATGATGAGGGGGAATGAGATTAATGAGATTAATGATTCATTTTTTGATGAGATGATCACGATGTGGAAAGTTTAATGTTGAGGTCCTTTATCATTGGAGTTGTTGGAACCATCAATAATAGTATTTTTGTGAGTTATATTTTTAGTTCCAGTTTATATTTTTCATTTTGAGTTTTATTTTATAAATACTTGTTATTTGGGGATTGTTCTTGTCGTGAAATGTGTTAATGAATTGAATTAGGATGATATCACACATCGGTTTCCCTATTATATGGGGGAGCTTTAGTATGGTTCTTCTACACTGACACATGAGTTTCTTATGTATAATAAACTAAGTATATGTATATACTATCTTTATTTCTCGATCATTATTATTTTTCATTTCATTAAGGTCTCTTTAATGTTATTATGTAACTAACTAAATTCATGTGATAGAGTAATAGATTATCCTAAACCATAGGACCTCATCATAGAGTTGAAATTCTATATATTATTGGATTTTCTATTTAATTATTTTTAATTTTAACGTTCCTTGGACCTACTCCCAATATATTAACTGGACTAGTGGGTTACATGACCTCATGCATTCCTCCCTGTATGCTATTGGTTGATGACTAGCTCTGAGAGTCTATGGTTTCACTATGGGAAAACTACAACCTCATGTTAGAGGAACTAAAAAATTGAAATAAAAATGAAATATTCATAAGAAATAATCATTTTACTGAGAATAAAAAATAGAACAAAGTTATAAAAAATTACAATGTATTCATACATGTATATAATAACCTATTACACATAGATTTGGTCACACATAAAAAATAAAATTGGAAATAAATACAATAAGGGTCTTCTACCATACCTGAGCCCAATATCATAAATTACTCCATCCTATCTAACTTTACTGTGAAACAATGGGTCTTTTATATAGTAGAACTAGTGAATGAGGAGGTCTATGCATGTACCATAGTTATGTGAAAACTAGAGTCAACATAACTAGAAAATACCATGTATCCCTAATGTAATTTCCCTAGACACAAATAATGTAATGAACTAAAATAAAAATAAATCACCATAAATCCTTGGGTTTTAATGTAACACATGGTATCGACTATACCTACTCCCACTAGTGAGATATGTATTTTAAAATTTAGTATATTATCACTTGAGTGGAATTTTTTCATCCCCTTGGATCATATTGAATATAATGTGTTAGGTTAAACAACATCCCTAAAATTTCATTAATAAGACATCAAGGGGAAAACAGCCTGCTCAGTAATATAATTTCTTAGGCATGGGGGAATGAACCGACCAAACTAAAATGATCAATGTTAAAACTAAGAATCTTGTAATGTGTCACATATAGATTCATGAGATAATAACATTCATATAATTTCATCTTTTATCAAACCATTATAGGGAAGAGAGACCTCATTCAAATCATTCACATATAATGCACAGTGGAATATGGTCATGGTTGATAAACTCATTTCAACGTTTCTTGGAATAGAAGGCCGCAAAGAAATCTCAAAGAGGGGAAAATTCCTTGCCTCCTAATAAAATCTATATAAATTCATGGGGAAATAGTTTTCTATATTGAAAAAATATTATCATGATATAAAGGGATGGTAACCTCTCCAGAATCTCAAAACAAATATTACTTGGGTGAATAAAATGATGCTTGAATGATCTTATATTAGTTTATAGGAGAAAACTGGCCTTCCCCACAATGTCATTATCGGGAGAAGTTCCTACATAATAATATATTATATATAAATCCATGGGGTAATAATGTCATATGCAGATAGTACTATATTATACTATCATATATAAATAAAAAAATAATATTAATGGTTTTCCACTTTCTCAAACTCATCTCAAATAAAAAATGTCTCCCTCTCATGATTCTCTATAATGAACTCACACTAGATGAGAAATATACTATCCTCTTTAAATGTAAAAAAATAGGGTTAACATAGGATTGAATCATCCACATAGGTTTACTAGATAATATCATAGTTCAGATACCTTTCATGGGATCCACTCACTCCAATCTAACCCTAATGCCTAACCCCATTACTCAAAAGTAAATCACATCCCTTAGAATAAAATAAATCTTATTAGGATCTAATTTTACTCATAAGTAAAAATACATAGACACCATAGTAAGAGATCATATTATACCCATATGTATTTTAAATCGACCTTGTTCTATCCCCTCTACAAACCTATACTTGACTCCTTTCAATAATTCCCCCAATAGATTAACCACATAGTACTCACATGCTATCAGGGGTCATTTTCTCCACCGTTTGATTAACTATCCCCAAATCTCATAGTGTATCTCAGCATTCTATGACACCTAACCTTGTTCAACTCATTAAATTTATTAAATATGATAATACTAGAGGCATCCATCATATGGTCTATGAATTATCATTAATTTTATTTGAATTTCAAAAACCCCTATGGGTTATACATAATTCTAAGAACATATTAATAATATTTTCCTTAGTCATTAGTTTCTAAACCATTATGTTGGTGTTCAATATTCCATCATGGACCATAAAACTTTATCAAGATCATTATAACATATAAAATGTTTTCATTTAATTTAATGATTTTATTTCTTGCTATTGGTGGGATTACAATGAATAATAACATAAAAAAATAAACATAAGGATATGTTTAGGAACCACCTACATCATATATAAAGATATTTCATTTATAGGTGTAGCTTCGCCATCCTCATCAATGATCATCTAATCCCGATGTACTATAATACGTCAACATAAGTGATTAAGGTGTTCAAGGATACCTCAACTCAATTAAAAATCCATAACTATTAAATTCATTAATATTTTATTGGGAATAATAAGGATGTTACTCACACGTAACATTCAAAACCATTCAACCATATCTTTTGGATGTACACCAACAATGAAAATCCATCTAAAACCATTCTATAAAAAAGCCAGAATTTATTTTTTCATTTAATTCATTAATGAAACAAATATTTATGAAAACTATTAAAAAATAATTGCATTAATAAACCACTTCAAATGCATAAAAAACCTATTGTAACCATCCTTCCTTATATACCTTTATTCAGCCAATCAAAATCATTCTCATATCTAGAAAATTACAAAGTGATCCAATAAAATAATTTCCAATTACCCAAATATGGTTTAGAAAAATATTTATAAATTAATATGTAAGGGAATACAGTAAAATTTATTTTGGACTGATAAAACTACCATTAGCTATATTCTAGATTGAATAACATCCAAATTGATCCTCAATTGAAGCATATTTATGAAAAATGGATAAATAGTGGAATAAACATGGACCTCCAACTGTGTACTAGTTGGACTGGATAATATTTTACCTATTTATTTATAAAAATAATAATTTTAATAAATATATAAATTGTAAAGAAAATCATCTTTACATATGCACTGGGGGTCCTTTGATAATGGTAATAAATAGCCACCCTTATGCATGAGGGAATCTACACACATGGGTAAATATATGTTTTCCCTTAAACATGGATAAAATCAATGAAATTTAGACATGATATCATAACATATAACCATTGTGACTAACCTTATGTATGATATATAAAAAATTAGTAACCCTTATGCACCGTGGGATTTTTTCCTGTGTTAAGGTAAATAGTTGGTTAAAGTTACACATAACCTGCTCCCTGAAAAATTTTAAATTCATGGTTAACATTGTACATGGAGATATACATATATAAGGGTAAAAACATAAAAAAAATAAAACGCATTTTTTAACATAACATGCTCAAACCCATAAATATATTATTTAAAAAATGAACTATATTTATAATAAAAATTAAAATCTCTATCTCACTAGAACCCTCAAGATTCATTCCCCAACCAATAATGATAGACTAAACACCATAAACATGTGTCATTCCACATAGTCTAATAAAAAAATAATCCCAAAAAAGTAACAGACGTGTATCCTATTAAATATCAAAAAACACATAAAAAATACAAATATAAAATATCATTTTATATTTAATGAAACAATCTAACAAATATTTCTTTTTCAAAGGAAATTTATAAAATTTTTACAAAAATATATAATTGTTAATATACATAAAAAGAAATACATGGTTCTATAAAAGAAATAATACAAAAATGGCTAAGGAACCCTCCATATATACACAACCTCTAACCAGATCAAAATTTTTATATATACATTTTAAAAATCATAGATTTCTTATGAAAATCCTAGTTATGAAAACGTCACATGCTCTGAATTAAAAAATATGAATTTCCATTGATTATCAACAACCCAAACAATCGTAGGACTATAAAACATCCACACCAAAAAACATATCATCCTCATTAAGACAAAAAAGTCTGTTAATAATTAAAACCAACCTGCAATACCCTAAATTTTTTGTTAAATCAACTATTATATTGATTTTTTATTAAAATGCAATGTCGAGCCTTATGAGAATTCTGATATTCTATAAATATATTATTGTAACATAGTAATTGAATTGGTGAGTATAATATGATTAAATTTTATATGAAATAATTTAATAATGGTCTTAATCAATAAAAGTATTGATTAATTATTTAGAAATAAGAAAACTAATCATTGTATTGTAATTTCATGCTGAAAAAATAATTTTTCATCAGATATGATTATAATTTCATTTTGTGCATGGAAAATATATTTTCTTTCTACCTAAAGTAGAAATTTTATTTTTTAAAATTATTCTAATTTTTGAAATTATCATATCAAAATTATGTTAACATAAATTTTTCTATTCTTATGAAATGATGGGATTTTTAGTTAATTGTAAAAAATACCAATCTCACAAATACTATAATAATTTTTTTTATAAATAATGTAATTGATATGTCTAATTATAATTATGATTTTGAATTAAATTTATTTATAATATATTTTATTTATAATAATCTAATTAATTTATTTTTAATCATCATAACTCATTATTTTGAGGTACGTTATTTTTTTCATAAAAACAAATTTTTTGGAAGATGTTTATCGTTGCATTTTATAAATTTATATTAAAATTGATTAATAAATAATTTAGAGATAGAATCATAGAAAATTGATACCATTTTTTAATTTTGATTTTCAAATATCATAAATTTTTTCCTTTTTAGTTTTTCTTTCTTAATGGTAACCTTGGTAAGTATTATTCAAATTTGTTAGGGAAAAACTAGTAAGATATGGTCAAAATTTTTGTATAAGGATTTAAAATTTATATAACAATTGAGTTTTTAAATTAGAATTATTTTAGTTTAGAAATAGCCATCCATGTTTCTTTTATATTGAAACTTGGGTCAATTTATCAATGATTTTTAAAATTCTTATTAATTTACAAAAAATAATTAATACAAAATCTCATTCTTTTAACATTAATAATTATTATTTTTTTACATAAGGATAAAATGGGAGATGTTTGGTTCTAAAAATATATTAAAAAAATGAATTAATTTATTAATAGTAGTAATTTATATTTAATTTTTTATTTATCTAATAATTACGTTAAATATTTATTTAATGATGATAGTCTATCTATTCAATTAATAGAAAATAGAATAATTGATATTAAAAATATAAAAAGTTTTACAATTTAGATGAATTATTATGTTTAAAGAATGTTGTAGATAAATATATAATATTATATATGTATTAATGGTTTATATTCATAATGAATAACTATCATGATGACTTCAAATTCAAAGTAAATGAATAGTTCCAAAAATGTCATTAGAGAAAATTTATAGTAAAATATATTTCATTAAATGATTTAAAATTGATGAAAATCCAATTAATGATCATGTGAATGTGATATAATTTAATAAATCATCCATGAACCATTTAATGGTCACGTATATTTTTATCAAAACACTCATGACCCTTAAAGAGTAAAAAACTACGATATAGTGATAATTTTTAAAATGTGTAACAAGGGGGGTAAAAATGAGATAAGGGTGGAAACATCACAAAAAAATTATAAATTTAATTGGAAGGGATTATTTAGGCTAATTTTCACAATATATTATAAATATAACAATATTTTTTTATTTTGACCTTAAAATTAATTTATTTTAATTTAATAAGTTATGTACTTCAAAGAGTTCCCATCTCCTCAGTTTTGAAAGGGAGAATCTTCCCCTATTTTCTTCACATACATTGAGACATATATCTTGAAAAAACTAATCCAAATTGATCTTTTGACTTTAATATCTACGAATTATAGATAATTTTATTATGAAAATAACATATAAGGGTACATAAGAAGGTATCTAAGGTTTGTCTATAAAAGAATATAAAATCATTCTCCCAACCGCTTTCAATTTATTTTTTCTTATAACTCATCTACATATTCTTTTTTTAGCATAAAATAAGAAATATTGTGTATTAAATATTTTTAAATCATATTAGAATCTTAATTCCACCATTGTATATCTCTTTGACACCATATGAAACGTTAAGACATTACTCATACTTACGTATGACTTACTGTCTCCACCCAAAAGAGTAATTAATTTACTTGGATGGTTATAAATGTGAAATTAGTGAATATATATTATATTTATGTATTAATTATTTGTATTTATTTATAATATAATATCTACCTTCTTACCTTCCAATGATTTGGAAAATAATGACACCGCTTGTGTGTATGTGTAGACAACCACTTCCACGAAGCGATATGATTCATTTTTCATTTTGTAATTTTATGGATGGATATAAAGATATATCTGGTGAATATTTTTGATATATATGATATTATAATTATTTTTAATGGTGAATTATTATTTAACTTTTATTCATTCAATCTGTTTAAAAATGAGAACAAATTCTATGCTTAATATCTCCATGAATGTCATATTCCTGTATTCAATATACACTTTTAATGGATATATATATATATAATTAAAATATTTTAGTTTTATATATTTATTATAATTATATATATTTTGAATTAATGATCAATGTACAACGACTAGAACTTGAAAGTCAAAATATGAAAGGAAAAGAAAGAATCTAACATCGGGAATTGTTTTTTACCAGAAACTATAGAAAAATGGTTTATGAAAGTTAATAATTAAAACATATATTATATGTTATATATTATAATATTTATATAATATATGTATAATAAATCTATATTTATTAAATAGGACATTCTAACATGTATGAAACATGTCATACACGATATCAGTGTTTTCTTATCCAATATTTATTTATGTGGGACTTATTCTGTATTCACAACTTTTTTAATTTATGTGGATCATACACTTCCAAATAATAGATTATAAATAAATTTCATTAAAATGTTTACAAATTCAAATAATGTTATCAATGTCATGCGGTTTTGATTCAAATATTAGCCAAATTTTAACGTCTTAGACTGTCAAATTTTTTTCTTTGTGAAAAACTTATTGTGATAAAACTACCAACCTTTATAAAGTATATATAAAAACTCTTTTAAATTTTATTACGTGAATCTTATTATTTTAATTATTTTTAAAAAATTATTTATTTAAATTATTTTATGTGGATTTTGATTCAAATTTCACTAATGTGATAAGGGTTTTATGTTACAATGTCACTGTTTATTGAGATTATTTTTGATTAAGCTACTGATGATAAAAGTTCATTATATTTATATCATTAATATAATTAATGATATTACACTCGTTTAATTTAATTATATAAAATATATTCCCTTCTATTTTATTCTCTATGTTAACTAATAATTCCAAAAGAAGTTTTTTCCAATAAAAACCCAACTTTATATCTCACTTTAGTCGATTTTTTTATTCTATGTATATTTTCCCAATAAGTACATATAACATAAGTTTTTATTTTTTATTAGGAATTTTTTAAATTCATTTTTCCCAGTTATTGAAATTTTATAAATGTTTCAAATTTAATATACTGTTAATTTTTTGAAAACAATTTTTTTTTTGTTTTTCAAAAGTGTGAAACAACGGTTTTCTTTTTTAACTTATACGAGATATTGTATTTTTTTCCATATATTAATCTTTTTAAATTTATTGTCAATATGGATTGATTTAAATTTAATTCATTGTTCAAATTTATTTAAAATGTTGAAAATTTAAATCCATAACATTTCACCATGTGAAATTAGATTTCACCATAGTTAATATTTCACCACGTGAAATATGCTTTCACCACGTGTAATATTTCCTCATGTGAAATTAGGTTTAAAATGTATAATATTTCACCACATGTTATTATATTTCAACACATGTAATATTCAATTAATGTTTTAAGGGGTTTATAGATTCTTACTTGTTACTTAATAGACGATGTGAAATGGGAATTTATGCCATGTAATTCTGATGGTCAATTTAAAAAAAACTCGTTTCAACATTTTATAACCCTTCATAACACATTTTTGTGGATACAAAATGTTTCTACACTACTTTTCATTGACCAAAAACATCCAAAACACCTCTAACTTGGACCGAAACACCTTCGCACACTGATAACATTGACCAAAGACCCTTCGTGCATCTCCCTCTTTGTTTTGGGTCATTTGATGTTGATTTTTATGAGTCTACTTTGATATATAAGTGATCTAGTATCATATCATGAATATATGGACCTATTATTTTATGTTTTCCCTTATGGTAATTTAACTACTTCTGGATTTGTTTCTAATATATTATTTTACTCTTGCTGAAATGAATCAAGATGAAGATTTCTATTTAAGATGCAGGGCTTGTATCACCGCTTCATCCTTTTTGAAGTGGTAGGATCTAAACCATGTTCTATGAAACATTCATGATTGATTACACTCAATTTGGGGATATTTTTTAAGGAGAATTCTTCTTCATTGAGCTTGTGTTCGGTGGTCTAGATTCATATCCCATGGTCTCGATTTAGTTTATGCATATACTATTTCAGAAGTGTTATGGTATGCATAAAAATAGTGTTTATTTTACATTCAATTAACTAATTGAGTATATTAACTAATTTAAGGATTGTGAAATTGGGAATGGAATTGGTTAGTTTGAATAAAAAATTGATTAAATATTTATGTAGATTTTGTGATGGTATATTTGTTAAATTAATTTTTGAATTAATTATTTGTTGTGATATGAATAAATAATTCGTGAATTAAATAATGGGATGACTGCGATTTTGAAATTGATTTAAATATGTAATTTTATTAATAAATTTATTATCATGTATTGAATAAAGAATTTAATTAATCATTATATTAATTAATGGTAGTAATTTATGGTTAATTAAACGATGAATTAATTAATATAATTTTTTTAGTTAATTAATTGTTGAATTAATTGTAAGAGATAAAGTGGACAATTAATCCTTGAAATAATTGAAGAGTTTTATATGATTAATTAATTGTTAAATAATTAATATATTGATTGGTGAAATGGGAATTGGTTGTGATAATGTTGGCATGGAGTAGAACAGGGGATAACCAGGGTGTGAGAATGAGATTAATTACAAAATACCGAGAGAGAATTTAATATTGTTGTAGAAAAATCATGTGATCCATATGGGAAAAAGACAGAGAGAGATTCTAGTATTGTTTTTATAAGCATTGTATAATCCTTAGGGGAAGATGACTATGAGATCATCTAATATTGTTGTATAAGGACTGTGTGATACTTAAAGGAAAATGAATATAAGAGTTTATTCATTTATACTAGGAAAAAATTGAGATTCATTTTATATTACGCACTTTAGATCCTTTAGGTTAGATCCAATAGTGGACGTTACATATTCCGAATTGATTTAAAATATTTATTTATTTGATAAATTCCATATGAATTATTATAATTATTTTTAACCTGCACATTCATATTTTTGATATCCACTAAGAATGGTTCAGACTCTGATGAGGACTGAAACAGTTATTGTGGATTAGGTGTCCATGGGAACCCACAATAAAAGGTGGTTAAAAAAAGAGTAACTAAATAAATGTTAAATGTTTACATTATTTATATGGTTTTTATTTATAAAAATACATACACAATTATTGATTGGATTTGTTTTAGACACCGTTGGTAGTGGCATAGTGAGTTGTACTCCTATATTACCCAGGATTCCTAATCGGTAGCCAAATATAATTTATTGTTGTATGACAGGTTATGAGAAAGGGCCATGGATTAGAATGATGAATGGGGGTGGATCATGTAAGAGGGAACATGACGTGGTTCAGGACACTCTTTAAAGGCACTGGTTTCTTTATTTTTAGTTACATTTTAGAATATTTTACACTTAATTTGGAATGAATATTTTCCCTTTCAAGAGAGTACTATATTTTTAGTTTTGGTTATCTTGTAACATTGGTACTATTTATGATTATAAATGATTCAGAATTTGTTTATTTATTTTTTCTCTCATGTTTTACACTAATAAAATAGGGTATAGTCTCCCCATGAATGACTTAAAATACCATTGTTTCTAGTCTGTAGCTTCTAGCATACATGGAGACACACCTGAGGTCAGGTGGCTGTTCTGCTCGGGGCACCAATGTGTGGCACCCCAGACGGGACATTGCAAAGTGGTATCTAAGGGTCCATTTTCTTTTCATAATATTTTTTCTTACTATTTGGGGAAATGTATAAATGATACATTAAAAGTCTATTCTTGGTAATGAGATCATTCATGGGACTTATGGACCCATGGATGGTGAAAAACCCATGTACTTAGGGTAGGACTATTGTTATTATTTTTTTATGTTACAGTTGAATATTATTTCACCTTGGGTGACACACTTGTTTAGTGCTATAAAAATTTTTTTTGAGATTCTTGATAACTGTCTCATGGCCTGGAATGGTATGAGATTTGAGTCAACATGCATCATTATATGATCTCAGTAATTTTTTTACGTTTATAATCTTAGGCACGCACAAGAAAATGAATTTTGGGTTAGTTTTTAAACTTAAATTGATATAATGGAATATGAAATTGAATGGAAAAAGGTTCCTAGTATGAATTTGGAAGTGATAAATTTTTTAAATAATATGCTTTAATGGGGGTTTAAATGGAAGTCATGATTAATAAGAATATGTTTACCCTTATTAACCATGACATTGGTGTAGGATGGTTAAAGGGTAGTGGTAACACATCAGATTTGACCATGCTGTGAGACATTGGGAAAAATATTGTTTTGTTTCAATCTAAATTAAATTTATTAAATGTGTCATAAGGTATATATATCTTTTTGTAGATATATTCCTCCATGAAGACACTTGTTGAGGGGATGACCGAAAGCTATAATGTGGTCGATCCTATAGTATTTTAACCTAAGGTACTGATGGGGCTGGGTGAGAAATTCAGAGAGCAGTTCTGAGATAACTGCACTCATTTAATTAAATTTATGGAATGGTACCCAGGCTGGGTTGTGAAAACAATGTCTGATCTGATGATAGGGTTTCAGTTTCAGGATCCTCAAAATTTTACTAGGGATGGTGAACCTGAGATAAATGTGTTCTCGAATGAATCTATCCCAAAATACTTTACCACTTCGAGACTCCAACTAAGAAGAGAGTCAAGATGGAATATTACATGTTATATGGTAAAGAGAAACATTGCTGGAACATCCATGCACATTATGGAAAACTATAATCTAATGAATGGAAGGAAGTTTAGGATATGTTATTTGAGCATTTATACCTTAAGACACTGAGGTATGAGAGAGTTTCTATGTTCATGCAGTTGACTCATAGAAATATGTCTGTGATGGAATATTATGAATTTTTTACAAATCAATAGAGTTTTTTTTACAGAATTGGTAGTGGATGAGGCTACTTTCAAAAAAATATTCCAGGATGGACTTAAGATTGATATTGAGTCTTAGGTATATATCATTAGGCTGATGAAGTTAATGGAAGTGGTCAATCCGGATCTCATTTTTTGCCGCGAACCTAAGGGAGGATTCTAATTATGGACACGTGGTTTCTGATAGAAATTTCTCAGGTTATACCTCTAATATAAGGAAGAACAATTATTATAACATTAGTTAGAGTAGGATAAAGAGATATGGGAAATCCGGAGGATCAGTTTTTTAGGATCTTACTCATGTTATTTTCTACTAGTGTGGTAGGCTGGGTCATTTTTGGAAGTATTTTCCCTGACCACCATTGGAGTGATGATCTTGCTGAAATATGGGAAATCTACAATGGTTTTTTAAGAACCCACAGAAGAGAGCATGTGACAAAGTACTTTGGAAGAATCATGGTGTGGGAGGGGATCTTCCACACCTTATTGGGTGGTCAGATAGATTTCTACTGGAAGAGGTGGTAGAGGTAGTGTGTGGTGCTTCTGTGCATGATTTCCCACAATAGAAGAGTTGTGTAACTTAAGGGAGTCAGATAGGATCCTAGGGGAGAGTGGCTGGATAGTTTCACGCAGTGAAAACAACATGTTTGGATAGAGATTCTTGACCATATATAGTGAGTGGAACTATTATTATGACTTCTACGTTACCTAGTGCCTTTTTTGATATGAGTTCCTCTCATTCCATTTTATCTACAAAACGTTTTAATAGATTGAGTCTGGAAGATGAGTTTGTGAGTGTGGTTATGAAAATAGATACAACGTTGGACATATGGTCTAGGAACATCTATATGTGCAAGGGACATTCCCTAGAGACTAGGGAGTGCCATTTTCTATGGTATCTCTATATCCACTATAGGTAAGTCTTCGTCCAAAGTATAGTAATGGACTAGCTAGTCACATACCAATCCCTCATTGATTTTTACCTTAGGGGATTTATGTTTACATATCTTATGGATGGCCTTTACATTCACCGCTGAGAGTGGGATATCTAGGTAGGTCGAGAAGGTCCAATTACTCTGAAATTGGGCGATCTCACTTCCCAATATTCATGTCTATTTCTCAATGACAGAGGTGTTAAAACAAATTTAATTCCACTAGTAGTGTAACTATTTCAGGATGTCTTTACTAATGACTTCCCAGGATTTCCACTTGAGTGAGACATAGAATTCACTATTGAGATAATGCTAGGTAATGAGTCAGTATCTATTCCACCATACAGAATGGCACTGACTAAGATTCATGATATCAGGACTCATTTGGAGGATTTATGGGATAAAGGATTTATCCATCCAATTACGTTTTCATGGGGATAAACTATGTTGTTTTCAAAGAATATTTATGGGAGATTACTTTTTTGTGTTGATTTATAGATGTTGAAATAGATGATTATAATAAACTAGTATCCTCTTCTATATATTGGCAATATGTTTTATCAGTTAAAAGGAGATTCCATGAACTCTAATATCTATTAGAGATTAGGGTATAATCACCTAAGATATTGGACTTCTGATATACTGAAGACTACTATAAAAAGAATTTATGGCATGTATTAGTTTGTTGTAATTTATTTTCCAGTTGATGAAAGCACAGATATTTTTTATAGCCTTGATGAACATAATCATCCAATTGTACCTAGATTAGTTTTTGGTGGTGTTCATGAATGACATCTTACTGTACTCCAAGACTCATGATAGTCATTCTCAACATCTTTTTATCATCCTACGTACACTAATAGAGAATCAAATATATGACAATTTATCTATGTGATAGTTTTGGAATGACCATTCACACTTATTGGGTCACATAATCTTTGAGGAAGGTGTCTTAGTGGACACATAGAAGGTTTAAGAAGTGGTTTATAGGGAGTATACAAATAATTTTTTTGATGTCTGATGATTTTTGAGATTAGTTGTATATTATATGAGATTATTCCAAGGCTTTTCCCAGTTTTAAGAATCTCATTTAGGCCTAAAAAAAGGGAGAGATGTTTCAATAGTCGGAGTCATGTGAGAATGCATTTTAGGAAATTGAGAAGTGGTTGATGTAAAAAGATATTTTGATTCCACCTGAATCATGTGAGGAGTACGTGGGGTTTTGTGATGCTTCAGGGATTAGAGTCAGAGTTGTATTGATGCATTGGGATAAAGTTGTAGCATATGGGTTTTAGTGGTTGAGTACATGTGAGTGGATGTATCATCCACAAGACCTTGAGTTTTCAATAGTATTTTTGGCTTTTGAGAATTTGCGACAATACCTTTGTGGATAAATTTTTTTATACACATAATAAGAGCTTAAGGTATATATTTTTAAAACATGGATTAAATATTCAATAGTAGAGATGGGTTGAATATACGCAGTCATTTTATTTTAAGCATGTATATACACATAGGGATGGAAACAACTTGGCCGACTCATTGTGTAGGAAAACTGATAACTAGATGCTTCAAGAATCAATTGCAGAGTAGAAGATGAGGGTGTTACAAGCTGAGATGCACGTCATGGTTCAAGAGAGTTGGGAAAATGCCTCTCATATTAGTTCTTATGGAGTGGATAATTTTGATATGGAATAAGGATAAATAGTATGAAGATCCAAAGTGATTTTCCTTGAAGAAAATATTTGAAGGTGGGGAGACATCTTCATACAAATTGATAGATGATGATGAGGTCTTCTATGTGAAGAATCAATATGTTTTTATAACAAGTATATGTGAGGAGATCATATGGAAATTGCATGCCTCAATGTTAGTAGTAAAACCAGGTTTGGCCAAAATTTACCATGATCTATTATGACAGTTTATGTGGTCGGCTATTAAAAAAATGAGATAACAGGTTTTGTGATACGATGATACATATTTTTGTAGGTGAAGGCTGAGCATTAATGATTGTGAGTTTTTATAGAGATTTTTCCAATTCTAGAATAGAAGTGGGATGAAATCAATATGGATTTTTTGGAAAGTATTCCAATGGTTCTTAGGAATAACGATGCTCTTTAGGACATTTTGGATTGACTGAAAATGGTATCATAGTTGTTTCCTATAAGGGAATCCTTCACAGTAGAGCATTTGGGAGAACTCTATATTTGGGAGATAGTCTGTCTGCATGGGGTACCCTAGACTATAGTTTTAGACTACAATTCATGTATTACTTCACACTTCTAGAAGGGAATGGAAAATTAAATTGTTATATATGTTTTATTGAGTACATATTTGTACCCATAGACATATTGGAAGTTAGAAAGTACTATATAGGTTCCTGAAAAATTTCTCTGGGCATGTGTGATTGACTATAGTGGGTCATTAGAGAAACTCCTAGCTTTGTTGGAATTCTCCTATAACAACAGTTTTCCGAAAACTATACACATGTAAAAATAAGTGGCTCTTTATGGTTGGTCATGCAGATTACAACTATAATGGTTGAAGGTAGGTGAGTTAGAGTTATTAAGATCCAGTCTCATGTAAGAGAAGCCAGAATAGGTGGAGATGATTTAGAAACATATGGTTATGGCTCAGAGTAAAAAGATGTAGTATTTTAGTAGATGGAGACACCCTCTATATTTTATATATAGAGATTGTTATTCTATATTGAGTGTCACTAAGGTTGCGTCACCATATCATATTAATGAAAGTAAAAACAAAACCTATTTTTGTTGGACCTTTTGAGATATTAGCGGGAATCAGGTCAGTTGCATACAGATTAGATCTTCCACAGAAATAATGTGAAATGCGTGATGTTTTTCATGTTCCATAGTTACATCAGTACCAAAATGACCCTTCTCATTTGATTGTTGTGGATGAGGGTGACCTAGAGATAGATACATCATTTGAGGAGAATCTGATTCATGTGCTAGATCATAGTGAGAAAGTGTAATGGGGAATACCCTGCCTATTGTTCAAGTATTATGAAATCATGGAAATGTGCATAATGAGAGATGAAAAAGGGAGGAAAATAATCAGGTATTCTGGAATGATATTTTTGACTCTGAATCATAGAGAGTCTTAGGATTGTAGCATAAGGATGAGCTATTATAAGGTGGGGATATTGTAAGATCCCATCTTCTTTTCAAATATGATTATTTTCAATTTTTTTGGTCAAGATGGATTATTTTGAATTTCATTCCTGGATTAAATTGATATAAAAAATTGTAAATTTACACCAATAATATTTCACGACATGAAATCAGATTTTACCATGTGAAATATCATTTCACCAAGATTAATTATATTTCCCCATGTCTAATTTACAATTGATGTTTTTAAGTGTTTTATGGGGTTTTATTCTGGAATTATTACATGAAGTGATATGGGAATTCAATCCATGTTATTTTGAAGCTCACCTATGAAAAAATGAATTTTGGAATTACATAAACCTTCAGAACCTGTTTTATATGATATAGAAGCCCCACACAACACATTTATTCAATTGAACATCCATGGCAGTACTAACAAGGACCAAAACTCCACTTCTCACTGAAATCTTCAAATGAAGACCCTCTGTGAATCTCTCTATTTGTTTTGGGTCATTTTCTTATTGATATCTGAGAGTCTTCTTTGATCTATAAGTGATCTAGAACCGGATCATGAATATCTAGAACAACATTTTTATGGTATGCCTTCTGGTTATTCAACTACTTATAGATCTATTGATAATAGATTATTTGACACTTTTTGAAATGAATCAATATATAAATTGTTATCGTAGATATATAAACTTTTTCATCGCATCCTCCACTTTAAAGAGGTGGGATGTAAACCATAATATTTGAATCATTATTTATAGATTAAAATCAATTTGGAGATATTCCTTTGTGCACATTATTCATCACCGATCTTTTGGTAGGTGGCCAAATTTCCAATCATCTAGTTACGATTTAGTTTATGCATATGCAATTGCAGAATTGTTATGTTATGATTAGAAATTTTATTTTTCTATATTCAATTAATAATTTTAGTATTTTAATTAATGTAAAGATATTGAAATTGGAAATGGAATTGGTAAGATTAAGAAATAAAGAATGAATTAATTATGAGTTTTTTATGACGATAGATTTGGTAAATTAGTTTTTGAATTAATTAGTGGTTGTGATGTGATTAGTTAATTTTTTTATCAATTAATGGGACAGATGAGTTTATGAATTTGATATAAATAAATAACTTTTGAATAAATTTATTATCAATAATTGAATTCAGAAATTGATGTTATTAATTTATTGTTTGGTATATTAATTGTAATAAGTTATAGTTAAATAATTAGTGATTTAATTAATTGAAATTGGGATAGTTATTTAATTTTTGAATTAATTGATGGAGATGAAATGACCAATTAATCCATGAATTAATTTATGGGTTTTATTTTATTATTTTATTATTAATTAATTAATGGATATACATGGGAATTTTGTATTGGATGTTATAATATTGGTATGTATTATAATATTGGAAAACCAGGGGTGAGAATGTGATTAATGGGAGAATATTGAATGAGATTTTAATATTATTGTATAAGGACTATGTGTGCCTTTAGGGAAGAAGACTGTGAGAGCATCTAGTGTTGTAGGATAATGTACCATGTCAACCATAAGGGAATAAGACTACGATAGATTATAGTATTGTTGTAGAAGGACCACATGAGACTTCAAGGGAATACACCATAAGAGTTTTTATTTTTTTCCTAGTAAGATCCTATGCATATTTCATAATAATCAATTTAAACCCTTGTGGTTATATCCCATAGAGCACAATAATCCCGACTAGTTGATTTAAATGATTCATGTATTTGATAAATTCCATATCAATTATGATAATGAATGTTAAAGTATAGATTCATATTGGTGACATCCCTAGGGAATGGTTCAAACTCCAGTGAGGGCCAAATAATGTATTGTGGATAGGGTGTCTATAGGAACCCAATAGAAAGTGTTGTTAAATAATAAGTTACTGAAAAATGTAAAATATTTACATTACAACTTTCAATATTATTTATAAAATAAAATAAACTATTATTTAATGGAGTTGTTTTAGATGCCAGTAGTGGTGTCCTCGTGAGTTTTACCCACACCATATAAGGGACGACTGATTGGTACACGAATAGACTTTATTTTTGTAGGAAAGGTTAAGGGAAAGGGCCAGTAATAAGATTATTGATTGGGGTGGAGAATGGATGATGGAACCAAAAATGCTTCGAGACCCACTTGGGATTTGTTAGTGTATATATTTTCTGTTTCATTTTAGACACTTGGAAACATTTATTGGCATGACAGATTTTCATTTAAGATGAGTACTATATATTCGGTTTTGATTATCTTGTAACATTGGTACTGTTTATGAGTATATATGATTCCTAATTTTATTATTTATTTTTACACTAGTGTTTTACACTGAGAAAAATAAGTTATTTTCTTCCCATGTCTGACTTACTAGACCGATACCCCTTTTCAGAAGCCTCTGGCATACAGGGAGGCACACTTGAGGTCATGTGGTGGTCTGGCTAAGGGCAATGTTGCATGGCACCCATGTTGGGATGTTTTGATGTATTTTGGCGGTTCAGCTCTGGGAACTAATTTGCGTCACCCAGGTCAAGATGTTTCAACTTATACAATATGAATAGACTTTCTCATAATCATGATAACTCAATTCCTAGAATCAATAATTACATGTTTCTATGGTTATTATCAAAAAGAAGTTTATATAAAGTATTTGAAGAGTCTTCATATTTTAAATAATTTAATTTAATGTGAAAAGTGTATTTTCCCTAAAAAATGTTACATGGGGTCATTTAAAGGAATTAATCATCTATAGTGAAATAATTTGATTTTATATAAGATATTATAGTGGCAAAATCCAATGATAAATTTTTTACTTTTTTAAAAAAAAATTATGATTATGTTGAAAATATTTTTATGAAACACATTTAATTTCCATAGGTTATGATATGACAAAATGATAAAATGTTTATGAAAAACATTTTTTATTTCATGGGTTTCACTATGAAGAAATATTTATGAAACACGTTTCCTTCTCATGGGTTATTATATAGTGAATGTATCATGATATTAGGTCCAACATGTGTATTTTGTTTCATTATATGATGGGTGGTCCTTTAATTATATATCACTCTAATGAATTAGAAAATGATGGAAATCTCATGATATAACATTGACTAGAATGGGGACATAATTTAGGTTAGTGAGGAACATTATAATCTATGATTATCTTCAGAGTGAACCTTGGCTGTTATGATAGAATGGGGTAGTGAACCCAGTCCACTATGATATTATTGGGACTAAACTATGACAAATACGATGGAAGGTTTAATTAACAAAGTCCACTATAATAATATTTTATGAGATACTTTACAAAAGAAATGATTTTCAATAATTATGTGTATGCCATAACTTTATGTATTATGGTAATATTATTCAATCATGAACAATGATTTTTGATTCATTTATGATTCAATAATCATGACATACTAATATTTATTCTATGACTCATGATTATGATATACGTTTTGCTTGGTTTGGTTTTAAAAATATAATATAATGTTCTAATACCCTTATTCTTATTTTATGATTATGTGGTCAATGATATCTCCCTTATTTACCCTTACTGATCATATGATCTCATCATTTTTTTTACATACCCTATGTTATAATGAATGGTTTTAATTATGGTATGCCTATAAAGAGTACTGTATGGGATGATCTTAATTGGAGATATTAAAGAGCATTCATGAAATAATAAAAATCATATATATTGAATCTTATGAAACTAATAGATTACTATTATCGTGTGGATCATGGAGTGATATAAATATTATTGATATAATAATATGTATGAAAACTATGTCTCAATATTTTAGTTATCATAGTAGGGTTTTGTCAATATTTGAAGATTACTATTAGAGATATTTTTTGAAAACCATGTTGATAAATCTCTGTGTAGGATAAAATCCTAACGTTCTGGTAAGGATGAGAATATGTGATTATCATAATAATAAACCTATATATCGGTATTGTAAGTGGACATCGTTTTGGCATAAATTCATCTAGGGGTATTACCCATTATAATATTTTTCCAAGTATATCATTATATTATTTTTAGGTCATAGTTTGTGTTCCCTTTCTATAAAACGGTTTTAACACTCTTGAGGGACATTCTTGGATTAATTAAAATTTTATTCATTTACGATTTTAATTTTTTTGATATATAATGATCATCAGTAACCTATGTTATTCATAAGGTGTCATAACCTGAAAATAATGTGTCATGATGGAGACATAAAATAAATTATTTTTCATGAATATTTTGTTTCCCACTATGATTTTTATTTCTCACAATATAGTATTTGAATTTATATAATAGTTGAAACCATGTTGATTGATGTTAATATATAATGAGATAGAAAATTGAATTATTGTCATCATGGGAAACTAAATGTAATAAGATATGGATGTAAATACCTTGTGATAATTCAAAATTAGCTATTTAATTATATGATCAACAACATCATGTTTTTTTTCTTTTGTGACATACCTAAAACATAATTTTTTTTCATAAATACTATAGAAGAAAGAAGATATACCTTACTATATATTTTGAATGTTGGAAGAAGTACTCAAGGGAATCTCTAAATGGAATTAGAAAATTTTTTATGTGTAGAAAATAAGGTCATAAAAATGTAATTACTAGGTACAAATAAAGATTTATATGAAGGAAAATGAATTTCATCCAATGATACCATTTATAGATTAATGTGTTACACATGGGGATGTTTGGAATTATTTGATTCAATGTCATAATCCAAGGGTGAACTCATAGACCTAGGAATGACCTATTATATATTGATCATTGGAGTATAATAATTAATGTTTTTACATTTTGGGGGTTGAGAACTATGTTATAGAAGTTTCATGTCAATGATAATTTTTATATAAGAATCAAAAAGAATATAAATAATTATATATATATATATATATGTTTTTCATTAATTATTTGTAATAATATGTTAAATTGTACTAATAATCTAGAAACGTGATTTAGTGGAAAAATTTATTTTATAGGAAACACATGATTGAGGAAAAGAAAATACTTAATATAAGTATGATGTTAAGATTCTGATTTTTTTGAGATAAATAGATTATTGATAAGGTATATGGGATTGTATTGGTGACCTTGGAAGTAATTATGTAGTAAATGAGAAAACAATTACATTAAATTAACATTGTTTACTGTGTTTTTGAATTTATGGAATACATTAGATAATATACTATTCAAATTTAGGAATTAGGATACAATAAATTTTATGAATCAAGTATGATTTCATAGATTTTTTATAGTGATTCATGTTATTAGAATGTTTTATTAGAATATATGATACTTGTATTAACATATTTGTTTTATGACATCAATAAATACTTTTTTTGAGGAATAATTTATTGTTTATTTTTAAAAATAATTTACTTAATTCTTGTTTTCATTACTTTTAATTAGGTAAGACATACATTTGAAGAGTCATAATGTTAAATACTCAGGGAATAGAATATTTTTGATATCTAGTGATATTGTTATGGACTTAACAATTAATGTATAATTTATCCATATTGGATAACCTTTATTAGACTTCTTATTCAGATAAATATCCTTATATAATAAGAATTTACTTTAATTATCTTATGGATATGAGGGTCTTTAAAAAAATTATTTTAGTGCTTCTGGAATGAAAAATTCAACATGATTATTAATTTCATAGAGTAATAGATGATATGGAAACTAATCAAAGAACAACCAAAGGATGAAATCACGCATATGAAATGGAAATAAATCAAGTAGGTATATTTTTCTATGTTTTATATAAATATAGTGAATTTATACCCCATCGTTAGGAAAATGATCTTGAGATAAAAATATTATACCTTCAAATTCCTTTTCGATAAATCTATGTTGTTTTGACCTATAACATATTAATGGTTACTTGTTCATTAACATTTTCATTACCTTTTTTTCTATCACTATATATTATTCGTTGGATTATAGTTTTATCCTATATGTATGTGTTTAAACATCCCACTAAATTTATCTATATATCGGAACCCAACTGTGTTTTATTTATGGTATAGTTATATTTCCCACTTTACCTGTTTAACAGATTTTTTATTAACACTTTGTATGATGTGGGTATCAAAAATTATATTTTAAAATAGTATACCTTCAATGAAAAAAATATAAAATTTTGAGGGTTATTTTTATTTATGGGTGGATGTAACACCTTAAAATTTAGTTAAAATATTTATAAACATGATATATTCCTTAACACACACACACAACAATTTTTACTGAATTATGATATATTCTAAAAATATTTTTATAACCTATATATTGAATAAGTTAGTATAAAGATGAGTGAATTCATTATTAAATAAATTTTAATGTTCATTCTCATGAATAAATTATTTATTAATTCTTTGGAAATAAGAACACAATTTTTAGGGAAGTCATTTTAAGCTTCCAAATTTAAATTTCTTCAAAAATAGTTCTTATGAAATTTTGTGTCATGAAATTGTAATTTTTTTCTAGGAATTTGAGAAATTATATTTTATGAAATATAACATATTTTCTAAGTCAACTTTTAAAAATTAACTGAATGTGAAATTTTGGGATTTTTCTGAAATGATAGATTTTTCATTGAAATCTAAAAAATAAAAAAAATTACAAATATGACATTTATTTTTATTAAATAATGTAATTAAAAAGTCCAAATATATTCTTTACATAGTATTAATGTAAAAATAGACACATTTTATTCATAATAATATAATTAATTACAATTTTATTAATAAAATTATGGATTTCAATCTATGTTAATTTTTATGGTTGAAACATATTTTTCATAAAATTTGATGTCATCTAATTTTACACATTTTTTGAGAAATAATGTGTTTGGACTTTTCCACTAATCTTTTTTTTTGGAAATCACAAATTACATATTGTTTTGGACATATACTATTTTACATCATATACACATTTTTTGTTTCTCATCGTAACCAGAGATGTTGTTTTTTATTGTAACCACATAGTTTGTTTTTCATCACAATATCATGCCTTGTTTCTCATCGTAACCACATACATTTTTTTATCATTGTAACCACATATGTATTTTTTATCGTAACAGAATATTATGTATTTCATTAGAACCACATGTACTGTTATGAATCATAATCAAGTTATGCATCATAATCAAGTTACGCATCGTAATCATGTTATGCCTCATAATCACATTATGCATCGTAATCACATTTTGAATCACAATTACATTACGCATTGTAATAACATTATGCATCGTAACCATATTATACATCCTAACCATGTTATACATCATAAGCATGTTATGCATCATATCCATATTATGCACTATATCCATGTTATGCATTGAATCCATGTTATGCATCGTACCTATGTTATTCATCGTATTAATTTATTGCATTATACTCATGATTTATATATTTATCAATACCATTCTTTCACACTTATATACTTATTATTTTATAACCAGAAATATGTCTTGGAGTTAGTTATATACTAATAAGAAAGATTTTATGTAGTCAATTTTGTTTTGACTATTATAGTGTCAGGTGCCAAAGACCCTCTGAGTTTTGTAGAGAAATATAACCCTTGAAATCAAATATGACCATTATATACGAGGCATATAAATATGAGGTCATTTGAATGAGATAAAAAAAGACATGGATGATTGAACATAGAAGACACTATTGTGATTATAGAGAGAGACAATGTAACCTATACCTTGCTTCGTGTAAAAATCCATGACGAAACAAGATGTGAACGACATTTTTCCTGGTTATTTTTTCACGTTAAGTTTATTATATTGATTTGTGAAACCAATCATAGTGATAACGATTTAGGGATTCCAGGAATTGGAAGATAGTGATGTAGGTCATTGTATTGAGGGATTTCAAGAATTTGAATGACCAGGGTGTCGATTACCTTCTTATTTAAGGGATCCCGTGGATAGAAATACAGATGTTCTGATCATTATATCGAGGTATTTCCCCGGTGGTTGTAAGACAAATCATTTATCATAGTTGAAAGTATACCCTAATCTTTGGGATAAAAGAATTTTAATACCCTTTACATTTCAAATTCAATTATTAAAAGAAAGGGAATCATTTAGTTTACACTTTCTATTCATATTATTTTCTATTGTAATTGTTTTAATTACGATACAATCATTTACATTACATATTGTATTAAAAGATTCTATATGATGTATGGTTGAATCATTTACATTTGTTATACTATAATCATTGTATTCAATAAAAATAATTTTTTAATTACCTGTTGTATCATATTATATCCAATTGATCTTGGAAAACATCGATAATTTGTGTTGTTTCATTAGAGGAGTTGTAAATTGTATTTATTTAAGACTTCTTTAACTATGTTTCTTCTTAATAGTTTAAATACAAAAATGATAATCCTAAAAATCATCCCGCACTTGTATTATTCCATCTATATACGTGTACATCTATAATATAATCTGACAATCATTTATATTTAAATGGATTTATTCCGTAACTATAGGTTAGATCATGGAAAATTGATAACATGTTTTGTATCAAGAGGCTAATATTTGGAAAATATGTCCCTTTTAATTTATGTCATTTTGAATAATATCATTGGTAATTATTTTTCACCAGAGTATGTGTAATACAAGTAAAATAGGGTTAAAACATTTGGATAAGGATTTAAAATTTATATAGCACATTCCATTATCATATTGGATGAGTATAATTCATTTATTTCCATTCAGGTCCTGAATATATGGAACCTTCATGTCATTTGTCTTTAATTATGTCCATTATATTATTTTTAAAAAATTATATATAATAGTTCGTGAATTCAATTTATTTAAATAAATAGTATCCACTAGGAGTTTGTAGTTAGTTTTATAGTTTGAGGCTTATTTATTGTGCATCATAGTGACGATCGAGTCAATAGTCAAACAATATTTTTCTGGATGATTTCTCCTATGATCATTTGTTCGAAAACAACATCCACTTTTTAGTATCTATATACCAGTGTAAGTTCTAGGAAGGAACCCTACATAACACTTTACAACCATTTCGAGATATCATCTTATACTTAGACTCATCTGCAAGGTTTTTACAAGGGTTACCTGCACTTATCCCTGAATAAAATGTTTATTTTTACATTAACATTAAATTATATACTTATCCCAAATTTGTTTCTATACCTTTAAAATTATTTGAAACGTTAACTTATCAACCCTAAAAGTTTCCTAAATAAATATAATATCATTTATAGTTATGGAAACCTTTCATTTGATATCAAATATCATGAAACTGACTAGCACCCCTTAATTTGGTGCTCATAGACACAAACATTGCATATTTTCTTATATACTAGTAATAAAATCATTGATATAACCATCTATAATTAAAAAATAAATAATTCTTTATAAATCTATTATATACATGGGATCAATTTAGTTTTACGACATTACTGAATTATGAAACATTAAAAAATCATAAAGCCGATGTTATTTGTATCAAAAAGATAGTTTTTTCCAGTATAAAATAATTTTTTTTAATTTATTTTTGGTTATCATCATATACAATAAATAAATCCTCACATTTTTTCCTTATAAACATTTCCCACGTAAGACTTTTCATTATAACCTGGATAAATCGAAAAGAAGAATAGTTGACCTCAAATGCTTAGAATGGGATAACACACAACTAATGAAATCATGTAACAAAAAATGAATAATTATTATGGCAGTAATTGGTAAGAAACATATATCCATAATCGAAATGAATGTTGGAGAATAAAATACCAATGACAATAAATAAAATCATTGGTATAAAAAATAATTTTCATATACTAATGGAATGCATAATTTTGGACATAAAAACCTATTATCATAGAATTTTGTGGATACATTTAATTATAATCAAGACCACAATCAATACATCTTGATGAATTTGAAATACATACACTAAATACCCAAACCTATTTTTTGTATCAGAACAATTAATTTACCTAGGGTATATATAATTTCAATCCCCAACTATTTCATAATTATTTCCAACGCATTCCCCATACGATTTGTTAATCCCTTTTATACCATTCCATAAAGGAACCTAATATGGGAATATCATGTCTATTCTTATAATAAGAAATATAGAAATAAATACATGATCAAACAATGTTATGTGTTTATAATAATCGACTATATAAATATATTTATCTATGTCGATAAATGGGATAACATGATACTGACCCATCTTGATAAAGAAGGGGATGGTTAAATAATACATAATAAACCCGGAATTAATCATATGTATAGAAATAATAATATACAGTACCCCAATAATTTTATCTATGTTAATAAAATGAATAAATTAAGCAGAAACAATCATAATAACCAATGTTTATGGTCAAACAATAAATATTCTAAATTCCCATAATCATCAGTATTTGAATAATAAATTATGGATTTCCAATACATTCCCTAATGATAATAGAATAACATTTTTATGTGATCATCACCCAATATAAATTATATAAAACTTGTGGTTAATTAAATTTATATAAATGAGTACATAAAATAATAAATGAATTAATAAAAAGATCACAATCTATCAATAGTAAGATGGTGGATGGTTTAAAGTGAACACATCCCTAGTGTAAAAATATAATCCTAAAATTATGTTGACATAGATAGAAAATAATTTTTAAAATAATTGTTCAACGATAACACCCAATAGGGGATCGTGAATTGGACTGATTGGTATTTAAGGGTCATTCCACCAAAAATATGAATATATATATATATATATATATATATATATATTAAAGTTTAAATATTGAAACATACAACCTATTAAGGAAAATATTTTTCAAAATGATAAAGGAAATGTAGGTTAAAACATAAAATAACATTATGATAACATGTTTAACATTGATTTAAAGAAGAAGTTATATGTCACTTCCAAAATTATTTTCCAAAACATAAAGTCACAAATCATTTAAATTTTTAACAGTTGGATGAATTTCCAATCAATAAGCCTTGAAAATTATATAATTTATTATTTTGGAATTTTGGATCAAAAACATATGATTATTAATGATAAATTATTAATACATGAATTTACCACTGTTAAAACCCCAAATTGTAAAAATAATTAAAATATTTCATTTTACTGAAAACTCATTTTACCACAGTGGATTTAAAAAATCATATAATAAAATTTTAGGGAGGGATATCCCAATCATGGGAGAACAAAATTCATGTTAAAACATTATAACTCATAGAATGAGATTTTATTTAGAAATATCCCATATGAGTAACATATCTCAAGAAGTGATAAATACTTATCAAAAGTAGTATCTTGTAAGAAAATATATACCTAGAAAATAATTATATAATAAATAATTATATAATAAATTATATAACATTCTAAACTTATATGTTTAAGAGGATGATCATAACTCAACAGATGAAATTTGAGTTTCAAAAAATCCTTATTACTCTGAAAACAACTACCAGAATAAAGGAATATGTTTTTATAGTAAATAATATGAAATAAAGAATTTATTATAATGTTATATACATGTTTAGTAAATAAACCACATTAGGGAAAGATAATTCAAATAACTATTATGCCTCAATGAGTTAGAATTGCGACCAAGAAAACCCGTAGGTCTTCATTAATATTTCTATCAAAACCGATTTAAATATAAGTATTGCAACTAAAATTCATAAAAACTTATTTCAAAATGACTGATGAATTTATATCTATATGGGATTCACATACACCACAAAAATATAATCTATTTCCAGATAGAAAATATTTTTGAATGAGATGAATTTAAAATATAACCACTAAAGATTGAACTATATTATTAAAATATAAATTAACACCCTATTTTATATAAGTATATATGAACATAAATTAATTTAGAATCATAATAATATCCATTTTAATTTATAAATTTCATGAATAGTAATTCATTATATGGATTTTCCATGTTTTTCAAGTCGGGTGTTTATGTTTTTGATCATTTGTATTAGTTTCATAATAATAGTTACATTGTTAATTATTATTTAAAATTTCATCATAATGAATAATTACAAATATATTTATGGATGATTTCTAATTGTTTATTATTTTTCAAATTTCATTAATGACTGTTTTTTCTTTATCCTTGAAGATTAAATTGATATCATGGATGTTTCCGTGATTCATGATAATCAAAGTGTTTTTTCTTAATTCATAAAAAAATATTAATAAAAAATATCTAGAAGGGAAAAAACTATTTTCAAATTTAATTCATATTGTACTAGTAATTATTTTTCCATAGTTCTTTATCTTATAAATCCTAATTATTTTTCAATTTTGTAATTAATCCTTATATTTTTTGTTTAACTGTTATTTTACCCATTTTCATATTACCGTGATATTATGTCATTTACAATTATTTGGTTAATTTAATTACCATCATATGTCGAATGACACAAAAAAGTTATATTTATTACATATTTGGGCTTATCATAACCATTGTTTTGAATCATATATTTTTAGGAATTTAATTTAATTTAATAAAATATTTTATATCATAAAATAACAACAATATAAATTTTGACACTATTCATTTAATCAAGAAATAAATTTTCAAATATTTTAATAAAATTCATGGTTGGATAAAATTTTTTCATATAATATTTCTGTTAATATTTATAATATATTTCATATGATTCTTTAATAAATTAATAAATTACTACATCATCATTTTGTCACCATTAAATATAACTATTTATTTTTGAAAAACTATAAATAAATTACCATGATATAGGAAATCATGTTAGCATTATAATTACTATTTACAGTCAAAGAGATCACATTTTAACCCAATATTAAAATTTTATTATTTATGAAAGACATGATTATTATATCTTGGTCTTTATTTTAAATAAAATGTTTATAAGTGTCTTAATCATATCCAAGTGGCTCCATGTGGTACTAAAATCAACCTAAGGATGATCATGGTTGGGATACAATACTAAAACTAAATTAGGACCCACTTTATTTTAGTTTTATCTTCTAATACTATTATTATAACATTTAATTACCTGATTTACCTTTAACCCTGCTAATAAAATTTATTACTAAAGTTACTATTCATGCTGTCCAAAAATAAAAGCGGCATATTTACATAATTTTTACCAACTTATTCCAAATATTAAATTAATTTTTCCTAATTTAAAACAAAGAAGTTACAGTAAATAATTAAAAAATAACCCCCTTAAAAAAACAAAAAAATGGGATTTCTAAAAGTAAAAAAATCAAAATATTGACATGTGTTTATATTTAATTTTAATGTGAAATAACTTGAAATTAAAAAAGTGGATTAATTGAAAAATAAATAATCTTTTTATACTATAAAAATAAAAAATTGTAATTTAAAAATATAAATTTCATAGACGGAAAAACAGTATTGAATTAAAATGAAATATTTTTCACTATTCATTAAAATATGAATTTTATCCTAAAAATTCCCATATTTCATCCAAAGTAAAATTTTATGTCGCTATTCTAAATAAGATGTCTTTTTATCGAATAAAACATAAAAAACAGATGAAAACATGATTTAAAATGGGTTCTCCATTAAAAGAAGTTAAACGATATTTTATAAAAAAAACAAATTTTATCCGAAAATTTGAATTTGTTCTTATATCACGTATAGAAAACATATAATATTAATATTTAACATTACATTGAATATAGTTTATTGATATTTCATTAATACCATCAATAATGAGTTATTTTATTATTTAATAATCACAATTATTCTCATTTAAATATTTTATAAAAATTTAGAAGAAAAAATACATTTTATTAAAAAGGGTTTTATATTATTTTATAAATAATTTTCCATAAAATAAATAATTATATTCATGTGTACATAATATTTTATTAAATCAATTAATATTGTGAATTTCCTCCATTTTAACAGCTTTGTTATATGGTAACATAATAATATATAGTTGTTTTCATATGTTCAATGTGGCATATTATGTTTGGTATCAAACATATTTTCTCCTTTTGAAAACTCAGAATGGAACAATAATATAATACATATAAATTATGATATTTCAATAACACATCAATCCAAATCAATCCTTTCTTTTTTCCATGACATAATGGATAACTTCTCTTCTATACTAACACTATATTAGTAGATTGTCCTTATAAGTTTCAATCATTATAAAATATATCCTACATATAATTCCACATGTAAACATAATTATCTATATATTTATACATCAAATGAGTGACTATGAATAATGAGTAGGAACAACCAAGAGAACTTGTCTCCCAAAGATGAATAATCTTTTTTGTTAATGTATATTTGTTTATGGAATTTACAATCATACAAAATAATGAGTTAAAATAAATAATTAGATAGTGCATACTATAATTAAAAAATATTATCATAAAACCATAATAGATCCATATAATCTCATGATATTTAAATTTATCATCATTTTCTATAGCATATACTACACCCAACATCGAGAATAAATGAATCATAAAATATTATTATTCGAAAATTATTGTTGTGTCCTATAAATTAAAATGTTTGATATTAATTATATTAACCATAGTTTGGAATATATTTGATGTTCATATTGGAAAAAAATTTATCGAATATATCCTTAGAAACAAGCACATAATATTTAGTAGAATTATTTTATTCTTAAGAAATTCATTAGCTTCAAAATTTATTTGTATTGTTTTTTTGAAAAAGAATAATAATATATTTTCAAAATATTTTTAAAATTTATTTTATAAAATAGAAATCATTTTTGAATTAAGAATATCAAAATTATCCGAGGGTGAGTTTTTTTTATTTTTTAACAATGGTTGAGTTATTAGTGAATAGTGAAAATATATTTTTGGTAAATATTTCATTTTTTTCATTTGAAAATACCATTATTATATTAATTTTATATCATTAAATCAAATGATTTATTTAATTTGATATAGTCTAAATAATTACATTTGAATTAACTTTACACTGGGTTTTAGTAGAAGTTCATTTTTATGCTTAAAAATCATTTTTCTAAAAAAAAAAATTTCCTTAGGTTTTTTGTTTTAAAATTAATTTAATTTGCTCCATTTATATCAATTGAAAATGTAAAATAGATTCCATATTTGAAATTATAGGGTCAAAATTTTGTATATATGTCCCTTTTATTTTTCATCAACATGAATAGAAATGATTTTATATTTTATCACCTCTGTACGGGTAAAATTCATATAAATATGTTTAAATGACGGGGTAAGTGATTAAAATCACCAAAACCTTATTCAAAATTCAATTATATGAAAGAATTTAAACCCCATATTTAGAAATCTATAATGTTTTCAACTTTGTGCCAATTATCATTGATAGTTTCATGAATATTATTAAAATAAAGTACAATGGAAAAATGTAACTCTCTTCGTCTTAATAAATATTTGTATTTTTATGCATAGATAAAAATATTTTATTATTATTAAAAAATAATAAAATTGAGTATTATTATATGATATTTACTATTTTAATTTATTTTTTATTTTTATAAATAATATAATTAATTGGAATTTTTACACATCACTGATGTAGTGCTTATACAAGCTAGTAAAAATAAATATAAATAGATATAAATGTATTTAATTTGATGTGTTTTAATTAATCTAGGGTCTTAAAAAATATGTGTATAAATGTACGTTAATTATTGTTTGAAAATTTTAAATTAGAATTCCATTTTTATCATGAAGTGATTAAAGTCATTTTTTGTGAAAAATGGAAAACTATTATTATTACCATATATATTATAATTTAGGTTATTATCATAACATAAATATGAATTTAAAAATTTGAATATTGTGGAATATATAATGTATGATATTATAGTATAAATATTATAAAAATATAATTACGATAATTTAAATTATATTTTATTTCATGAAAAATGTTAAAATATTTTTATGGGCCAATACAGTGCTTATTAAGCAATAGAAAAGAAAAATTCGGAGTCCATTGAAAAATAATTGAAAAAAATGTATTTGAATTAGTTTTTTTTCAATAATATGTATTAATATAATTTATGGTGACATTATTGAAATTTGGAGTTTTATAACAAGAATCATAAGCAAATGCATGTGTAGTGCTTTCACATTGTGTGAAAAGTAAAAATAACATATTAAATATGTTATCATGATATTAATGAGATTAGATGATCATATTAATGAATATAAAGGATAAAAATTATCTATGATCAGTTTTTTAATTTCTCTTGATGTTTCTCAAGTCATGTATTGTGAATAGTGACGAAAAATTCCTTAAACTGTATTTATTATTATAATAATATAACAGATTCTATACTGGCTCATCGAGATATCGAATTTATGTGAACATCATTTGTAGTCCTTATGGGTGCCGCATTTATTTTTTACAATTACCTTTATGACCATTATATAAATAATTATTTCAAAAATCCCAATGCTTTTTTCACAAAAAGGGCACAACATAAATTTAGGTTTTCGCTCAATACACTACCGAAATAAATCTCAAAACAACCATTTTGGTTCCTTTTATCCACTATGGTGATTATAAATCTCTCACACAAAGATCTTAAGATCCATAGATGGGAGGTAACACAAAGGGATAAGTATGAGTTTCTAAACCCAATATTTTTCATGGGGTTATATTACTTCTTAATTGACTATATTATTTTTATATAATATGTTAAATTCAATATATTTTATTTTTTATTTATTTACAATTGTTTTCTATGGATTTATATTGAAGAACTTAATCGATTTATTACTTAATTATCACCTAAAATATAATTATTTTAAAGAGGTTTCTTTAACTCAATCGCATTATAATTATAAATATTTTATGTAATTCGTGTTGATATAATAATATGGTGTATATACTATAGTATGAATGAATATTGACATATTATTTCTAGAAATTATTTTTATTTTTAGTGCCTTACCAAAATCACGGTTTCAATGACTCTTGAATTGAATGTTACTAATTCCTTTAGTGCATTATGTTACAATTTCTATTAAATTGTAGACTATTTATTTTCAAGGATCCCATAGGGGAAATCATGTGCTCTTATTTTCATGAACCAAATATAGTTTATTCTCTTTTGGTAATGAAAAACTATTACATGCCTAGTTTCAATTTCCAAATACTTTATCAATGAAATATTAAGGAAATTTTTTTTTATATGATACTAATATTGTATCTTACATTAGATTGAAAATCATTCCACTCAAAAACCATGTTATCAAAAACGATTTCCTGAATTTTTTATTTATAAATAAAATATTTCATAATGTTGTTTCAAATTATTATGAAATTATCTGTGATGTTATTTCAATATAAATTTTTAAATATTTTCTGCTTGGGTGACGTTAACCTCTCTTTAGAAAAGATTGAGAAGATTTTTTTTTAAATTTTAATGTCATGAATATAATTTACCATTCTCATGACCATTTTTTTCTTTGATTATACCTTTTATAATTTTCCATATTTTCTATCAATGAAAATTATTTTAATGAAGTTTAAAGTATATATTTTTAGAAGTTGTTTTTAATGTCAAACTGTAATTTTCCATGAGAATTTTGTTAATGATATTTTAATGTCAATTTTGATCATCAATGAGAAAAACCTTTATTTAATATATTATCAACTAAATATGTGTTTTGAATATACTATCTATGTTATATTTTAGAATGGTTAATGATCAGTTTTAATAGAGAATTATTGAAATTAATTATATCAGTTTTTCCAATTCAGACAGTTATTGATTTTTAAAAAATATTGATTATGTTCTTTTGTTTATTCATATTATGAATACATTGGACTTATAATGTCACATGTGGGGCCCATAATTATATTTACCCTCGATTAATCAGTATCTATCACATGAAAAACTTGTTTTATGGCCTTATTTAAAGGGGTTTTTGGTGTATGCATACCATTATTTTAAGAATTCATGGCATTGTGTATCAATGTTATGATTAAATTGTCTTGGAATATTTCCTTGATGGTAATTTTAAAATGGTATAAATATTCTACTCTATCCTTATGAACTAATTTATTAATTTCCATGTGATTAATTGAATAGTTATGATATCACTGAATATATTCTAAGATCATGTGACTGTCTATATTTCATTATTTGATCATCATTTTTTCTTAAAATATTATTCTTAATGTTTATATTGTTAATTAAATGGAATGTGTTGTTAGTAATGTACCACTAAATATTGATTATTCCTTATATAACCCCTTTTTATTCTGATATTTTTATTATTTTATTATAAATTGTTGTAACTATTTAACTTTTCATTTTAACAGGATGTTGGGATGAGTCACGACCCATCCCCCGGGGCCCATGTCGTGACTACCCCAAGCCCGCCTTCCATAGGCCAGGGGCTGGTGACTAGAACCAAAGGTGTAATTCTCTAAAATTGGGTAGGCATTTCCTTTATAACATATAAACACACACAAAAGATATGATCATGAGTAAACTGAATAACCAACAAGTGAGTATAGTATGTGAAAATGGGCCAGAATATAAGCCCTACAAGAGATTACAAGAAACTAAAAGTACAAGTACAACTGGGGAAAATAGGAAAACATCTACTGGGTCATCGTCCTAGGTTTTTACCTTATGGGTAGGTACATATTGCCTCCTCAGCACTCCACGTTCGTCTGTCTCCTCCGAGTACCGATACACCGTAAGGTTCACCTCTGGGTTCCGTCCAGTCCTGGTACTCTATGCCTCGGTCACCGCTGTCCGTCGTCTGCATCCAACACAACAAGGTTCAGGCTTAGTTGTATAGGGGTGAGTATAACAATAATCTATTAGTACCTCGAGACCCTCAATGTCTCACAAAAACCAACAAGGATAAACCACAATGTATAAAAACAACAGAAAACCCTGCATAGGAATATGCCCATACATATACCTAAGTTATCATGTAATACATCTCAATCATGAGGGAGACACAAAAGTTACTGAATCACATCAACCATGATTCTACTCACATTATCAAAACCACGACTATTGGAGAACTCCTCCTCTATCGATTACAGCGGGCCTACCATGACACCAAGGTGCTTCCCACTAAACATGGACTATTGAGGTACTCCTCCTATCGAGAACCGTGGGTCTGTTTTGTCACCAAGGCGCTCCCCACTGTGGGGCTGCCACCACAACCAGGCACGACCACTAATAGCTTGTAGAGGTACTCAACCTGTCGAGTCCCAATGGTCTACCGCCACATCCAGGAGCTCCTCTTCCATGGGTCTACTATGAAACCAAGGTGCTCCCCAATAGGCTAGTCGAGTCACTCCGAGTCAATTAGTCAGTAGTCATGAAATCTCCTCCAGCTAGTAGGACTCTGCTCATTGCTCGCTCATCATCAGAAGGATCTGCTACATGAGCTAATGGTAAAAACTCCAACTATCATGAAGTCCCATGGAGAAGTATCTCAATGGTCTGCCATGTCATAGATGTCTCAACGCAACAGACGACATGTCAATCGGACGCCCGGTTTGTGAGTTATTAGCCTTCGAGTCCCACGGGCCCGGTTGGATTCGTGCATGATCCAAACTGATTGTATCTCAACTATACCTCAAACTCTAGTGGGGTGTACTCAATGGGAACATCATGCTCCAAGATTACCAGGACCACCGACGGTTCGCCAAACGGACACCTGGTGCCAAAGATATGGCCAAAAAAAGTAAAGGCCCATTGTGGGCCCGAGTCCTGACTGACCTAGTCTGGGTCGACCTGGCATGACCCATTAGGTCTGGCCCGACCCGTTAGGTGGGCTTTCCCTTTAGGTTTGGCCTGACCCACTCGACCCAGTCCACCAGGCCATGAGAGCGTAGACCGGTCGTGAGGGTGCGGACCGGCCGCAGGTCAGCTCGAGGGTGGTTTAGCCTGTAGGGCGCCGTGAGGGAGCAGCGCAAGGTGGGTCAGCCCGGGGCCGGGGGGGGGGGCATGGCTGGGACCGGGAAGTCGGGATGGTCGAGGAACCATTGTGCGCACATAAGGCGGAGCAGTGAGGCATGTTGAGGTCAGCTCGGCCAGGGCGCGCGAGGGTGCGGGTCGACTGGTGGATTTTGGAGGCCGCCTCATCCAGAAGCCGGATCGGCTGGGAGGTGCAGGCGGCTTGGAGGGCGCATGTGGTTGGGAGGCCTGGGAGGCCAGTAGGACGTGGTTGACAAGGAGGCGCCGCTGTTCGGACAGGGGAGGCGGAGCCGGTTTGGCCGGCGGACAGGGTGGCCTGGGCCGGTTCGGCTTGTTCGGTCGGGCGGAGGGGGCGGCCAAGGTGGCACAGTCAGTGTGCGTAGTGGCTAAGTCCATTTCGGCTGGGGTGCGGCGTGGCCCAGACCAGTTGGGCTGGTGGAAGGGGTGGCCGATGGGCAGTGCATGTCGCGGAGGCCACGGGTAGCGCGGTTGTTGCCTTCGTCGCATTCATCGGCTCGTCACCTTGTCGACATACCGAAGAACATCACAAACAAGAATGATAGAGGGGCTGGTCAATGTTGGTTTGGACCACACCCCCCACGTTTTGGGTGGTAGCAAGAAGTTCCGACTTTCTTAAATTTCAATGAATTACTAAGAAGATAGATGAAAAAAGTCTATCAACACCCCTCATCTTCTAGTAAAAAACAATTCCAATCATACAAGGAAAATCATCCACAATGACTTTTTGGTTTAGAAGGGGATAATTAAAGGAATAATATCATATTCAAGAAAACCCCTACCTTGATCATATTAGGTGGACGTTGGCACAAGAAGGCTGACATTGATTCTTTGTAGATGAACACGTCCTATGTTGGATACCCTGCAAGGTTCTTTAGAGGAAGATGTCAAAGACGCTCCTCATCGTTGTTCTTCATGGATAAAGTTCTTCGTTGGAGATTTTTCTCCCTATGTTCCTCCTCTCCCCCAATTCCACCCAAATATAAATTCCAACTAAAGATGAAAGATTATAATATGCTCTTAAATCTGTGGCATAATATTCAAATGGGTTAATCAATTAATTGGAAGCGTTGGGTCAAATAATTAATCAGGGAGGTTAGGCATAACTAATTTCGGGGAGTTGGCACACTTAATAATGGAGATGATGTAACCATTAATTTGGTGTAGGAGATCAATATACTCTCCATCATTTATGAGGGAGTTGAGGGGTTTCCCTCATTCAATAAGGGGGTTTAGTCCCAGGTGGTCCCCACACCATAACCTCTCATGGGAGGTTAGCTTCGGGGGGGGGGGCACCACCCTAACCTCTCATGGAATGTTATGGTCGGGTGGTCCCCACACTTCAACTAAAATAAGGAGGTATAGTTCTAGTAGACCCCACCTCAAACTTCCATATGGAGGATCAAAAAAATAATGTGTATTTCATTTTATTTTATTATTTTCAATAAAAAAACCAAAAATTTACTTTTATTATTGACCCACTGTCGTCGAGGTGAAAGTCTCCTTTTGTGAATACCGGCGCTGCGAGTTCAATGGTGCCCTCAGATTTCAATTCTAAGCATCAGTTCAAAGGTTCTAAAAACCAGCTCCAACTTTCACTTAACATACCGAAACAAAACTTCAGAAATTGATAATGGGCACTCTAGGCCTCGAAATCATGCACCATAAATTTTTGCGGACTCATAAAATTTCCATTTATTTAAAAAATTACTTGGATGTTACAGGTCTTTATATTCTCCCCACCTCAGGCTTTACGTCCCCATAAGACAAAACTCAAACTAAGGGAACAATCGGGGGGTATTGAGCATGCATTTGAGCCTCCCACTTCCATGTGCTCATATGGAGGTTCTTGTGCTGCCTGCGAACCCGCACTAGAGGTATAAACCATCCATGAAAGACCCACTCCTGTCGATCATCAATCTCTAATAGAACCTCCAAAAAGTTCACCCCATCTTCAATGTCCAACTCGCCATGGTTGATGATGTGGGAAGGTTCGTGCATGTATCTCCTCATCTGGGATACATGGAAGACATTGTGCCCCTGATGCAACTAAGGTGGAAGTGCTATGTGGTAAGCAACCTCACCAACTCTTCTGAGGACCAGAAAAGTTCCGATGAATCATGGAGATAACTTGCCGCCTTAGCAAAATCTCCATATACCTCGTCGAGGTGAGACCCATAAAAAGACGTGGTTGCCATCCTCGAATTATATCGGTCACTGTCACCTGTCAGCATACAAATTCTGTCTTCTCTGTGTAGTCTTCATCCACTATTGGATGATCTGCACCTTCGTTGTGGTAGCCCGTACCATCTCTAGTCCCACTAGTGTTGACTCCCCTTGTCCAATCCAACAAAAATGTGATCTGAATGGTCGCCCATACAATTCCTCGGATGGTTCCATCCCAATGGTGCAGTGATAGTTGTTGTTATATGGAGACTCCACCAAAGGGAAATGATCCTCCCAACTACGACCAAAGTCGATAACACAAGCACACAACATGTTCTCGAGGGTCTGAATGGTCCGCTCAGTCTGACCATCCTTATGAGGATGGAAGGTGCTGCTCAAACGAAGTTGTGTCCTAAAAGCTTCATGCAACCCCCTCCATAGCCAGGAAGTAAATCATGCTCCATGATTGGAGACAATTATCGAAGGTACTACATGTAGCCACATAATCTCACGCACATTAAGGCATCTTAAGAACTATACTGAACCCTTCTCTGTGATCGGTAGGAAGTGGGCCGATATGGTGAGTTGGTCAATGATCACCTAGATCGAGTCATGAACTCTGGATCAACATGGAAGTATTGTCACAAAATCCATGGATATCTAATCCCACATCCACTATGGGACCTCTAAAGGATGAACCAAGACTACTGGTCCCTAATGCTCTGCCATCACTTGCTGACAAGTGAAGCACCGAGAAACAAACACTGCGACGAATTTCTTCATTATTGGCCACCAGTGCTATCGTTTGATGTCCTGTTACATCTTCACCACTCCAAGACATACTACTAGAGGGGATGTGTGGAACACCCTCAACACTTACTCCTGAAGTGACACTAGTTCCATGGTACATCCTCTAAAGAGGATGACGTGCTACCCACCATCATTAAATCTATAAGTTACCTATCTTGTGGATATCTGATCACGTCGTGTCTCTCAGTCAGTGTCCCCATGTTCTACCTCATTGACTCGTGGAAAAAGTGGGGGAGTGAATGTAAGAGACCAAAGGAAGGATTCTCTATCTCTATCCATAGAGGATATTTGTAAAGCAGCACGCTGCTCTGTCGCCTCACCTAGTATCTATATATAAGATCTCCTACTGAGTGCATATGCAATAACATTCCCCTTCCCAAGAGTATAGACTATTTTTAATTCATAGTCTGATATAAAATCATGAAAATGTCGTTGTCTCTGTTTTAGGTCCTTCTTAGAGAAGATATACCTAAGAATCTTGTGATAATAGTACTTGATAAAACATTCTCCCATTAGATTGTGTCTCCACATGTTCAAGACAAATACCACTGCTACTAACTCCAGGTCATTGGTAGCGAATTTCTACTCTTTTTGTCTCAGATGATGAGAGACATATGAGATCACTTCTTGTTATTGCCTTAGGGCACATCTGAGTATTGTCCCTGATGCATCGTAGTATACTACATACCCTATGCCTTCCTCTAGAAGCTTCAAGATTGGGGCACTAGTCAACCTCTGCCTCACCTCCTGAAAGATCTGCTGGTATCTCTTTGACCACAAAATAGGTTTACTACTCTTTGTCAAGGCTGATAGTGGTGCTACAACTCTGTAGAAGTCTGGAACAATCCTCCAGTAGTATCCGTCCAAACCTAGGAAACTCTATACTTCCATCACAGTCCTGGGAGGCTCCCAAGAAAGTGCCTCCTCAATCTTCACTAGATCCACTACATCTCTAGCTTTCCATGTGACATGTCCTAGAATGTGATCCTCTTGGATCCAAGACTGAATCTTCCAGAGCTTACCATAAAGCTGGTTCTCTCAGAGTGTGTCTAGTACTACCCACAAATGGTAGGCATGCTCCTCCTCAGTAGTCGATTAGATCTGAATGTCATCGATGATGACTATGACAAAGAAATCAATTTATGGATGGAAAATCTTATTCATGAGGTCCATGAACACTACTAGAGAATTGGTTACACCAGAAGGCATAACCAAGAACTCGTAGAGGTCGTACCGACATCTAAAGGCCATCATCTGCACATCCTCATCTCAAACTCTGAGCTGGTGATTTCCTGATCAAAGTTATATCTTTGAGAACCATTGTCATCCCTTCAAATGATCAAAGAGGTCTTCAATACTCGGGAGTGGGTAATTGTTCTTCATGGTCACCTGTTTTAGGTGCTGATATCAAACACAAAGCCTCAAAATCCCATCTGCCTTATTGGCGAATAGAATCAGGGCTACCCAGGGAGAAATGCTGAGTCACATGTATCCCTTCCCCTACAAGTCCTATAGTTGTACAAGAATCTTTCAAAGCACTGTGAGAGCCATCCGATATGCTGGAGTAGATATCGGTGTCATCCTGGTGTATAAGTCAATGTAAAGGGACACCTCTATGGAAAGAGGTAGACCTGGGACATCATCAGGGAAAACATCTGTGTACTAGTCCACTAATACAAGATTGCTCGGACTCTCCACATCAACTGCTCTAAGGGTAAGGCTAGCCAACTGTTGATTGATCGACTACACCCTCCACAAGGTAAGTCTGTCCTATACTGCAAAGGCTCCCTTATCGACGGTGAAGGAAAACCTAGTCCCATCTGTGTGGACACACCAAACTGTTAACCAATTACAGTCAATCTGAGCATGGACTATATATAACCAGTCCATACCCCAGATGGCGTCGTAATGCCTCGATGCCACTACTAGGAGATCCCATATGAAGTTATCACCTCCTAGAGTAAGCTCACACTGCTGGTCCCAGTGCGTAATCATCTAGTTTGTTTCAGTAGGAGTCTCTATCCCTAAGGATCGAGCCAATGGCTCCGTCGGAATCTCCAAACTCTGAACGAGGGTAGTGGAAATGGAAGAGTCACAGGTACATATGTCTATAAGAACTACATCTAAGGTGTAATAGATTCATATTGTACATCGTATCATCTCTGAAGAGAAGTGATAGTAGGCCTCAGCTACCTGGAGCTGAGCTCTCCCCTATCCACTTGCTCGCTATGGTCGGGTGGACCACTTGGTGGTGGTGGCGGTAACACCTCAAAACGTCATCCACTGCTAGCTGCATGGCTCGCTCCTCTACCACGTCTGCAAGATTCCTGGGGACCGCCTCGATCAAATCTCTGTCTCTGCCTTGGTGGTCCTTCGACCATCTTCTGATCATCCAAACAATGGGTGGGACAGTCACGAGCCATGTGTCCCTGCCCACCTCATGTGAAACATTTCTCGCTCCTTGCATGCATGTCTCTACTCCGGGTGCCCCACAAAACTGATCCTAAGTCATATAGTTGTCCACGTGAATGTATGGACCATTGGGACCTCTACAAAATCTACCTACATCCAGATTCAAGATACTTCACTAAATGTCGACTAGTGGTGGATCTCGCTACTAGAGACTTCTCAACAAGGAAACTCTCTACTAGGAGTGCTCTCTCCATCACCCCTGCCTACATCGAGATGCTGAGTGATATCATCGGAGCTCTAATCTCCCGTCTGATCCCCTACTCGAATGTTTGGGCCCTGAATAATGTGTCCCGTACCTTATTGGTGGAGTAGAGTGAGAGGTCTCTGAACCTTGCTGATTACTGAGCTACAGTCATGCTTCCCTGCTGTAGATGAAGTAGCTCCTGAATGTGAACTGCACAGAGAGTCTTTGGGAAAACTCTTCCCAAAATAGTCTCTCAAAGTCTTCCCAGAGAAGCGTCCACTCATTTTGAACATGGAGAATCAAGCTCCAACATCTTCCTACGGCTGCCTGTAGAAGGCTAGTAGCATGAATCATCATGAGGTCGGCTAGTGTCCCTACTAGTCAGAAAACACTTTCTAGAGCCTCCAGCCAATCCTCAGCCGCCTGTGGGTCTGTTTCTGGTAGAAAACTATTTTGTTGAATATTTTATTGATAATAAATGATATAATTGTCTCACATTGTGTTATGTATGTTTATTTATAAAATATTTGGGATTTGATCATTCACTTGAAAATTTGGTGAAAATTTTAGTTTTACCCTTTATAGTGCACTGTAGTATTTCGAAGATAAATATTTTTATATTTATTATTATAATTTTAAATTTTGTAACCGTGTTTCTAACTTAGTTTCCTACATCTTGCATTCAGGACACTAGAGCTAAATAGTGCATTTGGATGGAGTAAATGGGTCATTAATCCAATGGTGGTCTGGACTCAGCAAAATAGATATGGGTTCTGTATTTGGATCATATCATCTTCATCCGGGCTTGGATTGAGCCCACATTTTGAGGAAAGCTCGAGGACATTATTTGGAAAAAATTATCCTACTGGATGGCTGGCCCATTCATCCGTTTTGAGGTCAAATAGGCAGTTTAACTGGGAATAAAATATTTGGCCGAGTTTTTCATTTCACAATTTAAAAGTTATGTAACCCTAGCCCTCACAAACTCTATTTAAAGGGGGTTTTAACTCTTTGGGAGTGATGGTCGAGTATTTGGGAATGTGTGGCCTAAAGGGTGTCTCTTGGGAGTCCCTCAAAACTCTTTGAAGAAGTTAGCCTTTGTGAAAACCTCTATTCCAAAAAGGCTCTCGTCTCCCATCTCTTCTTTGTATTTCTTTCATTTCATGTTTGTTTATTGAATTTTTCTTCAAATAATATTCTGTGTTATTTCCTTTTATTCTTCTATTAATTTTCTTAATTGGGTTGGAATCATGAGTGGAGACAATATTGGGTTATACTCTTTCAATCATTTGGTTATGCAAAACGTTTCCATGATGACTACATCGCCCATGGAAGAGTAGTTCTTTTTAGTAATCGATCGTCCTCTATAATTCTTCATTTAATTATTTTGAATCATTTAGCTACTGTAATTCACTTAATATGATCCATGAATTGTATTTTTAAATATTAAGTAACTAAGAAAACAATTTAACAATTAACACAAAACACACGAGGTCGGGAATTGTGTAAATTGTGAGAGCGCGATCTTAATCGGTAATACAAGACCATACGTGATAAATTTTTAGAGTTCAAATATAATCCCTAAACACAATTCATCCACATTTACAGAATGGATATGTGATCTAATTATCCACTAACCACAAGCTAACCTTAGAATAACAATCAATGCAGGGTGCTGCGATTGCGTGTTCCAAAGCTAGCCTAGGGTTTAAGTAATTTCATCTCAGTGGTTAAGTTATCTCTCATAGGGTTCGAGGGATAACAAATTAGGGGATCATAATTAAGTGGATATTTATTTAAATTATAATTATTAACAAGTGAATGAAGAGTTATAGTTATATCAATTAAACCTTTTAAAATATTTTCTAAAATATACATCTTTTTGTTGTGTCATTTTAATCAAACGTCATTCCAAAATAAAAAAAATAAAATCTTCTTCCAGAAAAATTCTTCTAGATTTATAAACTATAAACAAACACCCCCATCCTTTCAATTAGTGTGTTTATTCTCTTTTATTTTACTTCTATAATACCTCCGAAACTTGTTTTAATGCACTTCCTCCTTTGAGAGACGACCTTGGTCAGCCACTCTGTTGCACCTAAGTACCCAAAAATCACACTAATCATTTGAGGGAACCCACGACAGCACTCTTTCAAATTGGTGTCATTGCTGGGGAGGCAAGTAATTATTTCAACCAATTAGAGGTATTTATTTTTTTTTACATTTTATTCTCTTCCTCTCTTATTTCTTTCTTCTTTACCCGACCTGATTTTTTTTCTTCTTCTTTTATTTTCTTATACATATTTTTGGACCATCAACTCAAACTTTTAATTTTTATTTTACTATCGTCCACTTTCCTTCTTCTCATCATTCATTGTTTATTACATGAACTAATCGCAAAGATCTCTTAGATCTTGAACCTGAGATTGAACATCATCTTAGGGCTCGAATCATACATTCTCAATCTACGGGAAGTTTCAACATTCAACCAGTTAGAGAATTAATCCAATATCAGAACATTGAAATTGGAAGAAATTAAAATTAAACCATAAAACAAGAACCAATGGATGAAAATAATATAAATGAACTTAATAGAACCATTCGAGAATTGGCTGCACCTGATATTAACTATCAACCAAATTGTATTGCATACCCAAATCATGAATTGTACTTTGAATTGAAATCTGGATTAATATATCTTCTTCCAAAATTTCATGGCCTCTCTGGTGAGGATCCCAATAAACGTTTGAGATAATTTAATGTGGTTTTCGAAACCCTAAAACTGAGAAATGTCTCTGAAGATCAAATCAAACAAAGATCATTCCCATTCTCACATGATGGAGCTGCAAAAGATTGGATGTATTATTTGAAACCTAAAGATGTAACATGTTGGAATGATTTGAAACGTCTTTTCTTGCAAAGATTTTTTCCATCATCAAGGAAAACATCCATTATAAAGGAGATATCAGGGATCAAACAAGCCCAAGGGGAGTCAATGTATGAGTACTCGGAGCGATTCAAGAAGTTGTGTGCAAGCTGTCTGCATCACCAAATCAGTGAGAAAATCCTCATCCAATACTTCTACGAAGGATTCACACCCATGGAGAGGAGCATGGTGGATGCTACAGCTGGAGGAGCAGTGGTGTAAAAGACACCAGTAGCTACATGTGCGTTCATCGATAAGATGCCCCAAAACTCCTAACAATTTGGCGATAGAGGTACACCACCTGTCAGGGGAGTACATCAGGTAAGTCCTTCTTCTCTTGAAAGTCATTTGATTGATACCAAGTTGGAAGAATTGACCACTATGGTGAGGAAAATTGATTTGGAAAAAAATACATCTCTAACCCATCCTTCAAGGCCTTCTGGTATTTGCACCAAGAAAAGCCACCCAACTGACTGTTTCCCAGAACTCCAAGAGACAGAAGATTGTACAACAGTGTTCCTTGGGAGACCATATCAGCAACCACAACAACAACCATATCCCCAAAAGATATTTGATCCAACATACAACCAAGGGTGGAAGGATCAATCAGACATGAGGTATGGCTCTGGGCAACAACAAAACCCCCATTTTCAACCAAACTTCACGTAGCCTCTACCTTACAACAAGGTTTCCGACAACCCCAAAAGAGATTCAAAGCTCAAAATCAATGAGTCAGAAACAAGGGAATCTCTAACACAAGGTAGAATCTAAATCTGATGATCTTTTAAATAAAATTGTTCTTAATCAACAGAATGAGCTAAAGTGTCAAGGTTCGGAGCAGAGAGATTTGAAGACTCAAATGAGCCAGATTGCCACCGCCCTCCATGAACTTGTGAGTAAGAATTCTGGAAATCTACCTTCCCAACCCACTCCAAATACAAAGGAGAATGTTAGTTCCATCACATTGAGAAGTGGGAAGAAAATGAACGATACATCTGTACCGACCATTCCACAGGGATTCACCTATACTCCCGTGAAGCCACAATCCATACCAACTGATGAGAAATCCAATGAGAAAGGTAAAGGTAAGAAAAATATTGATGATGTTCCTCATAAACCCCTTCCTTTTACAAACAGGGTTGTTCAAACCAAGAAGATGGCTAAAGAAGCAATGAAAAAGGAGGTTTTGGACACATTCAAGTGTGTGGAGATCAACATTCCTCTACTTGATGCCATCAAAAAAATCCCAAGGTATGCCAAATTCTAAAAAGAACACTGAACCAATCGAAGAGGGCTCAAGGGAAATGAGAGGATCAATCATGGAAGGAATGTGTCAACAATCATTACACCAACTCTAGCAATGCCAACAAAGTGTAAGGATCCCGGGACATTCACCATCCCATGTACCATAGGGGATTTGCACTTCTCTAATGCTCTTTTTGATTTAGGAGCTTCAATAAATGCGATGCCTCACTCTATATTCTCTTCATTTTAGGTTGGTGAGTTGAAGCTAACAAGAGTAGTGATGAAGTTGGAAAATAGAGCTACAACATATCCAGCGGGGGTCCTTGAGGATGTACTTGTCCGGGTAAGAGACATGATCATTCCAGAATACTTCTATGTGCTTAACACGGAGGATGATCAGGTATGTTCTCATGACCCCATTATCATAGAAATTCCCATCCTCAAAACTGAAAAACCTATCATAAATTTCAATGAGGTTACACTTTCCATGGAGTTTGGAGATGAATTTGTGGTATTTAATGTCATAGAATCCATGAAGTTCCCCCTAGAGGACCATTCTACTTTTGTTATCTCCCATTTTGAACCACCAAATAAAAACTCCATAGAATTTGATTGTCCTTTTATTAGGGAGATTATGATTATTTGTTCGAGTTTGATTTCTAAGATTACATCAACACCTATTTCTAAGGAACAAGACTCTCTAAGATTTTATTTTGAAATGGAGCCATATTCTGATTTTGATCATGTGAACTCTGATTATGACATGGATGTTGGGTATGCTTAAGGATTTGATGCTTTATTCTCTAATTTTGATGATTTATATTCTAATAATGATTCTCTTTGTGCACATATTTCAGTTCCTTCTATGTCTCCATCCATACACCACCCCCCTACACTGGAAATCAAGCCATTGCCACCAAATCTGAAATACACATACTTATTGAGTGCTGAGAAATTACATGTTATCATTGCTACCAATATCCCTTTTGAACATGAAGAAAAACATTTGAATCTTTTGATGGATAACATTAGGGAAATCAGGTGGACCTTGGCTGACATATCTGGTATTAGCCCCTCAATCTCCTTGCATAGGATTCTCTTGGAGGATGGGGCTAAACCGGTGATACAGCCATAAGGAGACTCAATCCCACCCTCCTGGAAGTTGTTAATAAAGAATCTGAGAAATTACTCGAGGCATGTATCATCTTTCCCATTTCATATTCTCAGTGGGTAAGTCCTATTCAGGTTGTTCCTAAGAAGAGTGGTGTCACTATTATAAAAAATGAAAATGATGAGTTAGTTCCTGTGAGAGTACAAAACAGTTGGAGAGTGTGTATTGATTATTGGAAACTAAATCAATCCACTCATAAAGACCATTTCTCACTTACATTCATTGACCAGATGCTTGAGAGACTTGCAGGTAGGACACATTATCACTTCTTGGATGGTTTCTCTGGCTATTTTCAGGTTCCCATTATAGCAGAGGACTAGGAGAATACGACATTCACTTGCCCATTTGGTAACTTTTCTTAGCAAAGGATGCCATTTGGTCTTTGCAATTCTCTAGGTACCTTCCAGAGTTGCATGGTTATTATTTTCTCAGATTTCAATTAGACCTACATGGAGGTATTTATGGATGATTTTAAAGTTTATGGATCTTCATTTGATTAATGTCTAAGAAGTTAGGGAAAGGTATTGAATCGTTTAATTGAGAAAAATCTGGTGTTGAATATTGAACAGTGTCATTTCATGGTACAGCATGGCATTGCCTTAGGGAATGTAGTGTCAAAACATGGGATAGATGTTGATAGATCTAAGATAGACATTATTTTATCCTTACCCTATCCTTCATGTGTTCATGATGTTAGATCTTTCCTAGGGCATACATGATTTTATTGGCGCTTCATCAATGATTTTAGTAAGATTTCTCTTCCTATGTCACGATTACTTCAAAAGGATTCTGATTTTGTGTTTGATGATTCTTATAGGAACTCCTTTGATGAGCTAAAGAAGTGTCTGACCACTTCACCTATCATACAGCCCCCATGGTGTGATATTCCTTCTGAGCTTATGTGTGATGCCTCCAACTTCACTGTTGGATCTGTCTTATCTTAGCTGGTGGAGGGATGTTTACATGTGATCGCATATGAATCAAGGACACTGGATTCATCCCAATCAAACTACACAACCACAGAAAAGGAGTTTCTTGCTGTCATATTTTCTTTAGATAAATTCTGTTTATATTTATTGTGATCTAAAGTAGTTGTTTTTTCTGACCATATAGCTCTGTGGTACCTCTTGAATAATCCAGAAGCAAAGCCCAGGATGATCTGATGGGTTCTCCTTCTTCAAGAATTTGATATTGACATAAAGGAAAAAAAATGGGTCAGAAAACTTGGTGGCGGACAACATTATTAGGCTTACTAACACACTAGAGGATGACACCTTGGACTATGTACCACTTCAGAACACTTTCCCCGATGAGCATCTTTATTCCATCACAGGTACTCATCCTTGTTATGCAGATTTAGTTAACTACCTTGTTTCCTCTGAAATCCCTGCAAATTTAAAGAATCATTAAATCCAAAAATTAAAAAGTGAGTCTAGGTTTTATGTGTGGGATGATCCTTACCTCTGGCACATGTGTAGTGACCAAGTCATTAGGAGGTGTGTTACCGATCATGAGTTTGAGTATATTTTTTATTTCTGTCATACACTTGCTTGTGGTGGACACATAGGACCCCAACAGACAGCTATGAATGTTTTAGAATCTGGATTATATTGGCCTAGCTTATTCCATGATGCCCATGTGTTTTTTATGTCATCCTCTTGTTGCCAACACACTGGGAACATTTCTAGGAGACATCAGATGCCCCAACAACCTATACTATTCTGTGAGATTTTTTATGTATGGGGCATCGACTTTATGGGTCTTTTTCCTAGTCCATTTGGATTTTTGTATATTTTGGTTGCTGTTGATTATGTGAGTAAATGGGTGGAGGCCAAGGCCACAAGGAATGACGATTCTCATGTTGTAGGGGATTTTGTCAACACCCAAATTTTCTACAGGTTTGTAGTACCAAAGCCCATCATCAGTGACCAAGGGACACACTTTTTCAATAGGAATTTTTGTTCCCTCCTTCAGAATTATGGGGTGACACACAAAACATCAACACCATACCACCCCCAAACAAATGGCCAGGATGAGGTTTCAAATTGTGAGCTGAAACAAATATTAGAGAAAACCATGCAACCAAATAGGAAGGATTGGAGAAAGCACTTAGATGATGCATTTTGGCCTTATAAGACAGAATACAAGACACCCATTTGTATGTCCCCATTTCGGATTGTTTTCGGGAAAGCATGTCATCTCCCAGTGGAAGTTGAGCATCATGCATATTGGGCTATAAGGAATTGCAACATGGATTTGGCCCAAGTTGGAATTCAAAGGAAGTTGCAAATTTAAGAGCTTTAAGAGATTTGAATGTCATCATATGAGAACTCAAGGCTCTATAAGGAAATATCAAAAGAAGCTCATGAAAAAATGATCCATCAATGGGAGTTTCATGTTGGAGAGAAAGCCCTTCTCTATAGTTCACGACACAAGATGATGCTTGGTAAGTTGCATTCCAGATGGTTATGCCCTTATGTTGTGACTAATGTTTTTCCTTATGGCGCAGTAGAGATAACACAAGAGGACACTGGAAGGAGCTTTACAATCAATGGGAAACGTTTGAAGAGATGCATTGGGGGTCTTCCTACTAATGCAGTGGATTTTATCACACTGCATGACCCCATCATCACTTGAGCACATCAGGTTGTTCGTAACCCATTCACTTTTATATTATTTTTCCTATTTAAAATTATGAATTTCATGTGCATATATCATCTCATGGGTTCAAATTGAGGACAATTCAATATTTTAAGTGTGGGGGAGGGAACCTTTTAGTTTAGTAATTTCAATTTTTTTCGGATAAAAAAAACCAAAACAATTGTGTGTTTTTTCAATTTTTGTGTGTTTATTTTTAAATTTTATTAGTGTTTTTGAATTTTTTGAGCTGAAATGATTCTCATCACAATTTTGAAATGCATATCAGTGAGTGAAACAATTTATCCGATGAAACTATGCTTAAATTAATAATGAAAATGACTTTGTTTCAAGTTTAAATATTTATTAATTTCAAGAAAAGTACACCGAATTTTGAATCGCATGCACCATCTCACTGTCTTTATTTTTTAAATCATTTTCCTGTGAGGCTTCTAAACCATTATTTTCATATTATTTACATTCACCTCACTTATTGAGAGAACCAAACCGTGCTTTATTTAACCAGAATTTGATTTATTCCTATCAAAACTTGAGGGTTTGAGGTACATATGTTTAAATGATTGAGGCATTTGTTTCGTATTAAATCCCCTAAGTCAAAGAATAATTTTTTATAATGGCCTACCTTGAACATTTAATCTTTTTAGCGCTTAGAATCCACGCACATCCTGTTAGGTTAGCCACATTATAAGCCAATTTTCCCTATCCAACCAACTCTTGAAGTGAAATTGCATAATCTAGTTGAGCCTAAGTGTGGGGGAAGCAATGTTGTGTTGTGCTACCACATTCTGTGATACTTTGGGTGGAAAATTATATTCTTAAGAAATGTGTTTTCTGCTGAAGGAAGTCATTATATTGAAATCTTTGCCTTTTTTGGAGCTTTCATGACAAGTGAAGTTGTTCCTTTTCTGAGGCTTCTAATTGAGGTGGAAAGCTGTGCCTATCTAGAGCTTTCAAGAAAAGCATGTTTGAGAAGATTGACATTTTTTATGCTGAAATAATGAATGGTGTAAACATTTCATGACTTTTCATGATGATGGAGCTGAATTGATACTATGGGGATTGAGGAGAATACCGTATTTAATTTAAAATTAGATTAATGCAATTTTGCTTCAAAAAGAGTCAAGCACTCCCCATTCAGCCTCAGAATTTTTCACATCTAAATCCTACCAACGGAAAGCCACAAAACAACACTGAAAATTATTCATGATAAACATATGTCCTTGACTCACATCATGTGGAGATTTAGGAATTTATCAAGCATATGGTTACCCTTGTATGATTTTGTATGAGAAAGATATTGCAAAAAAAATTGATATTTGAGTGATGAGAGAAAATTCAGGCGAGGTAAGTGTTTTGTGCATGGGAGGATAAATGAAGTGGAAATATATTGAATGATATTAAAAGGGAACTTGAAATATGGTTTTTTATGAGGAAAGATATCTTTTTATTCTTGGTGCAGAATTGATGGATCCCAATGATATGTGTTTTAAAATTGGTTTTGATTTGATATTGATGTTTACTTGACTTGAAGTTTTTCCCAGGCGTGCAAAAGGGTAAGTGTGGGGGAGTTGATAAAACACTATTTTGTGAAATATTTTATTGATAATAAATGATATAATTTCCTCACATTGTGTTAAATATTTTTATTTATAAAATATTTGTGATTTGATCATTCACTTGAAAATTTGGTTAAAATTCCAGTTTTACCCTTTATAGTGCACTGTAGTATTTCGATGATAAATATTCTTACATTTATTATATTAATTTTAAATTTTGAAAAAGTGTTTCTAACGTAATTTTCTACAAATTTAATTCAGGACACTAGAGCTAAAGAGTGCATTTGGATGGTGTAAATCGGCCATTAATCCAATTGAGGGATGGACTCGGCAGAATAGAAATGGGTTCTGTATTTGGTCCATAGAATTTCCATAAATACTTGGATGGAGACCAAATTTTGATTAATTCTCGAGGACATGATTTGGCACAAATCATCCTTCTGGAAGGCCGGTCAATTCAAGCTTTTTTGAGGTCATCTATGAGGTGCCCCTTGGAATAAAATATTTGGCCGAGTTTTTCATTTCACACTTAAAAAGTTATGTAACCCTAGCCCTCACAAACTCTATTTAAAGGGTGTTTTAACTTTTTGGGAGGGATGGTAGAGGATTTTGGAAGGTGCTTCCAAAAGGGTGTCTTTTGAGGGCCCCTCACAACTCTTGGATGAAGTAAGCCTTTGTGCAGACCTCTATTTCAAAAAGGCTCTCCTCTCCCACCTCTTCTTTGTATTTCTTTCATTTCATATTTGTTTCTTGATTTTTTCTTCAAATAATCTTTTGTGTTATTTCCTTTTCTTCTTTTATTAATCTTATTAATTGGGTTGGAATCAATAGTGTAGAAAAGATTGGGTTCTTCCCTTTCAATCCTTTGCTTATGCAAAACGTTTCCAGGATGACTACACCGCCCATGGAAAAGTAGTTCTTTTTAGCAATCGATCAACATCTATCATTATTAATTTAATTATTTTGAATAATTTAGATACTATAATTCACCTAATATGATCCATGAATTGTGCTTTTAAATCTTAAGAAGCTAAGAAAGAAATTGAACAATTAACACAAAACACACGAAGTCAGAAATTGTCTAAATTGTGAGAGCGTGATCTTAATCGGTAATACAAGACCATAAGGGATAAATTTGTAGAGTTCAAATACAATCCCTAAAAACAATAAATCCTCATTTACAGAATGGATATGTGCTCTAATTAACCACTTATCTTAGTCTAACCATATAACAACTATCAAAGCAGGGTGCTGCGATTGCGTGTTCCGAAGCTAGCCTAGGGTTTAAGTAATTTCATCTTTGTGGTTAAGTTAACTCTCGTAGGGTTATAGGGATAACAAATTAGGGGATCATAATTAAGTGGATTTTTATTTAAATGATAATGATTAATATGTTAATGAAGAGGTATAGTTAGATCGATTACTCCTTTTAAAATATTTTCTAAAAAAACATCTTTTTGTTGTGTCATTTTAATCGAACTTCATTTTAAAAGTAAAAACAAAAAAAAATACAATATTCTTCCAATGGACATCTTATAGATTTATAAACTATAAACAAACTCCCCCAATCCTTTAAATTAGTGTTTTTATTCTCTTTTATTTTATTTTTATAATACCTCTAAAAATTGTTTTAATTCACTTCCTCCTTTGGAAGACGACTTTGGTCAGCCACTCTGCTCCACCTAAGTACCCAAAAATCACACTAATAATTTGAGGGCCCCCACGAAAGTGCTTTTTCAAAATGGAACCATTTTCGGGGAGGCATGTAATTATTTCAACCAATTAGAAGTATTTATTTTTTTTTTGCATTTTATTTTCATCCACCCTTCTTTCTTCCTTTATTACCCAATCTGATTTTTTTCTTCTTCTTTTATTTTATTCTACTTATTTTTGGACCATCAACTGAAACTTCTAATTTTTATTTTACTATGGTCCACTTTCCTTATTCTCATCTTTCATTTATTTATGACACTAAGTAATCCCAAAGATATCTTAGATCTTGACCCTGAGATTAAACATAGCCTTAGGGCTCGAATCAGACATTCTCAATCTACGGGAAGTTTCAACATTCAACCAGTTGGAGAATTACTCCAATATCAGAACTTTGAAATTGGAAGCAATTAAATATCAACCATAAAACAAGAACCAATGTCAGACAATAATAGAAATGAACTTAACAGAACCATTTGAGAATTGGCTGCACCTAATATTAACTATCAACCAAATTGTATTGCATACCCAAATCTTGAATCAGACTATGAATTGAAATCTGGATTAATCTATCTTCTTCCAAAATTTCATGGCCTCTCTGGCGAGGATCCCAATAAATATTTGAAAACATTTAATGTGGTTTTCTCAACCCTAAAACCAAGAAATTTATCTGAAGATCAAATAAAACTTAGAGCATTCCTATTCTCACATGATAGAGCTACAAAATATTGGATGTATTAATTACAACCTGAAGATGTAACATGTTGGAATGAATTCAAACTTCTTTTCATTCAAAGATTTTTTCCAGCATCAAGGACAACATCCATTCGAAAGGAGATTTCAGGGATCAAACAAGCCCAAAGAGAGTCAATGTATGAGTACTGGGAGTAATTCAAGAAGATGTGCGCAAGCTGTCCGCATCACCAAATCAGTGAGAAACTCCTCATCCAATAATTCTACGAAGGACTCAAACCCATGGGGAGGAGCATGGTGGATGCCGCAGCTGGAGGAGCAGTGGTGGACATGAAACCAGTAGCTACACATGCGTTGATCGAAAATATAGCCCAAAACTCCCAACAATTTGGTGATAGAGGTACACCACATGTTAGGGGAGTACATCAGGTAAGTCCTTCATCTCCTGAAATTCATTTGATTGATAACATGTTGGAAGAATTAACCACTATGGTGAGGAAAAATTCTTTGGCACAAAAGACATCTCTACCCCCTCCTTCAAGGCCTTGTGGTATTTTCACCGAGACAAGCCACTGAACTGACTGTTGCCCAAAACTCTAAGAGACAGAAGATTGTGCAGCAGTGTTCCCTGGGAGACCATATCATCAACAACAAGAACAACCACATCTCCAAAAGATGTTTTATCCAACATACAACCAACGGTGGAAGGATCAATGGGCATGAGGTATAGCTCTAGGCAACAACAAATCCCCCCTTTTCAACTAAACTTCAAGCAGCCTCCACCTTACCAAGAGGGTTTCCAACAACCCCAAAGGAGATTCGAAGCTCAAACATCAATGAGTCCACAACAACAGAATCTCCAACACAAGGTAGAATCTAAAAATGATGATCTTTTAAAGAAAATTGTTCTTAATCAACAGAATGAGATGATGAGTCAACGTTCGGAGATGAGAGAATTGAAGACACAAATGAGCCAGATTTCCACCGCCCTCATTGAACTTGTGAGTAATAATTATGGAAATCTACCTTCCCAACCAACTCTAAATACAAAGGGGAATGTTAGTGCCATCACATTGAGAAGTGGGAAGAAAATGAACGATACATATGTACCTACCAATCCACCAGGATTCACCTATAATCCAGAGAAGATACATGCCATACCAACTGATGATCAATCCAAGGAGAAAGATAAAGGTAAGAAAAATATTGATGATGTTTTTCCTAACCCCCTTATTTTTCCAAACAAGGTTTTTCAAACCAAGAAGATGGCTGAAGAAGCAATGAAAAAGAGGGTTTTGGACACACTCAAGCGTTTGGAGATCAGCATTCCTCTACTTGATGCCATCAAACAAATCCCAAGGTCTGACAAATTCTTAAATGAACTCTGCACCAATCGAAGAGGGCTCAAGGGAAATGAGAGGATCAATATTGAAAGGAATGTGTCAACACTCATTACACCAAATCTAGTAATGCTAAAAAAGTTCAAGGATCCCAGGACATTCACCATCCCATGTACCATAGGGGAGTTGCACTTCTCTGATGCTCTTTGTGATTTAGAAGCTTCAATAAATGTGATGCCTCACTCTGTATTCTCTTCCTCACAGGTTGGTGAGTTGTAGCCAACAAGAGTTGTGGTGTAGTTGGATAATAGAGCTAAAGCATATCAAGCGGGAGTCCTTGAGGATGTACTTGTCCGGGTAAGAGACATTATCATTCCAGCATACTTCTATGTGCCTAACATGGAGGATGATCTGGTAAGTTCTCATGCCCCCATTATCTTAGGAAGTCCCTTCCTCAAAACTGAAAAAAAATATCATAAATGTCAATGAGCGTATGCTTTACATGGAGTTTGGCGATGAATTTGTGGTATTTAATGTCATAGAATCCATGAAGTACCCCTCAGAGGACCATTCTTCTTTTGTTATCTCCCATTTTGAACCACCAAATTAAAACTCTATAGAATTGTATTGTCCTATGCTTAGGGAGATTATGAGTATTGGTTAGAGTTTGATGTCTAAGAGTACTTCCACACCTGTTTATAAGGAACAATACTCTCTAATATTTGATTTTGAGATGGTGTCATATTCTGATTTTGATCATGTGAACTCTGATTATGACATGGATGATGAGTATTCTGATGGATTTCATGATTTATTCTCTGATTTGATGATTTATATTCTGATAGTGATGCTCTTTGTGCACATATTTTAGTTTCTTCTATGTCTCCATCCTTACACCACCCCCTACACTGGAACTCAAGCCATTTCCGCCAAATCTGAAATACTCATACTTGTTGAGTGGTGAGAAATTACCTGTTATCATTACTAACAATATCACTTTTGAACATGAAGAAAAACTTTTGAATATTTTGAGGGAGAACATCAGGGAAATCGGGTGGACCATGGCTGACATATCAGGTATTAGCCCCTCCATTTCCATGCATAGGATTCTCTTGGAGGATGGGGATAAACTGGTGAGACAACCACAAAGGAGACTCAATCCCACCCTCCTAGATGTTTTTAAAAAAGAAGTTGAGAAATTGATCGAGGTAGGTATAATCATTCCCATTTCAGATTCTCAGTGGGTATGTCCTATTTCAGTTGTTCCTAAGAAGAGTGGTGTCACTATTATAAAAAATTCAAATGATGAGTCAGTTCTTATGAGAGTACAAAACAGTTGGCGAGTGTGTATTGATTATTGGAAACTAAATCAATCCACCCGTAAGGACTATTTCCCACTTCCATTAATTGACCAGATGCTTGAGAGACTTTCAAAAAAGACACATTATTACTTCTTGCATGGTTTATCTGGCTATTTTCAGGTTCCCAATGCAGTAGAGGACTAGGAGAAGACAACATTCACCAGCCCATTTGGTACCTTTGCTTACCGAAGGATGCCATTTGGACTTTGAAATTCCCCAGGTACCTTCCAGAGATGCATGGTGAGTATTTTCCCAGATTTCATTGAGACCTGCATGGAGTTACTTATAAATGATTTTACAGTTAATGGGTCTTTATTTTATGAATGTCTAAGTAGTTTGGGAATGGTATTGAATCGTTGTATTGAGAAGAATCTGGTCCTGATCTTTGAAAAGTGTCATTTCATGGTAGAGCAAGGCATTGTCTTAGGGCATGTAGTGTCAAAACATGGGATAGAGGTTGATAGATCTAAGATAGAAATTATTTTATCCTTACCCTATCCTTTATGTGTGCATGATGTTAGATCTTTCCTAGGCCATGTGGGATTTTATTGGCGCTTCATCAATGATTTTATTAAGATTGCTCTTCCTATGCCACGATTACTTCAAAAGGATTCTGATTTTGTGTTTGATGATTCTTGCAGGACTTCCTTTGATGAGCTAAAGATGTTTGTGACCACTCCACCTATCATACAGCCCCCACGGTGGGATATTCCTTTTGAGCTTATGTGTGATGCCTCCAACTTCACGGTTGGAGTTGTCTTATCTCAGAGGGTGGAAGGATGTTCACATGTGATAGCCTATGCATCAAGGACACTGGATTCAGCCCAATAAAAATACACAACCACAGAAAAGGAGTTTCTTGCTGTCATATTTTCTTTAGATAAATTCTTTTCAAATATAATGGACTCTAAAGCAGTTGTTTTTTCTGACCATGCAGCTCTGAGGTACATCTTGGAGAAGCCAGATGCAAAGCCCAGGCTGATCCGGTGGATGCTCCTTCTTCAAGAATTTGATATTGAGATAAAGGACAAAAAGGTGTTAGAAAACTTGGTGGCAGACCACATGAGTAGGATTACTCACACACTAGAGGATGACACCTTGGACCTTGTACCACTTCGGGACACTTTCTTCGATGAGCATCTTTATTCCATCTCAGGTACGCATCCTTGGTATGCAGATTTAGTTAACTACCCTGTTGCCTCTAAAATTCCTGCAAATTTAAAGAAGAATCAAGTCCAAAAATTAAAAATCGATTCTAGGTTTTATGTGTGGGATGATCCTTACCTCCGTCGCATGTGTAGTGACCAATTCAATATGAGGTGTGTTCCCGATCATGAGTTTGAGTCTGTTTTTCATTTCTATCATACACTTTTGTGGTGGACACTTTGGATCCAACGGACAGCTAGGAATGTTTTAGACTCTTGATTATATTGGCCTAGCTTATTATATGATGCCCATGTGTTTTGTAAGTCATGCTCTCATTGCAAACACACTGGGAACATTTCTAGGAGACATCAGATGCCCCCAAAAACCTAGACTATTCGGTGATATTTTTGATGTATGGGGCATCGATATTATGGGTCCTTTTCCTAGTTCATTTGTATTTTTGTATATTTTGGTTGCTGTTGATTATGTTAGTAAATGGGTGGAGTCCAAGGCAACCAGGACTGACGATTCTAATGTTGTAGTGGATTTTTTCAAGACTCAAATTCTCTGTAGGTATGGAGTACCAAATTCCATCATCAGTGACCAAGGGACACACTTTTGCAATAGGAATTTTTCTTCCCTCCTTCGGAAGTATGGGGTGACACACAAAATATCAACAGCATACCACCCCTAAAAAATGGCCAGGATGAGGTTTCAAATCATGAGTTGAAACAAATTTTAGAGAAAACCGTGATTCCAAATAGGAAGGATTGGACCAAGCGCTTGGATGATGCATTGTGGGCTTATAGGACAGCATACAACAGACCCATTGGTAAGTTCCCATTACGGATTGTTTTTGGGAAAGCATGTCATCTCCCAGTGGAAGTCGGGCAACGATCATATTGGGCTATAAATAAATGCAACATGGATTTGGCCCAAGTTGGAATTTAAAGGAAGTTGCAAATTCAAGAGCTTGAGGAGATTCTATTGTCATCATATGAGAACTCAAGGCTCTACAAGGAAAGATCAAAAGCATCTCATGAAAAAATGATCCAAAAAATGGAGTTTCATGTTGGAGAGAAAGTCCTTCTCTATAGTTCACGACTCAAAATGATGCCTGGTAAGTTGCGCTCTAGATGGTGAGGTCCTTATGTTGTGACTAATGTTTTTCCTTATGGTGCAGTGGAGATCACACAAGAGGTCACTAGAAAGATATTTACAGTCAATGGGAATTGTTTAAAGAGATACATTGAGGGTCTTCCTACTAATGCAGTGGATTTTATCACACTGCATGACCCCATCATCACATGAGAACATCAGGTTGTTCCTAACCCTTTCACTTTTATATTATTTGTCCTATATAAAAATTCTGCATTTCATGTGCATATATCATCTCTTGGGTTCACATTGAGGACAATGCAATATTTTATGTGTTGGGGAGGGAACCTTTTAGTTTAGTAATTTCAATTTTTTTCCCCGAATTAAAAAAAACAAACAAAAAAATTGTGTGTTTTTAAAATTTTGTGTGTTTATTTTTCAATTTTCTTTGTTTTTTTGAAATTTTTGAGCTGAAATGATTTTCATCACAATTTTGAAATTCATATCAATGAGTGAAACAATTTATTTCTTGAAACTAAGCTTAAATGAATGCTGAAAATGACTTTGTTTGAAGTTCAAATATTTAGTAATTTAATGAAAAGTACACCGAATTTTGAATCCCATACACCATCTCACTGTCTTTATATTTGAAATCACTTTCCTTTGAGGCTTCTGAACCATTATCTTCATATTCTTTACATTCACCTCACTTATTGGGAGAACCAAACCATGCTTGATTTAACCAGAATTTGATTTATTCCTGTCAAAACTTGAGGGTTTGAGGTACTTATGTTTAAATGATTGAGGCATTTGTTTAGTATTAAAGCCCCTACTTCAAAGAATCATTTTTTATAATGGCCTACCTTGAACATTTAATCTTTTTTTTGCCCTTATAATCCATACACATCCTGTTAGGTTAGCCACATTACTAGCCAATTTTCCCTATCCAACCAACTCTTGAAGTGAAATTGCATAATCTAGTTGAGCTTAAGTATGGGGGAAGCTATGTTGTGTTGTTCTACCTCATTCTGTGATACTTTGGGTGGAAATTTAAATTCTAAAGAGATATGTTTGCTACTAAAGGAAGTCATTATATTCAAAGCATTGCCTTTTCTGGAGCTTTCATGACAAGTGAAGTTCTGCCTTTTCTGGAGCTTCTAATTAAGGTGGAAAGATGTGCCTATCAGGAGCTTTCAAGAAAATCATGTTTGAGAAGATTGACATTTTTGATGCTGAAATGATGAATGGTGTAAACGTTTCATGAATTTTCATGATGATGGAGATGAATTGATACTATGGGGATTGAGGAGAAGACCATATTTATGTGAAAATTAGATTAATGAAATTTTTCTTCATAAAGAGTCATTCCCTCCACATTCAGCCTCAGAATTTTTCACATCTAAATCCTACCAACCGAAAGCCACAGAACAACCCTAAAAAGTCCTCATAATAAACATATTTCCTTAACTCACATCGGGTGGTGATGTAGGAATTTATCAAGCCTATGGTGACCCTTGTATGAGTTTGTATGAGAAAGACATTCCAAAAAATTGATATTTGAGTGATGAGTGAAAATTCAAGCGAGGTAAGTGTTTTGTGCATGGGAGGATAAATGAAGTGGAAATATATTTAATGATATTAATAGATAACATGAGATAAGGATTTTTATGAGGCATGATATCTTTTGATTCTGGGTGCGGAATTGATGGATCCCAATGATATGTGTTTTAAAAATGGTTTTGATTTGATGTTGATGTTTACTTGACATGAGGTTTTCCCACGGAGTGCAAAAGGGTAATTGTGGGGGAGTTGATAAAACACTATTTTGTTGAATATTTTATTGATAATAAATGATATAATTTCCTCACATTGTGTTAAATATGTTTATTTATAAAATATTTGGGATTTGATCATTCACTAGAAAATTTGGTGAAAATTCTAGTTTTACCCTTTATAGTGCACTGTAGTATTTTGAAGATAAATATTTATGTATTTATTATTTTGATTTGAAATATTGTAACAGTGTTCCTAACTTAATTTTATACAACTTTTATTCAGTACACTAGAGATAAAGAGTGCATTTGGATGGATTAAATGGGCCATTAATCCAATGGTGGGCTGGACTCGGCAGAATAGACATGGGTTCTGTATTTGGGCCCTATCATCTTTATCTAGGCTTGGATTGAGCCCAAATGATGAGGAACCCTCGGGGACATAATTTGGCACAAATAAGTCTCCTGGAAGGCCGGTCAATTCACACGTTTTGGAGGTCAACTATGCAGCGCAACTTGGAATAAAATATTTGTCCGAGTTTTTCATTTCACACTTAAAAAGTTATGCAACCCGAGCCCTCAAAAACTATATTTAAAGGTGTTTTTAACTCTTTTGGAGGGCCGGTAGAGTATTTGGGATGGTGTGGCCTAAAGGGTGTCTCTTGGGAGCCCCTCACAACTCCTGTAATAAGTAAGACATTGTGCAAACCTCTCTTCCAAAAAGGCTCTCCTCTCCCACCTCTTCTTTTTATTTCTTTCATTTCATGTTTGTTTCTTGAATTTTTCACCAAATAATATTCTTTGTTCTTTACTTTTATTCTTCTATTAATCTTCTTAATTGGGTTGGAATCAATAGTGGAAAACCTTTCCATGATGACTACACCGCCCATGGAAGAGTAGTTCTTTTTAGTAATCGATCGACCTCTATCCTTATTAATTTAAGTATTTTGAATAATTTAGCTACTATAATTAAATTAATATGATCCATGAATTGTGTTTTTAAATTGTAAAAACTAACAAGCAATTGAACAATTAACACAGAACACGTGAGGTTGGGAATTGTGTAAATTGTGAGAGTGTGATCTTAATCGGTAATACAAAACCATACAAGATAAATTTGTAGAGTTCAAATATAATCCCTAAACACATTTCATACTCATTTACGGAATGAATATTTGCCCTAATTAACCACTGACCATAATATATCCTTAGAAAAAAATCAAAGCAGGGTGCTGCGATTGCGTGTTCCAAAGCTAGCCTAGGGTTTAAGTAATTTCATCTTTGTGGTTAAGTTAACTCTCATAGGGTTCGAGGGATAACAAATTAAGGGATCATAATTAAGTGGATATTGATTTAAATGATAGTTATTAATAAGTTAATGAAGAGGTATAGTTAGATCAATTACTCCTTTTAAAATATTTTCTAAAAAAAACATCTTTTTGTTGTGTCATTTTAATAGAACTTCATTTCAAAACAAAAAACAATAAAAAATACAATCTTCTTCCAGCAAACTTTTCTAGATATATAAAATATAAACAAACACCCCCATCCTTTCATATATTGTATTTATTCTCTTTTATTTTATTTCTCAAATACCTCTAAAATTGTTTTAATTCACTTCCACCTTTCAGATATGACCTTGGTCAGCCACTCTGCTGCACCCAATTACCCTAAAATGACACTAATCATTTGATGGCACCCACGACATCACTCTTTTAGTCTCTCTACTAAACCTGAGTGGCCTCTGGTGCAAGAACTCATGCAACGGTCAAGAGGAATGCATCGTCTCCTGCGGGGGCTAGTGGCATTGTTGTCCCAATGGGGAGTGGTACCACTGGTGCCTCTGCTGGAAAATGGCCCTGCACCAAGGCCTCGTTTCTCGGAGGGATATCTGTGCGTACAATTATCAGGACTCTACCTGGTCATCCATGGGGAGGAATCCTAAATGAAACATATGTTTCACGGTCAAAAGATTATACCTGGTGAGCTGACATGGTTTATATGACTTAAAGAAAACTTTTGAAAACACACACACAATTAGTATTTTCGAACACTGAGTCAAAAATCAGAAGTCGGGGTCCTGGTGTATAGATATGTCGGTCGCCACACCAACACTGGACTCACTAAACTGAGAACCACACCCACTACTCTTAAGAATATTGATTTATAGAAAACAAATATCTGAGTCCAATTTTCAATGGTAGAACCGACATTTATGATACCAATTTGTCACGTCCTGTCCCCCAAGGCTCGTGTCGTCAGTACCCCAAGCCCGCCTTCCATAGGCCAGGGGCTGGTGACTAGAACCAAAGTCATAATTCCCTAAAACTGGGAAGGAATTTCCTTTATAACCTATAAAGACACACTTTAGATATAATCATGAGTAAACAGAAAAACCAATAAGAGAGTATAGTATGCAAAAAGGGGCCAGAATACAAGCCCTATTGGAGAGTACAAGAAACTGAATGTACAAGTGAAACTGAGGAAAATAGGAAAAACAGCCACTGGGTCATCCTCTGAGGTTCTTACATGAAGTGTAGGTACAGATCACCTCCTCAACCATTGGGTCCATCCATCTCAACTACGTATTGAAACGTCGTATGGTCCACCTCAGGTATCTGTCTAGTCCTGGTACTCTCATCCTCAATCAGCGTTGTCCGTCGTCTACATCCAACACAACGATGTGCGAGCATACCTGTGCAGGCGTCAGTATAACGATACTTAGTAGGGACCTCGAGACCCTCAAGGTCTCACAAAAACTGAAAAGGAAAAAAATAATGTTTGAAAATAGAATATAACCAAACATAAGTGTATGACCATACATATACCAATGTTATCAAATAATCCATCTCAATCATGAGGAAAAACGAAAAGTTACTAACTCAGCTCAATTGATATTTTATTCACATTATCGAAACCACAAATTCTAGAGAAATCCTCCTCTGTCGAGCACAGAGGGCCTGCCAGGACACCAAGGCACATTCCACTAACCTTGGACTACTGATGTACTTCTCTTGTAAAGTACCGTGGGTATGCTGCGTCACAAAGGCACTCCCCACCGTGGGTCTACCGCCACAACCAGGGGATCCCACTAATATCCTACATAGGCACTCTTCCTATCGAGTACCACAAGTCTACCACCTCAACTAGGCACTCCTCCACTGTGTTTCTTCCACGACTCTAAGGCACTCACCACCAGGCTAGTCGAGTCACTCTGAGTCAATCGGTCAGCAGTCGTTAAGTCTCAGCCAGCTACTAGGTCTCCGCACTCTACTCGCTCATCACCGGAAGGACTCGCTCCACGAGCTAATGTTCAAAACTCCAACTGCCATGAATTCCCATGAAGAAGTATCTCAATGGTATTCTAGGTCATAGAGGTCTCAACGCAACAGACGCTGTGTCAATCTGACGCCCGGTCTGTGAGTTATTAGCCTTTTAATCCTGGGGGCCCGGTTGGATTCGTTCGCGATCCAACCTGACCGTATCTCAACTATACCCCAAAATATACTGGGGTATACTCAAAGGGACTATCATTCTTCAATATTACCATGGCCACTGACGGTTTGTCAAACGGACGCCTGGTGCCAAAGATATGGCCAAAAGAAAGTAAAGGATCGTAGGGGGCCCGGGTCTGGCCTGACCCGACCCAACCCAGTTTGGGTCGACCAAATCTAGGTCGACCCAGCCTTAATCGTTGGGTCTGGCCAGGCCCGTTAGGTGGTGAAACCCATTATTTTCAGTCTGGACCACTGGGCGTAGCCCAGCATGCCACGAGGGGTCACAGAGGCCCTCGAGAGCGCGGATCGGTCGCAAGGACGCGGACCGGCCGTGGGTCGGCATGAGGGCGGTTCGGCCCAGAAGGCGCCACATGGGAGGCTCGGCCTGAAGGGAACCGTGATTGTGCAGCTTGGATTAGAGTGTTCCGTGAGGGGCCGACTCAGCGCCGCTCGACCCGAGGTAGGGGCGACGCACGGACGGCTGAGCCATGAGGTGTGCAGGGTGCACGGAGGCCGTCTTGGCTGGGACATGTTAGGGCGCTGTTCAGCTGGGGGCTCGAGAATTCTGCTCGGTCGGACCCCAGATGGTCTGGGAGACGTGGGCATCCGAGAGGGGATGGGCGACCAAGAGGCGCTGCGGATCCGCATGGGGCGGCGGAGCCGATTCGGCCGGCGAACGAGGTGGTCGGGGCTGGTTTGGTCGGTTTGGTTGGGTGGTGGGCACGGTCAGGGCAGCATAGCCGAGGAGCAGCGCGACCGAGGCTTATTCGGCCGGGGTGCGGCACGTCTCAGATGGGTTTGGCCGGGGGAAGGCATGGTTGGTGGTCAGCGTGGGTCACAGAGACGACGGGTAGCGCGGCCATTGCCTTCGTCACTTTCTTCGTCTCATCGCCTCATCGCCATACCGAAGAACATCGCAAATAAGAATGGAGGAGGGGTCAGGACCTGTTGTTTTGGCCCGCACCCTCCTCATTTAGGGTGTACCAAGAGGTTCAAACTTTCTTTAATTTCAAATAATTACCATGAGGAATATAGAAGAATAAGAGTCTATCAATAGCCCACATCATCCCACAAAAACAATTCCCAACCGGCAAGGAAAATAATCCCCATTGATTCTTTATTTTAGAAGGGGAGAATTAAAGGAATAATATCATATAAAAATAAAACCCCTACCTTGTTAATAGTTGTTTGATGTTGGCACAAGAAGGCGGATGTCAATCCGTTGTAGACGAACACATCCAACGTCGGTTGCCTCTACAAGGTGCTTCTAAGGAAGATGTTTAAGACGCTCCTCGACGGCGTTCTTCTTGGAGGAAGTTCTTCATTGGAGATATTTCTCCCAATGTTCATCCTCTCCCCCAATTCCTCCCAAAAAATTCCATCCAATGATGAAAGATTATAAAATCCTATAAAATAATTGGCATAATATTCAAATAAGTTAATCAATTAATTGGAAGCATTGGCTCAAATAATTCATGAATAGGATTTGGAATAATTAATTTTGGGGAGTTGGCACACTTAATAAGGGAGGTGGTGGAACCCTTAATTGGGTAGAGGACGTTAAGAGAATATCCCTCATTTATGAGTTGGTTGAGTGGTTTCCCTCATTTAATTGGGGGGTTTAGTCCTGGGTGGCCCCCACACTATAACCTCTCGTGGGAGGTTAGGTTCGGGTGGGACACACCACCGTAACCTCTCATAGGAGGTCATGAACGGGTGGTCCCCACACTTCATCTCCCACAAGGAGGTTTAGTTCTGGTGGTCCCCACAACCAACATCCATATGGTGGAAGAAAAAAATAAAATAAAGTGTATTTCGTTTGATTTTATTATTTTCCACGAAAAACCCAAAAACTAACTTTTATTCTCGACACACTGCCATCGAGGTGAATGTCTCCTTAAGAGAATACCAGTGCTATGAGTTCAACAGTGGCCTCAAATTTCAATTCCGAGCATCAGTTCAAAAGTTATAAAAACCCAATCGAACATTCTCAGAACGTTGCCAAACCAAACATTAGAAATTGATTTTGGGCACTCCAGGTCTCAGAATAATGTGCCCTAAATTTTCGCGGACTCATAAAATTATCATTTATTTAAAAAAAATTACATGGAAAATCCAAGTCTTTACAAAAACTGTATTATGAAGGATATGCAGGGATATGGTAGGGGGAACTATGATATTCTCAAATAAAATTATTCATTTAATTTTTATTATAATTTATGTAAAATCTGTGTATATATCTAGTTTTCCAATACTTGTAAACTATTTTTTCATTGGGAATGTGATTAATTATATACAAAGTCAATGTTATAAAGCAACATTCGACATTGGAATTCTGGTGTGGGTTATTTTTAGTTGGTATCTAATAATGTTTAGTAGAAATGATGGGAACTATATTTAAGAGAAAATAGAATAGGGAACATAAAACTATGGAGAAATTTAGGAATATTCTTCCATGTAACTAAGTATATGTTTCATATGAGTATATTTAATGGTTTTTAGGTACTATAACTAGTTAATAGTTGTAAAGTTCATTATATGTTTAATGTCATAGATTACATTTTTGATGTTTTATGTAGTGATATTTTAGTAAAATTAATTATATTTTGTTAGACATTATTTTAACTGAACACTTTGGTTCAGTATGTGTATAGTGAAATGTTTATTTTTTGAAAGATGGTTTTTACTTTTTGAAAATAATTCTAAATTTACTGATAAACATTAGGGTTTGTATGATGTTTAATGATGAGGTAATTATGGGTTATCAAAATTTTGGAACATATGTTTTATTATATAGATAACCATGGGATCAAATATTTATTTCGTTATTAAGTGGTTAATGTTATTTGAGAGAAGATGGCTATATTTTTTTGGAATATTATATGATTAAGATAAACATAATATTAGTAGATATGATGGGTTTTAGTTATGTAATAATGAAATTATTTTCTTTTTCATGAAAATATGATTTTAATGTGACATTTTTGTTATTTAGTTTATTCATGGAACTGATTTTCATAGATTCGAAATTACATGATTAGGGAATTATATATATATTTTTATGTATATGATTTCTTGAGTAACTAATGCTGATTAATTATAAATGCTAAATATATCTCCTATGAAAATGTAATAAAATCAATTGTAAATATTTTTTAGACATCTAAATTGCTTTAAATTGTTTTGATGTTATTTACCATTATTTATTTAATTAAATAAAAAATTTTGATCTTTGGGAAATAATTTTTAGGCATTATAGATTAATGTGGAATTTATTTATGAAAATGTTTATTATTTTTTGGAATTGAATTATGTTGTTCTACACATTTTGGTTTTTTTAATATCAAATTATCATAGGAATATATTATAATCCTTTTGAGGATTATGTGATCCATTCGAATATTATTTTTTGGATCATATGTGTATAATTAATTTCTAAAACTCATAGTATAGATAAAAATAGGAGATTATTGTTGAAATTTATTAAAGGATGACATTTTACATGTCACGAAATTATATTTCCTTATCTTAAAAGTATAAATATAAATGGAATTCCATAAATCTAGGAAAATGGGATTGAACAAAAAATATCATGTTACCATCATTTCTAATGTATTAATGATCTTTTCGCATCTCATTGTTTTGTGGTTTTTTAGTCGCTACATTTATCATCATCATTCACTATCTTATGGTGTTTGTGTGGTTATCTACGGTCTAGGAGTCACAACCTGAGGTAGATTCTATCATTCCTCTGGGATTTGGATGATGGTGATTATGGTGTTTTTTACACTATTATGAATTTTCAAGACAGATGATGGAAAATTTCATGCCATGGAGGTGTATGTTTTGTTGTTCTCTGTACACGGTGGATGTTAATACGGTTTTCTCTCATCGACTTTGTTGGAGACGTTAACATCGATGGAGTATCGGTTGCTCTGTGAAGGAATGATGCACTCATGGGTGGTGGTTTCAATATTGAATTTTGTAACTTGATTTCCTATCGTTTTTGAATTTTTTAGTCATGGAATTGTGATTTGATTCAGTCTATGTTGTGTTTTGTAATGGTTCCCATTCCTCATAAAATTGGCTTTTATTAAAAAAAGAGTTGTAAGGATCATGATTCACTATCTTATGAAACAAATTATACAACTCTATATAATAATTTGTAAATTCAATTTTCTTCCAGGTATATGTTTTCAATTTCCAACAATTCTCTTATATTTATAATCCAAATTATTTTTTTTTCATATTTCCTTCATATTTCCCTTTCCGACATTTTTAGAGGATATTTTTTAACCCTTTTTATGATGTATTTTTTCCACAATGGAATTGTTAAATATCAAACCATTGATTACGGAGAACATTTATAAATTATTAGGATGTTATTTATTAAATGGTTGTAGAATATAACACCACTATATTTTAACTAAACACAATGTTCCATAACATATACAATGTGGAACAGTGAGCTTAATCAAATCACAATATATAATTATTTAATGATGACCATTATAACCGTTCCATTGAATTGGATGGTATAAATATGATATGAATATTACCATATATATAATGGTCATACTCATTTCAATTAATTTATTAATTCATAGGAAAAAATACCTCAATTTTTAGTTATGTCATTTTTTTTTAAAAATAATTTATCCTTCAAAAAAAATTATTGATTTTTTGGAGAAAATAGTAAAATTAATTTATTGTAATTTCAGAAAATATATTTTATAAAATAGAATAGTTTTTTTAATCATTATATATTTATTATCACTAGGTGAATTTTTTGGAAATTTCTGCATAGGCAGATTTTTTAGTTAATAATAAAAAGACTATTTCTATAAAACAACCATTTAATTTCATTTAAATATATGATTATGATTTTAATTTGATATAAAAGTAACCCATAAAATATTTTTCTACATATAATATAATTAATTTCATTTTAATACCCACTGTACTTGATTTTTGTCTTAGGTCATTTTTTGTCTTAAAAGAAAATTTTTCTAAAAAATTGTGGTTTACATGCTTTTTGGGTATTAATATAAAATTAAATTATTCCACCTGTATGAAATGAATATTGAAAAAATTATTAAATTTTGATGTAAATTTTTTTTAAATAGGTCCCTTTTATTTTTGGTCATAATAAATTGTAACCATGGATAATTTTATCACCTCTATAAGGTTAAAACGAGAAATATTAGGTTCATTTTTTGGGGTAAGAGCTTAAAATCGCCCAACAAATTCATAATTCAATGGGATGAGTTTTGTACATCCATTATCATGTAAATAGGAAAAATATTTTAACCTTATTCCTTTTTTCCTTTTATAAGGACATAACTAATATTTTAGTGGGGAAACAAACAAAATATCACATTCTTTGTTTGATAAAATTTAATATTTCATCCATATTAATAAAATATCTTTGGAATGATAAAAAAATTTAATTTTATAAGATAATATTTTTATTACAATGTTTTTTCAATGTCAATATATAATATAGTTACCTAAAATTATTACACATCACTAATGCAACAAGTGTATAAGCGATTACAAATTAAAGTAAATATGTTTTAATGTATTAAATTTAATCTGGTTTGTATATTATACGGTCTTCAATTATTTTTATGGATATAAATTGAAGTTAATAATCTTTTAAAAAATCTATAATTGGATTCCATTAATTTTTTAAGAATTAAAAGATAACTTTTTTCGAATGGTCAGGATAAATCGTGGTTTTTTGAACTATATAATATTTTATGATATTATGAAAACATAATTATGAAATATAAATTTATGAACCATATATAAAAAATTAATTTTTAAAATATAATAAAAATATCATAAAAAAATAAATATAAATATATAAATTACAATTTATTTCATGATAAATAGTAAAATCATTTTTAGTGGCAATGTTGTTCTTGCACAACATGATAAAGATCTATTTTCATTCCCTAATGATAATAATTGATAATAAATAGTCTTTTTATAAAATGGTTAGTCAAGAATATGTATAAATTAAATTTTTTTTTGATATTTTAAGAAATTGATGATATATATAATGAATTATATCGAAATTCTTTTGTAGTTCTTGCCCATGGCAAGAAAAGTAAGAATAAAATATTAAATATGATGCCCTGATATGAATGACAATATATATTCCATATGGATGAATTTAAATGAAAAAATGTATAATATTGTGTAAATATTTTATTATCAACATTTAAATATATTATAATTTTCTAAAATAATAACAGTACAATTACACAACATATTTGAAAATAGAAAAACAATTAAATAAATAATTTTAACAATATTAAAAATTACAATATTTATATGAGTTTGGATATCTCAAAATTTCTATAAATATTTTAGAAAGATAATTTATGATCAAATATTATATTTTAAATCATGGTATTGTTCATGATGTTTTTAAATTCATGTATTGCGAATGGCGAGAAAAAGTCATCAAATTGTATTTATTATTTAAATATTATTTTTAAATAATTTTAAAATAATGTAAATGTATATCTGGACTCATATAGATAATAAATTGTCATTATTATCATTATTTGTCCTTATCCGTTCCACTTTTAATTATTATAATTACCGTTATGAACATTCAAGATGGAAAAAATGTGACACACTACTGATTTTTACCAATAAAAAGATACTCACTTCAAGATTTTCGACACAAAACATATTTAGATTTTATCAAAAAAATTATAAAATATTACCACTCTAAACATTTATTACCATGTCCCAATGCACCTTTATAATAATTAATATCTCCCACAATTTCCCTAAGATCAATCTAAAGGATGCATCATAAAGTTTAAGGGAAGGGTTTTAAAACAATATCTGTAAGAGTTAGGCAATATCATTTATTAATTGAAAATATTATGTCATGATTATATGTGAATTGAATATTTATTAAAATATTTTTTACGTCCTCTATTTTTTGGGGTTTTAATGTTGTTTACATAATTAATTCCTGAATTAATTATCATATAAAAATATATTATCATTATATGTGTTTTCATAGTCTTAATCACATTTTCTATATACTTGATTCATAACATGCACCCCTATTTCATTGTATGGAGTAGATGCTACCATGTGAATTAATTTTGACATATTACTTAATGTAACTCATTGTATTTATATATTTTTATCATAATATTCCGTTCAATGACTTTTAATATGACTGTTGTCAATGTAGTAAAGTACTTATGTTACAATCAGCTTTATTTTTGAGAATTTTTTTTATTCAAAGTCTATTTGGAAAAAACACATGCCCTTATTTTCCTATAATAAATCACTTTTCTTTTATCTTTTTATTATTTTATTTGAAATGTATATTTTCCATTTCCATCAAAATTTATTGATTAAATATGAAAGAATTTATTTTATGTCACTCTAATTTTTTCCTTCTTTTCTATCTGAAATTCTTTTATTCAATATCAATGGTTTATAATATGTGTTTAAGAATGTTATAACATAAACATAAATGATTAAAAAAATTATTTTATATTATAATTGAATTTCTTTTAATTTTTTTTAAAATAAAATATATTAATGTTTTTTTCCTGGGTTACTTTTGACTCACTTTAGTAATGATTGATATGAATGTTTATTTTTAACATTTACGACATGAATCGAATTTCCCACCAGCATGACCAATAATTAATTTTATGATTCCATTATAATTTTAAGATGTTATTTTTAATGAAATGCATTTTTAAAATATTTTTTTGGGTTTTATGTTTTTTAAAGGTGTTCCATTATTTTAATACAATAGGGATTTGTTGTGAGAATAAACTACTTATTATTTCAATGGATGGTTTATGAATAGTATTATTGTCTAAAGTATTAAAATTCCAAATGAAATTTATTCTAGTATGGAATTTTATTGGTTTTTAAGGCATGTTAATAATTTTTTACTATTTATTCCTATGATGAAAGTTGTGGGATTTGATTATGATGAATGATGAATTGGTAGGTTTTTTGTAGAAAACTAGTTTGATTACATTATTTAAATGGGTTTTTGATGTATTTGTTCACTTATTATAAATTTACTTTGAGAAAGGCCCCAACGGTATGGTTAATAGATCATGGAATAAGGCCTTGATTGTATGTTTTATATGTATGACACTATTAATTCCATAATTATGAAATCATTTATTGATATCCATATGATTATTTGAATAGTTATGATATCCGTGGATAACATTCATGATCATGTGATTATTTATATGGAATTATTTGATTATCATTTATTCATGCTATATAATTATTCATGATCCAGTTATTATTTAAATAGAATGTGTTTTCAGTTATTTACATATTCATGTCGATTATTCGTTATTTATCCCATGTTATCTTCCAATTCATGTATACACATACTGATCATTTGAGATTATAAGTTCTTTATTTTCACTTCGTTCGGATTCAAGGAAGCATAATATGAATTATATGAAAGTCTATTCTATGAGGAATAATTATATTCTCCATTAAAATACTTCATGGTATATTTTATTTTAAAATGAATGTAAAATCCTAATTTGTATTTAGTTTACAAATAATACTAAATAATTAGGTCCTTCAGGATGGGATTTATTTTATATAGTTACAATTTAATACTATTACCACTATCGTTGGTAAACTGTTGTTGGGGTCTTTATAATAACTCTAGCTCCATAGTGATTATGGATAAGAACATCAATACTATACGTAAAATCCCATCAGACTAAATTAGAAATATTTTTTTTGTGGAATAAAATCATTAATATAAAATTTTTCTCATATAATCTTCATTATATATCAAGGAATAGAAATCATATTCCACGATATATATGTGTATAAAAATGATCAATAAGAGGATATATATATTTAATAAATAATCAACATTAATTCAAGAACCTACATATGAAATTTACAAAAATAACAAATAATATATTATAAATATTTAGCTACACCACTCCTTCCATGGTTATAAATAAAAATTATATATAATTTAACTACATAATAGAATCCATATGAAAACAATTCAAAACTATAGGTTACAACTTTTAGATGAATTAAAATAAATAGATACTCATTTTGTTACAATATAATATACATTCATTATAAGGAATTATCAATTATCAATCTAGAACAATATAGAATATTATTTCTTAAATTAAAGGATACAATAATAATTATAATATTATATATCATAAAATATCTTGTGTGACATTGAAATGATCAATTTGTAATTAAATATTCCAAAAAGAACACCTCATGTTGACAACCCAATCATCTGAAATAGTTATATCTTATTAAATTTACTAAATATAAAATTAAGCACAATTATAAAATCTTAAATATCCTATAAAAAATAAAGTAACCCTCTCCAAAAATATTTCGTATGCCCATATATATATATCTCTCTCTCAATCATGGATCTAATCATACAATACTACAATAATGAAATTTGAATCCTAATGAAATCTAAAAGTCAAAAAAAGAACTATTGTAACAAACATACAACTAAAAAATTATAGTTTTGGAAATAATTTATAAATAAGATCAATAAAAAAATATGATGTAAGAGATAAAATAATTAAAATAAAATTTAAATCCTCAATATATAAGAATTTGGAAAAAAAATTAGATAATAAAAAAGGAATGTAATATGGGGAAATATGAATGAGGAGGAAGTGGTAGTTTTAAACAAATCCAATTTGTCAACATATCATCCATTTAAACAAATATATTATAATACCAACCCAATCTGATAATGCTAGTCTCACTTCCTAAGACCAAGATACCACACCATGGTTTATATTTTTTCTCCTACCCAATCACAATCTCAACCACTCTCCAACCATAGATACAAATCTATATGAACCATTACTAATACTATTAGTTTTTACATACAAATAATTTAGGATAAAATATATGTTTCTTTTAAAAAAATTATAATATTATTTGATGTGAATATTTATATTTCTATCACTCATGATAAATACATTATGTTTCAACGAATTCAACCTCATAATTGATGTTTATGTGTCATTTACTAACATATATATGTCTTCGGTATAAATGCAGGATAATGTGATTCCAATTTTATTGTAGTATAAAAATTGATTAACATTATTGAAAAAAATTATAAATAATCCATGAAAAATACCCAATCAATTCAAAAATGCTGAAAATCATAACTAATGAGATATATACATGGTGATATATTTATAAGAATGCACAACTAACATCCCTATAAATCATAAAAATCAGAATAGTGTTCCACATTTAATTCAGAAAATAAATCATATTTACATATTATTTAGTAATAAAATATCTATTAATATGGTATTTTTATACATGTATCGATGAAGCTGATATAATTGCAAGATGATATAATTAAAATAATTAAACATTATTACTAAAAACAGTATAATTAATATATAATTTATCTTTAAATTTAACATATAAAAGAATCATTTTTATATCTAAAAAATACTTATTTATATTTTACTAATTTCATTGAAATACATGAGAAGTAAAAAAAACCCATAGAGGCTCTAGATCACCAACCTTATTAGTCCACTATTTTTTTCATCAGTCACTGGAAAACAAAAAATGATTCCTCTTGAATGTTACAGACCAAAATCAATGAAAATATTATAATAGAAAGAAGAAAAAAATAGAAAAATATCCATAAATTGTTTAACCTAACCAAAAAACATTGAAATTTCTTATAGATTAAAATTAATTTATATCTAAGACATTTAACCAAAAACATATACACATGAAAGAAAACCAAAAAATTTATTTTATTCCTTCTTTTAGAGATTTCTATATGGATGATATACTATTATTTTATCTTAGATGGATTTCATCAACTTCCAATGAAAACTGTCTTGAAATCACTAATCCAAAGAATGGATAACAAAAGGACAGTAGGATAAGAGGAACGATCAAATGATCTGGTGATTTTGTCTCAAGACAATAATCCAAATAGACTATAAAATATATAAGATTTTCATTGAACATGTGAATGAAAGATGATAAGGCAATGTGAGGTTGTTCCTTTTATTGACTGACATAAATTAGTTAAACCCATATAAGTATTGATATATAAAATGCCAAAGTGTTAAATTATTTTTTAAATTTAATAAAAAATTATCCCTATGAATATATGAAATAGTATTTCTCTCCACCACCAATTCTATAACCCACTATAAATCTAGTGAATTATGAAAAATATTCTAGCGGTACTGCTATAGGAACACCCTAACTAGTTTCCTAATATGGTACCAAATGGAACACTACAATATACTTAGTTGACTCTAATAGACACTCATTAATTATCCCATTTTAATAAAATGTAAAACGTTACCCCACAATACATTAATAACATTCTAGTACGATAATATTAAACATTATATTAAGAAACTATAATTAATTAGTTGGACAAAAATCTAAATATTAAAATAGGTACTAATTTTGAACTATTAATTTTAAAAATTATATATTTTTTATTTTTAATTATTTAATAAATTAAATGGTTAATATAGTTAATAGTTAATTTATATGGTTTTCAAACGATACAAAATAAAAAAAACTTCAAATCATTTTAGCTCTTAAATTAACCTCTTAACCCAAATACATATAAAATGTCACTAATAAATTTCATTTAGGAGCCTATACTCAAAACAATATATTAAAATTATAATTCATATACTCTTGAAAAAACTATGAAAACCTTCCCACCATTTAATTTATTTATTTTATTTAAAAAACGTGGAATATTTTATATAAATAACAAATAATATAATGAGACAACTAAAAAATTGGAATAATAACTACAATATTAAATAATTAATATAGATATTATTTACCGTATATAATAGATATAATATTCTAATTATTGAAATTATAATTTCATATTTGTTTATAAAACAAGAGTAATATTATTGGTTATTATTAGTTTAATGATGATGATATTTTTATTTATAAATTATTATATAAGAAATAAAATTAAAGAAAAAAATACATGTGAATTAACAATATCATAAGAGTGATGTGAGTGATAAATTATTTTCTCATGATTTTATGTTTTTTTGTAGAAAAAAATCAAAATTATTTTCTATCCGGTATTTTAATGTGAGGAGAAACACGAAGAAAGTACTTGTAATTTAACATAATATTTTAAATAGTTGAATATTTTTTCATCTTGAGGTGTTCAATTCAAATATTATATATGGGGTTTTTTTAAAAACGGAGATAATATGAATAAAAATGAAAATGTATGAGTGGAAAATTATGTACGATGAAATGTCATGGAATTTTATGATGGTATTTTCTATGATATTTGGATATTTAATCGATATTCAGTATAATTGAAGGAAATAATATATTGTATTGCTGGTGATTTTGAAACCATTAAATTTCACAATCGTCATATACCATGCATTCAAAGAATAATAAATCTATGATGAAGGAAAATATTTCAGAATTAAATTTGAAAAATATGTATTTTATAGATATAATTATAAAAATTATATTAGAGTGAAAATATTGAAGATGTGGATCATGAAACCACATCCTAGTAAATATTTGACTGTTTTTTAAAATAATAAAGAAATAAATATATATCGAATATTTCCATGAATCATTAGAGGAATTTATTGGGCATTTGAACAATAAATTAAATGATCATAACATTCTATATTCTTTGAAAAAAAATAATTCATGTTATATACTTATCTTACTCATTGTTAACAATATTAGGGACTATAATAGTGTATTTTTATCGATGAATATAGTATATTTTGGATACCCATTATGGTTTAAGATATAAAGGGGAATATTATGACATAGAAAAGATATGAAAAGATTATAATCATTGGTTTTTTTGTCTCAATATTTAATAAGAATATTAATCATATGAAATATTGGGTAGGATGGAACAATAAAAATTAAGGAAATAAATAACATGTGATGAATGATGGTTTCAAGGTACATTATGTTCAGTATATTTTCTTAATAAAGTTATTTGTGATCTTAATATAGGAATAAGATTATTAGGTTATTCAATGATATATAGAGATGAATTTCTATTTCATTTATATATTAATAATTTTTACATGGATTATATCATCGTATGCCAACTTTTGTAATCAACTTTTGAACCATGTTTTGAATTTTTATTTTATGAGATTACAACTGTTATTGATCCCATGACATGACACTAAATCATTAATAAAATTTTAATTAAAATAGTATGTTAGTGATATGGGAACAAAGAGTTCTAGTTTTATTTATATTCCTTGTATTTTACCATATATATTACAGGGTTAACCATATAAAATTCAAGTACATTTTAAATTGGAATATTTACTTATTTACTATGTTTGATTTAAAGAGTTTATTAGATTCAAGATTTATTATAAAATGGTATCATGTTTAAAAAAGTGGTAATTTATTAAAAAAATTAATGTACCCAAATTCAGTAGTAATTAAGGAATTTTATAATTTTATATCATTTAAAATGATTAAAATTACAGTTATATATCAAATTAGGTTGAAAATAATTACAAAAAAATCTAACTCCCCAATGATGAAGAATAAGGGACTCATAATATTCTCAAAATAAATATAACATATAATTTGGTAGAATATTTTCTTGAATGAAAAATAAAGTTTATGTATATTTTTTTAGATTTGATATATATATAACATATATATTGAGCATAAATTTCATTCTCTATATACTCAAATAAGTAAAGAAATATAAGGTTTTGGCATATAAAAAAGTGAAATATTTTGGAAATTAAGATGATTATTAAGAAGATAGAGAATTTGAAAATTGATATACTAATAGTATTTTAGTAGTAAAAAGATACATTTTAATGATATAAAAATTATTTTCTACATGATGAATAATTCATAAATATACTTTGGTACAAATATCCTCTATTTATTGATGTTAAAATTAATTATTAATGATAAAATATGGAAAATGTTATGTTTTAAAAAAAGATTTTTTCTGTTAGTAAGATGGAGATTTCATAGATCACATAATGTTTCTATTTTTATTGAATAGAATGAAATGAATGTATTTTAAAGAGGATTTAATTTCATAATAGTTGTTTTTTTGATATCTAAAAATGTTGCATCTTCAATGATAAATGGTATTCATAATATTGTGATAGAATCCCAAAAAATTAAAAATAACCAATTAATTTTTAACAATATATAGAATAATAGTCAAATTATTATAATAAATTAATACATTTATTAAAAATAAGTAATATTTAATAATATTATTTTCAACAAATAACGTCTATAATATAGACGTATTTCTCTAATTTAAAAATATATTATATAATATTAATCTAAATTTGAAGCATATAGAATAGTTTTTTTTTGCAACAACTAATAATAAATTTCATAATGGAAGAAAAAATTATAATATAAAAATAAATAGGTAAAATATGATAAATATTAATATATGATTCAAATAATAGAAATAATTATAGAGAGGTGATTTTTATATAAAAATTTTGAAAATAAAAATATGATATAGAAAATTCAAACAAGATATTAACGTAATAAAAACATACTAGTTGAGTTACCAATATTTATATTCATGTTTTCTTGTGAGACATCACATAAAAAATGTTTTATATATTTTTAACATTGAGTAATAAATGGATTAATTTGGAATTTATTTGTGGATGATTGTAAAATTACCCATCGATTTATTAAATTATATTTTTTATCAATATTGTTTGATTTATAAATTGATTTAGTATATAAGGGGTTGACAAGTACTGTTAATATTATATTTATTATTATATAAATTTTAATAATTGGATATTAGATGTACATAAAGGAGTTAATGGATTTTTTGAAGGATAAAATGAATAAAAATTTAATTTGACAATGTAGACAAAATTAAAATATTGTTTTGAACCCTATGCAATCTTGAGATACATTTTCTATTATATTTATAATTGGTAATTATAGTTTTACAAGAGTAATTTAAGGATATGGAATTTTAATATTATATTAGATTAGTTGATAATTAATAGTTAAAGTCATTTTTTATAATATATATTATGATTTCATAATAGCATGTTTTAAGTTTTTCGATAATGAATAATGTGATAAAAAAATTTCATAATTGAGATCTAATAATTTATAAAATAGAATATGTTAGAGTATAATATTATGTTAGGCTAAAATACTAATTTTCAAGGTTTATTGATATTTGACACAGTCTTAAATATGGAGTGTATTGTTTCATGTGTTGTCTAAAATATTAATTAATTATTATTTTTCAAATAAATAATATATAATGATATATTTGTAAAGCAATTTTGAGAGTTATTATACATTTTTAGTGGAAAACTTACAATTGAACATATTTTTCATGAAGAATATTCCTTCTAGATGGTATAATATTTAATATAATGATTTCTTAGAGATATTCTAAGAGATTTATATAATTATAGTTTGGATTTATATATGTATTACCCTTATGATTAGAATAAATTAAATATTAGTAAGATTTCAAATCAACTTTATTAGAATAAAAATTCTATTTTTTATAAAAAATTATTAATTATTATTAATTAATTAGAAATTATTTTTTAATGAATAATAAGATTAAATATGATTTGGAATAAAATAATATTGCTAATAATGATTTATTATTCAATTTATGAGAATTTTTTAAGAGAACCAATTTTAAAATCATAATATATATTTATTAAGAGAGACTGTATTTCCAAGATAATATGCTTAAAAATTAGATATCAGTGATTAAAAATATATATAAGAATATTTATATAATAAATTATTTTTACATATATAATATGAAATATTATAATAAAATCATTATGGCTATTAATATCAAGACAATTAATTCCTTATTTTTCATTATTAAAAGAAATGATTTTAAAGAGCCTGGATTTATATAATTTTATAGTGGTACAAAATTAAATATAGATATGAATAATAATTTGAATAACATTATAATATGTGTGACAGGATTTGTTCCATGTTTATTACCATACATTGTAGGATATAATCTTCCAAAAAAGGTTATAAAACTTGTGAAAATATTATGTATTTTTATTATTATTTTAATTTACATATGTGTTATCACATTTAGTAAGCATATAAAATTAAATTATTATGTTTAAAAGTAATTATATTTTGAAAATTTTAATAATAGGAATCATTGATTCAAAACCCCTTCTATGTTATTTATTTATATATTAAAACTATACTCGAATTAGTTTTAAGGACATAAGATTATACCTATGACTAAATGTATTCTTATAATCTTAATATCTATAATTTAAACAATCTAATTATGTTACTTATGTTTTTATTGACATGTTTTTGTGTATTATTTTGGGCCTTTCCGTTCATGAGTAAACAATTAAATAATTAACTATATAGTTTTTATGTGATTTTCCTACTTCATTTTTATGTTTGTGGAAAAATAATAGATTTTTATTTTTGAGTATATAATGTGTATGTTTTATGGAAATCATTACAAAAATACATGAAATCTAATTTATAATCACATGTACTATGTGTTTAGATGACATGAAAATTGGCCTGCTAGAGTTCATGTGCAATTTCATGCTCAAGTGGTTTGTGTCATGTAGAGAAGTTTACACACCATGTAAATTTTCCTTAGAGTGTTTTGTGGAGATAATTTAATTATTTGAATTTCCAAACATCAATACATTCTATATAATTGATAACAAAATTCAATAGGTGACATATCTTTTTAACCACCTATGTAGAGAAAATCAAAAAGGGATAGATGAATTAAAAACATCAAAAAAAGTTGTTTAGTCACAATGTAATTAATTATTCTAATAAAAAATAACCATTTAATTATTTTTTGAGATAATTGAAATAGGGGGACATGTTATCAATCTACTGATTTAACCCCCAATAAATATCATATGTTTTATATATTTTTTCTTACATTTCCTCTGGTTTTTATTATTCTCCTCTAATAATCAAAAATCAATAGTTATTGAGTTTTTATAAATCATTAATTTTATCCACCACATGGCCTTAAGAGTCTAAAAAGTTGAATTTTTGGGTTTTTATAAGATAAATATTTTATAGTAATAAAATAATTATTGGATATCAATTCTATCTTCTATTTTTCATTTATAATCACTACAATTACATAATTTTTTCCAATCCATGGGTTTTGTTTTATTGTAGTATGATTTTCATAATTGGTAAAATAATATAAATTGCAATAGTAGAATCTATAACCATTTGGTGAGACCTTGTCAGAAAATTATATTTTTAATATAAAAATGTATTTAAGAGTTAATTTTCAGACCACAAAGTATTCCCTTAATGAAAACAATCATCATTTTTTAACCAAGAATTCGAAACACATTTGAATCCTCATGATAATAAAATCATATTAATTATACAGTGTTCTAAATAATTTATTTATAATTTACCATAGTCAAAATTGAATCATTGAAATGTTATTTTATGTTCTTAATTTTTTGTTCTTTATATAAATTTCCTTTTTAATTGAGGTGTTTTCTATTTTTTTCAATCAATTCACATTCAACATTATAGGGATGGATAATTTTAATTTATAAATTTTACATCATATTATATGAATATTAATTTCATATGATAAAGATCCATTTCAATACAATATATGTCATGTGACATTTGAAACATAGATACATAATAAACATTAGTATAAGAGATATATATCATCTCACGGTTACTGTTTTCACAGAACTAACCAAACTGAGATATGTCATACTTAAAATCAATGATCATATCCTAGGGATGGGAAACAATAGAAAAGGAGTGATCATATGATTAGTAAGGGTAAATAAAGACAATATCAATGATTACATAAAAATTACATGAAAATAAGGATATGAGAACATAAGCATTGCATTTGGTAACCATACCCATCATATAATATATCATAATATTGAGTAATGGAAAAGTCCTTGGATGTTAATAAGAATGAATCATAAAAGAAAAAAAGTAAAATTATCCCTAAGATATTAACATTGGAAAAATAAATAATTATAGATAATATATATAAGAATAGAAAATCTTGTCCTTAGTAGACAAAACTCACTTCAAAAATTATCATTATTGATATGGTTCAAACCATATTCCATCGTATTATTCAATACAATATATTAGAGGGATATATAATAAATTTTGATTAGTTCAATTCCATTCCTAAATATCTCATGAGATATTCATCTTTATCCAATGTATTGTAGGGATATATAAGTATAAACCAACCCGTAAAATAATGAAAATCTTACAATTGTTTTACAAAACATTATAAATCATTCATCATTACGTAACTAATAGAAATGAAATGGGTTTCATTGAAATTTAAACAAATCATAGCCCATGTAAAAGAAATACATTCATAAACATTTACCCATATCACATCCCATTAAAAAGAAACAAGTTTCATAAACATTGTATTAATTCATTACATAAGTACCCGTGTATAAGAAATTTTTTTCCTAATGGTAATTTTATCATAATAATAAAAAAATAAAATGAAGTAATTGGTATGGTATCACTAAACTATATACTTATTAATGTTTACGTATCATCAATGGTTTTAATCCTAGATGATAATTTCTTTTCATGATTATTTGGACCATTTCTCAGGGAAAATACCATTTTCCAATTGAAATCTCTTATTTAAATTCTAAAATATCCCTAATAATATATACACTTTTTGAAAAGAATTGTTGAAAATTTTAAGGTAATAATCAAATAAATTACCATTCATGATATTGGGTAATATCATTATTTTCATATAAGTTAAAAGAAAACATTCCTTCCACACATTTTAAAAAATTTCAAAAATTTACACGGTTATAAAACAAATAGAATATTAATTTAATTTTTTTAAAAATTAAATATTGGTTATAAATGTATTAAAAAATATAAAATTTAAAATATTATTGTTTTTTTTAAATCATGGAAATGGAATAAAAAATATTTTCATCTAAAAAATGAAATATAATGGATTTTTCTTTATCAACGTTCATTCATATTTTTTAGTTTTTAGAGTGTAAAATTAAAAAATACGTAATTTATAAGAATAACTAGATAAAAATAAAATTTTTGAGTTTTTTTGAGAGATATGTCATGAAATTTTTACATCATAAAATTAATCATTAATTCCCCATTAAACAATGAGATTGGAACATAAAACCCTTGCATTGAATTTGTCTTTCATCAATAATTATACAACCCTTGTATATTAATATTTAATTTATTATATTTCCATACCAAAACGTTTTATATACTTATTGTTTAATATATTTCTCACTTATATCATATTAAAAACCATTTATTAATAATTACTTATTAAAACCATCATTTTTTTGTGTTACCTATTTAGTTTAACTTGGGAATTTTGGTTCTAAAAGATCTGATTAATGTATACTGATAAAGGATCCATCATCTACAAAACTTTTTATCATGATATAAATAAAATATAAATCTGTTATTTAAAGGTTTATTTAATCCATAAATGATAGTGATAGAAAAATAAATTACAATGTTCATGGAGACGGTTGGATATAGATATGCATGAAAACTATTTTCAATTGTCAATGGATTATAATAATTAAAGATAAATAATAATTAAACCTTCTAGAGACTTTTTTAGTTAAGATATATCATATATATTAATTTAATATATACTTATTCCCATTGAAGTAAAACATAGATTAGAAAATCACATCTCTTCATGAAGGTGGTAGTCCAAACATACACATGAGATATGTTATCATTTTCCAATGGATTAGAAGGTAAGAAGGTTGATGTGGTATTATAATTACATAAGAATAATTTATTCTTTATTTTAATATATTAACATTAACACAATAATAATAACATACATTAAGGATGTTGATGTAATATTTATTTTATCCCTACAAAGAGGTGGGGGTCCACATGTACGCATGAGTGATACTTTCACATATCATTTGATGGAATTGACCATAGATAGTGGTGGTATCATAATAATAATCATAACAAAATTTATTTATATTCATGATAATGAATTATATATATTATGAAGAATAAAAAAATAGAGGATGTATTTTTATGGCCCACCTTCACCAAGATGAGGGAAGGGATAATACATTTCCAGACCCTTCCTTCCTTAAGTTGAATGAGAGAAAATGATCCTTGAGACCCACCTTCAACAGGCCCCAGAGTGGCGACTAGCACCAAGTCTTTAGAATCAGACATAATATGGAAGGCATTACTCTTAATATTTTCTAGGAATCTGAGATAAAATTGTAAATCACAAATAACAAAAAAACTGGAAATAAAATTAATTCCAAAACAAACCATTCCAATATGCGTGTTCCAATAATAAGTTCCATAAGTACAAGGAAAACTTCAAAGGGAAGTACCAAAGTAAAGAAAAACAATATCAACAACTGTCCCAACATCCACACTGTTATAGTCTAGTACATTTCCTAAACTGGTCTTGGAAACCTGAAAACAATTTTATATACATAGAGTGAGTATACATGTATAATCAGTTGGGAAAACCAAAAGATCTTGTTCAAAAGTTGGGGAGGCAATATAATGCCTCTTCAGAAAAAGGATATAACCATATAACCTATAAAGAAAAATATCCTCCCAATCCTCACAAAGGTACACTCACTAAATAACGCATGTCAGGTAAATTAATATTAATAACACATTGATATTTGCGTACCCTACACCAGTTTACCATTGATTATTGAAGACATCCTACACGTCAGACCTCCTCCTCCATTTTCACTACTATCTCACTACCACCCCAACAACAACCTTTTGGGCCACCATAACCACACATACCACCGGCCGACACCTAGGAAACCACAACCACACACATCCCCACCCAGGGACACCTGGTCCACAATAACTACTGCCACACCCAAAGACACATAGGATAGAACAAAAACCACAACACTTGAAGACACCTCGACATCCTAATGAAGATACATGGGAAACAAACTCCCTGCACACTCATGTGCCAACCCTCAAAACTACCCTACCATTAAATCATGGGCTAAAATAGACGTCAGGACAACGCCACATACCCAAAGTGTCTTCAGATACTTGGGAAATGGATCATAAAAGGGAGATAATAACCAGCTACTCATATGAGTGTTGGGAAAAAAACCTCCCCCATGAAATGGGTGTGTTTAGAACGATGTTCTCAACTTGGGTGGGGCGTGAATAAAAAACATAATATCTAAATTAGACATATAGTTAATAAATAAATCATGTAAAACTATGGGTTTAAAAACCATCCTAAACACAAACACCCTTATTAGTATTCATTCATAAAAAACACAACAACCACAACCATGTCACAACTCATTCTCGGAAAAAAAATCCCCATTGAACCCATTCTTGTAATCACATTCAAGTAGTTCCATTTAAATAATTATTCACTACCAGTCAACTAATAGGCATAGCCACAAGCTAAGGAAGGGAAAATAGGCAAACATCAAATTAAGCATTCAAACGTGTTTCTCTTATTAACTCACAACAATAAAAAGAATTCGTGAGACCCCTAATAGTATTGGAACCAAACCAATCCTCAATATACAGCCCCCCACAACCCTAAATCAAAAAATTAACAAATTCCCAACAGGGGATCCCATCCCCATCACTGTCAGCTCACAAGAAGGAAGAAAATAAACCATACACATCACCAAAATAGAGAAAGGGAGTTTTCATATTTAAAGACACTATTCCTTTAACTCTGTCATTATTTTTGGTTAACTAGGTTAACCACACAATGGTTATTATTCATTGGTCATCCATTTAATAAACTGAGTTTATGTGACTAAATAGATTTCATGATACATCCTTTAAATCACAGATTTATCCAGAAAATAGAGGTTCATTAGTGCGCAATAAGGTACCACCAATTACCATGATTTTCAATTGACATAATCCCATACAATTCCAAAAATATAAGAAAGGGTAAAAGAGTACAACAATATTATCAAACACACCGCTTAATTCATTAAAACCTATTTATTATCTTCATAATGGTTTGGTTTCATCAATCCCCATAGGAACATTATCATACCCACCCCACATGATACACTTAAAAGAGAGAATAAGGAAAACAAGTACTTGGATAATCAATGATCGATGTTTTTATCAACGTGCCAAAAACATGGGATGTGTGACATGCAAGGGAAGAACTCTGAGGATTACAAGAGTTAGTAGGAAAGGCCCCAACATAGGCACACCACTAGCCCTAGGAACATTGGCTCCAACCACACCAAGGAAATAAAAAGAGACTAGCCATGAAGAAGAAATAAAATGTTTCTTTAAAATGTGAGATCCGTGAGTTACGGGGTATGAAATCATAAGTGGATTTAAATAAAAATATTTGTTTCACCACACGGTTGGACGTTTACACATGATAAAATTAAATTTCATTAAATAATTCTCATCAGAGAGGTGGCTATAATTGTTGTGAGTTAGAGGGTTTCAATAAAATAGAGGAAAAAGCATACATAAATGGAAAGTATGGTAAAAAGGGCATGAAACCAATGAAAAATAATCATATATTGGTAAGTCAAGGGTCTCCCTTATCTTGGGGGATTTTTAAAATCATTTATGTGCATTAACTGGCTTTAAAAGGGGTATTAAAACAATTTTACGTGAAAACATACATTGCGTGAGAACAACTGGAAAAAAAGATAAGTGTGGGACACTGTTTATTGAGACATTATAACAGTTCCACTCTTTCGGTGTGCGACCACGATAGTCCTAGCATGAATGGTCCCACCATCACAGTGCAACTTTTACTGGTGCCACCGTCATGGTTCCACCTTGAATGGTGCCACAGTCCTGGTGCCACTATCAAGCTGCCTCCATGACCAATGCCACTGTCACGCTGCCACCGTCACTGGTGCCACCGTTTTAGTGGAACTTTGTTTTTTTCAATCTCTTTAATGAGTCACTTTCCAGGCCATTACACCAAATACCTCCCAAACTATTCTCACACTTGATAATCGATACTAGACCAAAAGAAAAGAGTGAGGTCTGAACAACCACCTCGAAAGATACCTCTCAAGAGTAAACCTCCTCAATATCTAAGAAAACATCTTCCTCATCAATATTCTGAAAAACCATTGATACATTGTCACTCCTCTCCCCCCAAAGTAACCACACAAACGTGTAAAAGACATTCCATCCACTCATAGGGATTAGGGAATCCCTTCTTCCATTTCAAGATACTATCTACATTGGGAGGCAGTAACTCACCCGCACATGTTTAACCGCATCCACATTAATGCATCTTGATTAGGGAGCAGGCCCTCCACTCCTTACATTCAAGACTATTCACACACATCTTGCGATCAGGGGAAATAATCAATCTCATAGTTAATAAGGTAAATCACTACTTTACAGCCTATAACAAAACATAATAGAACAAAACTCAAAACAACTCTGAGTACTAGGTGTACAATGTGCCTCCCATTCCTAGATACTCCCCATGAAACCACTATGCCTTTATGACTCACGAACAAAGGGAATGGTTCATCCAAAAAGCACATTATTCTTATGGTCCTCAATACCTACTAGTATTTCTAAGGACGTCCCGTCATCCTCGATATAAAACTCCCCCAGTTGAGGATGTGTGAATTATCGTGTAGATACCGATGAAACTGAGACACATGGATGATGTGTGCACCCTCAGTATAGGTGGTGGTAGCTCCATCAGATAAGCCACTTAGCCAACACTCCGCAACACCTCAAAGGGTCTAAAAAACCTGGGAGAAATAATTCTTCCCTTCTTGAACCTCCATATATGCGGAACCTTCTCCATCATTCACTACATAACCTCCAGGCCAAGAACAACTTCTTAACTGACCTCTTTCCATCACACGATTGGGAGACATGGCCTCCCATACAAGGCTTTGAATAGATCCATGCCAATGGTAGAGTGATTGACATTGTTGTATGAATACTCTACCAGAGACATGTTTTTTACCCACGATCCCCCAAATTCCAAAACACATTCCCATAGAATATCCCCAACATCTAGATGGTCTGATATGTCTTCCCATCTATCTGGGGTGGAAACTAATGTTGAGGCATAGCTGGGTGCCAAATTCATGTAGAATTCCTTTCTAAACCCACAAGGTAAACTCGGTATCTCGATACAATACTATGATCGTTGGAACTCCATGAAACCACACCACGTCGTCCACGTACCTCTCTGTTATGGAATATAAAACAATTGAATCCCTGATTGGTAGGATGTTAGATGATTTTGTAAGCTGGTCCACCTCAACCGATATATAATCAGAAGCCCCTTGAAATATGGGTAGTCCTATGATGAAATCTATTTAGATGTCATCCCATTTCTACTTAGGGACATCTAAATGTTGTAACAGATCTCGTGGGACACGATGTTCAGCCTTCACCTGCTTACACATGAGGCTGTTTGTCGCAAGCTTTTCCACTTCCTGCTTCACCCTGAGCTACCAAAACTGACCCCTCACACACAGGTACATCTTATATACTCCTAGGTGTACCGCCATGGTTATGTTGTGGAACTCACCAAGAACTCTCTTGATAATTTCCACCATGCCAATCAATATTCCATGAAACAACATCTGATTCTTCCCATCTTCAGACCTTCCTCCCAAAGCATCACCCTGGTTATCACAATCACGCATCACTTCTGCCTCTAAGTCCCCCCATACAGAATCATGCACCTGCTGAAGCAGAGAGGACTGCAATATCATCTGAAATAGATAGCCTCTTCTATCCTCAACCCTTTCATCTAGGTGTTGGGAAACCAACTCCTACATCACCATCCAAGCATCTGTCGATCCTAAAAACACATCCTTCAATGACTTCATGCTCAAGGCATCAACCACCACATTCTCTTTTCCTGAGGTTTAGTAACATTCAACTTTGTAGTCTTAATGATAATCCATACACCTCTCTTTCCACAAGTTCAGCTCCCACTCGGAGAAGATATATCTCAATCTTTTGTCATCCATGAAGACCACAATGCATTCCCCAATGAGGTAATGCCTCCACAAATTTAATGAGAACACGAACACTTCATGATCTATATTGTGGGTGGTATAGTTTTTCTCATGGGGATGCAACTTCCTAGACCCATAAGAGATCACCCACTTCTGTTTCATCATCACACACCCCAAGCCTTGGCCTAAAGCATCATAGAACAACACAAACATCAGCCCTTTTTCTAGAAACCTCAGTACTGGGGCACTAACAGACTTCTCCATCAGATAACTGAAGGCTTCCTCACACTTCTCACTCAATACAGAATCCTTGTATTTGTTGGTCAAGGTTGTGAATGGGGCTACAACTTGACAGAAGTTGGGAACAAATCTCTTATTGTAACCCGCTAGACCCAAGAAACTAACAACCTCTTCCATGTTCTTGGGTGTTGCGTAAGAAAAAACCTCATCAAACATTGATGTGTCCACTTCTATTCCATTCTCAGCCAACACTTGTCCAAGGAATTGCACTTCACATGTCCAAAACGTACACCTGGATGACCTCTTGTAGATCTGGTGCCATTGAAGGACCTCTAAAATAATTCTCAGATTCTCCGCATGATCCTCCTATGATCTTGAATAGAAGACTATGTCATAGGTGAACACAATGACGAACCGATTCAAAAACTCATGAAAATTGAGTTCATGAATCCCATGAACACAACATATTTTCTTGTATCACCAAACGACATGGTTACGAACTCAAAGATCCCATACCTGCACCTGAAAATAGTCTTCGGGGAATCAATGTCTTTCACCATTAACACGTGATACCAAGACCCCAAATATATCTTATATAACCATCCTGATCCCCTTAACTAGTCAAAGAGGTCATCCATCCACGAAATAGGGTAACAGTTCTTAATAGTTACCTGATTTAGTCACCAGTAGTCTATGCACAGCCTAAGGAAATCATATACATTCTTCGTGAATAAGACCTGAGCACTCCATCAAGACACGCTTGGTCGAACAAAACCCTTCTTCATCAGATCATCAATCTAAATCCGAAACTCCTGCAACTCAGAAGTCTCCAACCAATAAGGTGTATCAAAATCGGTCGGGCACCAGGTTCTAAGTCTATCCTGAACTCAGCGTCATGTCGATGGGGTCGAGTCACATCCTATTCAGTAAAAACATTCAGTAACTCTCTGAAAACTCCCAGAACATCCATCATCTCAGCATCCACTGACTCAACCGATAGCTCAACTAACAAGGAAAGGTGGGGCTCCACTAGTCAGCTACCCTCTTGGCAACCCCACTCACCGAAAAAATATACAAGCTAGCTACCCACATTTAAAAACATGACCCTTATTAGAAAGTAGTCAATAATGTTACACACATAGAACATCTATTCGATGCCCAAAATGATATAATATGACTACATTTTCAGGAAAATAAGATCCCCAAAAGGATTGATGTGGCCCTAACATCAATCTGCAACCCTGAAAAACATATAACCAGTTGCTCCGACGTACAACTGGTGTACTCAAAACTAGGGGAATGGGAAATTTCTCTTTCCAAACCCGAAGCATGGGATTGACTGGGTGAAACAAAGGAGTGAAATTCTCCTGAATCAGACATGTCACAGGAAAGAGTGATAAAAAATCTGATTATACCTCAAACGTCATTTGGCCCTACTGGAACTACTGACTCTGCAGTGTGGATCTGCCAATACCCAGCTCCTCTACCCCTCGGATGGCAGCCACATCCCCACCTACACAATGGTAAAGGCCCCTGAGGAGATCCCTGAGGCCGATCTCCCCCTGCAATATCTTCTCTCGGAGGGGCATGAGCTCGATGTTCCTCATGCTTCTGTTGAAATGGCATGGCTGGAAACAACTACTACTGAGGTGGATGCTGAACCTTCCCACACCCATTGTACTACACCAGGTCTGGGAATTGATTCGAGAGGTTCTCATTATGGCCACATGTAAATAATCTCAGTCATTATCCCATAATTAAGGGGCGAGGACCAAGAGATAGAAGCTGGAATTGATGGGCCTAATCCCCACTGATCGAAACCTGGATGGCCCTGATGCTGGAGGCCTACTACCGAAGGCCTTCCTCTTTAAGTAGCCCAACTGGATCCCCTCTTGCGGCACACCTCCCAGTTTATGAATCTTCTCCACCACTTCCTCCATCTTCTGGACCTACAATTATGTTGCTGGATTTAAGGGAGTAACAACACACAGATGTGAATGTTGGAATGCCTCCTCTAAACACCTCGCCTGAGACTCCTCATCTAGAATGTGGTTCAGATAAAAGAGAATTCGATCCTTCAATGTGATCCCAAACACCCTTCTAGACATTCTCCCCTCCTGATGGGAGTGTATCTTATGCCTCTTCTCCACCTTCTTTTTGGAAGAGAGGAATTCTGCCCGAAACTCCCTCTTGAAGTCAGTCAATGAAACCTCAGCCCCACCTCTTCTCCCCTAAGGAAGAGTGTCCACCATTGACACACCACTCCCCGGATATGGCATACAACCAGAGGAACGGAGTACTCCTTCAGATCCCAGAGAAAGCTGAAAGCTATCACCATCTCCTTGAGCCAGTTCTCTGTCTGAATGTCTAAGATGCTTCCCTCTTACTTCCTGATGGTTTTCCACTGAAAGGAATGAAGCATCCTCTACCACATGGCATCATCCTCCTATCAATAAACCCTCAAATGATTATCCAAATCTGGCTCCTGGTTCTCGATCTCCCATACTACCTATGATTGTCATCTAGGTTCCATTGCTATAATGTAAACAAGGAATTCATATGCCCGAGTAGTGTAGATGATTTATTTTAAATGTTTCTTAGATTTTTTTTATTTTAAATCCCCAAATTACTAGAGACCGACATGAAAAAAAGTCATTATGATGCATGTACCTTTCCTAAGGTCTCTACCCTACAATCATTGTATCCCCACTTGGTTGTTCAGTAGGCTAAGAGTCCTTGCATCAGATCACGGGGGCCCTAAAATCCTTTGTCCTAACCAGTTTTCATGGGCCTATTTCACACGCCACGAATGCCTAAAATAGTAGTAATAACACATCAATGTTTAGGTACCCCGCACCACTTTCCCACTAGTTGTTGAAGACATCCTACATGTCATAACTCCCCCTCCATTTTAACTACAGTCTAACCACTGCCCCAACAACATAATTTTGGGCCACCAAAACCACTAATACCACCCACATACACCAGGGCCTCAACAACCACACACATCCCCACCCACAGACACTAGGGCTACAATGACTATCTCCACACCCAAAGACACCTGGTCCAGAACTACTACCACCACGCCTGAAGACACATGGGCCTTATCTTGAAGAAACCTAGGAAACCAACTTCACACACACACATGGGCCAACAACCAAAACTACCCCGATCTAAGAATCATTGGCTAAAATCGACTTCAGGATTTCACATCCTACCTAATGATTCCTGGGATACTCAATAAAGGAAGCCGAATAGAGTGCTAATAAACAGCTACTCATACGAGCGTTGGGAAAGACAACATACCCTTTGAAATGGGGGTGTTTGGAACAATGTTCTCAAATTTGGAGTGATAATTATCATAATAACATAAGTATACATATATGTAAACAAGAACTCATCCCAAACTAGGGGATTCAAAACCATCTCATACACACACACCCTTGTTATTATTCGTTCATAAAAAAGCACAATAGCCACAACCACATTACAAATAATTCCCAGAAAACAATTCCCCATTGAAACTATTCTTGTTATCACATTCATGTGGTTCCATTTAAATAATTATTCACTACTGGAAAACTAATAGGCATAGTCACTAGCCAAGGTCAGAAAAATAACTAAACATCAAATTAAGCATTCACACCTATTTCTCTTGTAAAGTCACTAAATCAAAAGGGATCTGTGAGATCCCTCAACTTACTAGAACAAAACCAAGCCCCAACATACAACCCCACATATCCCCAAATCCATAAACTAACCACTTCCAAATAGGGGATCCCATCACCATCCATGTCACCTCATAAGCATCAAGGAAAAAAACCATACACATCACCAGAACAGATCAATGACGTTTTCAGATTTCAAAACGCTTTTAATTTAGTTCTATCTTTCTTTTGGGTGAACCAGGGTGACCAGACAAGGATTCTTATTCATTGGGAATCCATTTATTCAACTGAGTTTTATGTGATTAAATCATTTCCATGTTACATCCATTCAACCACTGAATTATCCAGAAAATAGAGGTTAATTAATGTGCAATAAGAGACCACCAAAGAACCTGATATTTAGAGGACATAACCCCATACTATTCATAAAATATAAAAAAAGTTATAAGAGTATAGCAACATCATCTACCACACCCCTTCATTCTTTAAAAACCATTTATTATCTTCATTAAGGTTTGGTTTTATCCATCCCTATAGAAACACTATCATACCCACCCCACATGATAAACTATAAAGAGAGATGAGGTGAAAACCCTACTTGGATTATCAATGATTGATGTTTTTCAACACGTGCCAAGAATTGGGGATGCGCGACTAACATGGGAAGAAGTTTGATGACTCCAAGAATGTGTAGAAAATTCCCCAGCATAGGCGAACCACAAGACATGGGAAGGGGGGATCCAATCGCACCCAGGAAACTAAAAGAGACTAGCCAAGAAGAAGAAGGAATCTGGTTCGTTAAAAGGTGAGATCCTGGAGTTACGGGGTACGATATATTGAATAGCTTTAATGGAGGATTGTGGTTTCACATGCGGTTGGGAGGATACACACAATCAAATTGATTATAATTAAAAAATTCTTATTGGAGAGTTGGCCATAATTGTTGTTAGTTAAAGGGTTTCTTTAAAACAGAGGAAAATGCATACGGAACTGGAAAGTATGGTAAAAATGGTGTGACACCGTGGAAAAATCCCCCCATTTTTCTAAGTCCTGGGTCTCCCTGAATTTGAGAGATTTTATATTTCAGTTATGGGTTTTAAATGGCTTTGAAATTGGTATTAAAACACTTTTAGGTAAAAACATATATATCAAGAGAATAACTGGAAATAAACAAAGGTATGACACTATTTGGTGAGACAACTTAATGGTACCACCGTAAGTGGTGCCACCATTTTGGTGTGCGACCATGACGGTGTGAGAACTACGGTTCCAATGTCACGGTGCTGCTGTCACTGGTCCCACTGTCACGGTGCTACCTTGACTGGTTCCCCTATCATGGTGCCACTGTAAATGGTGCCACTATCATGGTGCCTCCTTGATCGGTGCCACAGTCATGCTACCACTGTGACTGATGCCACCGTCACACTTATTTCATGACTGGTGCCACCATTTTGGTGGAACCATGTTTTGTGAAATCTTTTTAATGAGTTACTGTTTATGCAATTACATATGATACCTCTCAAACTATTCTAACCCTAGAGAATCGAGAATAGACCCGATGAAAAGAGAGAGGTCCAAACAACCACCTTGAAAGACACATCTCAAGAGTAAACCTCCTCGACATCTATGAACATCTCTTCCTTATATATCTTTTGAACAAGCATGAATAATCAACCGCTCCTCTCTCCCATGTATTCACACAAACATGTAAATGTCATACAATACAGTCATATAGATTATGGTGTTCCTTTCTACATGTCAAGATACTATCTTCTTTAGGAGGCACTAAATCACCCACACAGGTTTTACGAAAACCACTTTAATGCATCTTGATTATGGATCATGTCCTCCCCTCCCCGTAGTCAGGACTCTTTACACACATCCAGTGATCAAGGGAAATAGTCAATTTAATAGTTAACAAGGTCAATCACTACATCACATCCATGAACAAAAAAACATAAAAATACTCAAAACAGCTCTCAGTACTATGTGAACATTTGTGCATCCCATTCCCAGGTACTCTCCCCGAGGACACAATGCCTCCATAACACATGAACCAAGGGAATGGTTTTTCCACAAATCACCTTCTTCTTACAATCCTCGATCCTCACATGTCGCTATATGAATGTCGTGTCATCCTTGATATCCATCTCCCCCCAGTAAAGGATGTTCCAATCATCTTATTGATACTGATGGAGTGGAGAAACATGGAAACCCTCGTGATCACTCAGTAGAGGGAGTGTAAGCACTGACTGATAATCCACTTTTCCGACCCGCCGCAAAACCTCAAAGGGTTCGACGAACCTGGGAGAAAGCGTACTTCCCTTTCTAATCCACTATTTCCCACAACGATGGAAGACAATAAAGAACACATGGTCCCCGAACAGGAACTCCAAGGGTCTCCTCCTATGATTAGCATACGACTGCTCATGAACATGAGCTACTTTCAAAATCACCAGTTTAAGCTAAACCTTCTCCGTCATGCTATGCACGACCTCCAGACCAAGAACACCAACTTCCCCGACCTCTATTTAGCACATGGGTGAGAGACAAGACCTCCCACATGTGTCTTTTAAGAGATACATTCCAATAGGAGAGTGATATTTATTGTTGGAGGCGTAATCTACCAGAGTAAAGTGTCGTACCCACAATCGCCCATAGTCCAAAACACTTGCCTGTAGAATATGCTCTATGTTATGGACGGTCCACTCTATCTGCCCATCTATCTATGGGTGGAAAGCTGTGATGATTCATATATTGGTGGAAAAATCTTGTTACAATCCTTTCCAAACATGTGAGGTAAACCATTTATCCCAATATGATACTATGGACCTCGGAGCTCCATGCAACCACACCACCATGTCCATGTACATCTGTATTAAGGCGTCCACCACACTTGAATCCCTAATTACAAGGAAGTGAGCTTATTTCACCATATGGTCCACCACTACCCAGATAGCATCACAACCCCCTTGAACTCTGAGTAGTCACATTAAAGAATCCATTAAGATGTTGTCACATTTCCACTCGAGGACATATAAAGGTTGTAACAGACCTATCGGGACATAGTGTTTAGCTGTCTCCAACTAACACATGAGGCACTTTTCTATAAACTCTACCACTACCCACTTCACATTGGGCCACCCAAACTGTCCCTCAAACCCCGATACATCTTGGAAACACCTGGGTGTACCGCGATAGTTTAGTTGTGTAAATCACCAAGAAATATCTTGTGCATTTCCACATGGATGACCAACTTTCCATGAATCAACATCTGATTCTACCAATATTTCGACCATACTCTCAGAGCATCACCCTAGATAATAAGACCGTACATCACTCCAACCTATAAGTCCACCCACTAAGACTCCTACACCTGCTGTAATAGAGAGGACTGAACTGTCATCTAGAACTGATAGCCTCTTCCATCCTCTACACTTGTATCTAGGTGTAGGGAAGCCAACTCATCCATCTCCTTCCAAGCACTTCCTAATTCTCAAACCACATCCTTATTAGACTTCTTTATTAAGTAATCATCCACCACATTCCCCTTTCCTATGGTGTAGTAAATTTTGATGTTGTAATCTTGAAGAAAATCCATCCACCACTTTTGCCGCATGTTTAGGTCCCGTTGAGAAAATATATAAGTCATGATTTTGTGATTTGTGAAGACCTTGAAGTGTTATTGAATGAGGTAATGACACTAGAACATTAGTATGAACATGAAAACTACAATATCCAGATCATCTATCGCATAGTTACTTCCAAGGAGACATAACTTCCTAGACCCATAATAAATCTCCCCATATTGATTCATCAGCACACACCCAAATCCTTGGCCTAAAGCATCACATTACACCTCCAAAATCACCCCTTCTTCAGGAAACACCAGAACTAGGGCACTAACCGACTTCCCCTTCATATAACTGAAGGCTTCTTGACACATCTCACTCCATACAAAATCTTGGTATTTCTTTGTCAAGGATATAAATGGTGATGTAACTCGAGAAAAGTTGGGCACAAATCTCGGGTAGATACCTGCTAAACCCAAGAAACTACGAACCTCTTCCACAATCTTGGGTGCTTCCCAAGAAAAAACCACCTAAACCTTTGATGGTTCCACATCTATCCCATGTCGAACAACATGTATCCAAGGAAGTGTCCTTCTCGTGTCCAGAACATACACATAGAAAAAATCTCATATATATGGTGTCATTAGAGGACCTCGAAAATTATTCTCAGATGCTCGTCTTGATCCTCCTCTAATATTGAGATGACCAATATGTCATCGATGAACACAATGACGAACCATTCGAGAAACATGTGGAAAACAGAGTTTCTGAGCACCATGAACACATCACGTACATTCCTAACACCAAACATCCTGACTATGAACTCAAATTTCCCATACTCGCACCTGAAAGCAGTATTCGGGACATCCATGACTTTCATTCTTAATTAGTGTCACCCAGACTGTAGATCGATCTTAGAGAAGCAACATGTTCCCTTTATCTGATAAAATAGGTCATCTATCATTGGAAGTGGGTAACAGTTCTTGATGGTTAGCAAATTTAGTCTCTGGTAGTCTATGCACATCCTGAGACCACCATCTACCTTCTTCTCGAACAAGACTGGAGCACCCCATGATGAGATGCTTGGTCGAACATAACCCCTCTTCCTGAGATCATAAATCTGAATCCACAACTCCTGCAACTCATAAGGCTCTATACGATAAGGATCCACTGAAATAGAACGGTCATTGGTTTGTATATATATCACATACTCTACTTCACGTCAAGGGGGTAGAGTCACAACCTATTCAAGAAAAAAGTCTAGGAACTCTCTGAAAAGTCCCGAAACATCCATCATCTCTGCATCCACCGACTACCCTAATAGCTCAGCTAATAAGGATAGGAGGGGATCTACTCACCAGCTTCCCTCCCCACAACCCCGCTTGCTAATAATAGCTTCACGCAGGCCACCCATATATAAAAACATAACCCTTATTCGGTTGAAGCCAATAATGGAACACATAGAGAACAGCCAGTTGATGCCTAAAATAACATCATATTATTTCATCTATATCAAAAGAAGGAAGCCAAAGTACTAATGTGTCCCTCAAATCAGTCTTCATCCCTAAAAAATAAGACAATATTCTCTGACCATTGAATGGTGTACTAAAAAATAGTGGAATGAGATGTCTATCTATTTCTAGACCTAGAGATTGGGCTATAATGGGTGCAAGAATTGATTATAAAGCTACTGAATCAAACAATGTTTATTCAAGAGTTCTAAACAAGCTAATCGTACCTCGAATAACTTGGGGCCCTATTGGAACTGCTGCCTCTGTAGCGTGGATCTTCCCATGCCTAGATCCTCTACACCTCAACTGTTGGCCACCTCCCCGACCACACCATGGTTAAGTCTCCTGAAGAGCACCCTAAGGCTGACCTCATCCTGCAATATCTACTATTGGAGGAGAGATAGCTCACTATCCATGATGCTACTGCTGAGAGGTCCTTGCTGGAAACTACTACTGCTGAGGTAGGTGCTGAACATTTCCACACCTATTGTACTGCACTCAATCCGAGCACTGATTATGAATGTGATCACAACTTCCACAGAGGAAGCATCTCGGTACTGGGCTCGCAAAGAATGCTGAGGACCAGGAGATCAAAACAGAAATTGTTGGGTCTACTCCCCACTGGCTGAAACCCGAATGGACCTAATACTGGAGGACTCTTGATGGCATCCTTCGCCTTTGATGAGACAAACCAGTTCCCCTCTTGCAGTACACCTCCCAGCATGTGCATCATCACCAACACTTCATCCTTCTATTGGACCTCCAAGTATGTCGGTATAGTGAATTGTGTAATAGAATACTGAAGAGAAGGTCAGAGTGCATCCTCTAAATGTATAGATACTCCTCATCCGAAAAGGTGTCCGGAGAATGGATAAATAAGTCCTTGAACATGATCCCAAACTCATTCACTGACATTCTCCCCTACTCAAGGGAAAGTAGCTCTAGCATCTTCTCTGCCTTCTTTGTGTAAGATAATAATTCCACCCATAACTCCAACTCGATGTCATTCCATGTAACCTTAGCCTCACCTCTTCTCCCCTAGGTAGAGCATCCACCGCTGACACACTTCTCCCCACTTCATGATTATAAACATAGGAACCCAATACTCCGTCAAAGCCAAGATCATGCTGAAATATATCACCATATCTTCGAGCGACCTCTTTGTCTCCATGATTGAGATGCATCCCTCGTACTTGCCGACAGTCATTTGTTGAAAGGCACGAAGAATCCTCTGCCATTTGTTGTCCTCCTCCTCTCGATCAACCCTCTATTGATTAGCCAAATCAGCCTCCTGGATATCAATTACCCGTACTACCCATGGTTATCATCCGAGTTCCATACCTACAATGTTGACAAGAAATTCTTAATCCCGAGTAGTGTAAGAAGATTGAATTTAAAATTTTCGTAGACATTATATTTATTTTAAATCCCCAAAATACCCGATAACCACAAAAAAAAATTCATTAGGATTCATGTGCCTTTCCTTGGGTCTCTACCCTGCAATCATTGTAGCCTCATTTGGTCGTTCAGTATGTCGACAGTCCTTGAATCAGATCATGGGGGGCCCTAAAATCTCATTACCTAGTCAGTCTTCTATAGCTTATTTCACATGCCAGGATTTCCTAACACAGTTCCCCTACCATCCCAAGAAAGCCTCAATGTGCCTAACCCCAGACTCCATTCTATATCTCAACCACCAGGCCTCTAATACCATTCTATCACGACTTGCCTTCACCAAGATAAGGGAAGGGAAAATAGATTACCATACACTTCCATCATCGAGTTGAAGGAGAGATAATGACCCCCGAGACCCGCCTTCAATTGGCCCAGGAGTGATGACATGCAATAATGGTCTATAAGTACATGTAATATGGAAGGAATTACCATTTTTTGACTAATATTGGGAGATATGATATTAAATCCCGAAAATCATCAAAATTAAAAATAAATGTAATGCCAAAACAATATTTTACCACATGGATGTTATAATAATAAGCGTCACAAATACAAGAAAAACTCAAAACAGAAGTATCAAATAAAAAAATGGAAGCAAGAATCGTCCCAATGTCTGAACTAGTATGGTCACACACGAACCATGAAGTCCTCCTGGAAACCTGGAAACTGTTTTATATACATAGGGTAAGTATACATGTATACTATGTAGGGAAAACCAATGCTCTCATGCACATGTGGGGGAGGCATTCTAATGCCCAGTGAGAAAAAGGAGATAACCAAACAACATAGGAAGGAAACTATCCACCCATACCACAATGAGGAACAATCCTCAAATAACACAAGTCATGTAATCTAATTGGAATAATACATCAATGTTTGGGTACTCCAAACAACTCTCCCACAGGTTATTAAATACATCCTATGCATCAGACATCCCCTACCACTTTCACTGCAGTCTCACTACTACCCCAACAACGACCTATTGGGCCACCACAACAATGTATCCCTCCTTCATACACTTTGTCTACAACAACCACACACATACCCAACCAAAAACAACTAGGCCACAATAACTACCACCACGATCGATGATACCAGGTCCAGAACAACTACCACCACGCATGATGACACCGAGGCCTCAACCTGAAGACACTTGGGAAACAAACTACCCGCACACATATGGGAAAACCACCAAAACATCCATATCTAATGAATCCTGGGCTTAAATGGACCTTAGGCTATCACATCATGCCCGAAGAGTCTTGGGAAACTCGGGAAAGGGAGAAAAAAAGGACCTAATAACCAGAAACTCAAAGGAGTGTCGGAAAAAACACCCACCCCTAGGAAATGGGGGTGTTCAGCACAAAGTGGTAAACATCAGTGGGGTGAGAATAAGAAACATAAGATCTAAATCATACATATAGGTAAATAATTACTCATCCCAACCTAGGGGTTTCAAAACCTGCCCATAAACAAACTCCCTCATTACTATTCATTTATAAAAAAACACAACAACCACAACCAAGTCAGAAATAATTCCCAGAAAACACATCCCCATTGAACCCATTCTTGTTACCACATTAATGTGGTTCCATTTAAATAATTATACACTATTGGGAAACTAATAGGCATAGCCAGAAACCAAGGAAGGAAAAATAACTAAACATAAAATTAAGAATTCACACTCGGTTCTCTTGTAAAGTCACAACAAAAATGGGATATGTGAGATCCCTCGAAGTACATGAACCAGGAAAAGACCCAAAATGTGGCCCCACATGGCCGAAAGTCCAAAAAATAACAACTGCCTAATAAGGGATCCCTTCCCCATCCCTGTCACCTCACAAGCATCAAGGATAAAAACTATACACTTCCCCATAAAAAAGAATGTGAATTTTTAGATATAACCACACTATTCCTTTAGTTCTGTCATTCTGTTTAGTTATCCCTGGTGACCATACATGTATTAATATTCATTGGGAATCCATTTAGAAAACTGAGTTTATGTTATTAACCAGTTTCCATGTTTCAACAATTCAATCAAAGAATTATCCATAAAATGTATCATTAGGGTGCAAGAAGGGGCCACCAACAACAACTATTTTCAGTGGACATAAGCCCATACAATTAACAAAATATAAGAAATTGTAAAAGAGTACATCAACATCATCAATCAAACCACTTAATTCATTAAAAATCATTTATAATCTTTATTAAGAATTGGTTTCATCCATTCCTATAGGAACATTATCATACACACCCGCATGATACACAATATAAAGAGATGAAAGAAAAAATCCTACTTGGATGATAAATGATCATTTTTTCCTCCATGCAATAAGAACTATGGATGCGCCACTTGTTGGGAAAGAACATCGAGGACTCCAAGAGTGAGTTAGAAGTGCCCCAACACAGGCACCCCACTAGCCTCGAGTTGGGGGGATCCAATTGCACCATGGAATGGAAAAGTGACTAGCCCAGAAAAAGATAGAATCTGGTGCATTAAAATGTTATATCCCATAGTTATTTGGTATGAATTCATGAACGGATTTAAAGGAAGATCGTTGTTTCACAACATGGTTGGACTGTTACACATGATCTAATTAATTTTTATTTAACAATTCATATAGGATAGGTGGCCATAATGGCTATCAGTTAAAGAGTTTACTTAAAATAGAAGAAAACACATATAAAACTAGAAAGTACCTGAAAATGGGTGTGGTGCCGAAGAAACATCCACACATTTTGGAATGTCAAGGGTCTCCCGTTTTATGGGGGATTTTATATTTCATTTATGGGCTTTAAATGGATTTGAAAGATGTATTAAAACTCTTTTATGTCGAAAGATATGTTGTGGGAGCTGAACTAAAAAAATGGTAGGACACCATTTGGTGAGACACCATAACGGTGCCACCATATTGGTGTTCGACCTTAATGGTGTGACCGCTAAGGTGCCACCCGGTTCGGTGTAACACCTTCCCGATGCCACCGTCACACTGCCACCTTGACTGGTGCCACCATTTTGGTGGAGCCAGGTTTTTTCCAATCTTCGTAATCCCCCACTATTTGGGACATTATAGGTATATGAATAAATTAAATAAAAGAGGTCTGATATGAGGATTACATAATCTTCTATAAGAAACCATTTGATCATTCATTAAGGATCCAAGGAATAGACTTTTAAGATCCATAGAACCCAAAACTAATGTATAGGGGTTTCTATAATATAATTTTTATGTTTTTTGTCAAGATAAAATTATTAAGAATGTGTAAAAAAGATAGAAGGGGTTTCCAAGTGAGTGAAATGGCACTCTAAGAATTTATTAATGGATTAAAACATAATAAATTCATAAACAAGAAAAATTATTAAAAATGTCCCCAAATTAGATTAAAAAAGAATATATGGTAGAAATATAATCATCTATGGAAATTTATAATGGTGTTGGTGTCATTTTGGAAAGTATATGTTGGTTTAATGCCATCATTAACAAAATTTTAACCGTAATTACGGTAACATATTTTCCAATTTCAAGGGTTACAATTTTAAAAACAATATATTAAATGTACTTAACATGAGAGGTGATGAAATTTTAGATTATATTATATACTAATTCTCCTCCTAAAATATTTTATCAATTTTAAATATTTCAATGAAAATTTATTTTCATAAAATATCATTAATGTTGTGATTAACTCTATCCTTTTAATGTGTCATTAAAGACATCAATATTGTAATATAAATTTAATATAAAACATAACATAACCATTATATGTTTTATAAATCTTTAATATATCTGTAACTAAAACTTACCCAACAAATTTTACTTTTCCTATTTTGTAAATCATATACAAGATTTTTCTACTGAATTAAAAAGTACTATGACCGCATTTTGTATGAATTTGAAGAAACTATTTTATTACTAATTTTTTCTTAAAAATAAGTATGATAAATATATATATATATATATATTTAAAATAATTATATATTTCTAGAATTATCTACTTATAATACCTATATATAAAATATTGTGACATTATAGTCAGGAGAATGATATTTTGGAAAATCTATAAAATAAAATGAATGTCATTATCACATGAAAATTGAACCAAAATTCGATATATTTGAAACTTTTTTGGACAATTGCTATCTATACTCATCCTACTGGATAATGTAAAGTATTAGATTAATTTTAAAGCCTTATTCCCATGTTTTCTACATATTTTACTCATTTTACCATTTCCATGGTGATAAATATTTACAAATATTATGATTCATAGTGAAAAAATATAAACCTCATGGATCAAAATATGAAATCTATTTTTTGGAATTTAATTTATTTATGTTTCGAAAATTAATTTTAACAATAAATGTATAAGGTAGATGAAATCTAAATTCTAGAGAAATACAATTAGAAACATAAAACTACTATCATTTTTATCCCATGCCTCCAAAATTATATTTTATGAGTGTTAAAAAATGTATTGAATATAAAATATAAACATTTAATTACATTCATTCTCAAATAGTTATTAATTCTATTAATTTAAATAAAAACACATTGCTCTCATAAAAATTAATTTTTTGAAAAACAAATATTTAAATTTGAAATGATTATATATTTATTTTTATTATGTTGGTAAATAATAAAATATATGCCATTCATGGGTAAATCAAAAATTTATTATCATTTAGTTAGTATTATTTACACCCTTCAACATAAAGTCTCAACTATAATAATATAATATGATTCCTTTAGACGCGATGGTGTGTATATCGTAAGCTATCAAAAAAATTATTTGATGTGAAATATATCATAAAATATCTTGGTGTTAAATTTTACCCCCATTAAAATTATTTTTCCCTAAAATTTATATCAATAAAAAAAACATATAAGGATATATTTATTTCAATACATCTTCCAATTCCCAATTAGCTACATAGAATTTATAATTCCTCTAAAGAACATTAACCATGTGAGTATAATTTTTTCGCAGACCACTATTTATATGATCCATGTTTTCAATAGGTTTTTCTTTATAAGAAGGATCATGATCTAGTGGTGTAATATATAGTGTCATTAAATGTTACAGATTGTGTATTTTCTTCTTCACGAGAGATACATTGAAAAAGTTATGAACATGATAGAGGTTCGGGGGAAGAACCAAGAGATAAGCATCCAACCTTACTTGATCAAGTATCTCGAATGGTCCAATATACATGGATCTCAACATTCATTTTTTTGAATACCATACCATTATTCAATAGAGAGATATTTATAAATAAAATCTCACCAACATTTTATTTTTTATTTCATATAATATCGTCGTCATAAATTGTCTACCGGCTCTAAGCTGCATTGATGTTCTATTGAATGAATCATAATTTTTCTACCATATCATTAGATATCTCATGATCTAATAACATTATTTCTCAATATTTATCACAAAATAACGGAGTAATATAAATTTCACATCAAGGGTATCATAAAAAGAAATATTAATTATTGAGTGCAATATATTTTTGTAGTAAAACATGATTAATGTAACGTTATGATCCAAATGGCCTTTGAAATCCATTGAAAAAAGTCTCTTAATCCTCTATGGGGTTTTAATGGAACTCATATAATACCATCAGTCATAGGATGATAATAATTAACGAAACACAACTTTGTATCTAGATATTTTTTCAAAACATCACCAAAAAATTTAGGCAATCCTCAGATCTTTCTTAGATTTAATAGAATGTGTGGTACACTGTATAACCTTATAACTTATTTAATGAATATTAAGGAAATATTCTAAAGAATGAAATATTAATTGATATCAATGATGTTTTCTATAATTTTATATAGATTGAATAAAAAAATATTTATTTTAACCAGACATTTGATGAGTTAGACTAAAAAATCCATGAATATGTTTTCCTATTTCAATTTTGGAATGGGAAATGCTTTTAGTTTTCCAATAGACTTATATTTTTCACCCTTAACATAATTAAATACCAGTAACTAAGATAATAAAATTTAAATGCCTCTCTTAATGATGTTCAACCATAAATAATCTTTCTTTCCTCTATATATATATTCATACATCCATGAGGAATAGGGAAAAAATAACATGGATATTCATCCAATATCTACTAATTAAAATATATTATGGATGGTACACATATAATGTTTTGGAATATTATCACTCAATCACAATCAATTTTGAAATCAGTAACATTTCTCACCTTATTTTTCATCTCTACATCTCCCTTCATTTCAACTTTATTGCTAACGGAAAATATGTTTTTTATTATCAAAAAACATTTATGGGAAAATTGTGAAACCATAAGTTTCAAAAATAAAATACATTATAGGAAATGATATCATCCTTAAAAAACAATGTAATATTATTTGATACATTCTCCAAAAAATAATTTATAGGATATATTATCATAATGAATTTCTGGATTGCACTTTATAAGGTCTTCAAGGTGACATGATAACTTTTACAAATATTGGGTGTAGTATTCTATATTGATATTACCTTCATTGAATCCTCTTGTCATTATTATGTCAATTTTTATCCCATTCCCTCTAATCACTTTTAGTATATACCAAAATAAGTCTTTCTATCATCCTATCACCTTCATCTTATGATGAAATAAATCAGTATAAACTACTCTAGCATTTATTCCTTTGAATGGATAAGCAAACCAAGATCTATTACACCCTCTGCACATCCCTACTATTTTTTTCTATTTAGTGAACCCTAGAGGGGAGTTTCCACACGAGATGCAGACTCATCTAGGTCAAATATGATCACACTGGAGGAGGGGTTCACTACCATCCATCATTCTTACTTTCGACTAGAACACTCTAATGGACCTCCTTCCTGGTCAGGGTCCTTTGAGTCATCAATGACCAAAGAATTCATTCCTGAATCATTGATAACACTATCTATTGTCATGAATTTTGACATTTTTGATGATCAAATCTCTATTGGATGTGGTAAATGAGAATAATACCTTTCCTTTATTAATTTAAACTTTTTATCAGGATGTATCTCTACAATTCCTAGTTTTATCTCCAGATATTCAACCTCATATGATTGTGTATTCGTGTACCTTTAAATTAACTAGAATTTTATCATAAAAATGATAGAAATACCCATCATTTGGATATCCCCTTGAGACATAATGTTCTCCATTAGATCACTCTGTACGAGCTGCTCCATGAATCTATTCGGACACATCAATATACAATCCTAAAATGTTATTTTCTAGCGTAATGGCTCACATATCTCTACATAGGATATACCTCATAACCACCGAAGCCCCAGAATAGTTCTCTTAAATAATATTTCATGATATATTTTTCTCCATAGCTGCATGAGACACCACTACATTTCCAATAGGCAGTGGCTAAGTCTTTAGTGACCCCTTTATTTCAATGATGTCATTTCCCGAATGAATGACCTCAATATAGGATTAAATACATGGAATAGATCGGAATACCTTGATAGAGATATTCATAATATACTGTAAATCTCCTAGATCATCAATCAATAAATTTAAAATATCATTCACTTTTAAGTCACTCTCATATATCCCTCATTTCATGACTGTTACTCTACAAAATTTTATAGTAATTCACAATTAAATATATCATGATGAAGCTTCACTAACACTAAGAATAATGGCTTTTCTACTTCATAAGGCCACAGCCATATGATGAACATGGTCTGAGTTCCCACACTTACAGATACCCAATGAGTGGCATAAATTTTTATAGGATGATAAAGAATTGATCTTTGTCTGAAAAACTACGAGATGCATACATAGAAATAATTCCCCCATTGAAATAAAATCATACTTAAATTTCCTTATAGAAACATCCAGATACACATAGATTCTGGGTGAAACTAGGTGAAAAAATGATCTGGTCCTACTATTGAAACAAAAATATCTATTAACTAGATTCCAATGCATTCACCAAATCAAGGGATTTTAAAATGTTAAAGGGAGTTTAGGGAGACTAACTTAAATCACCAAAGATGGGGAATTTCTCTTCATGTGGAAATCATAGGAACACCATAAGACATTGAATAGAAATCCATTATAGATTTAGGGTGCACTGGACGAAGCCCTGACCAATTCCTTCTCTGAAGAGAATCGTACCATAATATACCTATTATTCAGATGACACGTAGTTTCTTGGCCGAGTAAACTCAAAGTGATAAAAATATAACTATCAAAAGAATCCACCATAGGGTGGAACTGTTTGAAATGACAAATCATAACCATATCTTGAAGACATGAAGCCTTTATAAACATTAATGGAGAATTCCAAAGTTGTGGGAACCCATCAAATATATCTGCTACATTGATGAAAACTGAGATTTCCTGGAATGAAGGATGGTAATTTGGGTCGGAAAAGGGGGAAAGGGGTGATATATAGGACCTTAGAAGGGAGACAGCATTCCCTCCCACATAGAAGGAGGAGTGACTAACTCATCAGCAGTTGCTTTCATGGAGAAATAGATGAAATTTTAGAATCCCCTGAAAAAACCACCGAAAGACCTATCTTCTTCCCATTTTATTCTACACCTTGACATATTGTTGAATATTCATTATAGTAATATAAGAATAATCACATGAATTAAGATTTCGTGAACTATAATTTTAAAATATTAAAATATTGTGTTTTTTATAATACTCATACTAGATAAGATTGACATATATCTTCATCTTAGAGCATCTTCCATCTTGGTTACATTCCCAAGGTGTTAATATATTTATAATTTATAATATTTAGTCAACTCAAACCATTTTCACAAGAAAATATTCTAATTTTTTGGTGTGAATATATAATTAAAAAATTTATGATCTGAATATATCTCACAAATTTATCCTTAAATATAATTACTCTATATCTTTTTTGTGAAGATTACCAAAACTAACTCTAAATCATGATTTGGGTAATTTTTATCATGAAACTTCAATGAATGTGAGGTGTAAGATATCACAATATCATTATTCAGGATGATGAATCATAGTACCATTTTGATGCATCACTATAGATCAGAAACCCTTCCCCACAACATGGTTGTGTATGACCATGTGCATTGTCTAAACTTCACTTCAGTTTTTTTATTTTATTCATCACATTATTCTATCTTATGGAACATTACTCTAGTATTATTTAACATTATAAATAGATTATATAGTCATGAAAAATTATCCCTAAGGAATTAATAATGTCCATATAAACCAAGAAAATAGATGTTTTCAATCATAGAAATTAGTCTGTGCCAATTTTTTATAAATTTCTTCATTAATGGATCCACTAATATACATTCATATGATATTATATTACCCAAAAAATGACACTTTTTACATTGATAGTTCATACATATTAAATTTTTCATACTGATTCTCTTTCCTTAGGAGCATCGGAACAATCCTCAAATGATATTCATTCTCTTCCATGGTCAATAAATAAATAAGAATACATATATAAAACTATAAAAAAGATCAAATTATTGTCTAATAACTCTTCTTTATACCTAAGAAGATAGAGAGGGAATTAGTTTGATGAAATTAAATCACATTAAATCCATAGTTTCCAAAACACATATTAAAGGTTGACATTCGTTTCTCTTTCATTTGTCCCCAACTAATAGTATTCAAATTAATGATCAGTTTTTTAAATATATTGATAACCTCGAATTTGATCAAACAAGTGACGAATATGGGTAAAATGATACTTATTCATTGTTTGGGATCTTTTTTAATTCATGATATTCAATGGAGAGTCAACTTGATCAATATTTACATTTATTAAAAAAACCAAGGTGCTACCCATGGGGATGAAGTTGGACAAATGAATCACTTATCATGATTTTCGTGGAGTGTTTTCAGTAATTTTTGAAACCCAATTGGATCCATTCATGTAACACCCTGATATTTTAAAATAATAACATTATGTTTGATATCATATATGACATGCAACACCAACCTTAATGGAACAATGATATATATAATCATTATAACCAATATTTTAAATTGGCATGTATGAATAGGATTAACTACTTTATAAAATTTATATATGTCATAATAATTATAAAATAGTTGTTAAATTTTACTAAATAGTCATTCAATTAATAAAATTGTCAGTTTATTTATAAAAAATAACTTAGCATGAAAAATTATTTTTACTAATTTTTTTTAGAAAATAATATAAATAATTTTTTGAAATTATAGAAAATTTATTTTATAAAATTAGGATAATTTTATAAATAAGCATTTCAAAACTATCATAGGGTGATATTTTGGGAATTTTCATAAAACAATTATATTTTAGTGAATATTATAAAACACAGATTTATATAAAACTATAATTTCCATTTAATAGAATAATTAATCTAAATGACCCAATAGGATATAAATTTTAATTCAAGTAATATAATTATTATTATGTTTTTTTTATTCAAACTAATTACATTGGAGTAATATTTAAACTAGATTTTAGATTATATTTATTTTTGGGCATAATAAACATTTCTATGTAAACTATTTTAATGTTCATAATGGCTATAATTTATAATCAATTAAAATAATCCCTAATGAGAAATTATTTAATTGAAATTTATATATTATATGTATATGAAGTAAAATTCATATAAAAATCAATGATAGCTATAGTTTTAATAGACGATTATCCTAAGATTAAAAATTACATTTCTTAGAAAAACACTTTTTCATTACATCTGTGGGTTTTATGTTAAATAAATTTCAACCAATTATATGAATATAATTTAATAAAAATGAACTCATTTTTTGAATCATCATAATTTATATTATATAATATAATCAAAATAATTTTTTTTCTATAATGTGTACTAAACAATATAAAAATCATTGACTAAAATTAAGGTAAAAATGTGGATATAAGTGGTTTAGAATAAAATGATAAGTGTATAAATAATAAAAAATTTGATAAATTCTATGATATGTATATATTTAGATATAATGATGCATAATGGTCCATCTTTAGCCTTGTGGCATGTGTAAATGTTATCATCGTGAGATTTGGTGAAATATTATTTTCAAATAAAATAATATTTTTGAAAGATTATTTCACATGCAATGATCAATTTCATCTATATAATGTATAAAATGATTCCCCAATTTAATCATATGTTACTCACAAAAATAATTATTTTTTCTTTCTTTACCCAGAATATCAATTTTAACGAACAATAATATATATGTAATAATATAATTTTTATATGATAGTTATGTCCTAAACATTGGAATTTTATGTATGAACTAGATTAACTAACATATTAAAATATATAGTTTACACATTTTTAAAATGAGTTCATAAGTTTCTACTAATTTAAAAATAAAAATATAAACCGATTGATTAAAAAAAGAAATGATTCCATGAAAAACAATTTTCATGCGCACAAAGATATTTTCTATTAATAAATTTAATTACACATTATAGTAAATGATTTTAATGATCTATATATATATAATTCAATATTATGGTTTTATACCCATCTAATATGATTTATAAAAATAAATTAAGAACAAATCCAAATTTATGCTTTAAAACTTATTTTTTCTTCTTAAAAAAAGTATTTTTTTGTATTATGCGCACATATTATAAAATTAATTTGTTCACTTATAAAAAAGAAATTTGTAAAAAATGTTGAAATATGAATCTAAAAATTATCCAAGGATTAATATCTTGAGAATTTTCTGAGGAGATATTTTTTATGAAATAGTGAAAAATAATAGTTTTTGTTAAGAATTGTCATAATATTAAATGATTTACAAAATTATAAAATTATTTTAATATGGTGTTAAAATAAAAATTATTTTAATTATATATTAATTATCCAATTATATTCATTATGATTAATTTCATAATGAATTGTTATATTAAAACTTTTAATCATTTGAACACGTTCACTTTGAAAATGGCTCTCTCGTCACTATAATGAGATTAAATTTAAATTAAGTACTTCCAAATTTATGAATTTAAAGTACAAAAAATGTTATAAATATTTTAAATAATAATAAATTATATTATCTAATATGTCTAAACTAAATGTTTACATAATTAATTTGAAAAATATTAAAAAAACATTTACCACGGTTAAGAGGAAAATAGTTTTACCTATGTTTTATGTTTATAGATAAGGGTTACAATTTACAAAAAAACATGTCCAAAACCCATTATCTAACCATTCGTAAATAATTCAATTTCTATTCCCTATTTTGGTTTATTTTTTGAGCATGTTGGTATGTAAAAGCGTATGTACACGTAACTCTTCTCAATATAATTACATCTGTGCCCCTCACCTCACATATAAAAGTCCCCCTTCTCATCTCCTCTTCACACAATAAAACCCGTTTGGTTTGGAGAATACCTAACCCAATAAATTATAAAATTATACTCCTAATCATATAATATTTTGTTTGATCGTGAATCTATCCAATTATGGATTTTGGTGTGAACCAAATAAGACATCTGTTGGAATATAACGTTGTTCAATGAGTGATTTTATTTCATTTCTTCCTCCAAATCCCCCAAATCATATATATCTAGGTTCATATAAAAATATTAGTTTATTTATTAAAATATTTGTGTGTGTGTGTGACCTATATCCTCCCATAGTCCCTCAATTGGGAAACATTGAGGTCACTCCTGTGTATGACATACAATTGTCTCATGAAAACGATGTGATTTTTTTCCATCAACACCAATGATTATTAAGGATGATGAAATATATATATATATATATGATATTTTTAAAAAAAATTATTCAATTATAATTATTATATCACATATTCTTTTTACCTTCCATCATGTAAGAGATATGATAACATCCTTATTGAGTACCAGCGACAACTTCCTTGCGAAGCTATGTGATTAGTTTTTCACATATGCTTCATATGAAAGGTAATAAAGATATCAAATAATGAATATATAATATATATATATAAATAATAATATACATTTTTAATGTTTTATTTCTATTTACCTATCTTCTATTCCATCCAATGATAAAATGGACACATTATTCCTACGTATATACGACCGATTATCCCCATGAACGGTATGTTTCATTTTTTATATCAATATTTTTGGATGAATATAATTTTGTATATAATGAATATATAATATAAATATAAAAATATATACCTTATGGATTTGATGTAATTTTAATCAATGTTGTAGGACCAAACCTACTTAAAAAAACTATAATAAACAATGATACAGTTAACACTATGAAATGATTATTTTAATAAGGAAATATTAACAAAATGTTATGAAAACATTATAAGGGGATCATATATGATATTATAATTATTTTTATTATTCTATTATATATTTAAAATACACATATATTTTTTATACACTAGGATCTAATGTGGTGGATGAAGGTCAAGAGGAAATGTAAGGGATTTTTGTTGGACTTGTTTTTCTATGAGACACATTCTATATTAACTATAAATTTATATGATGTGTTGTATATAATTACCAAGAATTTATTTTATGATTCTTATCAAGAAAATTAAGGTGATTTAAATATACATTTATGCATATCTCTTTAATATGGTTTATGGGTCAACTGTTAAAATAGTGGTAAGGGTTTTGTTTCTCTACCTTCCTTTATTATGACATTTGCTATGTTTTAAACCTCTAATCTTTTATGAGGTGTATATATAGACCATTTGATAGGTAGTATCAAGAATTTATTTATTCAAATGATATTTTATGATTTATTTATTTCTTATTTCTTCATGGTCCTTATGATTCATAATTACAAATTGGTAAATATTTTATATTAAACCTCATCATTTATTGAGATTGTGTATGATTATGTTTTTTATGATAAATATTATGATCCTTATATAAAGAAACATAAGGATTATCTTATAATATTTTTAATAAATATTTTTTCATCTAATAGTAACATTGTTACACTCATTGATACATCAGATATTTGAGATAATTATTTTAATAAAATATGACATTATTTCACTCTTTGATAGGAAAGACATTTTCTTCCTAAACCATGTTTTATTAAAATGTATTAAAAAATACTTTACTCTTATCCTATGATTTTTAAAATATATTTTCCCATGTTTTACATTTTATGAAATTTATTTTAAAGGAATATTCTTAAAATTTTCCAAATAAGGATATTTTTACGACTGCTTATAATGTAAAATGGAACATTATTTTAACATATATGTCATGTAATAAATTATACCGCATAAAAAACACAACATTTATTAAATATTCCTTTATACATATTAGAGGATATTTTAAAATAATTTTTTTTTCATAAATACTTTACAATGATTTTTGGTGGTGATTCACAATGAAAACGATTTTAAAATTGTATATTTAAAAAGTGTTTTCCAAATGAATATGATTTTTAAAAGGTTTTATGTTTTCTATAAGTTTTTAAAAGAATGGTTATTTTCATCAAGAAATGATTTTAAATTTTTTTTTATATTATTTTAAATAAAAGTACATTGAAATTTTTTTATGTTTTAAAAAGTACATTTGATGGTCATAGAACTCAACTGAAAAGAATAAAAATTATAAACTTTCTTTTTAAAAATTGTCTCCCAAAATGGAAAGATCATTTTTCACAAAAAAATATATCTTCTAAAATATATTTACATATAATATGAAATCATTTGATGTTACATATTCCTTAAATGGGGTATGATCCATGTATACCATTACTATTATTTCTCTAACGGATTTATGTTTATATTGGAACGATGATTGTGAAACCTATTTCTATTCCATATGTTAGACCATGATGTAATTATTATAAAACCAAATTTCTTTTTTACGTGTTTTTAATGATTAAATTATGAAATTTTTATGAAACAAGCTTCTTTTACATAGGATTTATTATGATGAAATGTTTCTAAACCCAATAGTTTTTATGAGTCATGATATATTAAATTTTTTATTATATTATGGAGCATATGCATATGATTTTCATCATGGGAAATGTTGGACCTATATCTCCCTCTAATGAATTGTGTAATAATTAATATCTCATGATATATAGAGGACTATAATGGGAAGTAAATTATGTTCATTATATGACTTTTTTATTATTTTTGTCTTTTTAGTGATCCTAGACTACAATTTTGGTTCATGGAGTGAACTCATTCCACTATGATAACCCAGTCAGTGAGCCTTGACTACTATGGAATTAAATTTATGTTCTTATTTTTTTTTTAAAAAAATTATGTTTTATGCCTATGTTATGATATCATGGATTATGATATTTTATTATTCTGTAAATCACTTCTTATGAACTACAAATATTTTTTCTATGAATCATGACTACGATCATTGATATGCTGGGTATGACTTTCTATTGTTATACTAATGTTATGATACCATTATGCTCTTGATTATGATTAAAAATTTCCCTCACATAACCTATCATAGATTTTATGTTCAACCTTTCTTATGATTCCTTTCCCTAGGTTATTCCCCAGGTTATGTAGAAATTTATTATGTATAATTTTCATAAGAGGGGTGATAATTATAAAGAACATAGTGAGAGATGATGTAGTTCACTTATTGTTTCGCGCGGAATCCGGGGATGACCTCCTGGATGGGAGATTCAAACGTTCCGATCAGTTTCTAACGGGTTTGTTCATAGAACCGGAAACATCCAATGATTCCACATCTGTTTGGACCTACATTCCAAAGGCAGGCGCTCATTACCTTGTGGGCTAATGAGGCTTAGGAATTTGCATTGGTCGAGAGGATGGGAGGTCGGACTCATCACACCTTTTTGAGGGGAATTATTGTCTACTCCGGGACTCTCTTTATAGATTTAAGTTATGTTCGTGAATCCTTATTACATTACCAAGTATAAAATGTGCTTTCCTTTAGTTTTAACAATCAATGAAAATATGCACGAAATTTAGAGAATCTTTTATAGGTATTCGAGGTTCTTCATCAATAGAGAATCATCTATATCTGTTTAGAGATTCTTGGTCAATGGTATCCTTCAAAACATTTATATAAAAGTCTCTTGGTCATTTATGATGACCAGGCTGGTTTTAAAGCCACTCAGTGGGGCACTTGAAGTTTATTGTCATTCAGAAGGACAGAAATTATTTCAAAGTTGGGATCGAACCCATAAATGGGCTACCTACGTATCCTTTATTTTGGAAAAGGAATCAGAACCCACGTAGTTAGAGGAATGGGATATGATGTTTATGATTGATGGCTCAAAGATGAATGTCATAATTACTTTTACACTCTAAGCTCACGTGAGTCATGCTCGGTGTGAGAAACAAGAGGTATTGGTAAAATTTTGACAATTGTACCATAAAAGATGCAATCATAAGAATTTGTTTTGGGGCTTATGTATAGATGACTGCCCAGATAGACGAAGGTTTAGGATTTACTTTTAGGGAGAAAATCCATGAACAGGGTCCACAAAGTTATATGTGCTTCATGGAGATTTGAATACTCTAATCTTGGGGCTTACTCCTAAGGAGGATGCCCAAGTTAGGAGGGGACTTATGATTGGGTTTTATTCCTGAAAAGGAAACCCAAATCAATGGTAATTTATGACTGGTTAAGAGATGTTTAAGGGGACTTGGGGCTTATTCCTGAAAAGGAAGCCCAAGGTTATGACTGAGTCTTATTCCTGAAAAGGAAACCCAGGTTAAGGATTAAGATTTGGGGCTGACTCCTGAGGAGGATGCCCAGATCAAAGGTTTTATAACTGGGGATTATTCCTGAAAAGGAGACCCAGGTTAAGGATTCTCTCATTTTAAAGGATGAGGTTGAATGAATGAACTCTCAATATTTGGTGACATAAATATTTTTAAATCACTAGACTTTGAGAGATATTTCACAGAATTCCTTTCAGACAAGGATGTCAAATCAAGAAATAATGCCATAAATGGCTTTGAAGAGTATCTTGAAGACTGAATCTTGAATAGGAAAGGTGAAATGGCTTAAGAGGGGTAAAATGGGCAAGATGGGCACCCAAAAAGATAGGGGCGTGCAAGTCTTTAATGGCGCGCAAGTCCTGCGGCGGCGCGCAAGTATTGGTCGCGCAAGTATACTTGCGCGACATGAGTGGTACTTGCACGATTTTCTACCAGCATTGAAATGCTTGAGCGACTCTTTAGAAAACCCTTTACAATCCTCTTGAGGTTCTTCCAGAAAAGGGACGCGCAAGTTATATTGAAGGAATTAAGTCGGCGCGCAAGTGTTTGATAAGTTTCAACACTTAGGCCTCCCTTCTTCTCTTTAGATCTTCCGTTCTAGGTAAGAAATTACCTTAGAAGTGTTCCAGAAGCTTTGAGAAGAGACTTGGGCGTCGTGAGCTTCAATCCGAGTTTCTGGAAAAAATATCCTCCTTAATGGGGGCCCCACAGGGTCTATTTATAGGCAAAAGAAGACCTCGGGCGGTTACCGGGTGGTTACCGGACGGTTATCACTTAGGTCGCGCAAGTCACTTGCACGACCATAAGGCGTCGCGCAAGTACTTGCACGACCACTAGGCGGCGCGCAAGTGTACTTGCGCGACCATGAGCGAACTTGCGCGACCTATGGGAAATGTTCTCCTTGTTCATCCCTTTGTCAATTTTTGATGTTTCTTCAAAGGATGAATCACATTGGACTCAGATATTCCCCTTTTCTGATTTTTAGATTCTGTGACGAAAGGAGCGTCAACAAAAGTCCCCCCTCAGAGTTGGATCCGGAGAGAAATGAGGATTTGACTCTGAGGAAATTGAATCCATCCATAGGAAAAGGGGGTGCACAAGACTTTAGGGCACAGAGGGTAGTGCGCAAGTGTGCTGGAACTTGAATTTTATTCAGAGTTCCTTTGTCTGTTGTGGGCATTTTAAAGTCATGCATGCCGGACATAAAGGGGCTAATGTTTAAGGTCGAAATAGCTTTGACCAAAATGGATTAAAAATGGATTCAATTCTTTGACAATTTATCTGAAAACATATTACTATACTCAAGTATGAGGGAAAAAAATGTAAACTATGGCTTAAGAATATTTGAATCTGAGGAATGATATGAAAAAAGAGCTAAAAGGCATTAGAAGAAGTAGTTTCCAAGAATGAAGTTACTATTATTTAACAAAACCCGTTAGGGGGTTGAAATATGCAGGGCCACATATGGGCATTGGCTGCATAGTCAAATAAAATAGCATCTTTTGGCTGACAAGTCTGTTATGTGGACTGTTTATGCAAGGCCACCTATGGGCACGTGCTGCATAGTCAGGCAAAAGAACTCCCAGAAATTTACTTTCCTAGTGCTAAAAGCCAGTGAAAGTTTATGGAGATTCAAATTTTCTAAAGCATAGAGTTTGTTGTATGGAAAGAGGTACTTGAATATGGATAAGATATTTCCAAATAAGAATATCGAAGAACTGGATGAATATCACTCCTACGAAGTTCTGACCCAAACATAGGGAAGAAGAATAAACCATAGACTTGAATACTTTCAGATCATGAAAAAGGATATGGGGCAAATACGTTAAGGATGGCTATTTTTGCGGATCCCTACATACTGTCGTTTAAGACAAATAAGGACAAAAGAGGCATTCTTCCCAAGAATGAAGTTACTATTATTTAACAAAACCCGTTAGGGGGTTGAAATATGCAGGGCCACCTATGGGCATTGGATGCATAGTCAAATAAAATAGCATCTTTTGGCTGAGAAGTCTGTTATGTGGACTGTTTATGCAAGGCCACCTATGGGCACGTGCTGCATAGTCAGGCAAAAGAATTCTCAGAAGTTTGACATTTTTGTGACTAGAAGTCATGAAAAGGGTTATGAAGATCTGAAAATATTTAAGGTTAGGATTATAATACATAAATATGGGTATTGTCCAATGTATATAGAGATACATAGGTCAATGAAAACCATAATCATGTTGTGGCTGGGTCCTGAATTGAAACTTGGACTTAACTACGTATCTCATAAGAATGAGAATCAAGCCATACGTAGTTCTTGAAATGCAGTTTAACATCGTGCAGGACGAAAGTATGAGTGATCTTGGTTTAAGGTCATATAATTCGGACCATAATAATGAATACACAGTGTGTGTTTTCGTGAAGACTTTTCAGCAAAGGGACTAAAAGTGAAATTTGGGGTTAGGCCCAAAAGACTTGGGACTGGATTCGAGGGACACTCAAATGTTCCTACGTATCCCATAAGGATGGGAATCAAGTCCACGTAGTTCTAGAACTAACCTTTGTACAAATTTGGTTCGTACATGTGAAGGGTGAAAGGGGACTTTAGTGCAATGATGGTTTTAACCTAAGATAAAAAGTTTAGGCATTACCATGTCTGTACGTAGTCTTCTGAAAATGAAAACCATGATTGAAAAAGAATCAATGTTAATAATGGTTCCTTCTCAAATGAGGAAATCAAAGAATATTGTAGTTTATTGTCGTACCGGACAAAAGTGTTGTATAGTTTAACGTCATATAACAAGGACGAAAGTGAATCAATGTAAAGATATTGATTCCAGGGGCGGTTTCAAAAATCATCATCATATGAGATGGTGGTGAACCGATGTGAAGAGATTGTTTTTGGGCTTGAACCTTGGGAGGTTGCCTACATACCCAGCCTGGAGGGCAAGGATCAAAGTCCGTGTAGTTCAATTAAAGAATGAATCAATGATCAAGTTGTTCTTGTGGACAATGATCTAATAAAAACTATTGTTGGGACTTACACATGGTGAGTGGCCCAAAGGGAGTGTTATGGTTGATGTTCGCTCTAAGCTCACGTGAGTCATACTCGGTGTGAGAAACAAGAGGTAATAACAACCTTAACGATGTATAGTTTAATGTCATGTAGGACATAAAGAAGGGGACTATGCAGTTTAAAGTCTTGCAGTTAGGACTATTGGTGCTGCACAGTTTAGTGTCATGTAGCAGGGACAAAATACAGTTTAATGTCATGTAGGACCTATCAAGGATTTTCTGTACAGTTTAGCGTCATGTAGTTAGGACGATGGGGATAAAATAGTTTAACGTCATATTGGACGAAATGGGGACTGTGCAGTTTAATGTCATGCAGTAAGGACAAAAGAGTGTACCATTTTAATGTCATGTCGGACGAAGGTGCGAATAGTTTAAGGTCATATGCATGGACCGTGAATGGTGCAGTTTAATGTCATACTGGACTTTTGAGATTATATAGTTTAACATCTTTCCGGACGTGAGGGACTTTTATATAGTTTAGCGTCATGTAATTTAGGACGTCACAGTTTAACGTCTTGCTAGACAAAAGGGATTTGCAAATAGTTTATGGTCATATACATGGACCAGGGATGATGCAGTTTAAGGTCATACTGGAAGGTTTAGGGAACTTTTTCACAGTTTAATGTCGTGTGGGATGAAGTTGCAGATTAAAGTCATACTGGACCATTGCTGTATAGTTTAACGTCATATAGCAAGGACGAACTGGTGTTGTACAGTTTAAAGTCATGTAGCTAGGACTAAGGTGAACCAATATGAGGATATCAGTTCTGGGGACTTTTTATAGTTTAACGACATGCTGGACGATGAAAGTGCCACACAGTTTAATGTCATGTTGCTAGGACACAATATAGTTTAATGTCATCTTGGACATTGAAGTGACACAGTTTAACGTCATGTTGGACGACATATAGTTTAATGTCATCTCGGACAAATAAGGAACTTCTGTACAGTTTAATGTCATGTAGATAGGACATTATACAGTTTAATGTCATGTAGGACATTGAAGGTGACACAGTTTAACGTCATGTTGGACGAAGTTGCAGTTTAAGGTCATACTGGACCATTGCTGTATGAACCAATTGTAAGAGTCTTGGTTCTGGGAACAATATTTTGTGTTTATACAAAATACTTCTTCAGAAATCTGGCATTAGTTGGAGTCGTGATGTGTTCTCCATCCATTGAGATCAGAGAATACGCTCCATTGGAGTAGACCTTATATATTGAATAAGGTCCTTCCCATATTGGTTCAAGCTTGGGAGGCTTCTTTCCTGGTATCATTGGTGTTCTGAGAACCAATACCAATTCTCCCTGAATGAATGAACGAAGACGAACTTTTTTGTTAAAAGCTCGTGCTATCCGATTCTGATAGATTTCCAAGTGGTGAAAAGTGCACAATCTCTTCTCATCTAACTGTTCCAATTCATTCAACCGCTTTTGGGATTTCTCATCTGTTGATAACTGATCACAAATGGCTATTCTGAGTGAGGGAAATTGAACTTCAATTGGCAAGACTGCTTCTGTTCCATATACCAATGAATATGGAGTAGACCGCGTTGCATTGCGAGTGGTAGTCCGATAAGCCCATAAAGCATGATAGAGTTTATCAGGACATGACCTCTTATCTTTATCCACCATCTTTTGCAGTATATTTGAAAGAGTCGTGTTGAAGGCCTCTATCTGGCCATTAGCCGCTGCATGATATCGAGATGAATGGTTGGACATAATGTTGTATTCTTGATACAATTTCTTTACCTCAGAAGAACAGAAGTTGGTGTCGTTGTCCGTCAATATGGTATGAGGGACACCAAATCTAGAAATGATGTTAGACTTGATGAAGCTAACTATGCATTTAGAACTGACTTCTTTGAGAGGTACTGCCTCTTCCCATTTGGAAAAGAAATCAGTAGCAGTAAGAATGTACTTAAACTGCTTGGCCGTAGCTGAAGGGTAAGGTCCCACCACATCCATTCCCCATGTGGAAAATGTCCATGAGTATTTAGCTGTATGAAGCAACTCTGGAGGTTGATGAATGAAGTTGGCATATACTTGGCATGAATGACACTTCTTTGTGAAATTAACACAATCTTGTATCATTGAAGGCCAGAAGTATCCAAGCCTTTGAATTTGATCAGACAATCTATGTCCAGACTGGTGGGCACCACAGAATCCTGCATGCACTTCTTTTATGACAGTCATTGTCTCTTCACCATCAATACATCTGAAGAGAACTCCATCAAAACCACGTTTGTAGAGAATTTTCTCGAGGTGGTTTGGACCATCATAAAGAGTAAAATTGACCACACGTCGCCGAATTTGTTCTTTCTCGGCTCTATCAGGTGGAAGTGTTCCATTTTGAAGGTATTCCTTGATAGGTGACATCCATCCTGTAGTATGACCATACGGTTCAGGAATAGGACTAATTTCATTAATTTTCTCTATTCTGACTTGAACATAAGGTGAAATTGCACGACGGTGGGCAATACCGATGGTTGTCTCGTCCCGATTTGGATCTGCTAAAGTTGTGGCTATATTAGCCAGTGCATCAGCTTGGGCATTTTGTGATCTTGGGACATAAGAAAATGTTGGTTCTGAAGGGAATTCCGACATTAACTCTCTGACGTAATCATACAAAGGGATTAATTCTTCTTTTCTGATGGCATAATCCCCATTGACTTGTTTGATTACCAGGTCTGAATCACCTTTCACCTTTAAGTGAATCACTTGTGCTTGAAGTGCTAACTCCAAGCCTGAAATGAGAGCTTGGTATTCAGCTTCATTATTGGTACCACCTTCCCACAACAAAAACGAATAAGGTAACACTGCCTTATCTAGAGAAATGAGCACAATTCCTAAACCAACTTTGTTGAATTTAGGATTTTCCATTTTCTTCCCTGTTGGACTTTTAGAAGCACCATCAATATACATTTCCCATGTTTGAGGACTCTCATGAATAGAGAAAATTTCTTCATCAGGGAGTTCGATATCTGAATACGTGTCTTCCACTGAAGGATGTTCAGCCAGGAAATCAGCCAGAGCTTGGCCCTTAATTGCCTTTTGAGACACATACTGGATGTCGAACTGCTGTAGAATAACCGCCCACCTTGCCAGACGTCCTGTAAGCATTGGACGACTAAGGATGAATTTGAGTGGATTATTACGAGATACCAATTGGACCATGTGATGTTGCAGGTAGTGTCTCAGTTTCTGAACTACAAAGATTAATGCTAGGCAGCACTTTTCAATACTCGAATACCGGGTTTCTGCTTCAAGCATAGTTCTACTAAGATAGTAGAGACTATTTTCATTCCCAGCATCATTCTTTTGAGCGAGAAAGGCACCCAATGATCGCTCTAAAGCTGTCACATAGAGGATAAGAGGCCTACCCTCAACAGGTGGCATGAGTACTGGTGGACTCAAGAGGTATTTCTTGAGAACATCAAATGCTTCTTGACATTCTTTAGTCCACTGGTAAGTGACTCTTTTCTTCAATAATTTGGTAAAAGGTAAACTTTTGCCTGCCAAATTGGAGATGAAACACCGAATATTGGATAAGTGTCCTTGAAGTCCTCTTAATTCTTTCAAATTATGAGGAGGTGACATACCAAGGATTGATTTGGTCTTCTCAGGATCGACTTCAATACCACGATGGCGTACAACAAAGCCGAGGAATTTTCCTGAGGTTACCCCAAAAGCACATTTTAATGGGTTCATCTTCAAATTATGTTGTCGAAGCTTGTGGAATATGACTTCCAAATCAGCCAAGTGATCAAAACGTTGTTTGGATTTAACCACCAAATCATCTACATAGCATTCAACAAATTTCCCTAGAAAAGGTTTGATGATACGATGCATGGCGCGTTGATATGTTGCACCTGCATTCTTTAAACCAAAGGGCATCACCCGGTAACAAAACACACCTTGAGGAGCTCTGAAGGATGTATATTCCTCATCTTCTGGGGCCATTCGGATCTGATTATATCCAGAATATCCATCCATGAAAGAAAGTACTTCATAGCCAGCCGTCGCATCAATTAAGAGTTCTGTAATCGGAACTGGAAAATCATCTTTGGGACAATACCGATTAAGATCTCTAAAATCGATGCAAACCCTAATTTGTCTGTTCTTCTTCTTTACAGGGACAATATTAGCCAACCACTTGGGATATTTAACTTCTCTGACAAAGTTAGCTTTGATAAGCTTATCCACTTCAGCCTCGATTTTGGAAGCATAGGTTGGGTGTGTTCTTCTCGCGGCTTGCTTGAATCCTCGATGTTCTTTTGGCGAACCCAAATGATGGGTGGCAACATTAGGATCAAGGCCAGGCATCTATGTATAATTCCAAGCAAAAATTTCTTTATTTTTCTTTAGAAAAAAAATATACATCTCTTTTTCTTCAAGGGTCATGGCCGCACTAATTAAAGTGGGGCGTGGATCTTTCTCTGTACCCAGATTTACTTCTCTGAGTTCATCCATAGTGGTAGAGATACCCTCTTCAAATGCTGGAGGAGCATCTCTAAGATCTTCCTCTTCCTCTTCATCATGTGTTATTTCTTCCGTTTCTACTTGCAAAGTAGATGAAACAACGAAATTCTCATGATCATAAGAGATGTCAAAATTTTCACATTTTGAAGAAGAAACTTCCATTTCCAACCCTATTGATGAAAAAGGGTCTTCTTTGGGAAATAAAGAGGAGATAATGGGTTGAGAATCGACATCAATATTCACCTCTGGTGTTGCTATAACTTCTTCTTGCCTGATTAGCGAAGTATAGACTTGTTGGATTTCAGCAGACGAAATGAAAACGTCACCACTTATGCTTTCATCATTGCTTGGTAAGTTACCAATTTCTCCCATGTTGTCTGGCTCGATTGCCGTAATTGACATTATGGATCTTTCCATAAGAGTATTTTGATTTGGGCCTATTTTGTCAATTTGACTGATAGGTAACACATAATCTGTACTCACATGTGAAAATGGATTTATTGGAATTTTTTCCAAACCATATGGAGCATTAAATTTGGTAATTTCCTTCATTGTAGATTTTTCTCTTCCCTTCATGTGATAAAATTCCGCCTCAATGTATTGAGACTCACATGTCTTGAACGGGGCCTTATCACCATACAATGTTCCAACTTGACCATCGAAACAGTATTTGAGTCATTGATGGTATGATGAAGGAATAGCTGCATGCTGATGTAGCCAGGGTCTTCCAAGCAAGATATTGAAAGCTGAGTCTTGATCAACAATCATGAAATCCGAATTGGAAACAAGATCTCAAAACTGAGTTCTGAGTGTAACTTCTCCCAGTGGTTCTTGTTCATTTTTATCATATCCTTGAAACATCATGGTAGAAGGAGATAAATCAGATTTCGTGAGGCCCAATCGACGAAGTGTGCGAATGGGCATGAGGTTGACTCCTGAACCATTGTCAATAAAAGCTCTTCGAACATCTATACCATTGACTTAGTCAGATAAGTAAAAAGGTTTTATGTGCCCATGCACAACATCATCTTCATCTTTATCAGTAAAAGATATCACTGCATGACATTCTGCAGGATTATTCTCTATGTGATAAATTTCAGCTGCAGCAATTTCAGCTTCAAACTCTTGAGGACTTAACAAAGCTTCGATGAGTGCTTCCCGAAGATCTATTGATAGATTCAAAGCATCCAAAATTGATAATTTGGCTGGTAATTGGGCCAAGTGTTTCAATATATCATACTTTTGATCTAGAGGCCTGCGTTTCCCAATAGGAATATGCGGTTTAGCAGGTACCTTGGAAGCAGATGCTTTGGAAGCTGATGCATCATGTATTGAAGTTGGCAACATATTTGGTTTTGGAAAATTAGACTGATTAGATCCATTTACTTACTGAGATAAAGATGATGGAACCTTTAATCGGTCTTCCAAAATAACTGTGCCGAAGCTGAGTTGGCCATTGGCAGAAGAACTTGCTTGTTCTTTTTGAGCTCGCTGAAGGGCTCTACCACGAGTTTCTGCTGCATATACAGTGCTAGCAGGGGTAGAATTAGAGTAGTGGCTTCGGAAAGATCCACGTCTTCCCCTATATCCTGAACCTCTAGAACATCCTCGGGTTCCCTTATTTGATACAGGGAATTCAGGCTCATCAAGACTAGAATATGAATCTGTTAATTGAATCATATTAACAGAACCAAAGATTAACTCTTCGTCTGATAAAGACTCTGCCTGGTTAGCCTGTTTAGGCTGTGCCGTTTGGCGGGACGGTGCCCGTGGCTTTGAAGTAGATGGCATGAAATCTGCCAGAGTCAAAGACAATTTAGGCTTTGATGCATACTTATCTTCTCCTTATTCCTCTTTCTTCTTTGAATTGCACTGCCCTTTTGAGGATTTGTCCTTTGATGGAGGCTTTACTGCAGCTTTTGTAGGAGACACAATTGGCTTCTTCAATTGTGTTCGCAAAATGGAATGGGTCCGATTGATTGTCTTTCTGACCATCGAATCATTATATTTTTTCGCAGTTTTGCTTTTAACTTCCTGCCACTCGCCTCCTTCTTCTGGATCTGTAGCGGTAATACACGCTACATGAGCTGAAGAACCCTTCAATTTGACTTGTCCCAAGTCGAATATCTTTTGCAGGAGGTCTTTAAAGACAAAACACTCCTGGATGGGATGCCCCAACATTTGATGAAAGGGACAATAATTGGGACGGTCTTCATCTCCTTCCTTGTTTGGCCTCTTGGGCACTGGTAATTGAACCAAATTATTTTCCAGAGCTGAAATGAAGTAACCAGGAACTTGCTCACTTCGGAAAGAGTATGTTTTACTCTTCATATCCTCAAATTGTTTTCGTCGTTGATCTTTTTGATCATTTGGACGAAATAGCCTTTGTTGTTGGCGTTCAGGAGGTGGAGCTCTTCGAGAAGATGAAGGTTTTGAAGTAGAAATAGGTACAGGTGCCTGTTTAAGAATAACTGTAGCAGTTTCTGCTTTACCCATTCTTCTTCCTGGAGCTGATGGAAATACACGAGATTTAACCTTAGCCTGTATGAGGGAATCTTCAATCTGTTGAGCGATTGATGTAAGGTCTCGAAACCCTGCTGTGTATTTCACAGGGATCAATGGCGTGCGTAATTCGTCACGCACATTTTCCACACAGATTGGCAACAATTCTTCCTGAGGGAGTGATAAACTCAAGGAATACGTTAATCCCTTCCAACGAGCAATGAAATCAGAGACGCTTTCATTCTCCCTTTGCTTGCAGTTTGTAAGATCGAAAACTGTCGTTTTTGGCAAAGTTGAGCTAAACTGAAGAAGGAATTTTTGACGAAGATCCTCCCATCCGATGACTGACCAGGATTTCAAGCTTGTATACCAGACAAAAGCTGGTCCTTGCAAGGTTCACACGAAGCATCTGAGTTTTACTGCTTCTTGCTGCTCTGGAGTTCCCATTATAGGATCACAACAAGATACGTAATGTGTCAAATGTTGTTCAGGGTCGCCTGATCCATTGAAAGTAGGGAAAATAGGGTTTCCAAAACTGGATGGAGGAGAAATTGAATCTACCCATTCAGGGTAAACTTTCTTTTCAGGTTGAACTTGCGCCCGTTTCCCTTCCATAGTTTCTAACCGAGCTGTTAATGACTCAATAGTAGTTATTAACTTTTGAGAAACATCAGGTTGAACTTGGTTTTGGGTAGGTGCAATGAATGGAGTTTGGACAGACGTCGTGGTTGGTGCTGCAACTGATGGTAGTGCTGCCAACCGTTGTTGCGTTTGACCCGTAGGATTAGACCTCTGTGGGTGTACTGACAAAGGAGGATATTCTTGATCCATCTCAGTAGTTACAACAAATTCCTTCGGCTGTCGGACTTCAGCATTCTTAAGAAGAAGAATATTCTGAAGTAGTTCTGCATTCAACCTTCATAATTCTTTCATTTCTTCCTCCTGTTGTGCAAACCTTTTCTCTAATGAGAGCGATTGACCTCCTTCAGAGGAAGGGTGAGAAGTAACCTGATTCTTACCTTTCCCCTTATTGGATCCTTTTCGGAGAGGGGGAAGTGGGTTACTTGAAGGAATACCCAAATTTTGGGTAAGCCTTTGATTACATGTGCGCACACCTTCTTCATTTAGGTCTGTGTGCGCGACTTCTTGAGTAGGAACCTCTTCGTCTGATCCCTCTGATTGAGCCTCATCTGGTGAATCAGCAGCAACGGCATTGATGACATTAATGGATGCATATTGCATGGAATTCTTTCTATCAGCATTTCTGTGATATTGTCTCCTTCTATGTCCATGATGAGACATGGCATTCCGTTGACTTGATCCCTCAGGAATTTCTTGGAGAACTGTCACTTGGAGAGAATCTCCTGACAGCTTGGCTCTTCGTTCCTCTTGAGGCTTATTCCTTAATCGAGAGAATACTGACTTTCTCTGAGGGAAGGATTGAAGATTTGAAAAAGTCCCCAGTCCGGTGGACTGGGGGTGTTCCTGCTGCTTCCGCTCAACTCCTCGAATCCCATTCGTTGATTCTAAGGGTTGGGTTAGAGAAGTCCCCAGTCTGGAAAGCTGGGGTGTCTCTTGACATGCTATGTCTGAGATCTTTTTGAAATCTCTCTTGATCTTGCGAATCTTAGTTCGGAAATTAGCTGGATGCATTAACCTGTATCCACTTTTATCACCTGGTTCAACAGACCGTTGGATGATTTCCGAAACTTCTGTCATTTGATGACGTGTTTGCTCCAGACGAGAGGCTTGTGCAATATTCTCGCCTGCTTGATGTAGGAGCAATTCAACAACCTGTTCTCTATATACTTGATTTTGAGAGGAACTAGTTGAAGCTTGTTCTCGAGCAATCTTTTGATTATGAACAATGCCCATTGACTGTGGCCGGCCATGGGCAATAACATTGCATGAGACCATTTTCGGCGGGCTTTGCTGACCGGAAAGCACTGTGAAATGTAGTGCTCTGTGAACACCCCATCCTCTGATATGAACATTAGATGGAGCATTGGAAATTAACTGACGCAATCTTCTTAGTGCGCCAAGGCATGAACGTTGAAGGGTTCTCTGTTGCTTTTTAGCCTTCGAATACCGAGAGACTGATAGAGATGCCAAATCAATCTGGCGTTGTAACCCTTCTATTATCTTAATATGATTTTCATATTCATCGTAAGATAATACCTTCTTCTTTAATTGACAAAGAGTTTTCCATATGTTGAGACGAATATCATGGATTCCATCATCCGTCAACATCTTTGGAATGTCGTACTAGGAATCAGCCAAAGGCCAAAACATGACTGGTACTTCGCCTTTTGCCAATTTTTTCCTCATGTTCAGAATTTCCTCTTTATCATTAAATGAAGATTCTTCTACCTGTTTGGACCAGAGTTGGTGTTTCCTTGTTGCTTCATCGGATTCAACAAGATTGGTAGAGGAATCACTATTCATGCTGGAAGATGAATGACCCAGGGAAGGTTCGCAGAATAACCTGAACCCCAGGCTATCTTCTGATGGAGAAAGAGTTTCACCTGCCGAAAGTAAAGCATCAGACATGACTGGTTTTACGTTTGCATGTGCCTCGAGATAGGAGGGCTTTCTCGTCACTACATTGCCTTCTGAAGAATTTTCGAGACAACGTGAATCACTACTGCGGAGAGGACTTTCGCAGCGAATTTCATCACAATGAGGAGGACCGTCATGATGGGTTACAGCAAAAGATGAAATCTCTTGCTCATTGGCCTTCTGACCACACAGAGGGTTCCTGTGGCTCTCATCTGAAGAAGAAACTTCAAGATTGACCGAATTTTCATGAAGCAAGTCTTCATGAGGAAGTGTATGTTGAAGACCTTCAAAATTAATGTTCCTGTTATTGGGAACTGAGGGAGTAGAATCTTGAATTCCGACAGATAAATGTCTGAGGGCTTCAAGAACTCCAGCATCGAGCAAGGCTTGGTTGCAGATTGGCCTTTGATCTCCTGACTGTGCTGGGCGGATCTTTTTCTTAGATGCCTTCTTACTCGCTTTAGAAACCACTTGATGACGAAAGTGATTGCTCTGAGCAGGTGTATGTGCCTGATCAGGAAATATGGTCAGGTTAGGCTGACGATCATCGCTCAAATTAGGTGTCTGTGCCTGACTTGGTTGTCCGTATGATATGGGGGAGTATGCCCCATAACCCTCTTGGACTGGAACAGATGTGTGTGTCTGTTCCGGAGTGAATCGTTGATGTGTCACTCCATTGCTAGGGATAGATTTATGTGTCTGTCCCTGAGATGATGCTGAAGTTGTTATGATATCCTAGCAAGCATCCAGAATATGAGCAGGAATTTGCTTCTGCTATTTCACCATTGACAAAATATGTTTGGTGACTTCAGCCGCCGGAATAGGGATATACTTCCATTCCGGGCTTGGAGTAGGTGTATGTGCCTGCTCCTGTCCTCCTTTTCTTGTCAGTGAATCCTGACAGTACTCAAGTGTGGAGGCAGAGAGTTTAGTATGCCCCCTGTTTGTCGTCGGGACTTTCCGACTGACTTCTCCGTGCACTACCAAGTGAGACTGTTGGTAGGCCTGATTAGTATTAGCAGGTGTATGTGCCTGCTGATTACACTTCGCCAAACGCGGTTGACGAGATCCACCATATGAAGTTAGACGAGCCTGCTGACTAACTGGTGATGTATAAGCAGGTGTATGCTCCTGCCTATGGTACTCTGCCGGAATTGCCTGGCGGGATCGGCTTGATGCTGTCAGACGAGTCTGCTGGATAGCTGAATTAAAACGGGCAAGTGTGTGTGCCTGCTCGTTGTTTTCCACCAAGTTAGGTCGGTGGACTTCTCCGGAGATGGCAGGGATGACAACCTGCCTATTGTTAACCGGATTCCGTCTCTGGCGGTTCATCTTGCCTGCTCGGGTTCGAGGAACCTGAGCTGAATGCCTGGAGTCGGTACCCTCATCATGTTGAGGGCGCACTACCACATGAGTCTGGTGGCGATTGTTGATGGGAGACCTCGAGAAGGACTCCTGTTTTTTTGAATTAAGGCCCCGAGGGACCTGCTCATTCACTTCCTCGAAATAAGGTAGTGAATGGAAATTGCGTTCCGGGGATAACGACCCAAAACGGTTGGAGACGGTAGTCAGCACCGCCTGCTTCTTGATTGCTGGCCGCCGTTGTCCGGACGACCAGGTAGAATTGTTAACTTGGAGGGCTTGACGAGCGGCCTCCAGAGTTGGGATAGTACCGTTGCGACGATACTCCTTAACCAGTGCATTAGAAACACAGCGTTGAAGACGCTGAGTTGGTGAGGTCATCCTCAGAGCGGATGACGTTCTAGCAGGAGTAGCAGCATTGGTTTTCACAGCAGCAGACCTCACAGTAGAGGTGTTCACAGCATCAGTATTCACAGGGGTGAATTTAAGGAAAGCCATTTTTGCAGAAGATATTGAAAAAAGAGTGCCTATTCCATGTAACAGACATTATCAAGATGAATCCGGCCACTGCATTTTTTGGATGAGCATATGTCAATGATTGCTTTGTTGGCCCAAGGGGCCTAACAGATAAGAAGAACATCACTTTAACTTGGTTAAGGATTCACGTCGGGTTCACCATTTTTGTTTCACGCGGAATCTGGGGATGACCTCCTGGACGGGAGATTCAAACGTTCCGATCGGTTTCTAACGGGTTTGTTCGTAGAACCGGAAACATCCAATGATTCCACATCCGTTTGGACCTACTTTCCAAAGGCAGGTGCTCATTAGCTTGTGGGCTAATGAGGCTTAGGAATTTGCATTGGTCGAGAGGATGGGAGGTCAGACTCATCACACCTTTTTGAGGGGAATTATTGTCTACTCCGGGACACTCTTTATAGATTTAAGTTATGTTCGTGAATCCTTATTACATTACCAAGTATAAAATGTGCTTTCCTTTAGTTTTAACAATCAATGAAAATATGCAAGAAATTTAGAGAATCTTTTATAGGTATTCGAGGTTCTTCATCAATAGAGAATCATCTATATCTGTTTAGAGATTCTTGGTCAATGGTATCCTTCAAAACATTTATATAAAAGTCTCTTGGTCATTTATGATGACCAGGCTGGTTTTAAAGCCACTCAGTGGGGCACTTGAAGTTTATTGTCATTCAGAAGGACAGAAATTATTTCAAAGTTGGGATCGAACCCATAAATGGGCTACCTACGTATCCTTTCTTTTGGAAAAGGAATCAGAACACACGTAGTTCGAGGAATGGGATATGATGTTTATGATTGATGGCTCAAAGATGAATGTCATAATTACTTTTACACTCTAAGCTCACGTGAGTCATGCTCGGTGTGAGAAACAAGAGGTATTGGTAAAATTTAGACAATTGTGCCATAAAAGATGCAATCAGAAGAATTTGTTTTGGGGCTTATGTATAGATGACTGCCCAGATAGATGATGGTTTAGGATTTACTTTTAGGGAGAAAATCCATGAACAGGGTCCACAAAGTTATATGTGCTTCATGGAGATTTGAATACTCTAATCTTGGGGCTTACTCCTAAGGAGGATGCCCAAGTTAGGAGGGGACTTATGATTGGGTTTTATTCCTGAAAAGGAAACCCAAATCAAAGGTAATTTATGACTGGTTAAGAGAAGTTTAAGGGGACTTGGGGCTTATTCCTGAAAAGGAAGCCCAAGGTTATGACTGAGTCTTATTCCTGAAAAGGAAACCCATGTTAAGGATTAAGATTTGGGGCTTACTCCTGAGGAGGATTCCCAGATCAAAGGTTTTATAACTGGGGATTATTCCTGAAAAGGAGACCCAGGTTAAGGATTCTCTCATTTTAAAGGATGAGGTTGAATGAATGAACTCTCAATCTTTGGTGACATAAAGATTTTTAAATCACTAGACTTTGAGAGATATTTCACAGAATTCCTTTCAAACAAGGATGTCAAATCAAGAAATCATTCCATAAATGGCTTTGAAGAGTATCTTGAAGACTGAATCATGAATAGGAAAGGTGAAATGGCTTAAGAGGGGTAAAATGGGCAAGATGGGAACCCAAAAAGATAGGGGCGCGCAAGTCTTTAAAGGCGCGCAAGTCCTGCAGCGGCGCGCAAGTATTGGTCGCGCAAGTATACTTGCGCGACATGAGTGGTACTTGCGTGATTTTCAACCAGCATTGAAATTCTTGAGCGACTCTTTATAAAACCCTTTAAAATCCTCTTGAGGTTCTTCCAGAGAAGGGACGCGCAAGTTATATTGAAGGAATTAAGTCGACGCGCAAGTGTTTGATAAGTTTCAACACTTAGGCCTTCCTTCTTCTCTTTAGATCTTCCGTTCTAGGTATGAAATTACCTTAGAAGTGTTCCGGAAGCTTTGAGAAGAGACTTGGGCGTCGGGAGCTTCAATCCGAGTTTCTGGAAAAAAGATCCTCCTTAATGGGGGCCCCACAGGGTCTATTTATAGGCAAAAGAAGACCCCGGGCGGTTACCGGGTGGTTACCGGACGGTTATCACTTAGGTCGCGCAAGTCACTTGCACGACCATAAGGCATCGCGCAAGTACTTGCACGACCACTAGGCGGCGCGCAAGTGTACTTGCACGACCATGAGGGAACTTGCACGACCTATGGGAAATGTTCTCCTTGTTCATCCCTTTGTCGATTTTTGATGTTTCTTCAAAGGATGAATCACATTGGACTCAGATATTCCCCTTTTCCGATTTTTAGATTCTGTGACGAAAGGAGCGTCAACACTTATGAACCAGTTTTTTTATGTATTAAGGTTTCCAAGGACAATAACCTTTTATTGTACATGGATGTGTATTTATATAACATAGTGAATATTATTCTACTAATATGTGACATTTATGTACAAAGTTATAAGTTCCCCAAAGTCGGTATAATAATAATTTTTCAGTTAACCTTTCAAAACTAAGATTACAAATCAATAGTGTCAACCCTTTGGATAATTTTAGGTATAAGATAACATCCTAATTTTATGGTATGGAACACTTTAGGTGTTTTTATATAAATATATCCATTTCTATATACAAAATTTGGATGTGGTTTTGAAATAACTATTCATAGTTGAAATAACATTGAAGACACAGTATTGAGGTAAACAGGATTTAGAATTGGTGCACGAAATGGGGCCACACTGAACATCTAGTTTGACAATCCATGTATCCCGACCCAACCCAATGGGGTTCGAGCCGTGACTCCCCAAGACAACCTCCAATAGGCCATGGGATGGTGTCTAGCGCTGAGTAGGATATCACACACATCGGAGGCATTTGCCTATGGTACTTGTACACACGCACCAAAAAACACCTCCATGCAATAGTGCAGATATGTATAGAGAAAAACTAAATAGGAAAATCATGAATACATCAATCCCAAACCAGAGTACATTAGAAGTACACAAAAGAAAAAACAGGTCCCACCATTGGAAAACCACAAAAGCATCCAAAATGCTCGAAGGAAGGGGTACGATGTCAAAAGCACCACTAGAAAGCTGCTCGGCATAGCTTCGGTAAGACTCCACAGTCACCCGTTCACTCAGCTCTGCCTGCTCTGGGTCCTCCTAGGACTTTGTCGAAAGGAATGTGGTCTTCCCAAGACACAAACATGTGCATGAAAAGCCCATGCAGGGGTGAGTATAACAATACTCAGTAGGCACCCAAAAAACCCAAAACAAAAGAGAGCAACTGAAAGGAAACGGTCCACTCATCCCATAAAGAGGGATCCGAGATGAGAGAGAAACTCCATCTCGTGAAAATCCTTGGCTAAACTCTACTAGTCAGCTCAATCCAGGTGTATGCCAATACATAAACCATGAACATCTATATATACCCAGCTCACGCACCAAAACAAAAGAGGCACCGACCTCATCCCCAACAAAGATTCACAAAAAGTAGAACACACTCCATGAGAACTATCATCCCAGATGAATCCTTTCCGAGAGATACACTCCATCAGGTCCCACTGAAACATCTCAGATGCTCACCCGAGAGATCACGCTCCTCAGATATCTTCACTGAGGAAACCTCACTACAACAACATCAACACCAAAATCATTGGATAAGGGATCGCTTCTAGGGTCCTCTAGGGGATACCAGAACCCACACCATTATACGAAGATCTCACAGATAGGGGATCACTCCTAGTGTCTGCTGGGGGTTACCACATCCCGATCTGGCATTCGTAGATCTCACAGATATAGGATCACTCCTAGGATCTGCTGGGGGATAACACAACCCGATTTTCCACTAGATTGAAACACGTCACTCAGATAGAGGATCATCACCCATGAAACGATGGTCACGATGATACCAAAACCCTATATGGTATATCTCTCACTATAAGGGATAAAAATAATGATGCCGCAACCCTACAGAAACCACACGCTAAGTAGGGGATCATATAACCAACGATACTACAACCCTACTATACACCTCATTCTGAGTAGGGGATCGTATAACCGATGATGCCACAACCCTACTGAGCATGGTCCATCGTTTAGGGGATCATATTCCAAATGATGCCCCAAACCCTTCGGGGTTATCCTACTAGATAGGGGATCACCGCCCATGGATAAGTGGTCCCAGCGAAACAAAGAACCCAATCTAGGGAAGCAATGCTAGAGGATCCCGCTCCGACCCACCAGAGGGATGCCACAAATATAATAGATTTAACATCCCATCGAGAGGATCACAAACCTATACGAAGGTTGTGATGTTGGGCGAACCCTCGTAGGAACGAACCAAGGGAGTACCCATAACCACTGCTGGTCCAAACGTCGCTAACCCGAGGGACCCGCCAAAATGCCACACCAGCACCTCTAAGGCCGATAACGAGGCCACCATCGAAATCCATGAGGAAAAGTACACATGATATTCTGTTTACTTGCCCATAATGAACAACTGGTGAAAAATGCACTTTTCAACGATGCTAGCCCAAGAGGGGCCCACACTATGATTTCGAAACTCATCAAGTGAATCATACCACAACGATACCCTTGCAAAAACATGCAGGATCGACTAATCATTTGTCCAAAACATACATCCAATGAAAAAGGCACTATTAACAGAAGCCAGCTCAAGTGGGTCCCATGCCTCGATCTCAAAACTCATCGAATAGAGCTCACCATTGCGATCCTCTCAGAAAAAAACATAGGATCGACTACACATCCACCAAAATCAGACTCCGGGGTGAGAAAGTTGTGTTTCTCCATAAACGCCCAAACCCAGCCTCATGGGGCCCACACCAAAAACTCAGTACCAACACCCAAAAACCGACACGATAAGTCCTCCATAACATCAGGGTCTCCACGCCACTGACGACACGTCAATCGGATGGTCTGGGTAGACGATACAATGACCCAAAGTCGAATTATAATAAAATATAATTATTTTACTCGACGTTTCAATCTCCTGGGCCATAATACCAACTTTGAATCACCCGAACCCACACCGAAGGGTTTGTCTTGCTTCCAGGTTCATGTCGCCACAGACAGAATGTGAATCTAACCCCTCGATTTCATGAAATGGGGGTTTTAAAACCCATGTGTACAAAAAGGGGTCTGACCGGCATGGACCGGCCTGTCTGGCCTACGCTGGCCAACCTGGCGGCCGCAACTGCGGTGCGGCACAGTGCACACCTGGCCAACCCCCACTGTGGGGGTCACCGTAGATTGGATCCGGACCACCACGGTGCACTGGTACAATAAATTTCTCGTGGCCCACCGTAGGTGCTGCCACGCTGGCGGACCTTATAGGGGCCACCGGGGGCACCCCTGGCGTCTAAACACAAATCCGAAGACATCTGCATTCCCCTTGAGACAGGCCGTATGCATTTATAGACTAAAACAGAAAAAAATCAACCAAATTAGGATCCAGGATTTTGAAACTCAAAACCCCTACCTGTTGGCGGATTTCCGAAGCTTTAGGTGCAGAACACCGCCAACGACGTGCTGGAGCTCGATCTGCTGACGATCGACACTGAAAACGGATGTCCGAAGATCGATTTTACGAAGAACAATGGGATTAGGGGAGGGTTCTCTGTCTTCAAATAGAAGGTTTGGGGGATAATATTGATTTAGTTATTATTATTATTTTTATTTAAATGTTCATCTTAACTCTCCCCTCCAACATGCCTCCAACCAGGCTCCCGGTGCCGAACAAAAACATGTTGCGCCTAGGGTAAACAGAGAATTCTAAACGCAACTACGGAATCATATTTTTGATCTGAGACTTCATTCAGAAGTTATTCAAGCCAATGCTCGTAATGAAACTTTTCCATTTATTTACGAAAACACCCCTGGTGGATTTTCTCACAGTGGGCCCGCGCCCACAAAATTTACACCCCACCTAGGGTAAATGACATGCTCCGGATACCACTCTACCCTCAGATTCCGATTCTGAGCTACCTTTTAGGGGATATCACAGCCCCGCCACGTGCATTGTGTAAAAATACTTAATATTTTTATAAAACTAATTCTGGGCACACCGGTTTTTGGAATCACATGCCTTCTTCGTGCCTAGATCTAGAATTATTCATAAGAATATTCCAAAGTCTGATAGGGAAAAAACCTGAGTCGCAACATCCTACCCACCTTAGAACTTTTCATCCCAAAAAATCCCTAAGCACACAGAATGAAAATGGACTCCCAACAGGGTCTCCCACGCCAGTGAGTCCACCAACAAACCCCCCCCCCCTGCCCGAACACATAATTCATAGGGACTCATCCACCAAACCTCAACAATATCCTCGTTGGGCGGCACTAACTCACCCGCACAGTTTTTATCACGTCGGAAAAACACGTCTCGGTGGGGGAAGGATCCCTTTTCCTCACTCATTCGAAGAACGCCAAACAAAACTCACACATGGTCTTTCCAATGCCCTGAACAAAACCCAAGAAAGCAATAGAGAGGAAGTGTACCGATAAACACTATCTATCAAACTACTTCAGAAAGTAGAAAGGACACAAGGAGTACCTTTAACCATCTGCGGAGCCTCTGGGTCAATAGTCTCTAGGGCATGTAGCTATCATCACCCTCATCCACCAGCTCCCTGATTTTGGCATAGAACACCTGGGGGTGGGGGTGGTGGAAACTGATATTTCTTACCACCTCATGTTGCAGCACTAGCTCTATCACCACGTCTGCCGCCCTGCAGACCACCTTGCTCGAGTCGCTACCTCTGCCAAGGTGGTCTATCGACTGGCTCCCTCTCAGCATCATGAAGGGTCAGAAAATAACTATCAAGATGTTCCCGATCATCGCAAGTGTAACACCACCTATCTGGAAGATGACCAAAACTGGCCTCCAAGCCCGTGAGCCCTGAGCCTTAGATCTTTCATCCTGGGGTCACCTCCAGAAACCTCGAACATGTCCAGACCTATGTGCCTACCACTGGCTACAAGATGTTGATCCGACTGATGAAGCCTCAACTCTCGCATGCATAGCACTAACAGGTGGGACTTGCTCATCCAGAAATCTCTCCACCTCCAATGCTTGCTCCAGCACTCCAGCATGGGTGGGAATATAGAAAGAAACCACACCTACCCAGATGTCTCTTCGTAGGCCCTGATCGAAGGTCTGATCCCCAACGAACGGGTCTCGAACCATATCAAGGGAGTAGCGTGATAGATATTTAAACCTCGTTGTGTACTCCGATACAATAATACTCTCCTACCGAAGCTGGAGAGGCTCTTGAATCCGCAAAGACCTCAGCGCCACCAGATAGAACACTTCTCTGAAGAGAAACTCAAACTCTGCCCATGTGAGTATCTCCTCATCATGGGATTGCTTCACTAGGCTTCACCATCTTCCGGACTAACCGTGTAGAGGGCACAACACTAGGACCACCATTTGATCTGGAGGTGTCCTCAGTAGGCAGAAAACACAGGTGACTGCTTCGAGCTAGTCATCATTAGCCTGAGGGTCTGGATCACCCTGAAACCTCAAAGGACACTGCCTCTGAAACTTGTGCAGCACTCTCATCCTCCATGCTGCCTCTTTCTACTCTGCTGGCACAACCAGCTTCTCAATAGGTGGTGGCTCAACTAGAGGACCACCTGGAGGTCCATCCTCAAAACCTACGCCATGGTAGATAGCCTCCACACGGGGAAGATCGTCACCACAATCCCACTGTGGAACCCTCATTGGCTTTCATTGGGGTGGAATCCTGAAATACAATCAAGACGCCCCATAGTCAAAGAGTATATCTGGAGCGGTGACTCATGAAGGAAAATGTAAAACCCAAAAACCTGTCCTATATGATGCATGTACTGTTTTTCTCCTGCGATCAGTGTACAAATGTCCTGAGGAGAAAGACAAGTTTTCAGAGTCATTGTGTATGGATACGTCAGCCACCACACCAACACTAGAGTATCTCGCCTAGAAGTTGAGCTCGAAACATCATAACACTGCCACTATGCAACCCAAAAAAACTCACAGCTAGGCCAGCTACGCTCTGAGATCACAATGGTGGAACATCCACTAATACCACTCTGTCATGACCCGGCCAAATGGGGCTCGAGCCGCGACTCCCAAAGCCCTCCTCCAATAGGCCAGGGGATGGCGTCTAGTGCCGAGTAGGCTATGACACACATGGGAGGAATTAGCCTAATGTACCTGTACACACACACACCCACATACACCTCCATGAAATAGTGCAGATATGTATAGATAAAAACTATAAGGGAAAATCATGCATACATCTATCCCAAACCAGAGTACAACATAAGTTGAAAAAGAGAAAAATAGGTCCCACCAAAGGAGAACCATAAAATACACCAACCTAATCAGAAGAAGGGGTACACTATTAAAATAACAACCAGAAAACTCTTCGGCATAGCTGCGGTAAGACTCCACAGTCACCCGCTCATTTGCTCTACCTACTCCGGGTCCTCCTATGACTCCGTCGAACGGCCTATGGTCTGCACAAGACACAAACATGTTCAAAAAAAATCCCATAAAGGGGTGTGTATAATAATATTCAGTAGGAACCAAAAAAACCAAATCAAAAGAGAGAAACTGAAGGGAAAAAGTACGCTCATCCCAGCCAGAGGGAACCGAGAAGAGATAGAAAATCCATCTCCAGACCATCCTTAGCTAAACACAACTAGTTAGATCAATCCAGATGTATGAACATACATACCCCTTGAACATCCAGATATACTTAGCTCGAGCACCAAGCCACAAGAGGTAGCAACCACATCATCAACGACGGTTCACAACCAGGAGAACACACTACATGAGCACTGTCATCCCAGATGACACCCATTTGAGAGATACACTCCATCGGGTCCCACTCAAACATCTCAGAAGCTCACCCGAGAGATCACACTCGCCGTATATCGTCACAGAGGATACCTTGTGCCACAACATCGACACCAAACTCCTCGGATAGGGGATCAATAATTGGGTCCACTAGGGATACCGAAACCCACAGCGGTATATAAAGATCTCACAGATAGGGGATCACTCCTAGGGTCCACTAGGGGATACCATAACCCGATCTAGCAATCAAAGATCTCACAAATATGGGAACACTCCTAGGATCCTCTAGGGGATACCAAAAACCAATCTGGCACTTGACAGAAACACATCACTTAGATAAAGGATCGTCACATATGACACGATTGTCACAACGTTACCGAAACCCCATCTGGTATATCTCGCACTGTAGGGGATCGAACTGACGATGCCGAAACCCTACAAAATCCACTCGCTAAGTAGGGGATCGTATAACCAATGATACCACAACCCTACTATACACCTCATGCTGACTAGGGGATCGTATACCCTATGATGCCACAACCCTACATTGCACGGACCACTGTTTAAGGGATCATATTCCCGATGATGCCACAAACCCTATGGGGTTAACCTACTTGATAGGCGATCACCGCCTGGGGATAAGCGGTCACAGCAATACCGATAACCTGATCTAGGGAAATAATGCTAGAGGATCTGACTCTGGCCCACCGAAGGGTTTCCCCAACTCTAACAGATTCAAATTACCATCCAGAGGATCATAAACCTATGCGAATGCTGTGATGTCACGTGAACCCTCGTAGGAACGAACCAAGGTAGTACCCTCAACCACTGCTGGTCCAAACGTCTCTAACCCAAGAAACCTACCATAACACCACACCGCTCACCCCCAAGGCCGATACCAAGGCCTCCATCGCGATCCACATGAAAACAAACACAGGATAGGTTATTTACTCGCCCGTAACTGAAAACTGGTGATGAAGGCATTATTCACCGAAGCTAGCCCATTTGAGACCCACACTACGATCTCGAAACTCATCAAGAGGATCATACCACAGTGATCCCCTTGGAAAAACATGCGTGATCGACTACTCATTCATCCCAAACAGACACCTGGAAAAAAGGAACTATTCACTAAAGCCAGCTCGGGTGGGGCCCATGCATCGATCCCGAAACTCATCGAATGGAGCACACCATTGTGATCCTCTCCGAAAGACACACATGGTTGACTATACATCCATCAAAACTAGACTCCAGGTGAGAAAGTTGTGTTTATCCGTAAACGCCCAAACCCTACCTCATGCCCCCCCCCCAAAAAAACATGGTCCCAGCACTCGAAAACCAACAAGAAAACTCTGCCATACCATCAGGGTATCAACTTCACTGACAGCAGGTCAATCGAACACTCCGGGTAGAAGATACGATGACCCGAAGTTCAATTATAATAAAATATTATTATTTTACTCCACATTTCAATCTCCCAGACCATAATCCTGAACTTTGAATCCATTGAACCCACACCAAAGGGTTCACATTTCCGCCATGGTCACATCACGATAGACGGAACATGAATCCAACCATTGGAATGCAAGAAACAGGGGTTTTAAAACCCATGTGCCCCAAGAGGGGCCGGACCGGCCTAAATCGGCCGGTCCGGCCGGCAGACCACGCCACCGCGGCGTGATGCGGCACACACCTGGCCGAACTTCATAGTGGGGGTCTCCTTTGATTGGAGCTGGACCTCCACGGTGCAGTGGTCCCATAAATTTCCCATGGCCCACAGCCGCATTGGTGTTGCGCCGACGGACATTTTGAAGGCCACCGGGGCACCCTGGGGGTCCAAATGAAAATCTGAAGACATCTGTGTGCCCCCTGGGACCGGATCTATGCGTCTGCAAACTCAAAACCGAGAAAAACAAACCAAATCAAGACCCAAGATTTCGAAACTCAAAATGCCAAACTTTTTGTGGATTGCTGAAGCTTCGGGTGCAGAACAACGCCTACGACACGCTGGAGCTCGATCTGCTGATGATCAGTGCTGAAAACAAACGTCCGGGGCTCGATTTGGAGAATAACCTTTGGAGAGGGAGAGGGTTCTCCGCTTTCACATAAAAGGTTGGGTAGAATATTTATTTAGTTATTATTATTATTTTTATATAAAAATTAATATTAACTCTCCCCTCCAACATGCCTCTATCCCAGCTCCCAGCGCTGACCAAAACACATCGTGCCTAGGCTAAAAATGGAATTCTGAATGCAAGGGTGGACTCAAATTTTCAATCCGAGATTCCATTCAGATGTTATTCGAGCTGGCACTCATAATAAAAATTTTCCATTTATTTATGAATAATCCCCTGGTGGCTTTTCTCACAACTGTCCTGCGCCCGTAAAGTTTACACCCCGCCTAGGGTAAACGACATGCTTTGGACGCAGCCGTGCCCCCATATTCCCGTCATGAGATACCTTTTGGGAGATATCACACCCCCACCACGTGGATAGTATAAAAATAATTAATATTTTTAAAAAGTTAATTTCGGGAAAACTGGGCCTTGAAATCGCACGCCGTCTTCACTCATATCTCTTGAATTATTCATAAGAATATTCCAATGTCTGATAGGTCTATATCCTGAGTCGCTACATCCTCCTCACCTTGTATATTTTCATCCACAAAAATACCTAAGAATAGGGAATGATACTGGACTCTCAATTTGGTCTCCCATGCCAACGTGTCTGCCAACAAACACCACCATCCTGAACGCATAAGTCAGAGGGACTCATCCACCATACCTCAACACTATCCGCTTGGGGTGGGACTGACTTGCCCGAATGGTTTTGATCACATCACAAAAACAAGACTCAGTGGGGGAAGGATCCCTCTTCCTCACGCATTCGATGCACGCCAAACAACACTCACACAGGGTCTTACCAACGCCATGAACAAAACCCGACCATGCAACATAGAAGAAGGGTATCGCAAAACAGTTTCTATCAAACTACTTCAGAAAGTAGAAAGGACACAAGGCGTACCTCTATCCATCCGCAGAGCCTTCAGGTCAACAGCCTATAGGGAATGTACCTGTCCTCGCCCTTATCACCCAGCTCCCTGAGCATGGCATGGACCACCTAGGGGTGGGGGTGGTGGGAACTGATACCGCATGCCAACTCCTGATGCTGCTGCTGCTCCATTGCCACGCCCGCCGCCCTATGGACCTCCGTTGCTCGAGTTGCGGCCTCTTCCAAAGTGGTCTGTTGACCGGATCCCTCTCAGTAGCATGATAGGTCAGAAAATCTCTATCAATATGTCCCCATCCGTCGCAAGCATAACACTGCCTCTCTGGCGGCTGACAAAAACTGGCATGCAAGCCCTGTCAGCCCTGAGCCTCATATCCTCCATCCTGGGGCCTCCTCCTGAAACGCCGTCCATGTCCAGACCCTTGTGCCTACTGCTGGCTACAAGATTCCTATTTTACTAAATAAGTATCAGCTCTCGTGTGCCCAGCACTAACATGCGGGACCTGGTCAGCCAGAAAGATCTCCACCACCAACGCTCACTCCAGCACTCCAGCATAGGTGGGAAGACACAAAGAAAACACACCTGCCTGGATGTCTCTGCGTAGGCCCTACTCAAAGGTCAGAGCCCAAATTAATTGGTCTTAAACCATATCCAGGGTTTAGCGCGAATGATATGTAAACCTCGCTAAGTACTCTGATACAACAATACCCTCCTATTGAAGCTGTAGAAGCTCCTAAATTTGCACTGACCCCCACATCACTGGATAGAACTCTTCTCTAAAGAGACGCTCAAACTCGGCCCTTTTGAGAATTTCCTCGCCGTGGACAACATCACTAGGCTCTAACATCGCCTGACCAAACTATACAGAAGTCTCGCCTCTTGGACAACCATTTGATCTAGAGGTGTCCTCACTAGGCGGAAAACATGGGTGACTGCTTTGAGCCAGTAATCAGCTGCCTGAGGGTCTGGATGACCCCAGAACCTTAGAGGTCACATCCTATGGAACTCGTGCATCACACTCAGCCTGCACGCAAACTCATCATGCACTGCTGGCACAACCAGCTGCTCGACCAGTGGTGGGTCAACGGGTGGACCACCTGGAGGTCCAGCCTCAGAACCTGCACCTCTTCTACAACCTCCACATGAGGTAGATCATCACCATAATCCCGTTGTGCAACCCTCACTGGCTGTTGTCGGGGAAGCATCCTGAAATACAATCAAGACACCCCATAGTAAAAAAACTATATCTGGAGAGCTGACTCAAGAAGGACAACGTAAAACCCATAACCCAGTCCTATATAATGCATGCACCGTTTTTCCCCTACGACAAGTGTATGAATGTCCCAAGGAGAAGGGAAGGTTACCAGAGTCCTGGTGAATTGCTAGGTCGGCCGCTACGCCAACACTGGAGTCTCTGGCCTGAAAGCCATGTTCGAAACATCATAACACTGCAGCTATGCAACACAAACCAAACTCACAGCTAGACCAGCTATGCTCTGAGACCCCAAATGTGGAACCTCCTATTATACCACTCTTGCATGACACGACCCAATAGGACTCAATCTGAGACCCCCCAAGCCCGCCTCTAATAGGCCAGGGGCTAGCGTCTAGCACCGAGTAGGCTATCTCACACATGAGAGGCATTATCCAAAGGTATCTACACACACGCACCCACATACACCTCCATGAAATAATGAAGATATGTATAAATAAAAACTAAAAAGGAAATTCATGGATACATCTATCCCAAACCAGAGTACATCATAAGTACAAAAAAGGAAATATAGGGCCCACCAAAGGAAAGCACAAAATCATCCAACCTGCTCGGAAGAAGGGGTACGCTGTTAAAAGAACCCCCCAGAAAGCTCCTTGGTACAGCTCCGGTAAGACTCCACGGTCACTAGATCACTCAGCTCCACCTGCTCCGGGTCCTCCTAGGACTCCGCTGAAAGGCTTGTGGTCTGCACAAGAGACAAACATGTGCGTGCAAAGCCTGTGCAGGGGTGAGTATAATAATACTCGGTAGACACCCCAAAAACCCAAAAAAAAAGAGAGCATCTGGAAGGAAAAAGTTTGCTCATCCTAGCCAGACGGAACCCATACGAGAGAGAAACTCCATCTTGTGACCATCCTAAGCTAAATTCAACTAGTCAGCTCAACCTAGGTGTATTCCCATACAGATACCTTGAACTTCCAAATATACTCAGCTCGTGCACCATGCCACAAGAGGTACTGACATCATCACCAACAACAATTCACAACCAGAAGAACACATTCCACAAGCACTGTCATCTAAGATGACACCCGTCTGAGAGATACACTCCATCGGGTCCCACTCAAACATCTCAGATGCTCACCCGAGAGATCACACTACTCGGATATCGTCATTGAGGAAACTTCACTACAAGAACATCAAAACCAAACTCCTCAGATTGAGGATTGATCTAAGGGTCCTATAGGGGATATCGGAACCCACATTGGTATATGACGATCTCCTAGATAGGGGATCACTCCCAGGGTCCACTGGGGGATACCATAACCCGATCTGGCATTCGTAGATCTCACTGATAGAGGATCACTCCCAATATCTATTGGGGGATACCACAACCCGATCTGGTACATCTCGCACTATAGGGGATCGAACAGACGATGCCGTGACCCTACAAAAACCACACGCTATGTAGGGGATCATATAACCAACAATACCAAAACCCTACTATACAACTCATTATAAGTAGGGGATCATATACCTGATGATTCCACAACCATTCTGAGCATGACCCACCATGTAGGAGATCATTTTCCTGATGATGCTACAAACCCTACGTGGATAACCTACTAGATAGGGGACCGCTGCCTATGGATAAGTGGTCACAACGATACCAAGAACCCGATCGAGGGAAACAATGCTAGAGGATCCCGCTCCGGCCCAACAGAAGGATGCAACAACTCTAACAGATTAAACATTCCATTGAGAGGATCAAAAAAATATAAGAAGGTTGTGATTCCACACAATCCCTCGTAGGAACAAACCAAGGGAGTACGCTCAACCACTTCTTTTCCAAATGTCACTAACCCAAGCGACCTTCCACAACAACACACCGAACACCTCCAAGGCCGATACCGAACCCACTATTGTGACCCACACCGAAATACACGCAGGATAGAATTTTTACACACCCATAATGGACAACCGGCGAAAAAGGCTCAATTCACCGAAGCTAGCCCGTGTGGGGCCCACAGTAAGATCTTAAACTCATCAAGATGATCACACCACGGTGATCCCCTCAGAAAAAAATGTGGGATCAACTACTCGTTTTTCCAAAGCAGACACCTGGTGAAAATGCCCAATTCACCGAAGGCAGCTCGGGTGGGGCCCGTGCCTCGATCCAAAAACCCATCGAACGGAGTGCACCATTGTGAGCCTCTCAGAAAAACACATAGGTTCGACTATAAATCCGCCAAAATCGGACTCCGGGTGAGAATGTTTCCTTTCTCCAAAACACCCAGACCTGGCCTCATAAGGCCCACACCGCAAACTCGGTCCCAACATTTGAAAACCAATAAGAAAAGACCTCTGTATCATCAGGGTCTCAATTCCACTGACGACATGTCAATTGGATGCTCCGGGTAGAAGATACGACAGCCAAAAGTCAAATTATAATAAAATATTATTATTTTACTCGATGATTCAAGCTCCCTGGCCACAATCCTGACCATTTAATCCCATGAACCCCCACCGAAGGGTTCTACTTTCCACCATCGTCGCGTCTCCACATACGGCACATGAATCCGACCCTTGTATTGTATGAAACAGGGGTTTTAAAACCCCTATGTACCAAGAGGGGCCGGACCGGCCTGAACCGGCTGGTGGACCGCACCGCCGTCGCGAGGCGCAGCGCGCGCCTGTCCACCCCCATCGCGGGGGTCACTATTGATTGGAGCTGAATGACCACGGTGCAGATGTCCCATAAATTTCCCATGGCCCGCTGCCCGCCGCGCCGCCGACGGACCATCCGAGGGCCGCCGGGGGCACCCTGATTGTCCAAATGAAAACTCGAAGACATATACACGCCCCCTCGGGACCGGATCTATGCATCTGCTTGCTCAAAATAGAAAAAACCATCCAAATTGGGAACCGAGATTTCAAACCTCAAAACACATATCTGTTGGTGGATAGCTGAATCTTTGGGTGCAGAATGATGCCTGCGACGCGTTAGAGCTTGATATGCTGATGATCAGCGGTGAAAACGGATGCACGACGCTCGATTCATCGATGAACAGTGGGAGATGTGGAGGAGTATCCTCATACTCATACAAGCTGGGGGGAAATATTGATTTAGTTTTTATTGTTAATTTTTTAAAAAACTTCATCTTAACTTTCCCCTCCAACATGCCTCTAACCCGGCTCCTGGCACCGACCAAAAAACGTCACACCTAGGGTAATAACGGTGTTCTGAACGCATCGTAGGACTCAAAATTTCGATCCGAGACTCTATTCAGGTATTTTTCGAGTTGATGCTCGTAATTAAACTTTTCCATTTATTTATGAAAACGCCCCTGATGGCTTTTATCACAAAAGGCCCGCACCCACAATGTTTACACCCCACCTTGGGTAAACAGAATGCTCTAAACGCAATTGTGACCTCAGATTCCCATTCCAAGCTACCCTTTAAGAGATATCACCCCCCGCTACAATCATAGTATATAAATAATTAATATTTTTATATATTTAATTACGGGCACACCGGGCCTCAGAATCGCACGTCGTCTTCGCGCATAGCTCTAGAATTATTCATAAGAATATTCCAAAGCATGACAAAGACCAAACCCAAGACGCTACATCCTCTCCACCTTATAAATTTTGGTCTCTGAAAATCCTTAAGAACACGGAAAGCAACTGTACTCTCAACTGGGTCTCCCATGCCAGTGAGTCCGCCAACAAACACTCTCTGCCCAAATGCATAAGTCAGAGGGTTTCATCCACCAAACCTCAACACTATCCGCTAAGGGCAGCACTGACTCGCTCGCAAGGTATTTATCGCATCACAAAAATGTGTCTCTATGGGGGAAGGATTAATCTTCCTCACGTATTCAAAGAACACCAAACAAATCTCTCACAGGGTCTTACCAATGCCCTCAACAAAACTGGAGCAATCAATAGAGAGGAAGAGTACCACTAAACAATTTTTATCAAACTACTGCAGGAAGTATAAATGAAAAAAGGCGTATCTCTATCCATCCACAGAGCCTCTAGGTCAACAGCCTCTAGGGCATATAACTGACCTTACCCTCGTCCCCTAGCTCCCTGTGCTTGGCGTGAACCACATGGGGGTGGGGGTGGTGGCAACTGATACCGCCTACCATCTTCTACTGCTGTACCAGCGCCGTCGCCACGTCCGCCGCCCTACAGACCTCCTTGCTCGAGTCGTTGCCTCTACCATGGCGGTCCGTCGACCATCTCCCTCTCAGCAGCATGACGAGTCGGACAATCTCTAGTAATATTTCCCCGAACATCACAAGCGTAACAACACCTCTGTAGCGGCTGACCAAAACTGGCCTGCAAGCCCTGTGAGCCCTGATCCTCGGATCCCCAATCTTGGGGTCGCCAACAGAATCATCGGCCACATCCAAACCGTTGTGCCTACCATAGGCTACCAGATTCCAATCTGATTGATTATGTCTCAACTCTTGCATGCCCAACATTAGCATACGGGACCTGCTCAACCAGAAAGCTCTCCACCGACAATGCTCACTCTAGCACTCTAGTATTGGTGGGTAGTCACATAGAAACCAGGCCCGCCTGGATGTCTCTGCATAGGCCTTTCTCTAAGGTTCGTGCCCTAAAGACCGGGTCTCGAACCAAATCCACAGTGTAGTGAAAAAGATCTATAAACCTCACTGAGTAGTCTAATATAGTCATACCCTCTTTCCGAAGCAATAGAAGCTCCTGAATCCGCACTGACCTCAGCACCACTGGATAGAACTCTTCTTTAAAGAGCCACTCAAATTTTGTCCATCTGAGCGTCTCCTTGTCATGGGACTATGTCACTAGGCTTCACCATTACCCTGCTTAACCTTGCAGAAGGCTCGCCTCTAGAACCACCATCTGATCTGGAGGTGTCCTCACTAGGCGGAAAACACGGGTGACTGCTTCGAGGCATTCATCAACTTCCTAAGGGTCTGGACCACCCCAGATCCTCAGAGGTCGCTGCCTTTGGAACTCGTGCATCACATTCAGCCTGCGTGCAACCTCATCTTGCACTACTTCCACAACTTGCTGCTCGACAGGTGGTGGATCACCTTGCAGACCACCTGGAGGCCCAACCTTAGAACATGTGCCCTGGTCTACAGTCTCCACATGGGGCAGATTGTCACCAAAATCCTACTGCAGAACCCTCGCTGGATTTCATTGGGGAGGAATCCTGAAATACAATCAACACACCCCATAGTCAAAGAGTATATCTAGAGAGCTGACTCAAGAAGGACAAGGTAAAACCCAAAACACAGTCATATATGATGCATGTACCATTTTTCCCCTGCGACGAGTGTACGAATGTCCCGAGTTGAAATACAGGTTATCAGAGTCCTAATGTATGGTTACGTCGGCCGCCGCACCAACATTGGAGTCTCTGGCCTGAATGTTGAGCTCAAAACATCATAATAAGTACACTATGAAACCAAATCCAAAATCACATCTAGACCAGCAATGCTCTAAGATCCTAATTGTGGAACCTCCGCTTATACCACTTTGTCACGACCCGACACGACGGGGCTCGAGCCGCGACTCCCCAATACCACCTCCAATAGGCCAGGGGATGGCGTCTAGCGCTGAGTAGGCTATCACACACATGGGAGGCATTAGCCTAAGGTTCCTGTACACATGAAACCAAATACACGTCCATTAAACAGTGCATATATGTTTAGATAAAAACTGAAAAGGAAAAGCATACATACATCTATACCAAACCAGAGTACAACAGAAGTAAAAAAATGAAAAAACATGGCCCACCAAAGGAAACCAACAAAATCATCCAACCTACTTGGAAGAAGGGGTGCAGTGTCAAAAGCACCCCCCGAAAGCTACTCGGCACAGCTCTGGTAAGACTCTATGGTCACCCGCTCACTCTACTCTACCTGCTATGGGTCCTCCAACAACTCCGTCGAAAGGCCTACTGTCTGCACAATACACAAACATGTGCGGGCAAAGCCCGTGCAGGGGTGAGTATAACAATACTCAGTAGGCACACCGAAAACCCAAAACAAAAGAGAGAAAATAAAAGGCAACAATCCACTCATCCCAGCCAGAGGGAACCCATACGAGAGAAAAACTCCATCATGTGACCATCCTCAGCTAAACTCAATGAGTCACCTCAATCCATGTGTATGCCCATACAAAGACCTTGAACATCCAGATATACTCAGCACACACACCAACCCAAAAGAGGTACCGACCTCATCACCAACAACAACTAGGAGAACACACTCCCTGAGCACTATCATCCCAGATGACACCCATCCGAGAGATACACTCCATCGAGTCCCACTCAAACTTCACAGATGCTTATATGAGGGATCATGCTCCTCAGATATCATCACTGAGGAAACCTCGCTGAAACAACATCAACACCAAAATCCTCGGATAGGAAATCAATCCAACGGTACGATAGGGGATACCAGAACCCACACCGGAATATGATGATCTCATAGATATGGGATCACTCCTAGGGTCTGCTGGGGGATACCACAATCCAATCTAGCATTCGTAGATCTCACAGATTAGGGATCACTCCCAGGATCCCCTAGGGGATACCACAACCCGATCTGGCGCTTGACAGAAACACATCACTCAGATAAAGGATCGTCACCCATGACACAGAGGTCACAATTATTATGAAACCCTATCTGGTACATCTTGCTCTGTAGGGGATCAAACTGACGATGTCGTGACCCTATAGAAACCACACACTGAGTAGGGGATCATATAACCAACGATACCACAACCCTACTATACACCTCATGGTGAGTAGGGGATCATATACTCGATGATTCTACAACCCTACTAAGCACAGCCTACCGCATAGGGGATTATATTCCTGATGAGGACACAAACCCTACGGGGTTATCCAGCTAGATAGGGATCACTGCCTGTGGATAAGTGTTCACAACGATACCAAGAACACTATCTAGGGAAACAAATCTAGAGGATCCCGCTCCAGCCCACCAGAGGGATTCCACAACTATAACAGATTAAACTGCCCATCGAGAGGATCAAAAACCTATACGAAGGTTATGATGCGACACGAACCCTCGTAGGAACGAACCAAGGGAGTACCTTCAACCACTGCTGGTCCAAATGTCACAAACCCGAGCGACCCGCCACAACACCACACCATGCACCTCCAAGGCTGATACCGAGGCCACGATCGCGATCCATGTGAAAAAACTCATAGGATAGGTTGTTTACTCACCCGTAACGGACTACCAGTGAAAAAAGAGTTATTCATCGAAGCTAGCCCATTTGGGGGCCACACTACGATCCCGAAACGCATCAAGAGGATCATACCATACCTATGCCCTCAGAAAAATATGTTGGATCGACTACACGTTCTTCCCAAACAGACACCTGGTGAAAAAGGTACTATTCACCAAAGCCAGCTTGGGTGGGGCCACGCCTCGATCCTAAAAATCGTCGAATGGAGTGAACCAATGTGATCCTCTCGGAAAAACACACTGGATCGACTATACATCCGCCAAAATAGGACTCCTGGTGAGAAAGTTGCATTTCTCTATAAACATGCAAAACTGCCCTCGTAGGGCCCTCACCCAGAACTCGGTCTCAACACTCGAAAACCAACATGAAAAGTCTGTCGTACCATTAGTGTATCAACACCACTAAAGACACGTCTATCAGACGCTCTAGGTAGAAGATACGATGACCCGTTGTCGAATTGTAGAAAAATATTATTATTTTACTCGATGTTTCAAGCTCCTGGGCCATAATTCAGATTTTTGAAACCCCCAAACACACACTGAAGGGCTCGCCTTGCCGCCAGGGTCACATCTCCGTAGACGACACGCGAATCCGACCACTAGATTGCATGAAACATGGGTTTTAAAATCCCCATGTACCAAGAGGGGCCGGACAGGACGACCTGGGTCGGCCTGCACTGCTCCGGCCGGTGGACCGCGCCGCCGCCGTGCGACGCGGCAAGCCCCTCTCTGACCCTCACCTTGCGTGGTTCCATTGATTGGTGTTGGACCGCCGCGGTGTGGCTATCCCATAAATTTCCCGCGGCCCGCCACCGGTGGACCTTCCGAGGGCTGTCGTGGGCACCCCGGGGGTCCAAACGCAAATATGAAGACATCTATGTGCACCCCGAGACCGGATCTACACATCTGTAGGCTCAAAATAGAGAAAACACAACCAAATCAGGACCTGATAATTTGAAACTAAAAACTCTTACCTATTGGTAGATCGTTGAGGCATCGGGTCCAGAACGACACCTGCGACACGCAGGAGCTCAATCTGCTGACGATCGGTGATGAAAACGGACACCCAGGGCTCGATTCGGCGAAGAAAGGTGGGAGAGGGGGAGGGTTCGCCACCTGCGCATACAAGGTTGGGAAGGGAGATTCATTTAGTTATTATTATTATTTTTAAATAATACTTCATCTTAAATCTCCCTTCCAACACGCCTCCAACCCATCTACTGGCGCCGACCAAAACATGTCGCGCCTGGGGAAAACACGACATTCTAAACGCAACGGCGGACTCAGATTTTTGATCTGAGACTCCGTTCAGAAGTTATTCGAGCCGACGCTCATAAATAAAATATTCTATTTATTTTTGAAAACACCCCTGGTGGATTTTATGACAGCAGTCACACTCCCACAATGTTTACACCCCGCCTAGGGTAAACAACATGCTCTGGACGCAACCATGCCCTCAGATTCCTGTTCTGAGCTATTGTTTTGGAGATATCACACCCCTGCCATGTGCATAGTATAAGAATACTTAATATTTTTTTAAAATAAACTCCTGGCACACCGGTCCTCAGAATCGCATGCCGTCTTCATGCATTTCTATGGAATTATTCATAGGAATATTCCAAAGTCTTAAAGGGCCAAAAACTAAGTCCCTAAACTAAGGGATATTATTTTTTTAATCGGTATTGTATTTATGAATCATTATGAAGGATTCATAAAAAGTATCATCATGAATGACCATGGTTTAACATATGACATCCTAGATGTATATATTTTAACTAATTACACATGATTATGTTTTTTTCTAACTATTATTATTGTTTCACACAATATGGTTTTTGGTTTTATTTAATGGATTAAACCAAAAAGAACAATGTTAATGTTAAATCCGATGGAAAATTAAATGATTTTAATAATTAGAAACTTGGTATTAAGGGATATATAATGAAGAATATTAGTTATATGAACGCAGAACGTTCTCAATACATGTGTAATATTGGACATCTAAATGAGAAAATAAGGAATAAACATTATGTTGAGTCCTTCATGATGAAACACTTACCTTAATTCAGGGATTCTTATGATCCACTAGTGTATGATCAATAGATTACTACCACTAAATATATATATTTATTTCTCTACTTTTTGTAACATGAGAAATTAATTCTTGATGTTCATAATTTAGAAGGTGAAATGAATATATTGTGGATTCTTATCAAGAATATGAGAAAACAATACTAAATTAACTATATGGATTAGGTTGATTTTAAGAACATATTTTTTATTAAGTAATTTCTTCCTATTATTTATACCAAAATGGCGGTACACTTCTATTAGTTAAAAAATGATGATAAATATTTTGAAACATATGTGGAATCAATAACAATTCATGTGAGTTAAACCTCTTACAGTATTATCCACCATAAATCTAAGGTCTATCGAATGCTCAATGCCTTAAAAACAATCTTATGAATGATGTTATCTACAAGGGACTTTAGTATATAATAATAAATATTTTTATCCATCAAGGGATAAATAGAGGTCATAGTTATGCATCATTCTCATGGTTATAATTAAAATGGAAGTATGTAAGTAAAGGTAAATCGAAAAAACCTTAAATGAATCCAAATGAGATTTCTATTATGTTCAATTTGTTCAATGAAACATAGATGAAATTGACTTACTAGACTAGAAACTTTTTGTGCATTGGAAGGAAGGTCATAGAACATTTGGATTCCAATGTGATTGTAAAAAATTTAGATAATGATTCTAATGGGGATAGAGCTTAACATAATTTACCACCCACACTCCAATGATTCAAATGAAAAGAGTTTGGAAATTGTGCAATTAAATTAACTAATCAATGGTATTATGAGGATGACATGAAATAACAACCTCTATGGACAAAATAACGAGGTCAATTTTATGAAATAACATCAATTGATGTGAATACAGAAAATTGTGACAATCCATACTGAAGAATTTTATATTGGATATTGGTATGAATAAGATACATGAAATTTTTTATTCACCCATTAGTGAAATTTTATATAATTTTGAGCATGGATTATATATCCCTACATGAATATTAAAATAAATAAGTAAAAATTGATATTTTAAATAAACAAACAATTATTTATCAATCAAACAATGAACACAAATTTCCTATGGAAAAACCTTTGGTATGATAAGATGTTAGTTAAGGAACAAAAGGGGAATAAAATTTTGGAAATATATGATTTTATTATGTTTTTTGGAATTTTTTGAGGTGCACATATTTTGGTTCGAGTCTGTATGAATGATTAAAAATATTGTTAAGTTGATCATCGAGGGACATGAGATAATGTAATCCTAATATTTGGGATTAAATTTTGTTCAGATATATATTAATGGTACCTACTGGTTAAGAATTTATGGAATGAATCTGGATAATATTTTAATGATATTGGATAAAATTTGTTAATCAATTGGGATAGTGTGAATGAATTATCATTATTTCATGGATCTTATAATTTATAAAAAATTATAATTTTTTAATATCAAGAATGGAAAATTCATCCTTAATACTGGTAAATTTGAGAAATATATTATACTATTGTGAATGTTGATTATGATATTAAATTATTCTTTCTAATTAAGTTTATTTCCTTATTTTGTTATCGAAGGTGGTAAATAAATAACTCAACTATTAGAAAATTATATTCATATAAAAATTGTATACATTTACATATATATCAAAATAATAGAAATTATATTAACTCATCATAGTTTTTTGGATTTTTTTTTCAATCAATATATTTCGATCAAACTTTTTTTGAGATTTATGATATTTATCATTCAATATTATAATTTACTTTATTTCTTCCAATCCCATATTTTAAATTCCCACTAATTTATCCATATGTGAAAAAATAGTTTTATTTAATTCTTGTAATATTTGTGTATTAAACATTCCACTTTATGAGATGTTGAATAATTCATTTTTATGATGTGGTTTATTATTAGAAAATTTTAAAATTGTTAAACAATATTTTACTAAGATTAATTTTGAGGGAGAAATTTATTTATAGGGTGTTAGAATGTTACATCCAATATTTTATAAAATGTTTTTTCCCAAATTAATTTAAATTTTGTCTTCTTTTCATCACACACAATGTAATAATTCGTGAAAAATGATCATGAATATAAAATATTTTTTTCATATTGTGTTACACACATGAATGATTTTGTTAGAGAGTTTGTTTTACATTCAACACTATGTTTTACCAAACAATAATATACTATAAATATTATTTTTAATATGATTGTTATCACCTGAACATTGGAATATAAGGTACAAAAAAGAATAAATAAGTTATTAATATTTTTGGTTTACACAATTATAAAATTATTTCATTGGTTCCAAATTAATAAAAAATTAAAATAAAAACCATTTGAATATAAAGGAAATTTTTATATATGAAAAATGATTTTCATGAGAACAATGGTGTTTTATGTTAATAAATTAAATTAAACACTATGAATAAGTTATTTAAATGATATATATATTATTATATTTTACTCAGTAAATTTTTTTACCCTCATAAAATAGAACATATTGGTATAATATATAAACAAATCTAATTTTACAGTTATAAACCATATCATTTTCTAAAAAAATTTCCATATTTTTCAAACATATTTTAAATTGTTTTAGTAAATTTTAATAGATTAATGTATTAAAATAAACATACCATTTTGAATTAAAAAATCAAACATATCCTATTATGAATGTTAGATAAATTTTGTAAAGGATTATTTTTATGTGAATATAAAAAAATTCTAGTTTTCATTAAGAATATTCAATTATCTACAATATTTTAAAAACATAACATTTTTATGATTGTTTGAAAATAAAAATTAGTTTATATATGTATCTATTAGTCCAATTTAGTTCACTTGAATCAATTTAATAGTAAAAATGTGATACATGATCCTTTTAAAAGTTTGAACATTTTTACTTTGAAAACATGTTTTCTCGTCATGTCTATGGGATTAATTTAAAATTAAATTATACCAATTCATTTAATTTAGTAATAAATATATAATAAATATTTTTAATATTAATATTTTATATTATCTAGTATGTTTAACCTAATTTTTTCAATAATTAATAAGTAAAATTGGAAAAATTATTTAACACGGTTTATGTAAAAATTGTTTTACAAGGGGTTATATAACAAAATATGGGTAAACAATGAGAAAAATCATATAAAACATGGATTTTATATCCATATATCAACCATGTTACCTTATGTTTTTCGTTTGATACATTACATGGGCCTTTTGAAAGGTTAAAACATGTTTACAAAAAACTCATTTCAAAAAATATAATTATTCTACTCACCACATTTTTAAAGCGCCATGACCTATCTTGTCAATATAAAACCTTAAAAAAATTTCTTATCTACCACTATCTATCCAAATAACTTATAAAAAATCCCATAGTCATAATATAGGAATTTGTTTTATAAAACCAACAGTGTAAGGCCTTTGGTTAATTCCAAAAGTCGGCATCTGAATTATGCTTGCATTCTTTAGCGAACATTTTTTTATTAATTCCTACAAATCCTCCAATTACTATTTAACAAAATTCATATAATATCCTAATTATAATAAATATATAATAATATGTTTTTATTTATTAAAAAGTATTATATCCATATGATCTTCCCCGAAATGGGAGGCAATAACATTGCTTGTGTTACGATGGACTACCACCTTGCAAAACTGATGTGACTCGTTTTCCATCAACAGTTTTAACATTTGGGTATGATGATTTATATAATATAAATATATCTAATATTTTAAAAATATTTATTATAATTCAATTATTATTTCACATATTCCATTTTTCATCCATTCTGTGGGAGATATGACAACATAATACATTTGTATGATGTACTACAACCTCATAATGTGATGAAATTAATTTTTCAGTTTCCCTTAAAATAAAATGTAATAAGAATTAATAATATTTAATAAATGTGAAATATATTAAATAATTATTATTATATAAATTTAAATTACTACATACCATTCTTTATTTATATAATCTGAAAAAATAGATACAATGTCCATGCGTACGTAGGACGTACTGTCTCCTGGAACGGTGTGTTTTATTTTGCTATCTATACATTTTTTGGATGATTATAATTATGTATATAATTAATATATATGATATATATTACATTATTTAACCTATTTTTATTATTTAATTATAATAAAAGATCAATTAAGGGACCTACAGAACCAATAAGATAATGAAAAGTGAAACAGTTAACACCCGTAATTGAGGATTTTAGAAAAGAATTATTGTTAAAAGATTGTTAAAATGATAATGGGAGTTAAAATATGAAATTTTAATAATTATTATTATTCATTTGTGCATTTTTAATAATAATATATTTATTATATAGTATTATTGAACATGGTCGAGTAATTTCAGGACATAATGTAAGGGATTTCCATCTCACTTAGATTATCTTCGAGACACATGCCATATTAACCATGTATTTCATTAATGTGGTATAAATAATCAACTTGAATTAATTTTATTATGATCCCACATATATGTTTTATATTGTAAATATCCATTATAATATATTTGTTTCATGTAGTTTAGGGTTTGAAATTTTCCAAATCGTTAAGGGATTGTTTGTGCCAATTTTACTTCAATGAGACATAATATATGTTATGCACCACTCTTCTTTTATGAGGTGTATTTATAGTACTTTTGAAATGTAATAATAGTAATTTAATTATTCTCATTATATTTTTTATTTCATTTAATAATTATTCTTTCATGGGTCTTTTGATTCAATGTTTCCTTATGGTGAATATTTTATGTTATAATAAAATAATTTATCGAGATTGTTTGAGATTATATTTCCGATGATAACTCTTATAATAAATATCTCATGAGACTCATGAATTTTATTATACAATAATTATTGAATATTATTTCATGTAATATTTCCATTTCCACTCTTTTTTACATAAGACAGTTGATAAAATATTTATAATGAAATCCACATTATTTCACTCTTCGATTGAAAATTTTTTTCTTCATAAACCTATCTTCCTATAAGGGATTTTAAAAAATGATACAGTACATTAATATTGTTTTAAAAGTAATTTTTACTAATTTTTTATTTGATACAAAACCTTTTTAAAATTATTCTTCCTTTTGGCTTCTAAATAAGGGTATTTTTACTACAACTGAAAATATTAGATGATTTATTTATATATACACCATTCATAGAATTCTCCACTATCATAACCAATAAATTCATTAAATCATCCTTTATATTAATTAAAAATTATTTTGAAATTAAAATTTTATATAAAATATTTTTTGATGATTTATATTTAAATATGATTTTGAATGAATTTTATTTTAAAAATGTTGTTTATTGTGTTTTTTCAAAGTGAATAGGTTATATTTTTCCAAACGTGTTTATAAAGGAAAGGTAATTTTAATATATATGTTCTTTAACATATAGTGACATATTGTTTTAATGAAATAATGTTTAAATTTTTTATATGTTTTAAAATGTTTTTACGAACATTAATTATTATTTTAAATGAAAATAATAATTATTTTTAAATTTGTTTATAAAAATGGAATGTTTATTTTTCTCAATAAATGTTTTATGCTATCTTTTTAGATCACTTTCAATCAAATATTATAAACAATGATGTTATATATTCTTTCTAGGGATATTATCCATTTATAATATTCTTAATATTTCTTTGAATGGTTTAAGCTTATGTTTTCATGATATTTATGGAAATTGTTATTCTTATATGGGTTATAACATGATGAAATGCTTATGAAACATGCTTATTTTTTCAGGGGTTATGGTATGATGAAAATATTATTTATTTATGCATCCTATTTATTTTCTATATTTTATTTTGTAATGAAATTTTTATGAAAACAAACTCTCTTTATGGGATATGATATGATAAATTTTTTATGGTCTTGTAGAACACATATGTATTATTTTCATCATATGAAGGGTGGGACCTATATCTAACTCTAATTATTTGGGTAAATATTTTAATCTATTGAGATATAATATACCAAAATCTAGAGTTAATATCTATCTATAATGGACTTTTACTTCTATTATGGTCTTTTGGGGGAACCTTGACTACTATAATGATGTTTTGGGGTGTGAACACATTTTACTAGGATAATATAGATAGTAAGTGTTGACTAATATGGAAATCATTTTCTATGATTATGGGGTTCCCACATTTAAAAGTCTTATAATTTGTTATTTTATCATTATTATGTTCTTTAATTACATTATGATTCATGTATTATAAACATTGAATTTTTTTTCCATGAGTTGACATTTTAATATTTGACATGCAGTGACTGATTTTTTTTAAAAAAAATCTCATATTCTAATACCCTAATTCTCATGATAACTTGTATGTATCAATAATGTTTACCCTTACTATGAATATGATATAACATATTATTATATATCATTTCCTCAGTTTATAATGTATGCAATTATGTATGATATGTCTCAAAAAGGTGCTAGTTATTAAGAACTTAGTGGGAGACGATGTAGTTGACCAATAAACTAGTTGAGTATATTTCCCTGTTTCCAAATACACTAATCTATTATGATATATATATCTATATTTGTGAATTTAATTAGTATTCATCTATTAATATGTAATATTTATGTACGAAAATACATGGTCTCCATAAAAAATCTAGGTATTAATTTTTTCTTTATAAAAATTGTAACTATGTCCTCTCCTATACATATAAAAACCCGCAACTATCTTCTCTTCTTCACAATATCTAAGATGTTGGGTTTAATAAAGTCTTTTCTAAATCCCTTTGTTATATTCCTCCACACATCCTATAATAAATTTTTTATTATTAAACAAATATATGAAATAATTAAATATAGCCCGAACGAGGTGGTTTGATGAAGTGAAATCATTCTAAACTGAGTTTTATTATTATTATTCCACCTCTTTTAAATATTCATCAACCATGCTGAAAAAACCCCAATATCACTCATATATAAAGATTTTATTTAGTTATTTTCCTAACCTAAATCTATGTAATCTTCTATAAAATTGGAAGGAATCCATAATTCATGTGCACCCTATAGTATATCATATTGAACTGATGTAGTTCATTTTCTATTATTTAATCTCATTGATTTTTTTAATAATGGTTTTTTTTATTTACATGTAATAGTCATGGAAAATTTATCATTATAAATAGACAATATATTATTTATTTTTACACATTATATCAATAAAAAAATTGACAACTTCATTCATGGGTATGTGTGTATTACCGCCTCCATGAAGTGATGAGAATAATTTTCCATCACCACTTCACATGGATGATATATATCAGAATATCTATTTAAATTATATTATATTGATGATATAATAATTATTCTAGAAATATAGTAATTATTCTTACTTTCTTTCCTTAAAGGTGATTTAAAAAATGAACTGTTTTCCACTCGCATGTACGAACCTACCGTCCCCATGATAATAACGCATTTCATTTTTTATAACTGTAATTACTGATTGGTTTTAAATGGAAATTTATTTTTAAAAATTATAATCAAATAATTATTATTATTTGTATTTGATTTATCAATGAACCATTTGACCATGGTCAACACATCAAATATATTTTGAGAATATGCACTGTACATACTCTACTCACCCAATGTGGAACTAAGTGATTAAATATTTACATATTTCATTAAATTAAATGATTTAAGTAAAGGGTATTAAAACCAGAAAATTTTATTATTAAATAAAATATTTTAATTAAGATTATTATATAAGAGTTAATGAACATATATGGATTTTTTGGGCTCAAGGTAAGGGTTTATCATTTCAAATTTATTTCTTTGAGACACACATTATATTCACTATTTAGTTATATTTTATAGTGTATGTGCATTACATGAAATTATTTTATGATTATTTTCATGAAATTTATTTAGATTTAAAAATCCATATGAGGTTATTACTTTCTTCATGTTTTTTCTAGAGATTACTAAAGCAGTATGGAATTTTGTCTCAATAGTAATTTATTGAGGAATATTTTATTTTTATGAAATTAATATCATTAATTTGGTGTATATATACAAAATATTTTATATATAATATCATCTATCCTTAATAAATAATGGTATTCTATGTTTTAACATGAATTATTTCATCCTTGTGATTTTACATGAATGTTACCAAGTAGTAAAGTGTTATTAACTCTATTTTCATTTGTTGGGTTATAATCATTCTTCATCGACATGTTATCACATGATTATGTGTGAATTGATATCTAAATTTAGTTATTATGTATTTACGATTCTCATTGTATGTAAATGTTTTAGAAATAAAAATGACATGGATTAATTCTTAATTAAATGATATAATCATTATAAGTTTAATTCATTCCAAAATATATTATATGGGGCACATGTTTATAATATTCACCAATACTCTTATATGAGGTGTTATATCATGAATATTCTTATTTTCATGATATTTAAACATAAATTTCAATTTATTATTTCATGAGGATTATGGATGAAATTTTACATAATTGGTAGAGTCATTATGTTATAATATTCTTTATTTTTGATATTGTTTATGTTCAAGAATATTTTTGGAAAAATCATATACTATTATTTTCATTAGCCAAATATATTTTCTTATCATATTTGTATGATTGTGTTTTAAAATTGATATTTTTATTTCCTCTAATTGTTATTAATGAAACATCAATAATGTTTCATGTAAGTTATATAGATATTGTAACTTCTTTTAGATTGGGAATCTTTATCTTTATATCAATATTTTCTTAAATTTTTAAAAATGTTATTTTCTATACATAAATGACATCATACAATTATTTTACAAGTTATTTTTCCTTATTTTAAAAGTTTTTAAATGGATATTTCTTAACCTTTTCAAAATGTTTCACTTATGGTAGCCTTTAAAAAATGTCTGAAAATGATTTTTATTTTAACATTTAAGTCATTAGATGATTTTACCATTGTAATTTTCTTTTTATGATTCCATTATTTGTTTCAATGGTTTTTGTCAAAGAAAACGTTTTTGACAATAATTTCAGAATATTTAATTTTAAAACGTTATTTTCAAAATGAAAAGAGTTTTTTCCACAAGAAAAATATTAATGCACTATTAATGGTATTTCCATTCATCAATGTCAATAAAACATGATGTTAATTATTATCCACTATGGATATCTTTTAATGATACCATCCTCATTATATCTATTTATGGATTATCATTGATTCAAATAGTCTTCCATGTAACAAATTCAACTTGAATGGGTCAATCAATCTATGAATGTAAAAATGGATGTCTCTATGTGTTTTATAATTATATTCAATATATATGTACTATATTTAAGTTATATTTCATGTAAATTGTTTTTGAAGTTTTTATCTATTTTAAATCTCATGGGTAAGCCCAATAAAGCATATAAAATATTTCCCCATTATAAGTTGGGATATGAGGGGATAAGAAGAATTATATCTCATGAGTGAGCCTAATATAACATAAAAAACAAGTTGACCCCCATTATACATAAATTTATATCAGTTTGATTCTAATTCTACCACATTATATGACCGAGGATCCAAATTATAAAACTCTAATGAAAAATGTAATGATTATGTTTTCTATATAATTATATTGGATTTCGTCCATATGGTTATTCCTATTGTAATGGTTCTATAATAATGATGATTCAAGATACAAACACTTTTTATTCAGTGATTCATTAGGGTTTTAATGATTCTTTTGATAAAAATTACCATTACATGGCTCTTTATTATTTATTAAAATTAATATTTCCATTGTGAAATCTTTATGCCATGTTTCATGACTGATGGTATGAGTAATAATATGTATGAATTCCATTTTTATGATCATTCCCTTTGATTATTTGATCATAATGTTATCTAACTCATTATAATAAACTGTTAATGTTCATAATTAACATTTGAAATAATTTGATCTCATATATTTTAGGTTTCATTTTCCAGATGTTATGATGAATTAGTATAAACTATTTTAATTTATAAAGGGTTTATATATGAATAATTTTATTAAAGATATTGAAGAATTAATATGGAATATGAAAATAATTGTATAATGGTAAAAAAACTCTATTAAAGTCATGAGGGTGGTTTGTGTAAGAATTATTCTTAATTCTCGTAATCTCTATACAAAACATTTCATTTTTATATTTAATATTTTTGATGTAAAATATTATGTCAAATATATCTATATCAAATACAGGAATGTAATGAAATTTTTTTTAAGACAAGATTGAATTGTGTGGGTTTGGGGATCTTAAAATTGTATTAAAGAAATGTTTTACAAATATTCTGATATTATGATGTTCTCATGAGAGGTTATTTTCAAAATTTTGGATACCATCATGATTTTTTGAGATTATGCTTAATTATAATTTTTATTTTTGAAAATCCGTTTTTTAATTCTTAATTGGTGGTATGATATAATAATTAATGAGATTTTAGGTGATGTTTTATTGGGATGAGGTATTTAAAACCCTTTGGTTTAACATGGAGTATTATTTGATGAATACTAAATTTAATTATTATTTTAAATAATTTAAATTGTATTGATAATTTTTTTACGTTATGTATGATCTTTTATATTGAGGTAATTATGTGTTATTATAATATGGGGATATAAATTTTATCAAATAGACAAAAATGTGTTCGAAATTTGATTTAGTGATCAAATGATAAATTTCATCACTATAATTTTGGGGAATATTATTTTATATTTTACTATTTTATTTGAGGAATAAATGTTGAATTATCTTTTGGGAGAATATATAATTATTTTTTGTGTTTTGTGTTGATTTAAATTTATTTTAGGAAGAGATTATCTAACCTTGGAGATTACATGATTATGGAATATAAATTTTTTTAAAAGACATTAAGAAAGATTGAAGTTATTTTGAGATAAATTCTAAAATAATCATGGAAAAATGTATGATCAAATAATTATTATTTTTGGTTTCAATATTATTAATGTTCATTTTGAGAATTTTAAGTACAATTATTTATTGAATGATTTAGTTTAATCATTTGATATTAATAAATTATTTCAACATATAAAGGTGTATAATTTTTACGAATTATCTAAAATTACACTATACATTTTGGTTTTTGTTAATGTAAAAAGATAGGTGGAATAGGATTCCAACATTTGATGATTTTTATCCATTAATAGTTGATATTATTTATCATGCATGAAACATTCATATTGAATAGACATCATTTGTAGAAACTTATTATAATGTGGTCGATAATTATTAATAAATTAAATTAAATATTTCATGTATGTATATTTAAATATGTTATTATTCTTGGTGGTAAAATAATTATTCAACATTATGAAAATTATTTTGAGTTAAATGACGAAATTTTGTAATTATTTCCATTGAATGAATTATTTCTTTACCCATCATAGATTTATGGCTTTTTTACATTAATATTTTTTGGGCCATTTCAAATATCTCTCTATATTAGTTCTTGGGAGTTATTTTTTCTTCCCTATCCATATTTTATTTTCCCACGAAGCATTTTTTATTTAGAATCCTAGCAATGTGTTATTTTCGATTACCTTCTTATATTCTTTTCCATCAACCGAAAATGATATCTTATTTACCATTTTTAAAATTTCTAAGTTTAATAATGTATTTTAAATATCAATGAATTAATTATCGAGATATTATTAAATTTTTTAGGTGGAAATTTATTATTTGGGGCATAATGTAACACCATGTAGTTTTAGATGAAAAACATTATGTTCGATAGTGTTTACAACATGCAACACCAAGTATAAACGACCCGAGAAATATATGAATGTTATAACCAAACCATTAAAATTGTGGATATGAATATTATCAACTAATTTATGATATATATATATATATTACTCAATGCATTTTTATTGATAAATTCTTATTATATGAAAATTTAATTTTTAATAATGAAATTTTTTTTATAATAAATTATTTTTATAGATAATTGCGATAAAATATTAGATTTGTATTCTTGAAAATTTAGAAAATTTATTTTACAAAATGTGTATATTTTTTAAAAAAATAATATCAAAAACTATATTAGGTTGAAATTTTGGTATTTTTTTTATTAAATTATTGTTTTTTCAGTGCATAGTGTAAAATAAATTGGTATTTATAAAACTATAGTTTTTTTGAATAATTACATAAATTAAATTTCATATTATTATTTCAATTTTATTTCAATTAAAATTATTATTATTGATTTATATTATAACAAAATGAATTATATTTTAATCATATTTATTCATTGTTTTAGTATAATTTTATTTTTGTGCTTCAAAAATTTTTTCCCAAAAATATATTTTAAATTTTATAATGTTTTTATTTTAAATTAAATAAATTAAAATATATTAATGAATTAGTCTATTTAAATTTATATATTAAATAAATGTCAATATTAATTAAATTAATATAATAATTTTTACCAATCATAGAGATAATATAATTTTATGTTATGAATGAAAATTGTGTTTCCTGAAAACCCACATTTTCCTTATGTCAACTAGTTTTTTTATATTAAATATTGGAAATTTTGTGAATTTAATTATTTAAAACCGATTCCATACATAAAGATATTATTATTTATATTATTTAATTTTTTATTTAATTTTTCGTCATAATGAATAGGGGAAATAGTAAAAATATTTTACTCTAGTTACGGTGAAAATAGGTTTACTAGGGAAAAACGAAAAATATAAGGTCTAAAATATTTAACAAATTGTCTAAATTATATTTTTGGGATATATTTTAACCTTATAAAATCTATTTCTCATTAATAGTCTATTTTTTATTCTTATGGCACATATAAAATGCGAGTATACCATTTTATTTTGAAAAATACCAAGTGTGTCCACTCCCCCACTTATAAAAAACATCCCCAGTACTCTCATCATAAAACATTAAAATACTTTAAGATCATCCAATTACATCCAAAATACCTTACATAATTCCCTACACAATTCATATAATCATTTTTTTATCATAATGTCTATGTAAGAAGGTATTAGGTATAATAAAAATGAGTTTACATAAATAAGGTGTATCGTTCTTAAACAAGTGTTTTTTTCTTATTCCACTTCATTATAATATTCATCAACCATGATGGTATAATAAAAAAATTATATAACATATTGATATTTGTTATTATGTTCATTTTTTTAACCCAAATACATTTCCCATTCCATCAAATGTGAAATCAAACTATCATTCAATGTTATGGCATACTACAACCTCAAAAACAAATTAAACTTATTTTCATCATCACCTATCTTATATATTTATACTGATTATATTAATATTTATATACAATTATTATGACATATTTATCATTCATAAAACATATTTATCATTTACTATTTACCTTTTCACTCACATAAAAATGATAAAATCGTGTGTATGTGTGGGTACTTCCCCCACTACGAAGCTATGTGATTAGTTATTCATCACTACATAATAAGGATGAAATATATAATTATGTTTAAATAATTATTTTTATAGTAATTTTATAAAATTCATTCTAGAAAGAGAAAATAATACTTACTTTCCATAATGATCATTGAAAAACTCTTATGTTGGTCACACATACGTATGACCTACAATTTCCATGATTATAAAGTAGCACATTTTTCATAACCAATATTATTTATTAGTTTGAAAAGTATAAATGATGTATTAAAACGAAAATTATGTAATTATTACTATTATATATATTGTAAAAAAATCACTATAGTTTCCATGTTAAACATAATAATGCTATTTCAAAAATATGAACTGAACATCCTTAAAACACCTCACATGGAATGAACTGATAAAGTATTTAAATATGTGCCTAAAACAAATAAAATAATATAATTATGTAGAATATATTAATCCTTGAAATTATTATTATGAAATAAAATATTTTATATATGATTATTATAACTGAGTCAAAGGACATACAAGGACTATATGGACTTGATGTACGAGTTTCGAATCTCAATTTAATTTCTTTGAGAAATTTTCTATATTCACCCCTTCTTTATATTGTGTGGTATATTATGATCTAAAAAAATTATTTTTTGATTATTTTCATGATAATTATTATTATTTACAAATCCACCCTTGCATCTACTATTCCATGGTTTTTGTTTTAGAGATTACAATTTTAGTAAGATATTTCATCTCAATTTACATTCCATGAGGAATATTTTATTTTCATTCACCAAATTTGTTTTTAGAAGGGTTGTATATACTAATCATTTTTTATTTCTCATAATTAATCCATCATAAATCAAGGTATTATATGTTTCTATTTTAATTACTTCATCCAATGGTTATTGAATAGAATGTTACCAATTAATAAATTGTTGTTAACATAATTTTCTTTTGTTGGTCTATGAATCCTCTCCATTAACTTTTTTTTGACCAGATTATTTGATAATTTTTATCTAAATTGACTTTTTATATTTCCAATTTTAAAAAAATTTAATTTTGCTACAGATAATTATTCCATGTATTAATACTTAAATCAATTATATGATCCATGTAAGGGTTATTCATACCAATTCCTTTCTTTGGACATATGTTTATGATATAAAACCATCCTATTTTATGACTTGTACATAATAAACCACTGGGTTGTTATATCATGAATATTATTATATTCATGAATTTTAATTTTTCATCTGAGGATTTTGTTTTATGGGGATTACTAAAAGTTACATAATTCTCAAAAGCTTCATGTTACAATTTACATTATTCTCCAGATTGGTTATGTTCATGATTCGACTATTGGAAGTCATATATTATTGTTTTCTAAAACCAAATATATTTTCTTCTCCCCTGGTTATGAATTTAGTTTAGAAATTTAATTTCTATTTCCTAAATAAATGATGAAATAAACAACATTAATTTTTCACGGTGAATGATACTAATCTTGTGCCAACATTTAAAGAAGAAATTTTTCTATTTCATATGAATGATTTCATAAATGTTTTCAAAAATATTTCTTTCTAACAATAAATTATTTCCTAGAGTCATTTATAGGAACATTTTCATTATTTTATACGGGTTTGAATGAATATTTAATTAAATTTCTTAAATGGGTCACTTCTGACTCACTTTTGAAATTTTTTGAAAATAATTTTTATTTTAAAATTTACTAAATGATAAATTTTCAAAACCATAATTTTCTATTAATTTTAGATTATATTTATCTATGGATATTTTCAAGGAATTGGATTTTTACATTATTTTTTAATTTTTAGTTTTTAACAGTTTTTTTCAAACTGAAATGGCTATTTATCCTAAAAAGGTTTTAATGAACATTTATCTGTACTTCCATTCATCAAAATAAAAAACCGTTGATATTACTAATTCTACATTGTGGATATAATGTAATTATACCAACCAAATTCTTTATTAGGATAGAATATGATTGTTTCAAAGTGTTTTTCATGGAACCTATTCAATATACATGTGTAAATAAGGTTATAAAAGGAATAATGGATGTTTCTCTGTGTTTTATGGTGAGATAAAAGATCTATGTACATTACTTATGACATGTTTTATGGAAAATTTAATAAGGGTTTTATCTAAAATATAATTAATTAATTTTATAGATATATATTATACATTGTTTTGAACGCTAATATATTTCAAGATATGATATGTTGAGACCCATTATAGATCTGTATATGTCCTGTTGTGCCCCCATTATAGTCTATAAGTGATCCTGATACAACATATATGATGATTTGAGCCCAATTATCTTCAAATATATAACATGTAGAGCCCTAATACAACTCATGATATGATGGGTGATCCCCATTATATCTCTTGAATTCATTGGGTAATGATTTTATTCTATGAATAATTACAGTACAAGTTAGTTGTATGGTTATTACAATTTAATGGTTTCTATAATAATTTTATAAATATGATATTACAAGATTCAAAAAAAAATTCAAAATTTTTATCGGTTTTTAATTATTGTTTTATTCAATTAGGACATCACATGGATCCATATTATTTATTCAAATAAATCTTCTGTTTTCCAAATACTTATGCCATGTTTCTTGATTTATGATCCATGTATTGGTGGGTATGAATTCTTATATGTTATGATCATGTACATTTACTATGTCATGATTCCCTTATCATAGTGATATTAATCAATTATTAATGATTATGATTAACTATATAGGGCCTTTGAGCTTACACTTCTTTTGTTTCTTTTTCCTCCAGTTATGAAGAATTAGGAAAAAAGTTTTGATTTTAATGTTTTCATACATTTTGTGTATTATATAGTAAATTAAATAATTTATTCGGAATATTAAAATATGGGTATAGTGGAAGAATAATCTCTATAATTCATGAGTGTTATATATGTAAGTGTTTTTCAGAATTCAATGAAACTCAAAACCAAAAATTCTCTGGGTTATATTAGTGATTCAGTGTTTTCTCGTGATGGAGAGTGTTTTTTATAGAAAAAATAGTGTCACATTTATTAGTATTATAAAAAAAGTTACACATTATGTTTTTTAGCACGTGATTAGGGTGTCCTGATTTTGGTTTCTTATAATTCAATATGGTGGCTTTAAAATCTGTAAATCACTAGGAATAAGATTTATTGAATACTCAACGTAATATTTTGGAGGATGTCTTGGAAAATCAATCAGAAAACCATCAAAAAAATATAATACAATATTTTTCTCCTTGATTATGAGTTTCCCCTCAACTTTCTAAGATAAACTACACTTTTTAAAATGAATCAAGACTCATGCAGTGTATATAATTTATATTATAATCATGATCCATGAAATGAGATGGTTTGGAATATCAAACATAAATTTCCTTCCTCAATAATTGATATGTGATTTATGTAATAAATGACAATCCATGCCTATGATATAAATGGGTGAGTAGATCCTAAATAAAATAATATATTTGTATTTCTATAGTGTATGGTATGTGTACCATTCACCACATCATTATTTTACTAAACATCTGAAATATTTATCTCATCATATTTCCATTTTTCAAAACGATCAAGTGTCTAACTATTCCAATCATTTTTATTAATCATGGTATTTTAGAATTAGTTAACATGATACCTATACTCGTTGTATTTGAAATAATGGAGTGCGTGTGCAGAATTTGGTAGTTATTTCTCTCTATGCACATCATTACCAACCTTAATTCCATCACATTGGTATTCAGTTTCCTTATTAAATTCTATTCAACATATAAAATATTTGAAATTATCCTTTAGATAATTTTACCATTTTATACATCCATACATTGACCACAAATGAATAATCAAATTCTTTTCTACCTGGTTTGTTAAACATCCTTTGGATTCCATCTTTCTTTTCATATCCAAACATTGTGATGGACAGGTAACTCTAATATCCATTTCCAACATGACAAAATATGAAACTATTTATTCCTAGATAATAGAGTATATTTTGTCTTATTCATGTTGGAGACATATTTTTAAGTCATTGATAAATCTATATACTATTGTTTTAGGTTGGGTGATAATACTAGAAGATTACACTAAAAGTATTGTTAAAAACTTTTCATAGGTACTAATAGATCAATCATCCTTTTAATTTAGCTTATGTCATTCCATCACCAATTTCATATTATCAATATAAAGATTTTACTTATTAAGAATTAGTTTATAAACTTATCCCACTCAAGGTAATCAAATTATTATCACTGTCTCAAATTTGAGATATGATTCTAAATTTCATTTTCTTCACCATCCAAATAATAAATATCAAAATTAGTTTTTACATGTTCCAAACAATGGATAATAGAAAATATTTTCTAGTTGTACTGATGAATTTCTCATTAATTAGTAGATTATAAAACTTACTAAAATAAGGTGGATGTTTCATCTTGAAGGATTCAAAATAAAAATGTTCTTGACATTTTACATTTTGAAGATCCTCATGATTATTTTCATTGGGAAGTTGAAAATGCATAAAAATGATTTTTTTCATTCCTGGTCACATAACATTTGGAATCCCAGAAGGAAAATAATTTTAGTATCCTTCACATTTAAGACTATCATGATTCTTTTATATTCCTTCAATTTATTAAAAATAAAAATAATAGTGTGAGCAACAATACTCCAATTTGGATACAATGAAATAAAGAAAAATCATTTATAGAATTTCTAAAAATTGACTCCTTCTTTTCAATATATGATACCTTTAATTTAAGCTAGTTCACACCTGACCACAATCTATTAAAATCATTCAAAATGAATCATAAAAATGCTAATTTACCATAGTATATCCCCCAAGGGAGTAAAACCATGTGCACATTAAGGGAAAAGTCATATGAAACAAATTGAGGGATGATATATACAAAAACAACACTATTTAGTGTTATTACATATAATTTAATAAATGAAAAAACCATATCCATTTTTAATATCTTGATGTGGATATTTTTCTTGTAAAACCACACTATAGTACTCAATATAACAGAATATGGAATTTGATACAAAGGTTCATCCTAAGGGTTATAGTAATGTCTTCTTATCCTAGTTTCCAAAGATTCGCAAAACTTTTCCCTAATACAAAATAAATTAACAGATATATATATTACATAGATAATAAATATTATTATATGAATATTAATTACCTAAAAAAAATCCATTCTATAATCATATATGTATTATTTTTTAGATATATGGATACATGATTAACATGACCATAATAAATCTACCTCTTGTCCTGCTTAGTTCTTCACAACATGAACCCTTCTTTGAAATTCCATAACTAATATCCTTTTTAAAATATAGGGGAAGTGAATCAGTACAAATAGTGATCTTATATTCAATTTAATTTTATATTATGGGGATATCTATGGTCACATAAAATTAAATTGATCATAACAGTGTGAGAATAATAAATTAACATTTAAAAACCACAACAAGTATATGATATATCAGAATTTGAGAAATGGAATAAAGCTATTACTCAATATAAATGAATCATAATAGAATCAAATTACATGAGATATGAGCACATAAAATTAGAATAATACATATGTTTATGTAATACAGATAATACATGAGAATCAGTTCCTTAGTATTCAACTCTCAGTTATTGGACTATCATAGTGGATTGGTTTCACTCCATACTCCATATAATTAATTTACGTTCACTCCTAACATTATCATTGCTGAAAATTACACTTCTATACTAGGTTCACTCCCCATTCCATTCCTAATTATCTCAAGATATATTTATCTTCACCTAAGGCATTTTTGGGTTATATAATTCTGGGCCCATCAGTCACAAAATAAAAAACATATATATCTGTGTCAAAATATTATAAAACATTCAACATAGAATAAATTATAGAATGTAAATGGGTTTTCAGAACAGTACATCATAGAATAGCTATTGAAAAATATGGGTTCCATACACATTTCATCATTTTATAACCCATTTTAAACAAATGTAATTAATAAACATTTCATAATTTTATCATAGAATAACCTGTGAAAAAGAAACAGGTTTCCTTAACATTTTATAATAATAATCATTAACCACAAGGAAAAACAATAAGTATGGTTTCCTTAGATTATATTTCTGTTAAAAATTTATTATGATTAATTGATGATATCATATATGAAAATATACTTTAAAAGATAACATAGAACATTCTATGTGTAAAATACCATTTTCATATAGAAATCAATTATTTTAAATGATAAAAATAAGAAAAATATTAAAATGTAAAATTCAATGGAAATAACCGTGGAATGTTATAATGGAAGATTGAATTTATTGTCTATTATTGATGGGTGCAAAATCTGATCATTCAATAAAAGTTAATATAAAACCATCCTTTCACACTTTTGTATAAAAAAGTAAAAAAATCACATTTAGAAAACAAGAATAGTATTCCATTAAACAATTACTTAAACTATAAATAATGGTAACAAATTTCAATAATCAGTCATACAATTATATTAAAATATTTCATGAAAAGAATCTTAGAATATATATACATGGAAGAAAAATGATTTTTGACTAATTAGAGAAATATGTATGGTTTTCCTTAAAATTATTTTATTAGTCATTTTTATTGAAGAAATAAATATTAAATTAAAAACCCTTATCCTCTATAACTAATAAGAGTTGTATAATATTAAATTTTTTATTGATATTTTTCATGAAAGTTTATCTTTGAAAACATAATCATAAAAAATCCTAATAAGTAATGATATTGTAATGTAAAACCCTTAAATTGAGTTCGACCATTCTCAAAAGAGATATAACATACTATACATTAAATAGAAATTATAATGATATTCCAAAATCTTATACATATTTATAGTTTTATATATGTTCTACATATATAATTTTAACACCCACTTATTAATAACTTATTATTAAAATATTTTATTTGAGTGTTATCTATTTTTTTTCATAATAATTTGAGTTGAGTGGTTCGGGTCTTTGTATAATGATCATGGTTCAATAATATCTAAAATATTAATAATGATAATATGATAATCTGTAATGATTATATATATGTATATATATATATATTCATCCATAAAGGATATATATGAAAAAATTAATTACATCATTCATAGATACGGTAGGCTATAAGTATGCAAGATAGATGTTTTTCACTTTTCGAATGATGGACAGAATGAAAGGAAAATAATGGCCCACCATAAAAAAATTATTATTATATCATATATATCATATATATATTCGTTAAATAATCATTTATTACTAACAATGGAAGGCCTAAATGGAAAACACATGGATTCTTTGAGGTGGTACTTGACACATGCACACAAGTGACTTTTTTATTTTTGAAATGATTGGAATGTAAGAATGTAGAATATATAGTATATATATATATAATAATAACAATTTAATTAATATAATATACTAATTTTAATCACCTCATAATAAACATCCATGAAATATTGTGATGGAAAATGAATTATATCACAACATTTAGGTTGTTTTCCACATGTACAAATGAGAGATACTTTCAAATAAAATTTCAGAGAATATAGTGTGGAGTATGGTGGTTCCATAAACATAAAAAATAATTTTATTTAGGATATTAAATTATTTATCTTATTATAAATAACATAGAATCAGAGAATGAAAAAGATGATAAAATATTAAATAGGTTAGGTAGGATGGAAACCTCTTCTTCAGTAGGCCTCCTACAGGTCCTTTTTAATAGATATTTAGAACTTGCTTTTTATGAAGTCAAAAACATTAAATTCATGTCTATTTGTTTTTAGAATATAATTTGGTATAGTTTGGTATAGATAGGATTATCATGAAGGAGTAACCAAAAGAGAGAATATTTTTCATTTATATGTGAGAGGGAGGGCACTCGTGTAATTTATTAGGAATATTAAAATATAATAAATTGTACCTCAATCTAAATGATTCTAAATGGAATAGATTTTGAAAAAAAATATTATATGGTATCAATAACATCAAAAAAGAAAATTTAGATAGATTTTTCTTTTAGTTATCCATTTATTTGGACTGAACCCCTTTATAATACAATTTTAACCATAACAAGGATCATAAAATTTTCAATTTTAAGGATTATAATTTTTCATCCAAGGTATAAATTGTGTAATAATTTAAAAGATTTGAAATTTGTTTCATATATTATCCTAATTAAACTATATCAAGGTTTTTATGAAATATAATGATTTTATGAGAAATATTTATTTTCGTAAAATTACATTAATGTCATTTTTGACACATTTACCATAATTTATCATTAAAAATATAAACATAATAAGGTTATTAAAATAAAAACCAGTAATTCATGCCTAATATTTTTAAATATTCTAAAAAATTCATGATGTCTATTAACTCTCAAAAATAATATCTATTTTAAAGTATTTAAAATTTATTCCTTGATTTTCTAATATTTTCATAAGCATTATTTTTTCGTAGTGTAATAATTTGAGGAATTTCGATAAAAACTAAAATATATTAATAAATTTATATTAAAATAATAATTAAATATTTTTGAAAAAAACATTTATCCAAACCTAAACTCCTTTTATCCTCATGTAAAAAATTTAGTGATATAATATTCCACGGAGTGATATTTTAAAATTTCTTTTACTCAAAATAATATAAATGAAATTTTCATAGAAAAATGACACCAATATGAAATATATTTCATAATTGGATGGAAATTGATGAACTAAACATCTACTTTAAGATAATGGAATTTTTTAGAAAAATATTAAAGCATTATCCTATTGTTTTTCCTTAGTTTACCTGTTTACACCTACTATGGTGAAAAATATGAAAAATGTTCAACAAGGAGCCAAAAATACTATTTATTTATTAATGGTGGAAGAAAAATTTAAAATGAATGAAAAATACTAGATAGATTCATAAAAATAAAAATGTAAACATCGAGATAAGAAATCTACAGATCATGAAAAGGGGGACCATTTCCATAATAATAATCATAATCATCACCAACATCATCTGTTTCTTACTCCGATTATGAAATTACATGATTGAGGATCCCATAAATCCTTTACTTAGTCCTTTCCTAGTATGAAGTGATATGGATCTTTAATTACATAGAATATTGATTGGTATACATATTCCTGGGTAGAATGAAAAAATCCTTCCACATCTGATTTATTAGAGTAACCAGGGAAAGACCATCATCACTAAACATCTTTCCATTTCAATTCAAAACAATATCATTAAAATAAACAGGATAACTGCTACCCAAATATTGAATATGAGTGGTGTCTATCAAAAAATATGCTTCTCATTATCACTTCCATCATCCAAAAAATTACCCCATTTACCAAACATTCTTGAAGAGATGAAGCCATTATTAATCTATTGAAGATAATCCACTCCTTACTGAACATCAAACTTCCCAGAACCATCATTATATAGAACATCCATGAAAATTCTATGGCCATTTGCTACACAATATGACCACCCACAACAATTGGTGAAGGGGAACACCTAGTCACTACTAAACCATTAGAAACATCATCACTACACTAACAATCAATATTCTTGTTTCCAAGAAGTAGACTCACTAACTACAATGTCAACCTAAGTCTCCTCTAACCTAGTCCCCACACCATCACTTACCTTACCAGACCACCCAGGAGTTAGATGCTCGAGAATGGAAGTAGAGGATATGTCACCCCTAGTACATTCATTGGGAATATGGGATAGATTTATACTATCATACTTCTATTCATTAATGTATAATGATCAAGTAGAAGCCAATGAAATTTATTCCTACACCCTATTAACCATAAGAAATTGATTCTTCAACACTAAAACCCCTTAATTTTGAGGCTTCTTAGATAGAAATTCCATTATCATCTTCCAAGGATTCTTGGGTATTGACCACCAATGTGGCATATGTTAGTTTATTTTATAATTTTAATTTCATTTTTTGATTTCTTCCCCTTGAGACCACAGGATTCAACAAATATACTATTATAATTCTCAAGAAAATGACCATAATAATTTATCTTTGGTAAATATGAGGGAAATTATCATTGTTAACACTGATTTTTATAACATCAATGGGAGTATTCAGAGTTATATTATCAATAATTGCTAAAATTATATCAATTTCAACAAAAATTCTTATATAATGGTCGTACCAGATTTGTTCTATCTTCTTATGTAGGAAAATTAAAATGATAATAGTAGTTTCAATATCATGAAGGATTTCTAAATTCCATAAAACGAGGTTATTCAACCAGATCCATACTTAAGAAAAATTATTATTTACACATGAAACATTAAATTAAAACATCCATTAATGGAGATTATGAATTCTTAGTATCAATTGTATGGAACTAGAGGACCATGCATGCCATCTAGTTTTATCCGAATGGAAATAGATATGTAAGAAACCCCTACCTAAGGAAATAAACTTCCAATCTGAAAACCCCCATAGAATAGATGTCCTACAAACACAATCATAAATCCAACAAGGATTTGGAAATTTGGGAAGAAAAACCATAGGAATTAAATATTTCCTACCCACATCTAGATATTCTAATATGGCTTTATGATTAACATCTATGTGAGCTGGTGATCCGTTGATGAGGATCCTACTTATAGAGGAATAATTAAAATAATCCAGCATATTCTTGTAAAAAACATCCCTTCTATTATGGATGTTACTTGATTTCCCACATATAAACATAGCCCCTTTATTCCCATACCAATTAATTGGAAATAAGGTTATTGGAACACTATTTTTTCTTATCCTGCTGTCGTGATACTATTACTCTAGCCGTTACCTCTACAAATGACCAAACACTGTTCACCTCATCATTCTATCAAGATCTGCAAACTCCAATAGTCAAAACTAGGATGACTTAGACCTGACATCAGATGAGCTCACAAAATTCCTCTATTCTCCATTAGTGGATCTAAATGTGTCAGTCCCCCTAGAAACAATATCACATAAGTGAGGATTTTTCAAAACCTATCCATTGCATCTAAATAGTTATTTCATTCCTTGAATCGTTGACAACAAACAAGGGGATTAGAATTCCCAATCAAATCACCCTTGGCACATCCCACATCTAGAGTAGAGCCTCTCAATAGAATATTATTTCCCATAAAGTAAGGAATTAACATGATAAAGGTGAAAACATACCCTTCAAGATATTCTCCATTAAAGAACTCCTGATAACCCTTCATGAAAATCAATATCTATTTATGGAGGTGAAAAATATTTTTGAATGATAATATTAGTGATTAAAAAAATAAAAGGGGAATATTTACAAAAATTGGTAATCCAAATATCAAATATGTCACACATTTTTCAATATTTAATTTATTTGGGTGGCATAAATTCATTTTAAAATTAATCATGAAAATTGGAAGAAATATTTTTAAAAAAAATTTAAACATAAATCTGGATTCTTTTTATCCCATTTCTAAAACAAATATATTATTTTTGGATAAAACATTTGACTAAATATATATTATATGATTTTCATTAAAATCATTCAAAAAATGTATTTAATTTAATTAATTAAAATAAAAGAACATTGCAGGCTAAAAATCGTTTTGCAGGAAACCATATATTTTACTTTCAGATATGTATATTCTTTATCTAATTAATTGATATCAATGAATTTATTTTATAAAAGATTAAATAATATAATTTTTTTAATTTTTTTATTCATATTCAAACACTAAAATTTAATGTGCAGGTCATAAGGGTGTAATACATGTCAATTAGACTCATTGTTTCATATAAAAGTATCTATCAAACAAATATATTTGAAGAGAAATTGTTATAAAATCTTATACTCTTATATAGATAACTAGCTAACACATCACTAACTCATAAAAATATCTGGAACTCCCAATAGATAAATCGAGACTCTATGTTTCAAAAGTATAACTTATGTAACCAATGTATACATCTCATGATGGTTGTATCAAATATTGCAACTATTTCCTGGGAGTATGTGATATTAACTGTGGGTTCAAAGTGAATGTAAATTAGTTTAACATTTCATTTCTTGTTTTTTTTATTTTCCCTCTTCCTCAATTAATATTTTTCTCATCGAACTGGAAGAATATTATACTAAATGTTTGTATTCATATCTATGGGAGTCATTTTATATTTATTATCTTGCATCACCCCCCTGATATCTATTAGAGTACCACCCACACAGTATTGATAATTTTTAATTTTTGTATTTTCAATGTACATTTTATGTAAATCACCCGTTACACAAAAATTAATTTATAATTTACCTATTAAATGAATAATTATAATAAAAAATTGAATCCTTCACTAAACACATACCTTAAAAAACAAAATATTATAATGATTATCAATAGTAGTTTTGAAAGTATTTCAAATAATATGCATAACATGAAATTATTATTAAAATATAATTAAACCCTCTAATTTAATTAATTATAATGATGAATGTAATGATTTAGATATTGATTATGTTGAATTGGATTAATCTAAAAATTATTTTTTCAAATAATTATATTGAATATAGTAACACATAATTTCATTCTCGTGTTGAAATTAAACAAGCACTTATCTCTAAAAACTCTTTCGATTAATCACCATCTTTAAAAGAATTTGTTGATAAATTATAATTATTTTTTATTGAGAATCATGGCCCCTAACCCTGGAGGAGGACATATATATCCTAGAAATTATGTGGGTTTTCCCATATTACTGTACAAAAATTGAGAAAGGATACTGAATGACACCCACAATTCATCATAAGGAAAATACAATTTCACTGAATGTAGAATGTTTCAATTAAATGTGGTTGTAAAACTTTAAGTCATCAATATGTATTTTCATTTATATAAATCCTATATTACATTGTTTTTATCACATGAAACACATATATAAAATAAAACATGATATATTTTATTAGAATTTAATAAAAATTGTAATAAATTATTATATTATAATGTGAAATATTCTTAAGAAAATGAAAACAAAGCATCACCGTAAGTAAACTGACAGATAATGACTAATAAAATGATTTTTTATAAAATTAATATATTTTCATTCTTTTCATATTAATATAATTGTTTTTGAATATTTATTTTACATGATAAAAATGCTAATCTGTTGGTTAAAATTTAATGGTTAAATGATAATTAATTAATGGAATGTGATAAGAAGAATTCAATATTAAAATGCGTATTCTTCAAAAATATATTTTTAAAGTGTTGTGATTTTTAAACAAAAAATTAACTTATAAAATATATATAATTATTTAAATAAAATGTATAAATTTTGAAAAATAATATATAAAAACACCAATAGATGGTAATTAAACATATATTTTGGTAAGAAAACATATTATTTAAAAAATATGTTTTTAATAAAAATAGTGTTTTTTTATAAATTATGTTTTCTTTTAAATGATATATTACATAACTCTAGAATTATAATTTGATAAAATTAACTTCAATTTAGGATTCATAATTTTAAAATTATATTCAGATTTTCAGTATTATATTTTTCACGAAATGTTTATATTTGGGTGAAAAGTAAAATATATTGTTTTTGTAAATAATGAATTTTTTGACCTCACTAGGATACAAATATAAAATAGTTATTTGAAAACGTATTACATAAAAAATTCCCATATGATGAGTAAAATAATATATTAATGTAAAATTGAATTTGGATATCCATGTTTATTATTTTGGAAACTAAGTGATATTGTATTCTAAAGAACTATTTTTGGATAATTACATCTAATTTAGTGGTTTGATGGTCAAATTTTTGGCCTGTTATAAATTTTAAATAACTATCACATTTTTAAAATAATAATTTTTTAGAACCATTACTACTGAAATGTAAATTTCGTAAATTAGTATAAATTCTTGTTTATGATTAAATGTAATTTTTTTTAGAAAATTGTATTTTTTTAATTATGTGTATATAAATTATAATTATTTTTTATCATGTTTTCCAATGGAAATTTGTTAAATTATTTTCATATTTGGGCTCGTAAGGTTAAAATTTTGTAATATATTTTATTTAGTTTTAGTGCATAAAAATAAGTTACAAATGTAAAAATAGAGTATCAGGGTAAATATTAACAAGACGTAATAAAGGCTAAAAAAATTGGAAAGAAATTATTATATCATAAAACCCCATCTCTAAATGTTTCTGTGAGGGATTTTTAATCTAATTTTTATCCCACCTAAATTATTTATTTATTTAGATACATTTTACGGCTTAAAAATAATTTATATTTTTATATTAATTTTTAAGTATAATAATAATTATACCACTATCACACCTAAATGGATCCCTTCACACCCAAACTTATATAAACACCTAAATCCTCTTAGTGAGAGGACCAAATTGGATTTTTCTACCCACTGAGAGATATGGAATGAATTTGTGTTCATCTCTTTTTTGTTTTATTCTCGTTAATAATAATTATATTTCGATTGAGTGAAATTAATATACTAAATCAAAATACTTAAGAACACGCACATGAACCAAATAATTTTCAGGGTTCACTACTGAAAAATCATATATAGTCATTATAATGATTTGAGAGTAATTGAAGATCACATATTCCACTAGATAATAATCTATTTGGTTTACAAAAAGTATGGTATGTCCATCACAAACATTAAATCATCATCCTTTGATAGTTCATGTTATACTATCATAATTGATATTATTGCATTGATATTGAAATAACAGAATATGCCTTCATCTACAACATTACGTACATCATCATTGTTTTTATTTGATTCTTCACATTTTTTATTCTTCAAGATTTTCATTCTTTCTCAATTATTTCTCTTCATTCATCATCTTCTAAAAACTATCTCTCACACTAATGAAAAAAGCGACCATTCTCCAAGAAAAATCTTTATATAAAAGGAAAATAATCAATTATGTCTTCTATTTATTTTTTACACAAATTTTAATGAAACCATATAAATACATTTGAATCTAAATACTTGAAACTATCAGAGATCTCTTCTAAATTTTAAATATAATTCTATAAATTAAATATAAATTTGTGTATTTCCATCTAAATTTAGATACATTGATTCATCCTTTATCATCCAAAACATCTTCATTGTAAATTCTCCATATATGAATGTACATTTATTAAAAGATGTTGTGATATAGTTACATTATTTATGGGGTAATTCTCTCTTCAGATCCAGGTTGTTCTCTCATGATCATATATTTAAATTCAATTTACAGAGTGAATTTAAGAATCAAACTCCCTTTGAATGTTCATTAATTTTATTAATGTTCATCTGAAATCCAAACATTATGTATTAATAACACTTAGATATGAATTCATCAATTTCAATAACAAAATATTTAAATGATATCATGGAATCTCCTTCACCCAAATACATGCTAAAGAATAACGACCCATGTGTTTTATTCTCCCCAAATATCTACCTTCATAATTCAATCATGAATCACGATATTAATATTGTGATATTATTTTTCATCAGATAATGTAATTACATAATCAACAATAATATTATAATTATATTTTTATATATAATACATTGATAATGTCATGCAATTATCATCACATAGAGATTCAGGACTTATATTAGTTCTTCCACTACTTGGTCATCAGCTTTGTTGATTATGCAGGTGATAACCCAACTATGAGAGCTCATAGGCACTCAAACTACCCTAATATCCCATGATCACTACATATACCATTCTCTAGATCAATAATCCTTCCTAAGTTCTGTATAAATTTCATAAAATGGTTAGTGGATTTATTTATGTGTTAAGTCTTATTATGTCTCTTGATCATGGTAGACTCACTTAATTATATTGATAGTTACTAAGTGTAGCTCCACTTTTACATGATGCCACTTAAATTTTTCAAGTGGTCATTCCAACACTTTATGTGGTCAATTCATCAATTCATGTGGTTTCTTTACCTCTTCATATAGTCACTTCTCCCACTTTTTGATTCACCTCACCTTGTTCATGTGGTCAGTACATCAAATGGTACATTGAACATAATTTTATCACTATGGATAGCATGTTGGCAACTTCACTATTGTAACAATGTGGACTCTCCAAAAAATGAAACATGTTTTTGACCTCATGAGTAGAATAAAATTTCTAGATATAGAAATATTACTTAAAAAAATATTTATGTGTTGAAAAAAATAGTAAAATAATTACCACATCTTATTCAACATTTTTCTCATAATTAATAAAAACATAAATCCTATTGGTTTAACAATATCACCCTTCAGAATCTGTTTTCAATAATGGATCATAAATCACGATGGGTTTGAAAATAAATAATTGGATCACCAACCATCAATTCAAAGACTATTTGATATAGACTACTATTTTAAAAAAGAATCAATAAAAAATAAAATTATGTTATCCCTAAATTGGTGACCAGTTATTATTATGAACTTATAACTTTACTCATTAATTTACTATCATATATTCACAAACAACAACCTATAAGAAACAGATTCATGTATCCACTATAATGGAATGAGTTTGAAGAAAACCTTTTGCGGAATATTTTTTGAATAGAAATTTCATCTATTAAAATATTAAATTGAGGTTGATTGAAACGATTGTATGAAATTATTTTTTGATTTGTGGAAACAAATGAAAGAAAATTTTCTATTTTGTTACATTGAATCACATTAAATAATTGTTAGTTTGTTGTTGAATATAAATGATAGGTAAAATTATCGAATGTAAATGATTGAATTTTCAAATTATAATAAACAATTTTGACAGTAGTGAATTCATTCTTTAGGTTTGATTCTTATTACCCCAGACATCATATATAAGGATTTTTGTTCACTCTAAGATACTTATTTCACTTATATTATATATAAAATATTTAATAAAAATAACTAACTTATGAGAATTATAACAATAGTGTTTTTATTAAAAATTATTGTTTCATTCCAATGACTATGAAATTTTTTATTCGTGCATGTTTTAATGAAATGATTTATTCATCCATATTTTGAAAAAGAAGTTTATATATTTCTATATTGATGGAAATATAATTTTTTATAATTGTTTCAATTATCAATGAAGTGATTTCAAAAACATTCGATATGACCTTGGAAAATATTTATATTCCATGTTTTGAATAAAATTTAGAATATTTGTTTTTTTTGGAGTGATTAATTATGAAATTTTTGGTGATATTCTAATAGACTATTTTTTACACCATACATTCCATTAGAACTTGTATATTTTCTTATTATAGGTCCGTGAGAAGGGAAATTAACACATGGAGTTTTTGGTGTTCTTAATTATCAGGACAAAGGGAGTTTTCTTTTTGACCATTGGATGATGTGATTTATTTTTTCATGGAGAAACTATGACATATTCTTGATGGGATTATGTGATGAATTTGGTTAATGTATAGTTTGTGGTAATTATATCTATCTACATAAGTTATATAACACCTGCAATGTGTTTTCAATACTAATGTTTCTTTGTTATTATTTATTTTATAGTTTTATTGAATTTTTAATGTTGTTAAATCATTCAATATTGAGTTTTTTATTTCCTAATTTTTGTGTCTTTCCTGTGGGGATTGGGAACACTCTTCAGGTTATGTCAAGAATGATTCATGTTTTGTTTAGGTGGGTTTTAGGGATTGTTTCAGGAAACATTTGTATCAAATGGGTTGGTGGATCTTTTTTATGTCTCTGTATAATTTGAGTTTTCTTAGTAGATAAGAGACATAAATTTACTTAAATTATAGGTTGGATATAATAATGTTTCTAACCGTATCTCTACATAATAAGTCTTATGTTACTATGAGTTGCCGGGAAAAAGTGACTTGGGGGAGTTTTAACCCTGTTCTAGACTTCTCTCATGCATTGTATATTTTTAGTGTTTCTTACATTAATTATAATTTAATTGATATATTATATCATATGTAATGTCTCCGACCCATAAGCCACTAAATTGGTGCTCTGAGTTGGTTGGTTACATAACCTTAAGCATGCTTCCCCGTATGCCAAAGGTTGCCGACTAGCAGCGGGGGTCTATGGAGTCAAGTGAGGAGACTATACCCCCTATTCATCAGAGTAAGCTGCTACAGAACAAACCAAATATCGGAAACAATAACCAATAAACAAGGAACATGTATAACAACCATTTCCAATAATAAACATGCCATGTCATACTACAAGTGCAAGAGTGAACAAAGGCCCAAAAATAAGGACAACAGCCAAAATCCCCAAGATGATCCTGACTCCACGTCTGGATCCTCCACCAAGTGATAACCATGTCCACTCAACTATATATAAAGGACCCCTACCCTTTTCCTGACCGGAAAATATGAAGTCTGCACAGGTACCCAACGACGACCCGAGCAGGGTGTGAGTACAACTTAGTAGGCCACCACCATGGATGTCTACAAAATATCTTGTATAAACAAGTAATGCATGCAAAAGGAATATGGACTATAATTACCAAGTAATTACTAGAGGTGCCATTAACAAATTCAGGGCCAAATCCGTTACCACTTCCATTACCATTTATTACACACCAATTATCAACACTTACCAATTCATCACATTTCCATGGATTAATCACATACATTATGTTACATGGGTCTATGGCCACAATGACATGCAAGAGGGTAAACACATCGTTATCCTATCTAACTAGGACTAACCCCATAATAGAAACCATAACCTCGCCTTGAAGAATCAGTCAGGGTGGATGCAACCATATCCTCACCTGGAAGCATCAGTCCGGGTGGATGCGACCATATCCTCACCTCGAAGCATCAGTCCGAGTGGATACAACCAATAGGGAAACATAGAATCAGTCCTATCCCTTCTCCATGCATTTAGGGTGGAGTTCAGAGCATCATTATTCACTCGACCCATGGGCGTAGAGCCTCAGTCATACCCCACTCTCCAAGCCATGTGCACATGCTTATATATATATAAATATATAAATAACCATCAACCTTCCATACCATTTCCCCTTCGACAAATCATTCACAACACACGAGAAATTCACATCATGCATTAATCCATTAACACATTACCATTTCACATCATTTAACCATTCACCCAATTCCCAAGTGTTATGCCTATCTCACTAAGAATTCAACACTAGACCCATAATGATCCCATTATGGTCTTTAATCAATTTACACATTAACCCATTTAACCCATTCATCATTTCCATGAATCACCCATTCATTTCATTTCAAATAACCCTTTGATTATTACCAAGTCAAGGTGCATCACCTAACATCTATCCCACGTTCAACCAATCATGCCAACATATTCATCAAGGGCTCTACCATTTACCACAACAAGATCACATGTTTAATAACAATCCCTAAACCCGGAAAAAGCAGACACATCCCATGGATGACCCTAATTAGGTCAAGTCAATCCCAACACATCCCACGTGGATAGTGACAGTTCCCATTTTCCATTTTAAACACCATTATTCTCAAACATTCCATGGCTATCCAAACATAACCAAGGAAAAGAAAGAACACAATTTAACATGCAAAAAAACCTTAAATAACCATGGGATATAACTTGTACACCACCTACCTCGAATCTGTGGTTGAACGCACCCTCAATTGAGTCTTTATACCTCGATTCGATCAACCCTTGGAGCTTCAACCTATAACCCACCCACAAGATATGGTTTTAGGGTTTCAGAACGAGAGGGAGAGAAGACACAAACCCTAAACCAAGAAAAGAACCCAGGAGGAGATTATCCTTACCCGGAGCTTCAATCAGCAACAAACGACACCAAAAAATGCATTCGAATTGAAGGAGTTTGATCTCTTGAAGTTTTTGGGAGCTTTGGTTCGTGCCTAAGGTGAGGAGAGGAGGAAGAGAAGAAAATCCCGAGTTGGGGTTATAATACCAGGAGTGTAAATTTTGTAAATTTTCCATCTTTATGTGGTCACATGGTTTAGCGGCATGGTTTGGAAAACCGTGCGCATGCCATTGCCCGAAGGAGGGAGAGTCGCACGATTTAGATGCATGATTTGGCAACCCGTGCACAAATAATGCGCTCGCTTCTGTCTAGAGGAGGGAGGTTTTCACGGCTTAGTCTGGGTAGGCCGCACGATTTGGCTAACCGTGCGCAGGCCGTCCGCCTTGGTATTTTTTGCCCAGACTTCCCTTTTTCTGTGCCCCGAGCCCCCAGAACACCCCTGAGGGCTCTCATACTTCCAAGAAACCTTTTTAAGTCCAAAAAGAAAAGTGTTCAACCCAAAGAACAAAAAAATCATACCTTTCCCAAAACTGGGATCTTACATCCTCACCACCTTATAACGGTTCTTCCTCGAGCCGAGCTTCCAAGCCTCATTGCTCCACCGAAGAAAAGTGTTTGGGCCACTGAGCCCGCATATCCGATTCCCACTCCCATGTTTCTTCCTGAACTTTCCAATTATTCCATAGTACTCGCACTAATGGAACAACCTCACCTCGCAAGCCCTTTTCACTATGATCCATCACACAAACCAGATGCTCCTCAAAGGATGCATCTGCCTCAAGCTCCACTTCCTCAACATCAACCACGTGAGATGGGTCAGGGTGATACCATCAAATCTACGACACATGAAATACATCATTTTTTCCACTATACCTCCATGGAAGAGAAAATCGGTAAGCCACTGGTCTAATCCTCTCTATAATATCAAAAGGTCCCACATACATTTGCACCAACTTACCCTACTTTCGAATCCGACAGTGACCCAACCTTGGAGTCACCTGAAGGAACACTTGATCACCCACCCCAAACTCAAGAGGTCTCCACCTCTGATCTGCATATGACTTTTGCCTACTCTAATCCATAGCCATCTGCTTCCTGATCAACTAAACTCTCTCAGAAGTCTCCTATACGAGACTCGGCCCCAAAAACTCTGATTCACTGGCCTCTATCCAACACAACAGAGATCTACATGGCCTCTCGTAACATGCCTCAAATGGTGCCATCTGAATTTTAGCCGGAACATTGTTGTTGTAGGCAAACTCAACTAACGATAGGTGTCTCTCCCAAGAAACACCAAAGTCCAAGACACTAGCTCTCAACATGTCTTCCTACACTTGGATCGTACACTCCGAATGCGCGTTCGTCTGTGGGTGGAAATCCTTACTCAAAAACACCTGCATACCAAACGCCTTCTACAACCCTTGCCGGAAAAGAAATGTGAAATGTGGATCTTGGTCTGAAACTATGGTCCGCGACACCCCATGAAACCGCACTATTTCCCAAACATATAGCTCACCCAACTAGTCAACTATAAAGGCTTCCTGAATTGGTAAGAAATGAGCCACTTTCATTAACTGATCCACAACCACCCAAATTGCATTATTCTTATGAATCATCCTCGTAAGACCAACAAAAAGAATCCATTGTTTCATCATCACACTTCAACTCCGGAATGGGGAATGGATGAAAAAACCACATGGGAATTGATGCTCGGCCTTCACCTGCTGACAGGTAAGGCACCATGCCACAAAGCCCGCAACTTCCTTCTTCATTCCAGGCCACCAAAACTACCTTCGGAGATCACGGTACATCTGGGTCAAACCAAGATGCACTGCCCACATTGATGCATGGAACTCATGCATCAACTCTTCCCTCACACACAATGGCACAACCACGCGATCACGAACACAAGCAACACCTTCCACACCGACGGTCCAACTAGAAGGTATATCCCCAAAATTAAGCTTATCCTTCATTCTAAAACACTCAGGATCATCAAGTTGACTATCCTTAACTCGATTCAAGAGCATCTACTCCATCATTAAGGGCGCAAGAGTTACCTGGCCATTCTCATCCTGCACCTCTAGGTGAATCTCTGCAGACAAGGCCATCACCTTCCTCTCGTCGCTGGACTCCTGAATTGCCTGATTCTGAACCTTCCTACTCAGAGCATTAGAAACGCCATTTCCCTTTTCCGGCATGTACATCAACTCAATGTCGAAAGACTATAAATATTCAACCCATCTTCGCTGCCGAAGATTCAGATCCCGCTGTGAGAAGATTTACTTTAAACTCTTATAATCAGTAAACACTATAAAATGTTCTCCAAACAGATCGTTCCTAAAGCACTTCAAGGAGTACAACACTGCAGCCATCTCAAGATCATGTGTGGGATAGTTCTGCTCATGGGGTCTCAACTGCCTTGAACCATAATCAAAAACTCCCTCATCCTGCATCAACACATCCCCATGTCCAATTCTGGATGCATCACAAAACACGATATACATCTTACCCGGCTAAGGTAAGATCAAGATAAGTGAGGTTGTCAGCCACATCTTCAACTCTTGGAAAGCATTCTCACAAGCCCCATACCACTCGAACCTGATTCCCTTCCTGGTCAAGCCCTAGAGTGGTGCTTCCAAGAGAGAGAAATCTGAAGGACCCCGGGACACCCTGAGAGGGGAAGGGTGAATCAGGGTGAAAAATGTTTCTTTTAATGTGATGGATCTTGTTCCCACATTGGTAGGAACTTTTTGAACCTATATGATGATTATGATTAGAAAGCAAACATTCACATGCACAAATAAGACAAAGCACTTTTTACTTGGTTCACCACTAAGGGCTACGTCCAAGGAGCATACGCCGACAAGTTGTCGGTCATACCCAATTCCACTAATATTCACTAGCTGTGGATTAAAAAGGTTTGGGAACATACACTCTGTCCCAGGCTCACTTCCTTTACAAAGGTTCAGGGATGGCTCACTGCTTTCCTCGGGTCACTCCCATTGACTCCCCCTGGCTCACTGCCGTTGGTGAAGTCACACTTATTTTATAGACATGAAGGTCTCTTCATTATTGCATAAGAATGCATCATTTGTTGTATGTAGATTCTCTATTAAAGTCCAATTCTCACCGGAAGATGAATATCAATTTTCCCCGAATGTATCAGGTAATCTCCCAGCTTTTGTGGAGCCCCAAAGAGACCGGAGGTCTTCAGCAATACATGGCATACTTCACCAAGCCAGGCACACAAGTCCCAAGAGGGCGCGCAAGTCCAAACTGGCACGCAAGTGTAACCAAAGAACCTGCGCGATGCTTTCTTCCCCAACTACAAACATACGCGGTCCACTTCCTTTTTCTCCCAAACCGCCCTAGGCGCGCAGCCAACAACCGGCGTGCAAGCTCTACTTGTGCGACCCAACCACCACTTGCACGTCTCAACCACCTTTGTGACAAGAGCTAAAAAAATCACTAAGTCTTGAACTCCATAAGAAATAAAGAGGGGTAGACCTATATTTATTGGCAAACTGGACCCCCTGCGTGAAGGCTCGCAAGTCCCTCAGAGGCGCGCCAGTCTCGTCTCCCGTAACCTCTGTCGCGCAACTCACTTGCGTGACCCAACCAATACTTGCGAGACCTTATTTCCTTAGCCAAAATTTGAAGTTCTGTTCTTGGAAAACAATAGCCGCACAAGTCTGAATCCTTCTAGGTACCAGTGCACAAGTTATTTTACGGCGCGCAAGTCCACTTGCGCGACCTAACCAAACCTTGCGCGACCCTTATCTCTTTGCCATATATTTAATGTTATGATCCTCAAAAACATATGGCGTGCAAGTTTCCTATCCTCCAAGGCCTCGGCGCACAAGTCCCTTTGCCAAAAACACTTGTCATTATTTGTCAATTTTCAGGCTCAAAAATTTGGCAAACACTGGGAAACAGTGCCACCTTCACTACTGTTGTCTTCTTGAACGGTATGATATCATTGCTGGTACACATTCTAAACTTCCACTGAGGATGGACAAAAAACACAAACAGTATACCAAATAATTCTTAGAAGACCCTGGTTCCAACAATCTCCCCCTTTGGGTTTGTTGGCAATCAAAAAATAAATTCAATAGATCTCCATCCATGCGGAATTCAAAAACACAAAAATCAATTCAGCCAACACTCTAAGTCTACATGAGCAATGCTCGGTGTAGAAAACAAGAGAGGAATCTTGAATTAGGTTCCAGTGTTTTTGGAATTCTCCATGACGCCCGATGTTTTCCTTCTTATACATCTCATCACAGAAGCATTACTTGCCTTGAATTTATTCTTTTCTCCCCCATTGACAATAAATCCAAAGATCGGAAAGTTGTTCAATGTTCAGCTGAAACCATACTCCCCTGGATAGTATCTCCCCCATAAACCTGTATCACATCCATAAACAGATAAAAATAGTTATAACAAATGGGGAGAGGGGTTTTCCGGAGCCTCCTTATGTAGTAGGAGGTGGTTTAACACTGAGGTTCTACCGATGCTTCTCAAACACAGCCGCAGACAGTGGCTTGGTCAGGATATCAGCCACTTGCTCATTAGTTCCAACATGGTCCATTCTAATCACCCGTTGTTCAAACTTTTCTTTGATGAAATGATACCGTATTTCAATATGTTTTGTACGATAATGCTGAACCGGATTATTTGTAAAATCAATTGTGCTTTTGTTATCACAGTAAATCACCATTGGTTGCTGCACCTTATCAACAATATCTGTTAGTTTATGCTTCATCCAAAGCAGTTGAGTGCATGACTTTGTGGAAGATATATAATCAGCTTCAGTAGTACTAAGAGAAGTAATTTCTTGTTTCTTGCTCGACCAGCCAACACATTTCTACCCAATATAGAAAGCTCCACCACTAGTGGAATTTCTGTCTAAAACATTACTAGCCCAGTCAGCATCAGAAAACGCTAATAATTCACTGTCCCTACCTGCAGCAAAAAATAACCTGAAGTTATGTGTACCATGAATGTACCTCATGATTCTTTTTACTATTTCTATATGATCCTCCTTTGGATTACACTGAAAGCGGGCTGCAAGGCATGTTGCAAAGACAATATCTAGCCTTGTCACTGTCAGGTACAGTAGGCTTCCAATGATCCTCCTGTACATGGTGGGATCAACAGAGTTCCCATCCTCATGCTTTCCATGTTTAGTTCCAACTGCAGTCAGAGTTGACATTGGTTTGGAGTCTTGATTATTAAACTTCTTCAGCAGCTCTCTTGCATATTTTTCCTGGGAAATGAAAGTTTATTCCTTCATTTGAATCACTTGAAGCCCCATGAAATATGTGAGCTCCCCAATCATAGAAATTTCAAATTCTAATTTCATGTGGTTGGAAAATTCATCCACTGATTTCTGCATGCTTCCACAAAATACGATATCATCAAAGTAGACTAGAACCATGAATTGATCTTTTGGAGAATTATTCACATAGAGATTTTGATCAACTCCTCCTCTTTTTAAGTCCAACTTCTTGAGATATGAATCCAGTCATGAGTACCACACCCATGGTGCCTGCTTCAAACCATATAGAGCTTTCTTCAGTTTGCAGACCTTTGTTTCATCAGTACCCAAAACAAAGCCCACTGGTTGTTCAATGTAGACTTCTTCTTCGGGTAAAAAATTCAAGAATGATGTCTTGACATCCATTTGATGTACATTATATCCTCTTTGGAGTTCCATGGCAAGGAAAAGCCTGATTGACTCCAGTCTAGACAATGGAGCAAAGGTTTCTTCAACATCAATGCCTTCAATCTGGGAGTATCCTTTACATACCAGTCGTTCCTTATTTCTGATGACACTTCCATTCTCATCAAACTTATTTTTTAAGATCCATTTGGTACCAATCACATTGTGACCTTCGGGTCTCTCGACAAGAAGCCATGTCTAATTCTTGTCAATCTGATCTAATTCATCATTCATGGCTTTCACCCAAGATTCATCTTTACTGCTTCTTCAAATAAGGATGGCTCTACAACTGATAGAAATGCAGAGTGCGTGTTATTCCTCATCCTCCTTGTTTGAGTGGGTGAACTCTTGTCCCCAATTATGTTGGATGGATCAATCTCAGCTCTTCGATTTCTCCTGCGAGGTTCAGTAGCATTATCTTCATCCATTGTTTCTTCTTCAGATTCTTCATCTAAGTCAACATCTTGATGGGACTGTTGAGTTTTTTGAACATCTTCCTCTATTTCTGCATTTGTATTTTCTTCACGTTCACATTCTTCCTAACTTTCTATCACATCAGCATATGATGTCCGTGAAGCATTTGTGGTTTTCTCTTCAATTATCTTAACATCACTGATTTCCACAATCCTTCCCAAACTCTTGTTGAAAAATTTGTAGGCTTTTCTCTTCATTGAGTAACCGAGGAAAATTCCTTCATCTGCATTGTCGCCATATTTCCCTTTATTTCCTTATTTGTTCCTGATGAAGCATTTACTTAAAAAGACACGAATGTATTTTAGAGATGGTTTCCATCCATGCCACAATTCATATGGTGTCTTCGTCTCACCCATATAAAGTCCTGTTTGATTCTCAATGTACATTGTAGCTTGAACAGCCTCTTTCCAGCAATGTCGTGGAATACGACTCTCAATCAGCATAGATTGTGCCATGTTGTTCACCTGTAGATTCGTATATTCAATAACTCCATTTGTTGTGGATTTCTCACAGCAGCTTCCTCTTTCTGTATCCCATGCTTCTCCAGATAATTTTCAAATTCAATGGACGTGTATTCTCCTCCATTGTCAGATTGCAACACTTTGATTGTTCGTCCAGTATCATTCTCGGCGATTCGCCGATATGTTTTCATGCAGTCAAGGACTTTTCGTTTCCTGTGAATGACCATTACACATGGAATTATACTGTAATCATCTATAAAAATGACAAAGTACCTTTCTACATGAGTTCTGGAAACATTTATTGGCCCAAAAACATCTGTATGAATCAGATCAAGAAGGTGAGATGCCCTTTTCTTCTTTAGCCAATATGAACTGCAAACTAGCTTCCCAAGAATAAAAGAATCACACGTTTTTTCACGCTCATGCTTCAGGTTTGGAATGTCCATGAAAATTCTCAATTTTGATATTTTCTCCATGTCTTGTTGATTGATGTGTCCCAGCCTCCGATGCCACAAATTGTTTTCTTCTTCAACAGTCATGTAACATACATTTTCTTCACTATCAACCTGATACAATTTGCCTTCAGTTCTGCATCACTTCATAAGTGAATTTCCATTCTTTCCCTTGATAGTACAACCTTTCTAATTAAATGTAAAAATAATTCCTGAGTCACAGAGTTGACTCACGCTGAGGAGATTATGACGTAGGCCATCTACGTAAAGGATGTCAGTCTTCTGTAGTTCTCCATTAGCTAGTTCGGTACTTCCACTCCCTTTGATTTTTAGAGCCCCATCATTACCAAATCTTACTGTACCACCAACCTTACTTATGATATTCGTTAGTAGGCCGACATTACATGTCATATGAGATGAACAACCACTATCCAGAATCCAGGTACTATTTTTCTTTTTAGCTTTGAGGGCCACCTATGCAAGGTTGGATTTCTCAATCTTCTTCCATTACTTTCATGAGACATTAGATTGAGTATATAGAACTGATGGCCTTTAAATTATCTCTTTAGCATACCCAGGTTCTTCATAGTCAATGTCTTCCTTGAGTGGTGAAAACCTATTTGAAAGAGCAACACTGTCTTGGTGACGAGACTTGACTTGTCTTGAACTTCGGTATGAGGTGTCCATGTCCCTTCTCTGCCTGCAATTAATTTCCTTATGACCAATGATAGAACAACAATAACAATATCCATAGAAATTATTTCTTATATAAGAATTAGGATATGAAATTTTTCTCCTTTGTTGAGCTTCTATTTCTTCTCCATTCAGATATCATATTACCTCTTCACAAATAGACATGGTATGGCCCAGATAGCCACAGAAATGACACTTCATGAGAGGAAATGTATTCTCACTTGAATTTCTCCTCATACATTCTTCCTTGGGTGAATAGTAATATTGTCTATCATTTCTGAATGTTTGAGGATATATTTCAGATCTCCTTTTAGATTGTATTTAGGGTTCCTTTTTCGGCACCCTAGGTAATGTTTCAACATGTTCAACATTCATCTTATCTTTCTTTTGGGTCTTTTCACTTCCAGCAGTTTATGTCTCAGCCTCACAGCCAATTCCACTCTTTCCCATGCAAGAGGGTCTTTGATCACTCATGATTTTTCCAACCCCATCTGAACCGCACTTGGCTCTTGCTAGTAATTCTGCATATGAGAATCTACCAAACTGTATTTTCTTCCTCGATTCTTTTGGAACTAATTCAGTCTCCAGTTTACTCCGAAGAGTAACAACTTCCTCCACAAGACACTCAGCAGTCTTGGATTTTTCATCCAGTCTGGAGGTAAGGTCATTGATGACCTTTTCCTGCTCTTCAATTCTCAGCTACAGATATACTACATCATCATTGCTTTCAATTATTTTAGACTGTACCTTTACAAATTCTTCTAGTCGTTCAATTTCAGCTTCAAGTTGATCAACGTATTCATTTGATTCTTCTACAATTGATTTCCACTTATTGCAGCTCTTACATTTAATCTTAAGCTTACTAAATGCATCCTTAAGTTGCATCTCAGGATCTACACAAGTTCTCAGTTGTTTTTCTCCATCAGTATCTTATGACTTCTCAATATTGGCCATTATAGAAGCATGGTTCCCAGTTTTTAATTCTGGTTATTCTTCATCACATAATTCATTATCATCTTCTTCCTCTTCACAAACAAAACTCTTCCTTTGCATTTTCTTACCAGATTTGATGTCCCCCTTTTTGAAGAACCTTCTCTGAGGCTTCTTGAAGTTTTCATCTTCACTATATTCATCATTGATCTTTCTTAAGAACTGAGAATCAATGTGCCCAACTTTTCCACAGTGGAAACATGTGAGAGGTAACTTCCCTTTGAATTTCCCTTTCCCCTTCTGGAACTTCTTTGGATTGAGAGAAATAATTTATTTTTCTTCGTCATCTTCACCGCTACTATCCTTTGAGATTTTTAGATTATCCATGGCCTTGAATGCCATTTCCTTTCCCACCTGGGTCGTTGCATCTTCTAGTTTGACTCTCATTTCATATGTTACCAAGATTCTCAGTAGATCATCTAGAGAAAGTTTGGAAAGATCTATTTCCTCAAGGGCTAACACTTTTTCATTATACAGAGGTGGAAGTCTTCTTAATATTTTATTTACAATATCAATGTCTTTGATTTCTTCACCTAAACCCCAAATTACTCCAACCACTTCAGTAATTCGATTGAAGAAAGAGTTTGCATTTTCGTCTGGATGCATCTTCAGATCATCAAACCGATTGTGCAGCACTTGTAGTTTTGCCTCCTTCATTTTTCTATATCATACATAAATATTCTCAAGTTTATCCCACATGGATTTTTCTGAGGTGCAATTCATCACCTTTAGGTAGATCTGATCAGAAAGGTCTGCAGTGAGTGCATTCAGTGCTTTAGCATCTGCATCAAGAAGTTTCCTATCTATTTTAGTCACAGCTGGGCCTGTTGGATCAGTGACTTGTATTCCTTGCACAGTAGAAAAGAGAACTTCCATTCCAAGAGATCTTAGATGAGATCTCATTCTGTTTTTCTAGATCTGGAAATTGCTTCCATCGAAGTGAGGGACTCCCCTGACATTGACCGCGTTTTCCATGACGAAAAAGGTCACATTTAACACTAGCGACCTCCCTCTGATACCACTTGATGTACCCCGGGACACCCTGAGAGGGGATGGGTGAATCAAGGTGAAATTTTTTTCTTTTAATGTGATGGATCTTGTTCCCACATTGGTAGGAACTTTTTGAACCTGTATGGTGATTATTATTAGAATGAAAACATTCACATGCATAGAGAACACACATCACTTTTTACTTGGTTCACCACTAAGGGCTATGTCCAAGGAGCATATGCCGAAAAGTTGTCAGTCATAACCAATTCCACTAATCTTCACTAGCTGTGGGTTAAAAAGGTTTGGGCATAGACACTCTGTTCTAGGCTCAATGCATTTACAAAGATTCAGGGATGGCTCATTGCTTCCCTCGGGTCACTCTCGTTGACTCCCTCTGGCTCACTGCCGTTGGTGAAGTCACACTCAGTTTATAGACGTGAAGGTCTCTTCATCATTGCATAATAATGCATCCTCTGTTGTATGTAGATTCTCTATTGATGTCCAATTCTCACCGGAAGATGAATATCAATTTTCCCGGAATGTATCGGTTAATCTACTGGCTTTTGTGCAGCCCCAAACAAACCACCGAGCTTCAGCAATACATGGCGTGCTTCACCAAGCCAGGCGTGCAAGTCCCAAGAGGGCGCGCAAGGCCAAACTGGCGCGCAAGTGTGACCAAATCACCTGCGTGACACTTCCTTCCCAACTAAAAACATGCGCGGTCCACTTCCTTTCTCTCCCAAACGGCCTTGGGCGCGCAGCCAACAACCGGCGCGCAAGCTCTACTTGGGCGACCCAACCACCACTTGTGCATCTCAACCACCTGCGCGATGAGATCTCAAACAATCACTAAGTCTTGATATCCATAAGAAATGAGGAGGGGCCGACCTGTATTTATAGGCAAACTGGACCCCCTGCGCGGAGGCGCACAAGTCTCTCATTGGTGCGCAAGTCTCGTCTCTCGTATCCTCTGTCGCGCAACTCACTTGCGCGACCCAACCAATACTTGTGCGGCCTTATTTCCTTATCCAAATTTTGAAGTTCTGTTCTTGAAAAAAAAATAGGTGGACAAGTCTGAATCCTTCTAGGTACCAGCGCACAAGTTATTTCACAGCGCACAAGTCCACTTGCACGACCTAACCAACACTTGCGCGACCCTTATCCATTTGCCATAATTTGATGTTCTGATCCTAAAAAACATATGGCGCGCATGTTTCCTATACTCAACGACCTCGGCGCGCATGTCCCTTTTCCAAAAACAATTTTCTTTATTTTTCAATTTTCAGGCCCAAAAATTTGGCAGGCACTGGGAAACAGCACCACCTTCACTACTGTTGTCTGCTTGAACGGTATGATCTCTTTGCTGGTACACATTCTGAACATCCACTGAGGATTGAAAACAAACACAAACCGTATTCCAAATCATGCTTAGAAGACCCTAGTTCCAACAAAATCTTAAATGAACCTTCGGTAGTACCCAGCCAAACCCGGAAAAATACGAACATCAGAAACATTCCAGGGATACGCCCAAGATACAACTGCCTAAACCTTCTCTGGATCCACTGACACACCTGCCTCCGAGATTATGTTACCCAAAAAATGTACCTCATCTATCCATAATTGACACTTTGATTTCTTGGCATATAGCTGGTGCTCTCTTAGCGTACCCAAGATGATGTTAATATATTGGGCATGATCGTCGTGAGTTTTTGAGTACACTAAGATATCGTCAAAAAACACAACCACGATCAAGTCCAGATAGGAATGACAAATCTTGTTCATCAAGGCCATTAACACTGACGGTGCATTGGTCAAGCCGAAAGGCATTACCACAAACTCAAACAACCCGTACCGACTCCAGAAAGTGCTTCGTGGTATGTTAGAAGACCTCAATCTTAACTGGTGATAACTTGACCTCAGATAAATCATAGAAAAAACTGATGCACCCCTAAACTGATCAAACACGTCATCAATTCTAGGAAGAGGGTACCGATATTTCACCATCATCTAGTTCAACTTTAGATAATCAACACACTGCATTAACGACCCATCGGCCTTTTTCGCAAAAGCTTGGGAGATCCCCAAGGAGACGTACTAGGATGGATAAACCCCATACACTCTAACTACTCAAGATGAGCCTTCAATTCTTGGAGTTATGCCGATTCCATTCGGTATGGCGGAATAGAAACTGGCTCTGCTCCTGGCAACAACTCGATCGCGAACTCAACATCCCTCTCAAGTGGTAACCCTGAGAAATCCTCATGAAACTCATCCTGAAATTGAACCACCACAGGAGGAAAAACAATTTTTTCCCTTGTTTCATCATCACTAAGCATGACACATGCCACTTCAGCCGTGATTTCACTCATCCGTTGAACCAACGGTCCCGTGCACCCTGCTCGATCATCCCATTAGCCATGGTGGATATAAGTGTCACCCTCAAGAGACCTGAACGATACTCTGTGGCGATAACAGTCTATGTGTGCCCGATATAATACCAACCAATCCATTCGCAAGATTAGGTCAAACCATGAAATCTCGATAATGAACATGTTCTATAGAAAATGATACCCACCAACTTCCATGGCACATTCCATGCACTGCATGATATCCTCAACCCGTACTCCCAACGATGTGTCAATTGACATCACTCCACACACTCCCTCTACATGTAAACCCAACACTACCACAAGTTGAGCAAAGATAAAAGAGTGCGTGGAACCTGTGTCAAACAACGCACTATAAAATGTAGAAGCTACAATTATCGTACCTTGAACAGTCGATGGTCCAGCCTCCCCTTCTACAAGTGCAAACTGAACTGGCTAAAGCTGACCTACCCCTTTTTCCTGGTCTCTAGTCTGAACGCCCTATGCTGCACTGCCCTGATGGCATGATCGATCTTGTCCAGGAGTTCCACGTCCACCGCCCCTGCCAGTACGGCCCGTGGAGCTCCAACTGCCATCCTGATACGGGGAAAATGATCCCCTTCCCGTATCTGGTACCTGCTTCCCAACATCATGCTCCCCTACCTGCCGAGGATTCCTGTAGAACCTCTGCACATGTACCATTCTTCTGCAAGAACGACACTCAACTAGTGGTCGAGGACACTTACCACGCACATGCCCTGAACTACCGCACAGATAATAAAACACTAAGTTCCCACTCTATGTGGCTGACACCCTCTTCTGAACACCTTGTTCGAAACCTTCCAAACGACGCTTCCAACCTTCGGAAGATGCACCACTTGTCAGCCAAGCTGGCATGAAAAGCCCACCACCCAAAGCTCCCTTCAGGTTCCCTTCAGAGATGAGTGATTTATCCATCACCTCTACAAACCTATTCAAGTAAAATATGTTTACATAAGACCTGATCTCGTGTCTCAACCCATCTTGGAAATGCCTTGCTACCGCTGCCTCATCCCCGGCTAACACTGGGACGAAGCATCGGAGATCAGTGAAGCGATAAGCATTATAAGGCCCCAGCCTTAAACCTTACTTAATCTTGAGTTATTACAAGATTACACATTGGGGATCTTTTCGGGTTTAGAGTTTTAGAGAATTAGATCATAAAACTTTCATTACATTCCACATATAAACAAGGTGGTTACATAAAGATAGTATTCTTCATTCCCATCAATGGAAACACATTTAAAATAAAACATGGATTATTTCTTGGCAAATCCTTGACTCTATCATCTTATCATGTACCATTCCCTTGACCTGTGAAAAACATTTCAAAAACTTGGGATGAGCATAAAAACTCAGTATGGGTTATAAAAAAAACATGGAAAGGAAACATGAGTTCATATATACATAAGAATGAAATCATACATTACCCATAAAACATAGGCACTTTAACATACCTCATAAAATAATGAATAAATCATAGAAATCATAAGACATAAAGGTAACTTGAGGCATTCATAACATTCTTACGTAGGGAGTAATCCTCTTGGTTACGTTTGGAATACCCATCATAGTATATTCCCTAAAATCTCTTCAGAGAAACCTTAACGTTTCACTCCTTCGCGTTACCCAATGCATTGGAGAGCTATAACGGGCTCACCCGCCCTTAGTTTATCACGGAACCACCCGTCTTCATAATAATGCCCAAGAACCATAACATAATCATATCACATAAAACATGCATAAAGGAAACATAAAATTTCCACATTTCAATCACGAGATATCAATACAACACATTGATATAAACACATTATGAAAACCATTTTCAATACCAAAATAAAAGAAAAGTAAAACATGGTATTTATTTTTCTTTTAAATAGAAGGTATGGCTTGTAGAGGAATCTAAAACTGAAATAACGGTCACGACGGCGGAGAAGTCGTTGTCGCCTCATACGTATGACAAAAAAATTCCCTTTTGTCGTTTAGTAAACACTTCGTATAAAAAATATTCCTTTTGAATAAACGTAAAAGTCAAAGTGGTTTATACACCGTATAAAATAAAGTTGTGTATAAAATAAAATATGCCTCAACGAAAGGAGATTGAGACGAAGTCCCTACCTCGTATCCGACTTGACCCAACCGTTCTTTAATCTCCTGAATAATAAGGTTGAGTTAATCTCTACTTTCTTATGAATCTTTTTAAAGTTCATTATTCCTTTTATACCATGTTATGATCATCATGAAATCAGTTAAGTTAATAATGTTCATTTTGTCGGTATTTGGTTCTTAAGTCAAAAATAGACTTCTTACACTTACATGTTGTTAATTTGGTCAAAGGTTCATTATATCCAGAATGGTATTCATGATGTAGATATCATATATGTCGTATATATCCAGTACATACATACATTTATAATATTACATAATCATTTAGAGGTAAGAAATGAAATGCACCGTTCATGGAGACGGTAAGCCGTACGTACGCATGAACGCTACTTTCATTTCTATTTCGTATTTTATAGAATGGAATCATAATGATATAAAGGTATATTATAATTTCAGTATAATATCATATATAATATCATAGTTCCATCCTTTATATGTTCCACATATGGTATTTACGAATCAAATCACTTTCAGGGGGCGGTAGTCCGCACTTCCTAAAATGAAGATATCGTGTTTACCCATAATGGAAACCATAAAGGTATGCAAAAAATGGAAAAAACAGAAGCTTAAGGAAAACTAAACATATTATATATCACATATAAAAATAGTGACATCATAATGGCCACCTATGAAGGTGTTAAATGAGTGTTCAACAATCATCATTTCGGGAGGCAGAATTTCGCCATCCACGGAAACCGTATGTTCTTTAACCATTTGATGTAGTTGTGTCAGAGTGTAGCTCAAATAAATATTGTAACAACATCCTTGTATATTGAAGATACTGGTGTTGTTACAAAATAAGTAAATAAAAAGAGTTTAGGGGGTTGGAGAAGTAAAATAAAACAAATGAACATGAGAGAATGAATTACCTTTAAAAGTGTAACTCCTTTTGATTTGAGCCTAAAGGCTTCCATTGAAAGGATTCTGCCCAAAGGGAATCCTATAGGAAGAGTAGAGGGATGTGGAGAGAGTAAATGGGCAGGGTTTTGCCGAGCCAAAGGCTTGAGGAGTGTGTGAAATGAGGGAGAGGTGGGGGCCTTTTATAAGAGGAGAGGAGGGGTACTTTTGGAAAGTAAAGAAATATTACTTTATTTGAAAATGTGTATCGGTTTTAAAAGATCCCACATTGATATAATTCGTGGATAAGGTGATAAGGGTTCGAAATACACTCATCCAATTGGTTTTGGACATGTTTAGTTCATAGATTTTACATTATCTTTCCATTTTATTTAAATCGTCAAATAATGATGTCATCGCTGCATCATTATTATGTCATAAATAATTTAATTTATTTAATGTCTAAAAATCATAAAAATAAACTATGATGTAGGAAATCTTTTTAGCTTTTAAATGACTATTTATAATTAAAAATATTATCTTTATAACCCCATGTAAAAATTGTTTTTGTAAAACATCTCTTGTTTGTGTCATTTTTACTTTAACATTTAATAAAAAGTTATTTATGTCATTTCCAATCCAAAGTGTCTCCATGGGGTCCCCAAGATGACCCATGGATTTTCATGGTAGGCCATGACACAACCAATAAGGTTGGGACATGTTTCTAGGTCATTTCATATTATTAAAGCATTATTTATACCTTAAACTACACTAATTACCACTAATCGCGATTAAAAACTTAATAAGATACTATTCACCAAAAAATTATTTTAATATCATTGAACCACATTTTACTTCTTAATGACAACCATGTATGTCGGATTTTCAAAATTCAATACACAATAGTGGTAAACTTTCATTTAACTGAAAAATCAGTTTGCTTGATTACCACTTAGTGGTTTCACTATTCATCAAAAATTGATGTTTTTCAGAAAATTACAAAAAATTCACCCTAAGCTATATTTGATATTCCGAATTCAAAAATGAAGTCTATTTTACAAAATTCAAATCATATAAGTCACATTAATTAATTTAATAATTAATTCCCGCTGCCAGAGCAAAAAACGTGTTTTTACAAAACAATAAGTATCAAAAGATTGACACCAGTTTAAGTCTAATTTCAAAGTGAAATTGATTCCAATGATCATCATTGGATAAAATGGTAAAAATATATTCTAATTTAACTTCAAAACCAATTCAAAACATAATCTAATCATATAAATAAATTATATTAAAAAGTAGTTTTGATGTAAAATGCAGTATTTTTCACTATTCATTAAAAAATGAACATTGTCAGAAATATACCAAAAATTCACACAAGGTAAATTTTGATGTCCCAATCATAAAGGATAAGTTTATTTTGACAAAAATAGTTTATAAAATTGTCAAAATATAGATTCAAAAATGGGTTGCCATCAAAAGGCAGTAAAACAATCTTTTAAGAATATTAGTGTATTCCATGCATAAGATTGTATTTATTTTCATTTTAAGCCTCTATAACCCTATCTTAATCATTAATAGACATAGATAAAAATATCTATTATTCATTACTTACTTGGGATGTTACATCCTTCCCCCCATTAGAAAATTGCATCCCTGCAATTTATTTACTTATCGAATAAATGGGGGTACTTATCCCTCATTGCATTTTCAGATTCTCATGTTGCCTCTTCAATCATGTGGTTTTTCCACAAAACCTTTACCTAATGAATCACCTTATTCCGTAAAACTTGCTCCCTGTGGTCAAGAATCTGGACCGGTTGTTCATCATAAGAAAGGTTCTCTTCCAGCTGAACTACCTCTGGACTCAAAACATGAGATGGATCTGGCATATACTTTCTCAACATCGAAACGTGAAAAACATTGTGTACCTGAGATAAACTCGGAGGTAAATCCACTCGGTATGCAACTGATCCAACTCTTTCCAGAATTTCGTATGGTCCAATAAACCTTGGACTCAGCTTTCCTTTCTTACCAAATCTCATCACACTTTTCCAAGGAGAAACCTTGAGAAAAACATGATCACCTACCTCGAAAGATAGATCCTTCCTTCGGTTATCCGCATAACTCTTCTGCCTGCTCCGAGCTGTTCTCATGTGTTTCTGAATCAGCTGAACTTTTTCTGCCATATCTTCTACCAATTCTGGTCCCATAAACTTTCTTTCACCCACTTCATCCCAGAAATCTAGAGTTCGACACCGCTTCCCATATAATGCCTGAAATGGTGCCATCTGTATACTGGAATGAAAACTGTTATTATATGAAAACTCAACCAAAGAAAGATGTTGGTCCCAACTTCCCTGATAATCAATAGAACAAGCTCATAGCATATCCTCCAATGTCTGAATTGTTGGTTCTGACTGCCCATCTGATTGAGGATGAAAAGCTGTACTAAAATTTAATTCAGTACCCAACGACTTCTAAAGGCCTTTCCAAAAGTTAGAAGTAAACCTGGGATCACGATCCGATACAATGGAGAGAGGAACTCCATGTAACCTGACTATCTCATTAAGATACAAACAGGAATGTTGATCAAGAGAGAAAGTATATTGTATAGCAAGGAAATGAGCAGATTTGGTCAAGCGATCAACAATAACCCAGATTGCATTATTACCTCGAGATGTCTTTGGTAATCCAACAACAAAGTCCATGGATATATTCTCCCATTTCCACTCTGGCACTGGTAAAGGCGGAAGCATCCCTTTCGGTAACTGCCGCTCTGCTTTAACCTGCTGACAAGTCAAACACTTCACAGTAAAATCAGCAATATCTCTTTTCATTCCATCCCACCAGTAATACTCCCGCAGATCTCTATACATCTTAGTACTGCCCGGATGAACTCAAAACGGAGAACTATGAGCTTCAAATAACAACACTCTCTTCAACTGTGAATCACAAGGCACACACAATCTCTTCCCAAATCTCAAAACACAATCACTATCAATGTTGAATTCATACAACTTACCTTTCTGAACCAGCTCTACCTTTTTCTGCAACTCACTGTCTTGCTTCTGTGCTTTCTTGATTCTATCTGATAGAAATGATCTCACTGATACCTGAAACAAAACAGAAGGACTTCCTGCACCAACAACTTCTATGCCAAAGTTCATCAAATCCTTAACCAAAGGATCATGTTCCAAATGCAACATTGTTAATGAAGCATTACTTTTTCGACTCAAAGCATCAGCCACTTTATTTGCTTTTCCCGGATGGTAATGAATTGTACAATCAAAATCCTTGATTAATTCCAGCCATCACCTTTGTCTCATGTTTAACTCTTTCTGAGTGAATATATACTTTAAACTTTTGTGATCGGTATATATTTCACACTTTACTCCATATAAATGATACCTCCAAATTTTTAAAGCAAAAACAACAGCAGCTAATTCCAAATCATGTGTAGGGTAATTTACCTCATGAGTTTTCAACTGTCGTGAAGCATAAGCAATTACCTGATCATTATGAATTAGGACGCAACCAAGTCCTTTCAATGAAACATCACTGTATATAACAAACTCACCATTCCTGGAAGGTAGTGCCAAAACTGGAGCATTCACCAATCTTCTTTTCAATTCCTGAAAACAATCATCACATTCTTTTGTCCAGATAAACTTAACACACTTCCGAGTTAGCTTAGTCATTGGACTAGATAACCGTGAAAAATTTCTAACAAACCTTCGGTAATAGCCCGCCAAACCAAGGAAGCTACGAATCTCGGTTACATTTGTGGGTATTGGCCATTCTTCCACAACTTTTGTTTTTGCAGGATCAATAGTTATTCCATCTTTAGAAACAATGTGACCAAGGAAAGAAATTTGTTGCAACCAAAACTCACACTTGCTGAATTTCCCATACAGTTTCTTTTCTTTTAAGGTTTGCAAGATAACCCTTAAATGTTTTTCATGCTCCTCTTTACTTTTAGAAAAAACCAAAATATCATCAATGAAAACCACCACAAACTTATCGAAGAACTCATGAAAAATTATATTCATTAAGTCCATGAATACAGCAGGTGCATTGGTTAGCCCAAAAGGAATTACTACAAATTCATAATGGCCATATCTTGTACGGAACGCGGTCTTCGGAATATCTGCCTCCTTTACCTTCAGCTGATGGTACCCCGATCTCAAGTCAATCTTTGAAAAAAACTGAGCTCCCTGGAGCTGATCAAACAAATCATCGATATGAGGCAAAGGATATTTGTTCTTAACAGTGATATTATTCAAGGCTCTATAATCAATGAAAAGTCTCATAGAACCATCTTTCTTTTTAACAAATAAAACAGGAGCACCCCATGGTGATGTGCTAGGTCTAATGAAACCTTTCTCTAATAAATCTTGCAATTGCTCCTTCAACTCTAAAAGTTCAATTTGTGCCATTCGATAAGGGTGTTTTGAAATTGGCTTAGCATCAGGAACTAAGTCAACAGTAAACTCAACTTCTCGATCTGGTATTATTCCAGGCAATTCATCAAGAAAAACATCAGGATACTCATTTACCACTGGAACATCATTAATCTGAACAGTTCCTTTATTTTGAACGACGTGTGCAAGGTAACATTCATTTCCATATTTTACAAGTTTCTCGGCCTCTTGATATGTTATCAAAAGTAAGGGTTCATTCTTGTAAACAAACTGAAAGTCTTTCTGAAAAAAAACTTCTTTAGCTCTACAGTCAATCTTAGCATGGTAAATAGAGAGCCAATCCATACCCAGGATAACATCAAACTCTACTAGTGGTAGAACAATAAGGTTTTCAAGTAGGTTCTTTCCACAGATAAGGATAGGAAGATTCTTATAAATTCTTTTTTCCTCGACACTTCCCCCAGGTGTTTTTACCAAAAGTTCAGGAGTCATTTCTTGAGATGGTATTCCCATTTTACTAGAAAAGGTTTCAGAGATGAATGAATGTGTAGACCCCGAATCAAACAACACACTGGCATTATCTGAAAAAACAAACAAAGTACCTGATACCACTTCATTTGATGGCCCGACATCTGCTGAAGTAGTTGCAAAGGATTTCACCACCCCTTTCTGCTTGTAGTCTAACTGCTTCCCATCACTCAAGCTCTTTGTCGGACACTAATTTGCATAGTGACCCATCTCATTTCACTTAAAACATTTCACTTACTGTAATTCAAATTTGTTCTTACCTTCACCTTGATCCTTTTCAGTGCAATCACGAGCCTTATGTCCCATCTTACCACATCGGTAGCACTTTCCAGAATTCAGAAGACATTCCCCAGCATGCCTTTTTCCACATTTATCACAAACTGGAAACTCAGTTCTCTTACCATCAGACTTTTTTAAAGAATTCTTACCTTTCTCCTGCCACCTCGGTCTCTTCTTCTGCTTGTTGTTATAGAACACTTGGTCATCGGAAAACTCCATTTCCACCTTCTCAGCACATCGAACAAGCTTTTCATAACTTTTAAACTCACGAGAAGCTAATTCCATTCGATATTTTGGCTTTAATCCTGATTAAAAACGATTGATTTTACTATCAAGGTCTCGGATAAAATTTGGAGCATACCTTGCCAATCGAGTGAACCTTTCTTCATAGACAGCCACTGAGTCTTCCTCTTGCCTCAATTCCAAGAATTTCTTTTCCATCCTAAGTCGAACAAACTTAGGAAATTACTTCTCAAGAAAAATACCTTGGAATTTATCCCAGTCAAGAGCATCAATCTCATCGGCGTCCTTGATATTTTTAACCATAGACCACCACTGATCTGCTTCACCCTCCAAACGGTAAATAGCAAGACTAACCTTTTGATTGTCTGAACACCCCATGACATCAAAAATCTTCTCCAGTGCTTTAATCCACCCTTCAGCTAGCACAAGGTCAGATGATCCTATGAATGAGGGTGGTTGTTGCCTCATGAAATGTTCCACCACTGACATGTTCCTCTGCGGTTGGTCTGGCTGATCTCGTGTATGGATACCACCGCCATTTATCGCTTGAGTCAACTGCGCCATTACTGCAACAAACTTTTCAGTTCCAATTCCGACCATTTCTGGATGCTGATTCGGAAGGTTATTTACTTCTGTATGCCTTCCTAGCACTGCTTCCCTGTTTCCTCTGCGGAAAACCATTCTGAACAAACATGTCTTAGATGAAGCAACATGGTAATCTTTAAATGCTATACCATATCGAAAAAAAATAATTTTGGATAATAATTTAATAGAATTCTAACTCCTAAAGTTATCTAAACCTCCCTTTGATACCAACTATAAGGCCCCAGCCTTAACCCTTACTTAATCTTGAGTTATTACAAGATTACACATTGAGGATCTTTTCGGGTTTAGAGTTTTAGAGAATTAGATCATAAAACTTTCATTACATTCCACATATAAACAAGGTGGTTACATAAAGATAGTATTCTTCATTCCCATCAATGGAATCACATTTAAAATAAAACATGGATTATTTCTTGACAAATCCTTGACTCTATCATCTTATCATGTACCTTTCCCTTGACCTGTGAAAAACATTTCAAAAACTTGGGATGAGCATAAAAACTCAGTATGGGTTATAAAAAAAACATGGAAAGGAAACATGAGTTCATATATACATAAGAATGAAATCATACATTACCCATAAAACATAGGCACTTTAACATACCTCATAAAATCATGAATAAATCATAGAAATCATAAGACATAAAGGTAACTTGAGGCATTCATAACATTCTTACGTAGGGAGTAACCCTCTTGGTTACGTTTGGAATACCCATCACAGTATATTCCCTAAAATCTTTTCGGAGAAACCTTAACGTTTCACTCCTTCGCGTTACCCAATGCATTGGAGAGCTATAACGGGCTCACCCGCCCTTAGTTTATCACGGAACCACTCGTCTTCATAATAATGCCCAAGAACCATAACATAATCATATCACATAAAACATGCATAAAGGAAACATAAAATTTCCACATTTCAATCACGAGATATCAATACAACACATTGATATAAAAACATTATGAAAACCATTTTCAATACCAAAAATAAATGAAAAGTAAAACATGGTATTTATTTTTCTTTTAAAAAGAAGGTATGGCTTGTAGAGGAAGCCGAAACTCAAATAACGGTCACGACGGCGGAGAAGTCGTTGTCGCCGCATACGTACGACAAAAACATTCCCTTTTTTCGTTTAGTAAACGCTTCGTATAAAAAAGAATCCTTTTGAATAAACGTAAAAGTCAAAGTGGTTTATACACCCTATAAAAGAAAGTTGTGTATAAAATAAAATATGCCTCAACGAAAGGAGATTGAGACGAAGTCCCATACCTCGTATTCGACTTGACCTGACCGTTCTTTAATCTCCTGAATAATAAACTTGAGTTAATATCTACTTTCTTATGAATCTTTTTCAAGTTCATTATTCCTTTTATACCATGTTATGAACATCATGAAATCAGTTAAGTTAATAATTTTCATTTTGTCGGTATTTGGTTCTTAAGTCAAAAATAGACTTCTTACACTTACATGTTGTTAATTTGGTCAAAGGTTCATTATATCCAGAATGGTATTCATGATGTAGATATCATATATTTCATATATATCCAGTACATACATGCATTTATAATATTACATAATCATTTAGAGGTAAGAAATGAAATGCACCGTTCATGAAGACGGTAAGCCGTACGTACGCATGAACGCTACTTTCATTTCTATTTCGTATTTTATAGACTGGAATCATAATTATATAAAGGTATATTATAATTCCTGTATAATATCATATATAATATCATAGTTCCATCCTTTATATGTCCCACATATGGTATTTACGAATCAAATCACTTTCAGGGGGCGGTAGTCCGCACTTCCTAAAATGAAGATATCGTGTTTACCCATAATGGAAACCATAAAGGTATGCCAAAAATGAAAAAAACATAAGCTTAAGGAAAACATAAACATATTATATATCATATATAAAAATAGTGACATCATAATGGCCACCTTTGAAGGTGTTAAATGAGTGTTGAACAATCATCGTTTCGGGAGGCAGAATTTCGCCATCCACGGAAACCGTATGTTCTTTAACCATTTGATGTAGTTGTGGGAGAGTGTAGCTCAAATAAATATTACAACAACATCCTTGTATATTTAAGATACTGGTGTTGTTACAAAATAAGTAAATAAAAAGAGTTTAGGGGGTTGGAGAAGCAAAATAATACAAATGAACATGAGAGAATGAATTACCTTTAAAAGTGTAACTCCCTTTGATTTGAGCCTAAAGGCTTCCTCTCAAAGGATTCTGCCCAAAGGGAATACTCTAGTATGAGGAGAGGTATGTGGAGAGAGTAAATTGGCAGGGGTTGGCCAAGCCAATGGCTTGAGGAGTGTGTGAAATGAGGTAGAGGTGGGGGCCTTTTATAAGAGGAGAGGAGGGGTACTTTTGGAAAGTAAAGAAATATTACTTTATTTGAAAATGTGTTTCGGTTTTAAAAGGTCCCACATTGATATAATTCGTGTATAAGGTGATAAGGGTTCGAAATACACTCATCCAATTGGTTTTGGACATGTGTAGTTCATATATTTTACATTATCGTTCCATTTTATTTAAATCGTCAAATAATGATGTCATCACTACATCATTATTATGTCATAAATAATTTACTTTATTTAATGTATAAAAATCATAAAAAAAACAATGATGTAGGAAATATTTTTAGCTTTCCAATGAATATTTATAATAAAAAATCTGATCTTTATAACCCCATGTAAAAATTGTTTTCGTAAAACATCTCTTGTTTGTGTCATTTTTACTTTAACATTTAATAAAAAGTTATTTATGTCATTTCCAAACCAAAGTGTCTCCATGGGGTCCCCAAGTTGAACCATGGCTTTTCTTGGTCTGCCATGACACAACCAATAAGGTTGGGACATGTGTCTAGGTCATTTCATATTATTAAAGCATTATTTATTCCTTAAACTACACTAATTACCACTAATCGCGATTAAAAACTTAATAAGTTACTATTCACCAAAAAATTATTTTAATATCATTGAACCACATTTTACTTCTTAATGACAACCATGTATGTCGGATTTTCAAGATTCAATACACATTAGTGGTAAACTTTCATTTAATCGAAAAATCAGTTTGCTTGATTACCACTTAGTGGTTTCACTATTCATCAAAAATTGATGTTTTTGAGAAAATTACAAAAAATTCACCCTAAGCTATATTTGATATTCCGAATTCAGAAATGAAGTCTATTTTACAAAATTCAAATAATATAAGTCACATTAAATAATTTAATAATTAATTCCCACTGCCAGAGAAAAAAACGTGTTTTTACAAAACAATAAGTATCAAAAGATTGACACCAGTTTAAGTCTAATTTCAAAGTGAAATTGATTACAATGATCATAATTGGATAAAATGGGAAAAATATATTCTAATTTCACTTCAAAACCAATTCAAAACATAATCTAATCATATTAATAAATTAGATTAAAAAGCAGTTTTGATGTAAAATGCAGTATTTTTCACTATTCATTAAAAAATGAACATTGTCAGAAAAATACCAAAAATTCACACAAGGTAAATTTTGATGTCGCAATCATAAAGGATAAGTTTATTTTGACAAACATAGTTTACAAAATTGTCAAAATATAGATTCAAAAGTGGGTTTCCATCAAAAGGCAGTAAAACAATCTTTGAAGAATATTAGTGTATTCCATGCATAAGATTGTATTTATTTTCATTTTAAGCCTCTATAACACTATCTTAATCATTAATAGACATAGATAAAAATATCTATTATTCATTACTTACTTGGGATGTTACAAGAATAGTCCATCACTGACAGCGATCCCTGAGTCAGGCTCATAAACTCTGCAACCCGCTCCTACCTCAAAGTCTCTGGGTAGAAATGCTCAAGAAACATCTCCTGAAAAACCATCCATGACATCCCCTCAGCCTGCTTGGTCTGAGCCTGAATGTCCCACTAACGCCTTGCCTGGCCCCGCAACATATAAACGGACCGTTTTACTCACTTTCCAACAAGGGTCTCTAGATGATCCAGTATCTTCTGTAAAGACTCTAACTTGAACTCCGCTGCCTCTGGCCTATCCTCTCCGGTGAATGTCGGATGGTGTTGTAGCTGGAATTCCCTAGTCAGCTCAAACATACTCCGTGCTCCCCTCCCTCTGTCCCGATCCATCACCTACATAAGGCGAGCCAAGTTCCCTTGGAACTGGTCTTCTCAACCTTCATTGATCACCATATTTTCTTTCTCCCCTACCGGAGGAGTGTTCTTAGAAATATCCTCTCGTTTCCCAAATGGAAATCGATGTCGTGGTGGCATCTCTCTACAATTCCAAGCACAATATTTAGAATGCGTACCATAAAACTTTCATGACTCCATCAAAATCTCTTTACTATCTACAAAAACCCATTTTTAACAATGTTAACACCTCAAACTCACTGCCCCGACCATCCCTATAGCAGGCCATGGTCCATATGGGGTAAACAATCATGCACTACCACCAACTCACTCAACATTTTTCAAGACATTTTCCACTTCATTTCAAACCCTTAGTTTTCATTAAATATCATTTACCCACTTGTTTCATATCATTCTTGTCATTATTTCTAGGTTTCATGAAATGCATAGTGCACCATACATTCCTGCCTCACACACCCATCCCGTGCGTGTTCCTAATGTAATGCATGTCACCTATCTCCCTAGGTGCCTAAATTGATTCATAAATTCAAATCCTCATGTCGTTAAGGCAACGAGCCAAATATCATAAAACAATCACATCAAACCACATGCATATCACCTAACTTTGAAATATCATCAACTATAACAACACACAACCAAGAACAACAATTTCCCACCCATGGGGACATGGGTTTTCCCTCGTACATGGGTTAGTTACTCCCAAGAATGAGCTCATTACCAAATCTCGACAGGTCTTAACCCTTGGCTACCAATCCCAAATAACAAGACCTCGTAAAAGGGGAAAAAATACCTCCTCTGATACCACATTGTAACATCCCTGACCCGGAAGCCACTAAACTGGTGCTCTGAGCCAGGAGGTCACATAACCTTAAGTGCGCCTCCCCGTACGCCAAAGGCTGCCGACTACCAGCGGGGGTCTATGGAGTCAAGTGGGGAGACTATACCCCCTTTTTATCAGAGTAATATGCAACATAATAAACCAAATAGCGGAAACAATAACCAATAAACAAGGAACATGCATAAGAACCAATTCCAACAATAAACATTCCATGTCATACTGTAAGTGAAAGAGTGAACAAAAGCCCAAAAATAAGGACAACAGCCATAATCCCCAGGATGGTCTCGACTCCAAGTCTGGATCCTCCACCATGTGCTACCCATGTACACTCAGCTATCTTGCAAGGAACCTTGCCCTTGTCCTGACCTACAAATATGAATTCTGCTCTGGTAACCAACGGCGGCCCGAGCAGGGTGTGAGTACAACTCAATAGGCCACCCCCAATAGTGTCTACAAAATATCTGGTATAAACAAGTAGTGCATGCAAAAGTAATATAAATGATAATTACCAAGAAATTACTAGAGGTTCCATTAGCATGTTCAGGGCCAAATCCATTGCCACTTCCATTACTATTCTTTACACACCAATTATCATCACTTACCAATTCACCACATTTCCATGGATTAATAACATGCATTATGTTACATGGGTCTAAGGCCAACAATCACATGCAAGAGGGTAAACACATGGTTATCCTATCTCACTAGGACTAACCCCCTTATAGAAACCATAACCTCCCCTTGAAGCATCAGTCCCGGTGGATGCAACCATATCCTCACCTTGAAGCATATGTCCGGGTGGATGCAACCATATCCTCACCTTGAAGCATCAGTCTGGGTGGGTGAAACTGATATGGAAACAAAGCATCGGTCCTATCCCTACCCCGTGCATTTAGGGGGGAGTTTGGAGAATTCGTCTTCACTCGACCCTTGGGCGTAGAGCCTCAGTCATACCCCACTCTACCAAGCCATGTCCACATTCTTATGTATATATATAAGTAACCATAAACCTCCCATACAATTTCCCCTTATACAAAGCATTCACAACACACGGGAAATTCACATCATGACTTAACCCATTAACACATTACCATTTCACATCATTTAACCATTCACCCAATTACCATGTGTTATGCCTATCTCACTAAGTATTCAACACTAGACCCATAATCATCCCTTTATGGTCTTTAATAAATTTACACATTAACCCATTTAACCCGTTCATCATTTCTATGAATCACCCATTAATTTCATTTTAAATAACCCTTTGATTATTACCAAGTCTAGGTGCATAACCTAACTTATATTCAATGTTCATCCAATCATGACAACATTTTCATCAAGGGTTCTACCATTTACCACAAAAAGATCACTTGTTTAATAACAATTCCTAAACCCGGGAAATGCCGACACATCCCTTTGATGGACCTAATTAGGTCATGTCAATCCCAAAATATCCCACGGGGATCCTGAGGGTTTCCATTTTCCATTTTAAACAACATTATTCTCAAACATGTGAAGGCTATACAAACATAACCAAGGTAAAGCAAGAACACAATTTAACATGCAGAAAACCCCTAAATAACAATGGGATATAACTTGTAGACCACCTACCTAGAATCCACAGTTGGACGCACCCTCAATCAAGTCCTTAGACCTCGATTTGACCAACCCTTGGAGCTTCAACCTAGAAATAACCCACAAGATAGGGTTTAGGGATTCAGAATGAGAGGGAGAGAAGACAGAAACCTTAAACCAAGAAAAGAACCAAGGGGGATATTTTCCTTACCTGGAACTTCAATCAGCAACTAATGGCACCAAAAACACCTTAGAATCAAAGGAGTTTGATCTCTTGAAGTCCTTGGGAGCTTTGTTTAGTGCCTAAGTTGAGGATAGAAGTAGAGAGGAAACCCCCGAGTTGGGTTTATAAAGCCCTGAGTGGAAATATTGTAAATTTTCCAACATTAATTGGCCGCATGGTTTAGCTGCACGGTTTGGAAAACTGTGCGCAAACCATGCGCACGCCACTGGCCAGAGGAGGGAGTGTCACACGATTCAGTAGCATGGTTTGGCAACCCAGGGGAAAACCTTGTGCTCCCTTCTGTCTAGAGGAGGGAGGTTAGCATGACTTAGTCTAGGCAGGCTGCACGGTTTGGCTGACCATGCGCAGGTCGTGCGCCTTGGTCTGTTTTGCCCAGACTTCCCTTCTTCCGTGCCCCGAGCCCCCGGAACACCCCCGAGGCCTCTCACACTTCCAAGAAACATTTTTAAGTCAAAAATGAAAAGGGTTCAACCCAAAGCACAACAAAAATATACCTTTCCAAAAACAGGGATCTTACATCATAGATATTGACAGATTTTTCCCTCATAATCTAGTAATGTTGTATAATACCATGCCCTATATAAGACTTATAAACAAAACTTAGGAGGAATCTTATGGTGAAGAATAAGGAGAAAACTCTCTAATTGAATAGAACCTTGTTGAGGTTTTTGTGTTTGTGTCTCAAACCTTGGTACAAGTTGCTACACTTGTCTTCCTTGAGGAACTATACTTGGTACATAAGAGAAATTATTTGAGAGACAATTACAATGAGTTTCCTTATAAAAAATTACCATGATTCAATATATTGAATGAATCACAGGGGTTGATGATTGGTTTAAAAACATTAAAAAATACTTTACGTTATTGTAAATAGTATATTTTTTTATGGTAAAATGAATTTTCTAAAATTTGATTTGTCTATAGTAAGGGTGTGTGAATCTTTAAAAATAGAATCTAAAAATAAGGGATTGGAGTAGAAATACATCAAGGGTGTTATAAAAAATAAATTGCATCTTGAATCAATGGTTTTGGATATGTATATGGTAGTTTTCATCCTTCATCAAGGTGATTGGATCATGAAACATTATGTAAATCATGAATATAAACATATTCATTTATCATCTATGATAGTTTCGAATGATAAGTAGATAGTCCATTAGTTTGATATATGTCTCTAACTTGATATCTGATCATAGGTCTTCATGTATAATCATTCCTTATCCAATGATTTTATGAATTGAACTTTGATGGTGAAAAGTGTCTTTGATAGACTGTTAGAATATATGGGAGTCCCTTTATCACCCAATGATATCTTTAGTGGTCCCATTAATGGAAAAAGAATGTGGAATGAGTCTCATAGTGGAAACTGTTATGGAGGATATCAATAGTTGATTCCTTATAAATCATTTTACTAATACATAAAAGGTCCAATAACTTTTTTATAGTGATTCATCATTTCATACTCCAATATATATTGTATAGAGGCACAAATTATTTATTGGTCTTGTTGATTGTAATATTAGTTGTAGATGTTTTTCAACATTTTTATTGCCCCTTGTAGTGGTATAAGATAAAAAATAGAGGGATCTATGACACAATCTATCGCTTTAAGAACATTGGGTGTTTATCCACTAATATTATGAAAAATTATTATTCATGTAGTGGATACCCCACTAGTGAGAACTATTGAATTTCCTGTGATAGTGATAGATAACAATACTATTTATTTGACCTTACTATCTAATTTATTTGATACTGGTTCCTCTTATTCATTTTTATTAAACCTCCATATGAATAATTTGAATCATCCAACGAAGATCTTTCCCAATGTGATAGAAATTTATATGCCTATCAAGATGAAGATAGAATAGTTTTTATGAGTCACCACATCTTATTTCTATTAAATATTAGTTAATATTTTTTGGGAATTTTTCATTCTTGATATGAAATTTATAGATGTTATTCTCAATATTTATTGGGGGATTTCCCATAAACATTTTACTGTATATTATAATTAGTGGCTATATTTTATTTCCCCACATGGAGAGTGTCGTGTATTTTATAGAGACTGGGACCTAAGGTCTCGCTAAGCTAGTCCTGCACTTCTAGGGATGGGTAGGAATATATCCATGTTTTCTTATTAGACGGTCTAAGAATCCTCATGTTTTGATATTACTCATAGCTATTGATTTTATAGATGTTTTTCTATCGAAGATCTCTAGTTTACCACCTGTGAGAGTGGTGAGGTTTCTATTCATTTGATTATAGTTAAACAAAAAATATATATCCCCTCGTACTGAATGGAAATATATAAAGTAATGAAATTGAAGGATCAGTTTTTTTGGAATTGATGTACAATTAATTCATTTATTATAGAGTGTCTTCTTGGGATGGACCAGTGATTTTAACCTATAATTTCAATGGAAACATTAACTAAATAGTTGAATATTTAATGTTTGATCTTGATACAATCAATAGAAATTATCTATTTCCTCATATTTACGGATTATTTTATCATCTGAAAGGATAGAAGTGGTTCTCAATGGTCTATATTTGTTATGGTTACCACCAACATAGGATAAAAGAGTTAAATATCCCGAATACTCATTTTAGGAGAATGTATAACCATTATGAGTAACATGTTATTCTTTTTGGTAGGAACCATACTCCAGGATTATGGAATTGATGAATAGTATTTTAAATCAATACCTGTATTATATAAATGTTTTATTTTTTGGTTAAATAAAGGTTTACTAAAAAATAAAATATGATCATGTATTTTATTTGAGATTTTTTTTTGATATTTTGATATATAACCAACTCTTTGACAAATTATCTAAGTGCAATTTATCAATTAAGAAAATTATGTTCTTTGGGAATGTGGTCTTAGAATAAGGAATATCAGTTGATCATAAAATGGTGAAAGATATCATTTCTTGGGAATGACCATATAATGGGTTTTAGTTTCATATATTCTTATATTTTGTAGGGTATTAATTATATTTATTAGAATATTTCACATAGTTGGAACCTTAGTGGACTGTTCTCAATTATATTGGAGTGAGGTTCTTTGATGATTTAAATTTTCAATCTCACTTTTAGGATATAATGTATTATTTGACATCATCTATTTTTTATTGTATGAGTGAAAGGGTATTGTTATGTGGTGTTTTGTGATGCGTAAAGATTGGATTTGGGTTCGATTTACATATAAGTTGATAATGTGGTGTCCTATAGTTTTCTTCATCATTAACTTTATCGGAATAACTATAAAACCCATGATATCTGACTCACAGCTATGAGGAATTCTCAGAAGAGAAGGTTGCATGATTTTTTAGAGAAATGGTTATTATTAATTAAAATCACATAATATTAATTTGTACCATCACCCAAAATGATTTTAATCTAGGTCAGTGGGGATGTGTCAAGTACATAAAATCATATGAATTTTTCATCTTACATTACCCATGTAAGGTAAATGTCATTGTTTATACTCTGAGAAGTAAACTACAATCCCATGCTCTTAAAGAATAATTAATGAAGTGGAATATGATGGTTTTCAATTCTCAATGGAATTTTGGAGTCTAGGAAAATAAGAATGATGTTTTTTTGAACGTGTTCTATTTACCTTGTATTTTATTTAGATGATTCATTCCTATAAGTATCATGAAGATGAGTTCTGAGGTATTTTTTATTTTTCATATAGTGTCAAATGGTCACTATCTGTTGAGTGTTTCCTTTTCATTAATAACTAGAATGCCATTCTTTTATAGTGAGTAGGGAGTTTATGGGGGACTACAATTTTTTTAAATTAGTGGTACACCCAGAAAAAATGAATATGTTCTATAATATGAATAATCAATTCTAGTGTCCATGTATGAAATTGTACATTGCTAATTTTATTTCGTATTTTTATACATATGAACATGTAAAAATTGAGAATAAAAAACAATCATGTTTTCTTTATCCCATTCAAGTTCCAACCTCTATATTTCATTAGATATATTAGTACAATTTTTTGTTTTTGATGGTACTCTTTGACGAAGGAATGTGTTAAGGGTAGTGATTGAATTATTGAAACTAACCTCTAACATTATTATCATTCAAGATATAACTAAATATGAGGAATTTTTATGTTTTTATATTTTGGAGATAGGCTTATTTCATGGTTATTCTTTAGATATTATTTAAAATATAGAACTCCAATTTACAAGTAATGTTTTGAGAGGCCTCTAGAATTTCATGGGAATCCAAGAAATGTTATGCATGATGTACCATCTGCAGATATATCATTTAATGGAATGGGCTATAGGTAATCTGTAGTACTTGTATAGATCATGTTTCCTTGGATTTTAAGAATATTGGGATTCCCATTTTGGACAGGTGGATATTTCCCAAAATGATGGTCATCAGTCTTCTATAATTATGAAACCCTTCGGGGCCTCTTATGAAATCCATTATAGATCACTACATCATTGTATGAAAATTGATGATGCATCCCTGGTGGGACGTAGTACTGTCTAAGAAATGATGGTACATTATTAAAATTAATTAAATTTGTAGACTATCAATCTCATAAGCCCATTTTGAGTTGTGCATATTGGGGAAATATTTCTCTTCACTGGTATATCTAAAAATTGAGGTTAGGAATTTTTATGGTTGCTACCTTCTAGAATTTATATTCCTTATATGATTTGAAAATAACTAAGCACTAGTTGAGCCTTACTACTTATATTACCAGTATAAAACACCAAATTACATTAATTGTTACCATTTTTATCTCTTGGTTTCCCCTTCAAACTAAGTATATGTGGATTAAAAGTTTTTCTAATTGAAACTTAATCATTATTTCCTTAATCAATTACTTCTTAAAATTATATAAAAAATGGGATCCAACTTTTCACAATATATTTTTGTTATGGAATGCTATTATTACTGCTCACATTATGCTCTATCATGAATATTTTTTCTGAGAGAAATGTTATTACAATATAAATATTTAATTTAAAATTATTATATTATTATATTATTATATTGTTGGGTCAAGAGGAATGGGACTTTAAATACTCTCCATTTTTTGTTCAATAGATTTTTAAATTATGGATCAGAATTTTAGATTTTCCTACTCCATTTATATTCTATGTAGAATGATTTTTAGTATAAATTCTTCTTATAATAATTTATTTGAAATGATTTTTTCTACTGTAAGATATGAATATCCATAAAAAAATAATATATTTTTCAAATAGAAAATTGAATTTTATTACCATTCACTTATTATAACATTGATGAAAATATTTGATATGTGTTTTTGATCTCGTATGAAATTCTATTTGAATTAGGGCATATTCTAGAAATGTATATGGATAGGATAATTCTTAAATGAATTTGTCAATTCGAGGTAAATATGGTTCTGTATCATATTATTATGCATTTTTATATGAAAATATATGTGTTAGAGGACATTCTCGATTATATCATTTTATGTGAATTCTAATCCATTTTATTAAAGAACATGTATTGGAAATATATGAATAAATCATTTCATGTGAATTTATTAACTTATTTATTAAGGGTTCCTTAGTGAAATGACGTATCAGGATGGAAAATATTCATGGGACATTTTTAAGACATAAATGATAAATATATATATATTGTTCAATGCTAGTTAATGATATTACACTGAAATAATAAAGTATGTTATTGATGGTAATAATTAAAACATAAAAATTTAGTATTAAATAAAGAGTTCATATTAATGATATTCAATAATAATGTATCCTATAATATATATTCAATAATTTTAGTAGTATATGATGTGATATATTTATGGTTGTTGTATTAAATAAAATTAAAATTAATATTCAGTTTCCAGAAAAATTGAATTTGTTCAAAAATTTAACATATTAAATATTTTATTTAAATATGAATGTTACGGTTTTGTGATAATTAATCATTAATCTAGAGAAGTATCCCTATAGTGTATATGGAGAAGGTATGAATCAGAATTAAATAATAATTATTGTGAGTAATAATTATTGAACCCGATAATTATGTAATTTATGTAGTTGAATAATTAAATATAGGAAATAAATAATATTAATGTTGTAGTGATGATTAATAGAATTTAATAATGAATTAAATGGGAGATAGTTTCATAGAATATATAAAAGGTAATGAAACCATATTGTGGAAATTATTTTAATATATAGTGGTGTTAGAAGTTCTTTTGTGGCTATGTTCATGGTATAAGTTTTTGTGTTATGTGATGTCACATCGAATTTTACTATATATTGTTGGTGTACGTTCTTATTATACTTAATGTAATTATTATATGCTTGATTATTTTATTATTTGATTGATTTTTTCCCATTAATTCATTTGATTCTAAACTATACATATTGGTTATATTGGAATGTAAGTGATTTCAGGTATATTACATTTTGGAAATATTGTGTCACAGTTAAGAATAGAATGTATATACATATATGGGTTGGAATATATTATAGTACAGTGCATGTAAATATGTTTGGGTTATAATCGACCACGAGATCATCATATGTAACTATTCATTGGAAATTATTTATTATTGGATAGTATATACACATTACCCACAGAATAAGTGAGGTTTCTATTAGGTTTATTTGTTGAACGGCATTAGTAAACCCAAATAGAAAAATTGTTCAAGCCATGGAATGGCCCAAAGGGAATTCCCTGTCTGCTCGAGTTTGCAATAAGAACCGTGGGATAAAAAAAAGGTATTTGTAATGGTTTCTTTCCATATAACAGTGAACATAAAAAAGATAAAAAGAGAAAATAAAAGTCCAAAAATTCATAAAATATGATATTCATCAACATAATAATTAACAAGATTAAAAAAAAAGATTAAACAAAATAATTATAATGAAAAATATACATGATATCACCTAAATTTTAACATGAAATTGAGGAAATTCCACACACATCTCCCATGTAATCATAACATAGAGCTAATTGGAAAATCTAAAATATCCATGCATCTTGTTAAAACAATAATTTATATATGCATGACCTAAAATCTTAGTAGTTTTTTCAAAAACTAATGAAATTTCAAAAAACATTATATGAAAATATATTTCATGCAAATTCAAGAAATAAGGAAAAAAATTATGTTTTAAAGATTCATTTCTTTAAAAATATAAAGAAATTTTCCTTTAAATCACATAATTTTCATACAATCAAGGTAAATTTAAAATAAAAAATCAAATTATATTCACTTAATAAAATCATGAATATATAGTAATTTAAACAGTTGTTAGGGAAATATTGATGGTAATCATTTTATCATATCATAAATTACCATGTATCTACACATTGAAAATTTACATGTATCTTCTTCATGGAATACATAGTGAATAAGGGAAACAATCTAGAATATAGATAACATAATCATCACTTTAAAAATTTCCACCATTTAGAAAATAACTACACCTTAATCGACCCCGACCTAAATATCTTATAAAACCTTTGATGGTCTATCCAAAGATCACATCCCATCGGTTAACCTCATAACCCCCTAAGGACACAATAAATTGATTAATTATAAACTACTACACATGTGAAACTATATTTCTCACCTATCCAACTAGGTTTCCCATGACATATAAATGGATATGAAAATTACCAAGTAAAAACATAGTTTATCATCATATAGGAAAACAAGTATTTATCTTTCTCATAAATCTAACCAAGAAAATATGAACAACCCCTTTAGTCGAACATGATGATACAATGGAACTTTTCTATAAATTTACATTGAAATAAAATCATTCGATATTTAAAAATTAATTAATATATATTAGGATATTTCTTATGGGATTTAATTTAAAAAAACATGAAACATTCCAACTAGGAATTGGAAACATTATTTCAGGTCAATTCCATGAAAATTCCATTAGATAAACAAAATTAAAATTTATCAGTTTATAAAATACAAAAATATGAGTTTACTAGACATTTCACAAATATGGAGAAACACCTAATCTTTAGAATATAACCACTATTCAATCATTTTGAAAATCAATATCATAATGGATTTCATAAAAAAACATCAAAAGAGTACCAGGAATTCATATTTAAAAAACAATGTTTTATTTCTATAAAACTAAATTAAATAAAAATTGATATAAAATTCTATTTCTCACAATTTAATGGAAATCATGAAAATATCATTCTTTGATATCATATAAGAGTTTATACATAAATACAATGCAATATTTCATTGAAATAATATGAAATAATGCATTTAATTTATAAGGGATGTGATTGGGACACCTACCTCAAATAACATGTAATTAAAACCACCATATAGGATAAAATATGACAGAGTAAATGAGGTTTGAAATTTATTGAAGAAATGTCCAATTACCAAAATTTCCAATCAAGAATATTTAAAACAACATTTTCTAGAATTATTGAAATAAGAAGAACCACATACAATAAAATTTCAAGAATGTCACATGATGTTGAATAAATATCCGTAAAAACGCCAATTATTTGATGGATATATTGGAAGTCCAACTAGAAACCAAAATTCAATGAATTTCAAGGAATACATAGCCCTCTACATTAAGAACAAGAACAATAATAATATTCAAGATCAAAAGAGAGCTACAAATACCAAAAAAAGGATCATAATTTCTATTTGAACATTGATCTAACAAGGATCTAACTTGGGAAAGGAAATATATTCTGAATTGACCTTCGAAACACATATGGGATAAGGAAAGGACGATGGAGAAGGAATAATAAATAAAATAGAGGATTTTGTGTAAAATAAAAGTAATATATATACCAATCTTGCATCCACTGATGCCACCGATAGAGGTGACCAACCAGATCTCTAGTGGATATAAAAAAACTGTTTTAGCCATTTTTTGGACCATCATATAGATGGTTTCTATAATAAACGTTTTGTACCCACCACAAATACCACTAACAGTTCAATGGAATTGAGAGGCTAGTTGGTGTACCACCATAATCCCCTATAGATGTAGGATCAATTCCACACCCATTATATGTTTTTGGGAAGCCTTTAGATCCCTCAAACAATTATGATGTAAAAAAACACAGTGGAATAGAAAATATGAATAAAGGTAGTTATACTAGGCCGGTATGTGATGATTATCCCCACCAAAGACTTTTTGTCCTCAAAATTTCATTAAGGAGATGATATATAAATATAAAAGATAATTTTATAACTCAGGGGGAATATACATATAAGGCTATACTACGAAACTAAAAACCCGAAAGAAACTCTAAATATTCAACCCTCTTAGATGGAAACCATAAGAGTCTCTAAACTATAGCATGAAAGAATACATGATTAACAGAAAAAACGTCAAACACAATATCCATGCATCAATAAATCAAAAGAAAACCCAAGAACAGGTTTTTGGAGGAATAAAAAGATAGATAAATAGAACTCAATAATATTTATCACTAAATAAAACTCAAAATGGTTTTCAACTACTCAATCTGTTATGAAAACATGTACAAAGAACCCGAAGTGACCTCAAATTAACAACACCCAAAAATCTGTAGGCACCAATCCATAATAAGTGTCTAAATATATTATACCACCTCAAAAAACATATCATGAAAGTGGGAAATGGTGAATAATTATAATACCACAAATATAATCCTTCATAAATAAAATTACATTGTTTGTATTTAGGTCAATTGAGGGGAACGTAGAGTCACACTTCTAAAAAAGAAGCTATTGTTGAAACCAAGAAAATATAAGATCATAAACAGCTCTGATTCCCTTTTTACCAACACTTATCTAAGATTCTCTAGTTAAAATCATTATTATGGTAAGGCTCAACATATGGCTCAAAACGAATGAGATAAGGGGGGACAACATAAATATTTTATTTATGGTCATTCCCATGGAAACCAATTTTCTACAAAGGTTATGTCAAAAGAAATGTACTATATATGACCACACATGAACACTCCCAAGGTTATATAATCCTAAAAAATTCATCACATACTATCATTGAAAACAAAATGTGAATCCCACACCAACACAGTATAGACATATTTTTGACAAAGAAAACTAAAAAATGATGATCTACAATCCCAACCCCAACCTAATGTACTTCCCATATATTCATAATATTGTAAAAAATATCACAAAATTCTAAGAACATGAGAGGATATAAATATCACTTGAAAATTCATAAAAATTGAAATAGCAAATCACATAGATAGAATATTACAATAACACTGGAAATATGAAACCATCACCATCGAACAAAATGAATAAAATACAAATACAAATATAAAAAGGTTAAAAATGGAAACAAATTCTATCAATGAATGTTTTTGGGGTATTTCCTCTGACAATAATTACAATAATATAATCTTGAGAATGTACAAAAGGGGTAGACATCACATCACCTTTTATTCGAGTAAATCATCTATATAACCCTTTAAATTGACATTAACATCTATAAGAATGATACACCCTAGGATTCATATCAAAATATGGTTTCATATATCTAATCATTATATACTAATAATTAAATCAATGATTATATATTGATGTTACTGATGAGAATAACCACTAATGTCTTGTGATACAATCACTCAAATTTTTTTACTGGGAACACTTCCTTTATATCATGTTGGTGTATCCTCCTCCACACTGATAAATAATAGAATCCTCAAATTCCTCTGTCACTCAAGTATTGTCTGCATCAACCCTAATTCCATACTTCACTATTTCTCCATATAATCCATGTGTGGTAGAATACAAAATCAGTGACATATATGGTTAAATGCCTTTCTAAAAGCATTTATAAATTAAAGAATCAGTCATACCCTGATGTGGAAGATATGACACCATATTGAAAAAATATCATGCATGCTCCTAATTCAATTAACCTATTTATTATAGAGAATAAAATTCTACACATTTTAGTACATTCATCATAATAAGAAATAATTACTCAAAAAATTTCTCCTATAATTATAACAAAGAATAGTCTTTATGTAGTTTATTCTAGATAATAGTCATCCACCACATCCCACATACACATTCAATAATATGGTCCCAAAAAATATTGTGTGATTTAGGAAGCTCATGATACAAGAAAATCTTCTCAATACACATTATCAATCCAAAATATTATGAGAACATCATTTCCTGAAAAAATAGGGAGGATTAGGGCTTTGAAACACTATAATGATACCCTCATACTAGGGAAAGATTGAATGAATGAGAGATTCTAAGACTATAGTAGATTAGATAATTGTTACAAGAAGTAATTCATAAAATAAAGAGTCTATTAAATATTAGTGGTGTGTACTATAAAAAAAAGTAATATAAACATCACCATGGTAAACATATAATTCCAAACCCTTTGAGAAAAATCATAAATTAATAAATTACTGAAGAATTATATTTAATAAATTTATTATTCTAATAATAAATAATTATAAAAACAATATCCCAAAATATCTAATTCATTGAACAAGTGAAATAAAATCATTCTTTTGGCTTAAGAGGGTTATAAATACTCAATTTGTATTGAATTTCCATTATTTAATGTAATATTAAATCTAATTTGAAAACATTATAGTAAAAATACCTTAATGGTAAAGTATTTTTATTCCCTCAGTTTTATATCGTCTAATTGATAAATTGTTAAAAATAATGATGTTAAAAAGTATTAATGTCACATGACCCACTAATAATTATTAGAAATGAAACATTATTGTTAAAAATTTACATGACTTAAAAATAAAAAACACATTTGAAAATCAAAAATATTTTAGAAAGACCATCGAAATCAAATATATTTTTAAATTCAAATCAATTTAAAAAAATTTAAAATCAAAACACAAAATTAAAATAGAATAACTTATTTAAAACTTTTTGACCAATGATTATGCAATTTGGATTCTGTTTTTATTCTACTCATGATTTTTATTTAAATGATCATACATGATTAACCTAAAGAGATAATTAATTTTTTTGAAAGAAACACCCAAAATTAGTATATGCTAAAAATAGAGAAAGAAATTTAATTAATCACATAAAGAAATGATATTATAGAAATACAAAAGAAGTTAAAGATACACATAATTTAGTGAGTGGATTGGAAACCCATGTGATAACTATGATAATTTAGTTAGGATTTTACCCATTGTTTGCTCTATCGTTATAATGAATTTTTATAAATAAATATTTTCTCTAAACCACATGAATTTAACATAAAACCTCTAAATTCTGAAAACAATTCAATCTACAACATTTTTATTCTAAAAATAGTTAAAAATATTTCAACACTGTAATGAAAAACTAAAATGAAAACCAAAATCGTTAAAAAAATGGAGAACCAAGCTCAAAGATAAGGAATAATCATGTTGTATAATCTTGGTAACTCAAGAATCATATCTATTGGGTAGTGATAAAGAACCCAACAATGATTGAAAACTAAAATTCAAACTATCATACCTAAAAAATACATGGAATTATACAATAATAAGGAAAAACATCCCTATAATTCTAATTTAACATGAATTTATATGATTCATCCCAAAATTTGACACATGAGCTATCATGGAATTTTCGAAAGGGAGTTGTTGATCCCATCATGCTGGTGAAAAGTGTCCCAGAATAAACTAGAATTAATTGGAAAACATATATTCCTATAATATTAAACACTGAAAAAACGAATAGTGGACATAATAGATGAAAAATTTATAAACTAATATATCATGGAATAAATAATCAATATTATTTCCCATACCTAATTCTAGATTGATACAATAGATGATGAGGAAAAATGATGCAGTATTCTACCTACTCATCTAATTGAATGTGAGGAAATATAACATGGTCATGATCTACAATCCAAACTATTAGAGAAAGGAAAATTTTGAAATTACTATGTAACCTCCAAAACCTATAATATAAATAGTGTGAGATAACGACCCATTTGGTTTCCACCCCTTTGGCCTAATGTATAAAACATTAAAATAATGTTAATTTCAAGTACATTTGAAATATAATGTTATAAAATTTTTATTCTATATTCATTTCTTTCAATTATGTTTTAAAATAATTTTCATAAAATACACATCATTTAAAAAATTAATGGATCTTTTAAAACAAAACCACCGTTGGAATTACGAGAGGTAGGAGGTGTTTGTTTCTATAAGGACCATTAAAAATGGAGTTAAAGTAAGAGACAATATGATATTTCTAATCACATTGTCTCTTACTTTGAAGACATTTTTAATGTTCCTCATAACAACAAAGACCACCTACCTGGAGCCATTCTAATGGTGGTCAATGTCGAAGATAACACATTTCTTCTAAGAATTACTCTTGATAATAAAATTAAAGACATTGTATTTATTTTGAACCTTATTAGTTATTTGGGTCTTGATGGATTTAATAATAGATTAATTAATCATTATTGTTATTTTATTCATTTTGATATTTTCAAGCATGTTAAATATTTCTATTCCAATGGTTTCCTTCCTCATGATATTAATTCCCAATTTCTTTCATTGATTCAAAAACTGGAAAATGCCTCTATGATTATTTTTTAGACCAATTTCTCTTATTAAAAAAATTTACAAAATCATAACTAAAATCATGACTAATAGACCTTCAATAATCACAGAAAAAGCATCTTATTGAATCAATTTTTGTTTATTAAGGGTAGATCCATTCCAGACTGTATTTTTCTGACCTCTAAGTGTATTACCACATTAAATAAAGATAATATAGGAAGTAATATTTCCATTAAAATTGAAATTAATTATTCCTTCGATACCATGGACTGGATCTTTATCTTCAGGTATCATCAAGGTTTTTTCAGTGACTCTTTTATAACTACAATCACAACCCTGAATAATTCAAACTCTATTTTAATTATGGTCAATGCCTCTCACAGTTGATATGTCAAATGTACCAAAGATGTTAAGCAGGGTGGATACATCTCTTTAATTATTTTCTCTATTGTTGAAGACTATCTTTGTCACCTACTCACTCGTCTTGTAGATCATACCAAACTCAAGCCCATTCGTGTTTCTAGGAATATGAATTCTCCCAGACACTTGTTATATGCTGAAGCTATCATCATTTTCTTATAAGGTGATAAAAGAAACATTTGAAACCTAAAAATGATCTCACATATTATGATGAGGTTTCTGTTGAAGCCATTAATTGGAATAAATCATCTAATTTATTTGGGAAAACATTCCTCCTAATAGAAAGTGTAACCTAATCAGTGACATAAGCATAATTGATGTTTCTTTTCATATTAATTGTCACAGTGTCCCCATTTTTTGGGGCAGTCCCAAGTTCTATTACTTCTCTATAATGGTTGATCATGTTCTTAATCAATTATTTCCTTGTAATGGTAAATCTATTTAAATGGATGAAAGAATATGCCTTGTGAAATACACTATTATTTCTAAAATGGTTTACTCTATGATGGACTATAAATGGACAACTGCTCTTATAAAAAATGAATAGCTGAATCAAAAATTCTATTTGGATAGAGAGAAATTTGTAAAGAGAACTTGTGACTTCTCCCTAGTTGACTTGTTTCAAACATATTGATAAAGGTGATATTTTCATAAAATATTGTAAGTTATTTATTGAACCCCTTCAGGCCAAACTCACTTGGAATCTTCATTACAATAAATATAATTATATTTATTTTCTAAAAAATATATTCCTTCACAATCTTAATAACCACAATTTGAATTACCGTAGCTCTTCTATCAGGCCATCGATTAAGAAATATATTTCCAGCATTATGAAAAATTCCAGATGGATGGTCTCTAGGGATTTCTCCATGAAATTTTTGTTGGATAACTGGACCAGAACACTCTTAATATCTATGATTCTTTCTTATCAAACCCCTAAGATTACCAATTATTAAATTAGAGATTTTATAAATTGTCAAAATTATCATCTCCCTAAAACCATTATGAATGTCCTTGACAACTAACCTTTCTCAAACACTAATGAATTTTTAATTTGGGAGCCTTCTAACAATGGTATGCTTAACTCGAATTATTTTTATAAAAATTATTTTTATAAATCTGAATGTGTTTTTGGTTGAATAAAACATTTTGACAAACCTTGGATTAAGCCTTTATGATTAAATCTCATCTAGAACATTACTCACAATAGAGTTCCCCTAGACACGTGCCTTCAATCACATGGAATTCAAATATTCTGTTAATGTTGAATTTGAAATAGACACAATGAAGACACTAATCATATATTTCATTCTTGTAAAACTTCCTCTGCTCTTTGGAATTATATTTTTGATATTTTTGAGTCTATATGGTTTGTTTTTGACTCTATCAACTCTCAATTTATGAGATGTGCAAAAATGGAATATTCATAGAAAATTAAAAACCATTTTCATTGAAGTTGTGGTTGAGCTCCATCATTTGATATGATATAATAGAAATTCTATTATTCATAAAAATTATGCATGTAATCATATGAAGGTTGAATGTAGATCCTTACTCCCATTTATGAACCTGCACTAATATAAAAGGGACATTACAACAACAATGTAGATGATATTGGTATTTTTAAACATCTTCAGACAGATGGAATGATTTACCATCCTTGATACACTTTTTAAGTGTTATAGTGATCTCATTTTTCTGTTTGGATCAATGTATATGTGTATGTTGCCCCCAAAGGCAATCTAGGTCTTGTGGGTTGTTGCTCTATCTTCAGGAATCACCTTGGTTAGACCCTTAGATGCTTCCATGGAAACTACGTTATTTCCTCTTCTCTAGAGGCCGAAATTATGAGTATCATACATGCTATTTAATTCACAATACAACATGGGTGGAATAATCTCTGGATTGAATGTGATTTGTATACCACTGTGAAGGAAATTTAAAATGGTGTGACACATCTTTCATGGATGATTACTAAACATTGGATGGATTGCACCATCTTTATTCTCAACATCAGTTATATTATCACTCATATTTATCATGAAGCAAATATGGTCATTGGTGGACTTTCTAATACGGGAGTAAATCAAGAAGTTATATAGCTTGATGATATTCTCGTTGATCATCTCCTTTTTAAGGATAAGGATTGAAATATGTTTCTATATTTTAGGCTCCTGTAAAATATATATTTTATAATATTTTTAATTTGGTCATTTTTTCCAAGGAACTATATTCTTAAAAAACCACAATTTATATTCTTTTTCCAAAATATAACATAAAATATAGTTTAACCTATTTATGAAAAATATTTATGTAACTAGAATATCGTTTCCTAAATTACCATATATCAACACATTAGAAAACATACACGTATCATCATTAGGGAATATAGAGAGATAATGGTAAACAATATAGTTCCTATATAATGTTGATTGATGAAGAAAATTATTCACATTTGATAACAATTACACCAAAAATTCCATTTCCAAACATCTTGTATAACCCTTAATTACATAAGAAAAGGGTATATCCAACTGGTCGAGATATGTCCCACCTAGGGCCACAAGAAAGAGAATAATTATAAACTAGTATACATGTATACAAATACTTCCAACCCAGAAAATTGGTTTCTCTATAACATATAAATGAAGGTGATAAATTCAATGTAAAATCATATATTTTCATGATATCAAAGAACTATCACTTCCCCTACTCACAAATTCAAATAACCACATTGGAACACCCCCATTATTCAAATATAATGGTACAATTAAATATCAATCTAAACGGACATTCCACTATGAGCATAAAATAATTAAAATTTCTTTCTTATATAATGGTGTTGGAAATATGTATTTTTCTCCAAAAAATCAATTAAAAGTGAAAGTTGATCTTTGGAAACATTATTTATTGTTAAATTCACGAAAATACCTTCGGATAACTGACCATACAATACATCAATTAATAACTATAAAAAATATGATTTTAGAAAACATTTCACAAAAATAATAAAACTGATGTGATTTTTGAGGATATACCTTTTTATATTGTTATGAAAATCAATAACATAAAATATTTCACGAAAATTTATCAAAAGTTTCCTAATTATTCCAATTTCTAAACAATGGTTAATTTAATTAAAACTATTTTTTAAAAAATTCCTATAAAAACACCAATTTTCACAACATAAATGAAATAGAAGAAAACATCAGTAATTGATATCATAAAAGTGGTAATGTTAAAAAATTTAAATCCTACATTAAATTTGAATGAAATCAAAGACTCAATTTTAATGTGAGATTATTGGGACACATAACTTCAATAAAATTTAATTACAACCACCAGAAGGGATCTACATTCTAGAGGGATGGGAGGCATGAAGTTGTTGGAATAAAATACATAGCACTGTAAATCATAATCAAGAATCATCAACACGTCAAAATGTTGAAAAACAAAAATTATATGATTCACTTACAACAACGATTCTATAAGAGGTTGATATGGGGAATTACTATTAAAAAACTTATAATACGATGATGGATTTATAAGAAAAACAATTAAAAAATTAAATAATTTTAATTAAAATGGATTAAGTACACCTTAGAAACAATAATATGAATTATAAGATCATCCAAGTTCTAAAAGTTGTTAGAAATATATAAATAGACTCATGGATTCAATCAACGATTCGATCTGCAATGAATTTGAGTTGGGGTAGCCACAATTATCTAAAGAGATCACCCAATGTAGTATGAGGATATACAAGGTAATGGGAGAAGATGAAAAGAATAAATATACATGTTTATTGAAAATTTATTATAACCCCTTACCCATCAGGTGGCAAGAGGCTAGAGTGGAAGTGTTGAACCCACAACCAAGCCCACTAGTTGTCTAGTGGCTCTATCAAGTGACATGGTGGACAAATTTAAACCTATTTATCATTTGGTTCATCTCCAAACCAATTGAAAATGTAAATGACACCATGTAACTCTTCAAACCTGAAATAACATTAATAAGAACTCATGGTGGGGGGAAAGAAAAAATAAAATGATTTTTCCTATATCATAATGTGAAAAATTTGGTGGGGAAACAATTTTATTAATGCTAACACATGTCAAATTAGGAAATTATATGGAACATAGATATATAGGTCCCCTCACAAAATATGATAAAACCATAATAAAATTAATCTTTACTAGGATCAAGGTATAATAGACCCATGTTATCTTATACTACTACCTTAGAAACCATCTAAGAATGTTTAGGAAGACTCTTCTTTAATTATAGGGTAGAAATATTTAAAAATAGTGAATAAGTCAATGTTTTCTCTATGATTTATGTATAATCATTATTTTTGATTTCGTTAAGGGTTTGTTTATATTATACATTAATTATATGATGTATTCATAAAAATTATTTTGAAATCAAATATGATAAATTGTTTCATAGTATTAAAATGTTGTTCATAATATGAAGTGGTATATAGTTTTCAATCATATTTTTATATGATAAATTTAGGATCTAAGATATGTTTTATTTAAATTAATACAGAAATATGATATAAATTTATAAGTGTAATTAAACATTTATGTTACTGTATTCTAGAATGATTTTATTATTGGATAATTATTTCTATAAATTTGTATATGTAATGTTAATATTTATGCTGAAATGACTAGAGGACCTGTAAGCTTGTTGATAATGAAAATTATTTCATAAAGAATAAATGAATAAAAGTTCCCATGAATAATGAACCTTTTCTAAAGACTTTAATCTATAAAAATACTTCTAATATTATTTGAATTTATACTTTAATTTTATGAACTACAGAAAACATTTATTAATTTAGAAAAAAATTCAAAAAAATTGCAATAAATTTTAACATTTTATAAATTTATTTTTTTATGTTTTTTATTAATATATATAATTTATAGAATTTATATAATTTCAATTCAATGAATAATTTATTGAAAAAATTGTTATAACATTGATACTTCATAATTAGTATGATTGAATAAAAATCTGATTCATTCAAGTTCCATGTTTTTCTATCAAAGGATTAATAATGCATGATTAAAATAATAAATAATTTTCTTTTCATATCTATTTATTTTAGGAAAATTTCATAAAAATATATAATGTTTTTCAAACGATCATGATAAAGTATGAATGATGTTGTTTTCTATTCAATATTGAGCATGAAAATCATTATATGTTTCAAAATGTTATAAAATAGTCAACATTATTACATTGTATATGATTTAAAAAATTTATACTATTAATATTATACGTATCATTATATAGGGTGCATGAACTAAAATGATGTGGTAAATATGTTGTATTTGAAAAAATAATAAAATTCTAATGAATTAATTAATCTGACGTGGTTGATATATTGTAAAATGTATGTGATAATTATGCATGAATTGAATAATAAGATATCACAAGTGAACCTCACATGAAATGTTGATATTTTAAGGAAAACTATAATATTGGATAGTCTTTTTATTAAATAATTTATAAAAAATAACCAAGAATTATTTTCTGGTAGTCAATTTTTCATCCCTAATAATGCTTCCTGAAATCCTGAATTATGGAAATATTATTGATATCCTTGGAGTGATTTTATATGATTGATGGTGTTAATGTTTTATTGGAATTGGAATGTGTTGAGGGAAAAATTATGGTTATCTATAGATAGAGGAATTTGCAGGGATTAAACATTTATGAAATTCTTAATAAACACTATTTTTTACAAGTTGTTAATTTCTTATTTTCTACCTCATATTTTTAAACTAGTACCATCCATATTGTAATAGAGGATAAAAATATTCCTATATTGTATTCATTTTTTAATTGTTTTTTACTATATACACTATTTAATATGTTTTAACTACATAATAAAACACTGTTAATGTAAACTCTAAGGAATTTTAATGGAAAATTAAATAACGAGGTTACTAAAATAGATGATGGTGATTGCAGATGACTTGACATGATTTCTTAAGAAAGTATTTATTTTACCAAAATACATGTTATTAAGTATTGACATTCATTATTGTGGGTTATAATATTTTTTATCACTTGATGTGAATCTTAATCAGAAAATTGATCTGGCTTGTTGGATTCTATTTATCAAAAAAGTTATAACATTGTTGATTATTTCATAAATATAATGCAAATGATTAATGGCATGACATAACTACTGGAATTTGAATAATGCAACCCGTGTTGATCCAATTATTATATTGTTATCCATTTATTTTTGTTCAGGCATCATCAGTAGAGATATATCTAGATTGGTGAGTCTCTTAAGCATAATGGGATTTGTTTGGGAGTGAGGTATGTTATTGGATGATACCTATAATCATTTCTTATTAAACTCATAATTTATTTTCAAATCAGACAACTTTTTTTAAAATACTAAAATTTATTATTCAAAACAATGAAAAAATAGATCACCAAAATGGGAAGATGTATTCCAGATATTTTGAATATTTACGAAAATATCAGTGTGCACTCTTTGGAAATTTTTTTTGCAACTAAATAAAAATATTTGTAGAACCTTTTTTGTTTTTAAGGTTTTTTTAAGATATAAAATTCTATAAACTTATTAAGGACTATTTTAAATTAACACGTATTTTGGAACTCATTTTAATGTTTTGGTTTAAAATTATGGGATGTGATTTGTTTTTTTTAAATAATAATATTTATTTCATATTGTTATTATTTTTCAATAATTGAATTTTTTTAAAAGTATTTTTATCAAGAAATTTAAATAATTTTTTTTCAATAATTAAAAATTTATATTCAAGGTATTAATTTTTTCTCTATATATTCCTCAGTGAATTGATCTAATTTGATGTTATCTTTCAAAGGTTATCTAGATTGATAACTTAGGTGTTTGGGTTTATTTTTTTCTATATAAAAATAATTTATATAAAGGTATATAATATAATGGTATTGATTTTCATAAACCCATTTACTCTTACTAGAAACCTGAGAGAGTTTAGGGTCATTTCTTATTATCTAAAAGTTCAATTAATTGACTTTTCACTAATATTATCTCTTACATAGAACTTCTAACACTGAAATTGAATGACCGGAAACCATTTTATAATTCTAAAAGGAATTATAACATTTAAACGAGTTTCTTTTACAATATTTACATTTACATAAACACCACACCCATAATAGTGACCTTTATATGAGACTCTTCATACCCTTATATAACATTTAAATAAATATATTTACCCCTATGTTAGAATGTAACACCCTTTTTAAAAAAAAACCAATAAATTGAAATTCATGAAACATTTTTTTGAGTAGATATTTTTAACTATCCATTAAACATAATATATTCACATTGATTATTTGAATTTCAAAAATTATTCATTTATGGTTCTGTTTAGTATGATATTTGGAGTCTGATTGATCCAACATGTTTTTTGGTGAATAGTAACATACCCATATGAATAGTAATAAGAAACTTATAAAAAATGAATCATATTATCATTTTATTTTCATAAGGTTATATGATGATGAGATGTTGATTAATTTTTCAAGGTGTTGAAAATGAGTTATAGATTTAAAATTGTAATCTTTGGACATATTTTGAATTTATTTAAAAATATAATTCCTAATATTTAGAATATTTTTTAAACAAAATGGAGTTCAATTAGGAATTATACATGTTGAAAAAATAGTTAGTTATACCTTTTTATATTATTTTGAAATTCATTATTTTTCGATAAATAGTAAAATATGATAAATTACGATAAAAGAAAAATAATTGTTTTACTGCATCATAGGTGATACAAGGCTAATTTAAGCCAATTTAATTTGAAATTTAATTCATTTATTAATATTTTAGGTCACATGAATCAAGACTGTTCATAGTGATGAGAAAAAAAATATTATAATAATGATTAAATAATATAAAATTAATCCTCTCCTATACTATAAATACCACCATCATTCCCCTCTTCCTCACACACCTCTCGATCCTAGAGAATTTCCTATGTTCTAAAAATTATTTTCCTCAAGAGTCTTCATACAAGACTTGATGGTCTCACCCAAAGGAAAAAACCAAAGGAATTAAGAAGGATCTCAAGGATAACAGATCAAGAGGTAAGAATCCTCCCCCTTTTTCGTGTGTTTTCATTTCAATTCCTTTCTTTTCATACACTATATTTCACTTGACATATCTAAGAGGTATTATACCTCATGAATATTATATATTATATATGTTATCATGTCCATTTAAATGATTAGTAATTTTTCATTCTCTCCTCTCACTCTTATTCTAAAAAAACACTACCCACGATGTGTCGATTTACTAAAATCATGGACGAATTTCCATTACATCCTTCAAAGATAATAATAAAATAATTTTAATGGTTTAATCAGAGTATATTGTGTATTTTTAACCCATATTATGTTATGGAATGACCTTCTATGCATGACATTAAATTATATAATGAAACAAGTTCCAGATTATCAATGAACCATAACAAATGGTCTAAAAAACATCATTAATGTTTAATCAAATTATACATCAAAATATATGATAAAAATGATTTATTTTATCATTATTTATTTTCAAAAAATATTAATATCATTTCATTCCACATTTTATATTTCATTTCTATATGATAAGAAAATCCAATTCAAACATGCCATGTAAATCAAGTAATAAACTCACCAAAAACAATCGATGGAACAAATTACTAACAATTAAAGCCTGAAATTATTTTATGAAAGGATAATATAATTTGATATAAACATGAATATATTTTTTGATTTATTAATAAAACCCTTTTAACCACTATACACTAGGTTTAATTGTGTATGAAGTAAAAGATACCCAAGGTAAGGGAATTCGTAATTCAATTTACATTCAGTGGGTAAACATTATACATCATTAATTATGTGGTATTAAAATTGTTTTAATTAATAAATTTGATGAATAATATTTATTTAAAGTTCATATACATTTTCCATCCACTCTATTAAGTTTCTCTACAATTATATTATATTTATAAGGAGCTTTTAATTTAAAATCCTCTATTAAAATTCGGTTTTACAAAATTTAAGAAAATGGTTTTTATAAAATAATTAATGTTGTATGATTATACTCTCGTTCTTGGGTGTTTTGTTATGATTAATTATGGGACCTATACCTCCATCCAATGCATTAGTTATGGGTATTTTAGAGTTCGACTATATAGTTAATCCGAGTGTAATTGTGATGGTTACACAACAAGGTAGCTGCGGGGGTTACATTGTAATGCATCTATGAGGGTTAAAAATTATAAGGTTGCCTTGATGGTTAAAAGTTTATGTATGTAATTCCCAAAGAAAACTTTATGGTTCTATTTATGTCCTATATGTTTTTTGTAAATCTCATGGAAATCTCTTGTTTCACAAAGATGGTTTATATGGGTAACAAGTATGTCTTTTTTGAATGTGATTTCATATGTAACAAGTATTTATGGAATAATGTTTTATTTACTTATTTTTATATCCCTTACTATGATTTTTGGGCTTATCCCACGTTTTTAAATGATTTTTACAAGTTATAAGGATGTGTGAGACAATTATAAAATCCATGTAAAATGTTAGGAAGTGTTTTCAAAGAAAACATGTACTAGTTAAAAAGTATTGTATTTGAGAAGAAAATGAGGAATATTTTTTTATAGTGGTGTGACATTGGATGGAGAGGAAATTCAATGAATTTATGAAAAGGAGGAATATTTAGTGGTTTTTTATGAAGAAAACTTCACCCGATAAGCGAGGTTTTCTCCAAATCTTATTCTGGATATTGATAAACAAATCAACAGCTTTTAATCTGGATCAATGCCAAGGTATCAAAGGGAATTGACCTCCCATGAATTAAAATTTTTATAGAAACTTGTCCGATTTATTAAGAGGGTAGAGATGGAATTTTATAATAACCAGGTTCACTTCTACAATAAAGATAAAAAGAGGTCAAGATTGAAATTGATGGGTAATAATCAAACAAAAAAATTTTACTGTAAGAAAATCTACTTTATAGTTTGTGAAATGTGTTAAAAAATCACCTTGGGAAATGACTTACCAAAAATAATAAATGTTTTGAATGTATAATTCTTTGACATATGGCCGGATATTGTAATGAAAATGATCTAAAAACTAATCTGGATAAGAAAACTATAATGTGTTTTAAATGTGGAGAGATGTGCCATTGTGAAAATTCCTACCCAATGAAAGATCTAAATGATGAAAATAATCCATAATATAAATATAAAGGTATAGTGAGATCTATTGATTCTACATCAGTAGAAGTCGGGCCATCCAATGATGTTGTATTGGGTACCATGTTTTCACTTAAATTTTTCTAATTTTTTTTGATGCAAGGTCTACACATTCTGTAATTTCGGAGATATTTTCTGGTATTGGAATTATCACCATGAAAATGGAGACAAAAAAAAGTTTTAAAACACCAGGGGGAGATAGTATAGAAAAAGGATTTATTAAAATAATTATATTGTTGTCTTTAGAAATAATTTACCTGAAAACATTGTCGTTTTTACTATAGTAGAGTTTCATGTAATTCTGGGAATAGATTGGATTTCTGTTTTTCATACTATGATTCATTGTAGAGCAAAAGAAGATTTCGTTCATAAATAGTTTTAGTTTGTATACAAGAATAAATACATACAATTGATAACATTTTTGGGAGAGGAGAAACTCTTGAAATATGGAAAAAAATTTACTTTCTCGTATTGTTGAAAATAAGACAATTTTTCAATTTAATTATGTTCCAGTGGTAAATTAATAACGTTTTGTAATTTTCATGATGAGGTACCAAGTGTCATACATTATCTGATAGTTGAATTCAAAATTGACTTTTTTCCTTATCCAAATCCAATTTCAAAACCCCCATATAAAATGGATCGAATTGAACTTATTAAACTGAAAAATCAACTACATGATTTAGTTGATAATGGCATTATTCATCCTAGAACATCCCTACAGGGTGATCCTATTTTGTTCGTTAAAAATAATGATGGTTCCTTGAGACTTTTCTTTTATTGAAGATCCTTGAATAACATCACTATTAAAAACTTGTAACATTAGACTCATATTGATGACTTTTTTTATTAGCTCTAGGGAGCTCAGTGCTTTTCCAAAATTAACACAATATCTAAATTCCATTAGCTAAATCTGAAGGAGGATGAAATCATTAAATCTTCATTTTGTACTAGATATGGGAGTTATGAATTTGTCGGAATGTATTTTTTGTTAACTAATTCACTTTTTTTATTGATGGATATTATGTATCGAATATAACATGAGTTCTTGGATAATTTTTTTGTTATGTTTATTGATGAAATTCTGGTATTCTCTAAGAGTATAGAGATTCATGAAAATTTAGTTAATGATGGTAATTAAAACCTTAATGAAAAATAAATTATATGGAAAATTCAGAAATTGAGATTTTGGGTTGCAACATATTTCCTTTCATGGGAACATTTTAAATAAGAATGAAATAAAATAATATCATTCTAAAACGATAGTGGTTGATAAATGGACAATACCTAAAAATGTAGCATAGATTCATTGTTTTATTGGATTGGCAGGTTATTAATGATTGTTTTTTTTCTGAATCATGATAATCCAAAATTCGTACAATGTTATTACAAAAAGGGGTTAATTTTTTTTGGATAGAAGAATGTGATATTTGTGTTTAGGAACTGAAGAAGCGATTTGTGAAAGATCTAGTTTTGGCCTTACACTCTTAAAATGGTGATTTTTTCATCTATAGTGGTGCTTTATTGAAGAGACATGATTGTGTTATGATGTATAATGATTAGGTAATTTTTTATGCCTCAATACAACTAAAACATCATTAGTTAAATTATCCCACACATGATTTGGAATTGGAAGCTGTGGTTTTTTGATTTGATAATTTAGAGGCATCATTTATACAAGTCCAAATTTCAAATTAATACTAAACATAAAAGTCTGAAGTATATGTTCAATCATAAGGAATTATCCATGAGGTATAGAAGATGTCGTCAAGTAATAATGTATTTTGACTTCATAATCAATTAGAATCTGAAAAAAATCATACAATGTAACAGATGGCTTGAGTAGAAAACATGATGAATCATTAACCGTGTAATATTTAGATCATGGTCACATGATTAATGATTTGAATAATTTTGGAATAGATGATATTAGTGTAGGGAATTATTCTGATTTGTTTCATGTTTCAGTGAAATCATCGTTAACATACAGAATTAATCAAGCGCATAAAGAAGACTGTGAGTTATAGAAAAAGAGGAATAATTGGTTAAAATTGTTATGTTTCTATAATTTAACCATGATAAATGTTGTATTGTATGATTTGGTTAAATCTTGTGTATGCTTTGTGACTCTCAATTGAAGAAATAATTGTTGTGTAATGCTAATTTTTCTCCATATTCATTTCATCATGGTAGTTCTAAGATGTATAATGATTCTCAAGGGTATTACAAATGGGATGGAATGAAAAGGGACATTGAAGAATTTACTATGAAATGTTTGACATGTCAAAAGGCTAAAGTAGGGAGGTAGTTAACCAAATGGGATTATCCATCCTTTGTTAGTTCTAGATTAGAAATGGGGGAATATATCCATAAAAATCATTGTGGGGCTACCAAAGACTTCTCAAGGTAATAATGAAATATGAGTTATTATTGAAACAATAACTAAATCTACACATATTCTCTCAATTCAAGATACAATGTATTTAGATCATATTTATATATTGTACCTCAGAGATATTTTCATGTTACATGGAGTTCATATTTTCGTTGTTTATAACACGAATCCTGGGTTCACTTCTAACTTTTGGAACAGACTTCAGAAGTCATTGGGCAAATAATTAAATTTCAGTATAGATTTTCATCATCAATCATATGGGTATTCAGAATGAAGGATTCAAACATAGAAAAATATTTTTCATGTTTTTTCAATGGACTACATTGTATGTTTGGATCATTTTCTTTCTTTAGTTGAATTTTCTTATAAAAACAAGGTCCATTCAAGTATACAGATGGAATATTTTTGAGGCATTGATGGGGAAGCTGTGTAGAACTCCATATTTTTGGGATGATATCAGGAAAAGGTAGTTAATGGGACTATAATTCATAGATGATGTGGCTGAGAAACTGATGATGATCTAGAAACACATGAGGAAATTATAGAGTAGGAAGAAAAGTTATGCAGACAACTGAAGGAAATACTTTTTATTTTGATGTTGGAGATCATGCATTTCATATAATCTCATCGTATGTGTTTTGGTAAGAAAGGAAAGAAATTTCCACAGTTTATTTGACCTTATAAAATTCTATATAAATTTTGACCAATCACATTAAGGGTATCTTTGCCTCTGAGTTTATCTAAGGTGCATAATGTTTTTCTTATTTCGATGTAGAGAAAGTATGTGTCAGATTCATCACATGTCTTGAGTCCAGAAGTAGTTCAGCTTTAGGAGAACTATTAATGTGAATAGAAACCAATTAAGATTCATGAATGAAGGGAAAATGTATTACAGAATAAGGTAAAACACTAGGTGTTGGTTTTGTGGAAAAACCACATAACTGAATAAGAAACATAGTAATCAAAAAATGTTATGAAGGAAAGGTACCATCACTTGTTTAATATGTAAATAGAATTGTGAGGGTGGAATTTCGAGAAGCTGGGGTTAATGCAACACCCCAATGTTTAAAAATAATAATAAATTGAAATTTATGAAACTTTATTTTATGTAGATAGTTATAACTGGCCTTTAAACAAAATTTCTTCTCTTTTATGATTTTCATTTCAAAAAACGGTCCTCTACGGTTGTGATCAGTATGTTACTTAGCGTCTTATAGAACCAACTATTTTTTTGATGAATAGTAACATACCATTATGAATAGTAATATAAATAGTAATATTAATCTTAAAAATATTAATTCATATTAGTATTTTTTTTAATAATGTTATATGATAATTAGATGTTGATTACTTTTTCAAGGTTTCAAAAAATGATTTATAGATTTAAAATTGTTATTTTAGAATAAATTATGATTTTATTCAAAAATAAAATTAATAATGTTTATAAAATTATTTTCAATAAATGGAGTTCATTTTTTAATTCTAAAAATCGAAAAAATTATAGGGAATTGTTTTCTTATTTTTATGAAATTCTGGAATTTATGATGAATTGTATAAAAAGATAAATTATGATAAATACTAAATACATGTTTTACTACATTATTGGTGAATCAAGTCTACTATAAGAATATTTAGTTTGAAACAACATTTATTAATTACTTTCTTGGGTCACATGAATATTGGTTATTCATAGTATTGAGATGAAATATTTTAATAATGGTCAAATAATGTAAAATCCCTCCTCCCCTCCACTATAAATATCACCCTCATTCCCCTCTTCCTCACACACCTCTCAAGCCATGATAATTGTCTATGTTATAAAAAATACCCTCTTAAATCTTCTTCCCCATGTCCAAGACCAGCTGGTCTCACCAATTTTCCAAAACTAAAGGCCTTATGGAGGATCTCAAGGAGAATATATCAATAAGTAAGAATGCTCTTCCTTTTTCATGCATTTTTTCTGATTCCTTTCTTTTCTTATACACTCTTTCCTTACACGTATCCAAGAGTTATGGAATCTATAGAATCATATTTATAATTTATTTAATCTTGTTCATGTATAATATTCATCATCTTCCTTTCTCTCCCATCCCTCTTATTCTAAAAATACAATCACCACCTGCGATGTGCCCATTTACCAAAATCGTGGATAATGTGTTTCCAGTTTCGATTACCTTCATAAAAGATGATCATAAAACTCTTTTAATGGTTGAATGATAATATTATGTGTATTTTGTAACATACTTTATGTTCTGGAATAATCTTCTAAGCATGAACATAAATTATATAATGAAACAAGTTCATGGTTATCAAGGAACCACAAAAAATGATCTAATCAAACTTCATTAATGTTTTATCTAATGATCTATCATCATATATGATAAAATATGATTTATTATATCATTATATATTCGGTAAGATCATTAATACCATTTCATTCCACATCAGTAATTTCATTTATATACTACAATAATATCAAATGAAAATTGTCCATGAATCTCAAGTAAAGAACGCACCCTAAACAATGTATGGAACAAAATACTAATAATAAAAGGGTGTTATGATGTTATGAAATGATCATATAATGTTTTATAAACATTAATATGTTTACATAATATATTAATAAAACTATTTTAACCATTATACATGTGGTTTTAATGAGTTTTACGTAATACAAACCTGAGGTAATGGAATTCATAACATCATTTCCATTCTTTGGGTTAACATTATACTTCATTATTTATGTGGTATTAAAATTGTTTTTGTGATGAATTTTTTTGAATTATTCATATTTAAATTGTATATTCAAATTTCTTCCTCTTTATTTTCTATCTCTTCAATTATATGATATTTATAAGTAACTTCTATTTTAAAACCCTCTTTTAAAATGTTATTTGGTAAAATTTAAAAGCAATATTTTTATGCAATTGTTCATGTTGTATGATTATATTGTGTTTATTAGTAATGAATTGAAATGAAATGTGGGACCTATATCCCCATCCAATTTAATAGTTATGTGTAAATAGGAGGTCTATTTTATGGTTACTACATGTGTAATTACAATGGTTACACAATAAGGTACTTGTGGTGGTTACAGTGTAAGGTAGTCGTGAGGGGTAAAAATTATAAGGTAGTCAGAATGGTTACATGATTTTTTATGTAATAACCAAAGATACATTTATGATAATATTTATGTTCTAAATGTTTTGTGTAAATATCTTGTAAATATCAGGTATCACAATGTACGTTTATACGAGTAACAAGTATGTCTTTTTTGAAAATGATTTCATAAATTACATGTATTCATGGAATAATGTTTTATTTCATTATTTGTATAACTCTTACTAGGATTTTACTTCTCATACCATTTTTTAACTTATTATTACAGTTTATAAGTATTTCTAAGAAAAATAGTAAAATCAATTTAAATGTTATGAATTATTTTCAATGAAAACATATTTTATATAAAAGGTATTATATATTGGTTGAAAAGTATACTATTTTTTGTGGGATATGGTCTATATGAATGTGGAATGTTATGTATATAGTATATCAAAATTATATAAAAATATAAACATAAAAAGATCATCAGTATGAATTGATGTTATTTCTTTAATAAGATTCAAGATTAGGTAATTCGATAAGGCCATGTCCTTCTAATGAACATATCCTCTTTTATTTGTTTATTTTATTACCAATATATGAAGCTTAAATGTAAATTTAATCCACATATATGATTTATATAAAGCCTATAAGTAATGGTAAACCATAGAAGATCTTTTTTGAAGCAACTATGTAAAGAGAAAATATAAATAACCTTTATGAGAGCCTGAGTTACATAAAAATAAATATGTTCACCATTACATAGTGGATATATTTCAACACCCCGAGATTTTATGAAAAATATTCTTTTTAATTTCATTAATGTATTGTGTTGTATGCTACACCAAAAGGAGCTTTCACAACACGCATCCCTGACTTGCTTTGCATTACACGCAATCCTGACCTTCCTCGATAGCATGAGTAGTACGCAATACCGAGTTCCACTAAACAACGATATGCTATTAAAAAATTATTAAAACTAGTCGTTATGAATATTAATAACCACTTTTTGAAATTTTGAAATTTTTATTTTTCAAAATTAACTTCATATTTGGATTCGGAATAACAAAATTTTCCTAGGGTAAAATTTTGGTATTTTTCTGAAAACTTTCAATTTTGGATGAATAGTGAAACCACTAAGTGGTAGTTAAAATAACTGAATTATTCATAAAACTTAATTTTACCACTTCTGTGAGTGGAATTTCAAAAATCCGAGAGACACGGTTGATGTCAGTAAGTAAAATGTGGTTCAATGAGATGAAAATAATTTTTGGTGAATAGTAACTTTTTACTTTTTTACCACGGTTAAAAGTAAATAGGGTAATTAAGGGTAAAAATGATATTATTATTACCCTAAAAAATGTCCTAAATCTATTGGATAAGTGTAATTCGACCGAAAACAACCTTAGGAATAAAATATGACCATTTAGGCCCATTTGGATTAGATTTGGACATTTATTATTAATTTATTTAAAGAAGGGTTAAAATAGTTAAAATCAAAGTTTAATAAGTATATAATTTTTAATAGAGCGTTCTAAATAAGATAAATTCGACTATAAATATTAATTAGAAAGATAAAAATATTTCCTACATAATGTTATTTTATTTGTAATTTTTAGACTTTAAATAAGTTAATTTATTTATGACATAAAGATGATGCAGTAATTATCTTATTAATGAAATATTGACATAATTGATGTTATAAATACCCAAATAAATGTAATTTGATACTTTTTATGAATTCCACTAATTTTCTATGTTAATATGACCTGTTAGTATTGATTTAATTAACTTGTTTTGAACTAATCATTCTGTTATGAGTTTTAAAAAAATCAATTAATAAATAGTGTCAAAATTGACATAAAATAGTTTTTAAAACAAATAATATATTATTAATTGTTATTTTATTCTTAAAATTCTACGGTTCAGATAAATGACATAGATAAGGTAATATATATTAATAATAAACAACTTGGGGTTCGTTTGGCCGCTTAAAGTATGTTTATTAACCTTATAGTATAAGAACACAAGAAGACACGGTAAAAGTAAAATTATTTAACTTAATGTTAAATCTTAATGATAAGGTTACAATTGGAACCTAAACTTGTCTAAATTATATTTGATTAGAGGATGTCGACACATCCCAACCTTATTTTCGAAATAAATCAATTTGGAGCTATTTATAACTGAGTTTGGCTTTATAATATTATAATATTTTTGGTTATTCCAAAGGTGCCCCTCTCCTCCCTTATAAAAGGAAACCACCTCCCTCTTTTCCTCACACCACATTGATCCTTCAGGCTCGGCCAACCCCTGCCAAATTTTCATCTACACTTCCCTAGATACATCCTAGAGGTCCTGGTCTTCTTCAAAGACCAATTTTAGTGCCCTAAGAGGTGGACTCAAAGAGGCGCTTCAAAGAAGAGGTAATGTCCGTTACCGATTCTTTCAACTTTATTTCTTCTTCCACTTCTTCTTCTTAGGTTTATTTATTATGAAGAAATAACATAAGTATCACTAATATACTTATATTTTATTATAAGTATGAAACAAACCTATTTCACCATCTATACATCCTACGGGAAATGAAAATCATCGCACGTGCGTACGTACGAAATACCGTCTCCACGTCGTGGTGTAATCTATTTTCCAACACCACCTTACATGGATGGGTATAAGGGTGTACATGATTACTATATATTATTATTTTAAATTTATATTGATTCTGAAATATTATACATACAATCCAATACAATTCCACGATCATGAGAACGATATCATCCCTCGTGCGTACGTACGGACTACCGTCTCCACGACGCGATGAGATTCATTCTCCACATTAACCATTCATGAATGATTATAATGTATATATAATAAGTAATAATGAATTATATGAAATAATAATGATACAGGATTTATGTGTACATATATGTATTTCATCTACTTAATTTCATTCAACTCAACAAGGAAACAAAAACAGCGTTCATGCGTACGTACGGCCTACCGTCTACATGAACGGTGTATTTCTTTCCATTTACTGATCTATTATCTGTATATTATGAATATATATTATATATAAATCATGTTTTATATTCTGGAATTATGTAATCATGATCTACGTAATCATATGAATAATTACAAGTCAAAACACGGACGACAAATGAAACGATTTTACCCAAAACACTCTTTAACGTGGAAATTACAAAAGAACGGGTAAAATAATTTCATAAGTGAACCATATATGATATCATAACAATGAGTATGATTCTGTAATAAGTCAATAACATTATTTAAATCATTATAAAGGAGTTTCGGACACTTACGAAGCAAATCAGACCTCAGGTAAGGAAAAATATCAAAATCTCATTTTTATCAGAGATTGTTTATACTTTGGTATTTACTGGGGTGTATTTTATAATCCACATACATGTTTCCTCAATATGTAATATTATTTCTATCCACCTACAATTTTTTAAAACCAATTTTACCCTTCGGTGAGTTTTTAGTAAAAGATATGAATGGAATCTTTTGTCGTTTTTCGTACGAGGTACTTTTTGACTTTTCCGACTAAAGTACGAGAAGAATGATTTTTTTAACTTATACAGCATGAATGTATTTTAAAAAAATTATTTCCAAGAAGATTCCTTTACAAGTTTCCATGTTTATTTTTAATCAACTTCTTTTAGTTTAAAATTGTATGACATGTTAAGAAAGGAAAAATGTTTTTGAAGTAGAAATGATATTTTCCTCAAGAATGGAGTTCAAGAGTTTTTTTAAAATTATTTTCCATCTAAGATAATATAGGCTTCTGTTTCTATCCCTATTATTAGATGGATTTGATTATGTTGTGATGGAAATATTTTTATGAATTCCTTTATCTTATATGAATTGTTTTATGATGTCACGATGTTTAAGATTCCCATTTTTATTACACGGGTTATGCTATGATGTATGGTTTATGATGTTGTGGAACATATAAGAATGGTATAATTATGATAAGGGTGGGACCTATATCTACCTCCAATTCATTGGGTAAAGATTTTATATCTCATGAGATAGACATGGCTGGAACGGAAGGTTAAACTGGTTCAGTGAAACAGGACTGAAACGAGGAGTGAACTCGGTTCAGAAATGGACTTTGTCCACTAAGATAGTTTTGGATATGAGTCAGACTAATAAGAAATGATTCTATATGATTATGTGTGTATGCCACAAATATTAATGTTTTAAGTTACGATTATTGTGATTGCATTTCACTACTATGATTTATCCCCTGTTATGATATTATAATCTCTTTTGCAGGTTAAGATATCCAAAATGTTATGTTCTTATGAATATGATGTGATTGATATTTCTTTTGTTTACCCTTACTGAGCATTTGAGCTCACCCTTTTATGTTTTCTTTTCCCCAGGATATAATGAATGGTTTTAGGTAAAATAAAAGGATGATCTTTATGGGATATGTTTAAGATCATTCACCACGATTAGAATATTATATTCCGAGTTTCCAAAGACACTAAACTATTACGGTCCATGTGTGTTTTTTTATGTACTAAGTATTCCGCAAAAGTAATGTAATGTCCATGTACGTTATGCTTTGGGTCTCTACATATATTAATAAAGATAAAATTACATTCCATTATGTAGGGTCAATATTTCATGTAATGGTATCAAATTTATTAATAATTCAATCTTATTCTACTTTTTCATAATGATCTGCAACACGATTTTATATAAATTTTGAGTTTTTTAAATATAAAATCATTTCAAATATGTATATACTGCCATGGAATCAAAAGATATGAAAGGGATCTTTTGTCGTTTTTCATACGAGGTAATTTTGGACTTCTCCGACAAAAGTACGAGAAGAATGTTTTTTAACTTATACGGCATGAATGGATTTTTAAAAAACAATAATTTCCAAGAATCCACCATTAAAAGTTTCCAAGTTTATTTTTAATCAACTTCTTTTAGTTTAAAATTGTATGACATGTTAAGAAAGGAACCATGTTTTTGAAGTAGAAATAATATTTTTCTCAAAAATGGAGTTCAAGAGTTTTATCAAAATTATTTTCCATCTAAGATAATATAGGGTTCTGTTTCTATTCCTCTTATTACATGGATTTTATAATGTTGTGATGGAAATATGTTTATGAATTCCTTTATCTTATATGAATTTATTTATGATGTCACGATGTTTAAGATTCCCATATTTATTACATGGGTTATGCTATGATGTATGGTTTATGATTTTGTGGCACACATAAGAATGGTATCATTATGAGATGGGTGGGACCTATATCTCCCTCCAATGCATTGGGTAAAGATTTTATATCTCATGATATAGACATGGCTGGAATGGCAGGTTAAACTGGTTCAGTGAAACATGACAGAAATGGGGAGTGAACTCGGTTCAGAAATGGACTTTGTCCACTAAGATAGTATTGGCTATGAGTTTTGACTAATAATAAATGATTATCTATGATTATGTGTGTATGTCACAAATTTTCATGTTTTATGTTATGATTATTGGGATTACATTTCACTACTATGATTTATCCCATGTTATGATATTATAATCTGTTTTGCAGGTTATGATTTCCAAAATTTTATGTTCTTATGAATATGATGTGATTGATATTTCTTTTGTTTACCCTTACTGAGAATTTGAGCTCACCCTTTTATGTTTTCTTTTTCAAAGGATATAAAGAATGGTTTAAGGTTAAAAAAAAGTAAGATCATTATGGGAGATGTTGAAGATCATTCACCACGATTAGAAGATTATATTCAGAGTTTCAAAGACACTAAACTATTACGGTCCTTGTGTGTGTGTTTTTGTTATGTACTATGTATTCCGTAAAAGTAATGTAATGTACTTGTATGTTATGCTTTGGGTCTCCACAGTTGGTATCAGAGGAAAGGTATAGTCAAACTTTGAAAACTAGAATGTGAAAACGTTAGTGAGATCCCTAGAGATATTTCTAAGGTATGTCTAGGGATGTCTTTAAGGTTATGTATATGTATAGGTCATAGTACTAGAATTAAGGTAACCTACGATTTTATATATTGAAGTTACTCCCCCTTTATTATATTGTTTTTCCTAGCGTGATTTTTACCTCTCACACTATTCTTTTTGGGTTTTAGACGATGGATGGAACCTGAAGGAACCGTGTTGATCAATGTAATGGACAATTCAATGATTTTCCTCCTGAACAAACAAATTTTATGGGAGATGGAGTGCAACATCTTATTGATATACTTACACAAGCTATGAATCATTCTAGGCGTCTAAATGAGCAGAGAAGGGAACAATATTCTATTGAGTCCTTCATGAGGCAACGTCCACCTTCTTTCAGTGGGTCTTCTTATCCACTTGTTGCTGAAAAATGGATCATTACCACTGAAAAGATATTTTCAGTTCTTTAATGTTCTGAACATGATAAAGTCATCTTAGCAGTATATCGTTTGGAAGGTGAAGCTGATCAAAGGTGGAATCTTACAAAGAATACGAGGCCAAGAGATGAAATTGATTCCATGGAATGGGACGAGATCATGAACTTATTTTTCAATAAGTACTTCCCTCGTATTCTTCGAACAAATATGGAGAAGGAGTTTCTTGAAGTAAAGCAAAAGGATGATGAATCTGTTGGTATATACGAAGTGAATTTTACAAGTCTTGCAAGGTATTTATATGGATTTATCATCCAACCTGAATGTAAAGTTGATCGATTATTCAGTGGCTTAAAACCAAATCTTCGAAGGGAATTAGCTATAAGAGTCTTCAGTAGCTATGAAGAAATTGTGCATTGTGCTATCAGGTAGAAATGGAAGTTGGTGTTACTTATCCATATCATAGTTTTGAAAAGAAATGAATGATGGAGTTCAAGGATAAATCTCAGAATAATCCTGAAATGAAGATAAATGTTTCCTTATGTCCAATGTGTGGAATGAATCATGGTGGAGATTGTCTTAAATGGACTAGAAAATGTTTTAAGTGTGGAAAAGAAGGTCATCGAGTAGCTGAGTGTCGAAGAAATGGAAAAAGGGTTTCTAATGATGTCAATAAAGAAAAGACTACAGAGAACGCACCACCAACACTTCAATGCTTCATGTGCATGGAAATGGGGCATTATGCTAATAAATGCCCTAATCTAAGGGTTAGTGATGATTGACATGAGCAACCGCATAAGGTAAAGGACAAAGGGAAGTCACATGCGATCACTATTGGAGTTGTTGAATATGACAACAATGTGGTGGAATGATTAAGTGTTTATGTAATGGGATTCCAAAATATTGTTGTATATAGTGTCGTGGAATATTGGAATATTTATGTATTGGTCTATTGTGTTTTTCAATAGTACCGGTAACCATGGAATGTGATTGAGATATTTTTGGAAAAAAAGAGGATATGCACATAATGAAAGGAAAATGAGAAAATGAAATGTTTGACAGTATTCATGAGCTCATGATTGATATAAGGAGAAGGTTATATCATGGGTTGAGTATATTGAATTTTTGGATTTTGGTATGTGAAAAGAGTTAACTTTTGACTGCATTCATGTTTTCACTAAGGTTTAATTGATATTCATTCTTCAAGAGAATACAAGATTAAGGTATTCACATGTTTGTAATTTGACCAACAAGATATTTCTTATGATATGTGGGGGATAAATGATGGTATTCACATGCATGGTTGATGACATTTCAAGTAATCTTTTTCTTTATACTATGAGTTTGGACTGAACTATTTTAGATAAGACTAAAGATTGGAATGGATTATGTTAGATATAAGTTAGTACTGTTTAAGGATAGTACTTTTTTATATATTATTTATGTGATGTTATAGTAATGTAGTTTTAGAAAAAGGACAACCTGCAGGACGGGCGACAACCCATTGCGTCGGACAAGGCTGTGGTAATCAAACCCACAACCGAAGTGCGACTGGCCTTTTTCGCCTACCACTTGCCTACAGGAAGTCCCTATTTGGTAGAAACTAGTTTTATTATATTAAGAAGTATAATATAAGAAGTATAAGTCCATTTTAGGAACCATATATGATTAATCTCACTATAGATTGACTTACGTATTTTTTGATAACTTTTCTAACCTTTTGTTTGAGACAGATGGAATGATCCCTCATTCTATCACATGAGCTGCTAATACTTCACGAATGACAAATTCAACTTCATTTCTTTAAGATATGAATTAGAAATTGTCCAAAGAACGACCAACGGTGAGACTATACCAAAATCACGAATGTATTTATTCTAATTTAAATTTCATAAACTTTAGGGAAATGATCTTGAAAACCAAAAATGTTGTCCTAGTGCTCTTATATCTAATGAATCAGATGGTACCTTAGATCATCAGAAATTTATGGCTTTGTTATTGCTGGCTTTTCCATAGCCATGTTCTCTACCACTCTCCATCAGAACATGATGGTTAGATTTCTCTTCCATATCCATATTTTCACCTATGTGGAAACCCAGTGATTAGTTTATTTGGGTAACCGTTACATTTCATACTTTTTTTTAAAGATTTTTTTGGTATTCCTTTTTTAGCATGTATGTTTCTATTAAAGAAACTTTCGAGTAGTAAACCATTTATAACCCCGACGAATTTCGAGGGTGAAATTTATTTTAAGGGGGGTAGAATGTAACACCCTGAGATTTTATGAAAATTATTCTTTTTAATTTCATTAATGTCTTTTGTTGTACGATACACCAAAAGGATCTTGCACAACACTCATCCTTGACTTTCCTTGCATTACACGCAATCACGACCTTCCTCGATAGCGTGTGTAGTATGCAATACCAAGTTTTTTTACAAAAGAACGATATGCTATTAAAATATTATTAAAACTTGCCTTTATGAATAGTAATAACCACTTTTTGAAATTTTGTGAATTTTATTTTTCAAAAATGACTTCATTTTTGGATTCGGAATATCGAAATTAGCCTAGGGTGAAATTTTGTTATTTTTCTGAAAACATTAAATTTTTGATGAATAGTGAAACCACTTAGTGGTAGTTAAAAAAACTGAATTTTTCATAAAACATAATTTTACTGCTTCTGTGAGTGGAATTTCAAAAATCCAAGAGACTCGGTTGATGTCAGTAATTAAAATTTGGTTCAATTAGATTAAAATTATTTTTGGTGAAGAGTAACTTTTTACTTTTTTTACCACGGTTAAAAGTAAATAGGGTAATTAAGGGTAAAAATGATATTATTATTACCATAACACATGTCCTAATTCTATTGGATAAGTTTAATTCGACAAAAAACAACTTTAGGAATTAAATATGACCATTTAGGCCCACTTGGATTAGATGAGGACATTTATTATTAATTTATATAAAGAAGGGTTAAAATAGTTAAAATAAAATTTTAGTAAGTATATCATTTTTAATATAGGGTAATACATAAGATAAATTAGACTATAAATATTCATTATAAATATAACAATATTTCCTACAGAATGACAATTTATTTGTAATTTTTAGACTTTAAATAAGGTAATTTATTTATGACACAAAGATGATGCAGTAATTATCTTATTAATGAAATATTGACATAATTGATGTTATAAATACCCAAATAAATGTAATTTGAGACTTTTTATGAATTACAATAATTTTATAGGTTACTATGACATGTTAGTATTGATTTAATTAAAGTTTTTGGAACTAATTATTCTGATATGATTTTCACAAAAATCAATTACTAAATAGTGTCAAAATTGACATAAAATAGTTTTTAAAACAAATATTATATTATTAATTGTTATTTTATTCCTAAAAATATAAGGTTCGGCCAAATTAATTACATAACGTTATATATATTAATAATAAACAACTTGGGATTCGTTTGTATGCTTATAGTATGTTTATTAACCATATAGTATAAGAACACAAGAAGACACGGTAAAAGTAAAATTATTTAACTTAATGTTAAATCTAAATGATAAGGTTAAAATAGGAACCTAAACTTGTTTAAATTATATTGGAAGAGAGGATTTAGACCCATCCCAACCTTATCTTCTAAATAAATCAATTTTGATCTATTAAAAACCGAATTTGGCGTTATAATAAAATACTATTTTTAGTTATTCCAAAGGTTCCCTCTCCTCCCTTATAAAAGGGCACCTCCACCCTCTCTTCCTCACACCACATTGAGCCTTCATGCTCAGACAAACCCTACCAGATTCTATTCTCCCCTTCCCTAGAAACATCCTATAGGTCCTGGTCTTCTTCAAAGACCAATTTTAGTGCCCTAAGAGGAGGACTCAAAGAGGCTCTTCAAAGAAAAGGTAATGTCTGTTACTGATTCCTTCAACATTATTTCTTCTTCCACTTCTTCTTCTTAGGTTGTTTCCTTATGAAGTAATAACATCAGGATCACTAATATACTGATATGTTATTATATGTATGAAAAAACCCTATTTTACCATCTACCCATCCTACGGAAAATGAAATCACCGCGCGTGCGTACGTACGGAATACCGTCACCATGTCGTGGTGTAATCAATTTTCCACCACCACCATACTTGGATGGATATAATGGTGTACATAATAACTATATATGATTATTGCAAAGTGATATGGATTCATAAAGAGTATACATACACTCCAATACAATTCCACGATCATGAGAATGATATCATCGCTCGTGCATACGTACGGACTACCGTCTCCACGATGCGATGAGATTCATTCTCCACGTTAACCATTCATGAATGATTATAAAGTATATATAATAAGTAATCATGAAATATATGACATAATAATGATACTATATTTATGTGTACATATATGTATGTCATCTACTTAATTCCATTCAACTCAATAAGGAAACAAAAACAACGTTCATGCGTACGTACGGCCTACCGTCTCCATGAGTGGTGTATTTCTTTCCATTTTCGGAACTATTATATGTATATTATGAATGTATATTATATATAAATCATGTTTTATATTCTGGAATTAATTAATCATGATCTAATTAATCATATGAATAATTACAAGTCAAAACACGGATGACAAATGAAACGATTTTACCCAAAACACTCTTTAACATTGAATTTACAAAAGAACGGGTAAAATAAAGTCATACGTGAACCATATATGATATCATAACAATGAGTATGATTCTGGAATAAGTCAATAACATTATTTATATCATTATACAGGAGGTCCAGACACTTACAAGGCAAATCAGACCTAATGTAAGGAAAAATATCACAATCTCATTTTTATTCGAGATTGTTTATACTTTGGTATTTACTAGGGTGTATTTTATCATCCACATCCATGTTTCCTGAATAAGAAATATTATTTCCATCCACCTAAAATTTTTTAAATCCAATTTTACCCTTAGGTAAGTTTTTAGTAAAAGATATGAAAGGGATCTTTTGTCGTTTTTCATACGAGGTACTTTTGGACTTCTCCGAAAAAAGTACGAGAAGAATGATTTTTTAACTTATACGGCATGAATGGATTTTCAAAAAACAATAATTTCCAAGAATCCACCTTTAAAAGTTTCCAAGATTATTTTTAATCAACTTCTTTTAGTTTAAAATTGTATGACATGTTAAGAAAGGAACCATGTTTTTGAAGTAGAAAGAATATTTTTCTCAAAAATGGAGTTCAAGAGTTTTATCAAAATTATTTTCCATCTAAGATAATATACGGTTCTATTTCTATCCTTCTTATTACATGGATTTTATAATGTTGTGATGGAAATATTTTTATGAATTCCTTTATCTTATATGAATTTTTTTATGATGTCACGATGTTTAAGATTCCCATATTTATTACATTGTTATGCTATGATGTATGGTTTATGATTTTGTGGCACAGATAAGAATGGTATCATTATGAGATGGGTGGTACCTATATCTCCCTCCAATGCATTGGGTAATGATTTTATATCTCATGATATAGACATGGCTGGAACGGCAGGTTAAACTGGTTCAGTGAAACAGGACTGAAACGAGGAGTGAACTCGGTTCAGAAATGGAATTTGTCCACTAAGATAGTTTTGGATATGAGTCAGACTAATAAGAAATGATTCTATATGATTATGTGTGTATGCCATAAATATTAATGTTTTAAGTTATGATTATTGGGATTGCATTTCACTACTATGATTTATCCCATGTTATGATATTATAATATCTTTTGCAGGTTAAGATATCCAAAATGTTATGTTCTTATGAATATGATGTGATTGATATTTCTTTTGTTTACCCTTACTGAGCATTTGAGCTCACCCTTTTATGTTTTCTTTTCCCCAGGATATAAAGAATGGTTTTAGGTAAAATAAAAGGATGATCTTTATGGGATATGTTTAAGAGCTTTCACCACGATTAGAAGATTATATTCCGAGTTTCCAAAGACACTAAACTATTACGGTCCTTGTGTGTGTGTTTTTGTTATGTACTAAGTATTCCGCAAAATTAATGTAATGTCCATGTACGTTATGCTTCGGGTCTCTACATATATTAATAAAGATAAAATTACATTCCATTATGTAGGTTCAATATTTCGTGTAATGTTATGGAATTTATTAATAATTCAATCTTATTCTCCTTTTTCATAATGATCTGCAACACGATTTTATATAAATTTTGAGTTTATTAAATATAAAATCATTTCAAATATGTATATACTGCCATGGAATCAAAATGTAACGATTTATATGAATCAGAAAATTTAAAATAAATTAAAACTACAATAAATACAAGTTTAAATGTTTTAGTTGCATAGGAGTTAAAACGAATCCAATAGAGATGTCTCTTATAAAATGGTAATTCATAATTGTAAGATAAAATGTAAAAAATTAACATGTCGCACCTATTTTTCCTTCTTTTTCAACATAAATATTTATTATAAATACATGTTGAAACAAAATTAAGGAATTATAAATTATTAAATTATATTGGAAGAGTTTTCCAATTTAAAATAGTGAATATATATATGATTTTGAGTTATCGTAAGTTCATTTACCAATAATTTAATGAAAATAATATACTGTGGCCCATCTTTGTTCAAAATGATATTCAATTTAAATCTAATGTGTCTTAAAAAATTATGAAATTTATAATATAAAACGTATTTATATTCATGTTTATATGTGATCTAATGTATCAGTATGTTAAATATGTGTGCGTTCTATAATTAATTATATATATGTATACTATTTCAATCTATGTCTCATATCATTCCCCTAAAAAAAATCATAGATAGAGTTTATTAGGTGTATCATTCTGTATAGATTCCAAAAGTCTTAAAATTTAATCTCAAAATTTCCTTATTTGTTATAGAAACATTAAACAAATTACTCTTTCCTAATTCAAAAGAATATTTTGTTTTGTTAATTTCCACCTATCATATCTTTTTTAATATATTTTATTGGTATACTATGAACACCTCTAAGACCTTTCCAATCCTTTTACTATAAAAATAAAATCCCTAAAACTAAATGAATATAATTATCATCATTTTCATTTCATGATAGACACTTTAAAATAATTTAAGATGGAATCCTCATTCTCTTGAGTGAAGCTCTCCCATTATCACCTAAATTACTTATTTCTTAGAACACTGTAAAAATATTGGAACATACATTTCAATGACCATAAAGATAAATTTATGTTCATATTACTTCTATCCAAAATATCAATGGGTATAACTTGGTGTTGGGGGTGAAATAGTTACATTTTTATGTATTTTTTTCTTAATAATATATTATTCCCATGGGCCTATCTTTGGTCCCTAAGAAAGGGCCATTAAATATTATCTTTTATCATTCGTAATTATTTTTTAAATTTTGTATCATTGTTCTATATTTTCTTAATCATTTATTATATAGAAGTGAATGATTATTATCATTTTTATTATTATGAAAATTTAGTATAATTTATTTTTATTTTATTCCATGATTTGAATACCCACGAAAAAAATAAAATATATAGAAACGGGAAATGTAAATTGATGATGATTTCCATACAATAAGATCAATGAAAATGTTCAATATTAGATATTTTTTTCTTATTTGATATCCCATATAAAATGAGGGATACTGTAAAAAATAAATATGCAAAGGTGATTTAGGAATGAGAATGGTAAATAGAAGGAAAATATGATTCCTTGTCATATTCTTTTTACTATATATGTGTTCATTTTTTATGTATAAATTGATGATATTATTTAATTTTAATTCACTTCATTTTTTTATTAAGGAATACATACTAAAATTATATGATTATATAATTTTATATGTGTTTTCTGTCATGTTTTCTTAATGGATTATTAATGATATTATGTGTATTGTTAGAAAATATGATGTGGACATTAAGAATCATCCATTATTAAATATGTAATTGTTGTTATAATAGTTATTTATATTAAAAATAATTTAAAAATAAAGACATAAATGATAATAATAAATATAACTATAAAAAAATGTGTGTTTAATGGTGATTTTTTATTTTACTAGTAGATTTTTTAAAATAAAATTAGTGGAGGTTTGTTAAAAATCCACCCTAAATATTCAATTTATTTTAAAAATATAGACACTTATCCCTCAAACCCCGTACTCCCTCGGCCCCCATGACCCCCTGTATCCCTACCCTCCCCACACCTCGCTGCCTGTCCCAAGCATTGCTGCCCTTCGCCAAGCCTCATTGCCAGTCTTGAGCCTCACCGCTTCTCGCCGACGAACCTGATCCTCACAGCCCCTCTGTTGTAAGTTTTTTGGATTCTAAAAGAGTTTTTTTTGATTTTATTTAAAAATATATATATTCAATGAATTTATTTTATCATCATTGTGTTTTACTTCAAGATATTCAAAAAAACATTTTGATGCAAATTATGATTCCAAAATATATAATTTCAAGATTATCATTTTAAATTGTCTCAAAGTTAGAGATAATTTTGTTACTTATATTCATATACATTACAATTTTTCATATTGGAAAATATCATCATGTTATTTTCAGATTGAAATAGGAGGAAATGAATTTATGAATAGTTTTTAAGAGGAATTACATAAGACTAGATCTTTAAAATTGATTATTAAATCATATATTCATCAAGTTCTCAAATCATATGGAATATTAAATTTTTCTTGATTATTATGAAAGCTCAAATAGAAGATATATATTTTCTATTAAATCATTCTAGAGATAATGAGTACTATTTTCATTTCTAGTTTGGACACCATTGTAATCCATATAGATCCAGTATCAAGAAAGGGATGATGATTTTTTATTGGTGAAGGTATTTAGTTTAAGGATGATACATACCCTACTATAATCACATTATTACATTATTTATACCTCTATGTCATAGAATTATCTTGGGAATAGTATGAAAAAATTCACTCACATCGGGGTTGAACCATGTAAAAAACATGCGTTCCTTATGCTCATGTTTGATTTTTGAAATAAAGAAAGTTATAGTTTTTAATGTCAAGGGGTTTTGACATTAACCAGATAAAAAATGTTATTTAGAAAGTAAATTATAATGAAATAGTTATATTTATTAAAACACCGCAATAGTATTATATATCATATCACCTAGGAACATTATTTAATTGGGATGAATACCCTTGAAGAAAACCCTTGGTTCATTAGATCTAGTATAAGAATATTGGGATAGAATTTTATACTTAAATTTATTTTTATTAATTTTATCCTAATTAGTTTTTTTTAAATTTCTATGTTTTATGGATGGAAGAGATGCACTGATAGAAATGTCTCATTTGGTGGATCCATGTCACGACCCGACCCAACCCGAACTCGAGCTACAACTACCCCAAGCCCGCCTCCAAAGGCCAGGGGTTGGCGACAAGCGCCGAAGGATAAACAACTCGGGGATGCCTTTGCCTGAGTACCAGTACACACACATGCAACACACTCAATGAAAAAGTGGAGAGTAAAATGGGATGTAAAGTACTATCTACTATAAACAACCACAAGAGTGCATCTACCTCTAAACAGTACAAAGTGCTGAAGGTAAACTAAAAAGAAAAGGGAAAACACGCTCCCAACCAGAAAAGTGCCACAAACAAGAAACATGTAAACAAAAGTAAAATAGTTGGGAGAGTCCCACACCTAGAACATTACTATGACCACCGTACGCGGTCCATTATCCCAAACTCTTAAGCTCTGCTGAAGTCACGACCAACCTGTCTGTCGTCTGCAAGGGCACACCAAGTGCGGGAAATGCCCAAGTAGGGGTGAGTATAAAAATACTATGCAGGATTCCCCGAAGGCTCAAGGTAGAAACCAAGGAGGTACTAAAGAGGTGATAAGTAGATCAAACAGGGAAAAGTAAAGTAGAACAACTAAGAGTGCAGTAAAGAGTACAACTCAACCCAACAATAGGAAGTAAGTAGACTCGTCCAAAAACCAGGAGCTAGAAACACTGAGAAGATGAACTTCTCATCGAGTTTTCACTACCTATAGCAGGAGAGTAGACTCATCCTACAACAAGAATCTAGACATGGAAAGAACACGACATACCTCGCGCGTCATCACCTCTCCTGGAAGGAGAGTAACCAAAACCCAAGATGTGGTTACTAGAACAAGATATACATATATATATATATATTCTCTGTCAAAAAACCCGAGCAAGATCTTAAGGGGATCTTCGTCCCATAGCTCATCCCAATAAAGTGAGTTTCTAAATGTCCCAAAAGTAAACACTATCAATACCCAGTATCGCGCATGTCTACCCAGAACTGCAAGTCAAGGGGCTCAAATCACCGCACCTTGACACAATCTGCTTTGGGCGGCACTGACTCGCCCACATGGTTTTAAGTCATGTCACAAGGAAACGTCTCGGTGGGGAAAGCACCCCTCGTACAAGAGAGTCCTGGGGAATGTCAAACCACACCTCGTCAGAGCCTCGCAGTCGGGAGGTCTCATCAAAGTCGACAGGCGACCCCCTACCTAGCCCCGCTGGATGGTAATCCATGGAAGTCGACAGGTTCCCACTCGAGGGAGACCCGAAAAAATTCAAGGGGTGCCACACTTCCTAGTCCCATGAAAGGTTAATCTACTGGAGGGAGACCCAGCTAATGTCATCGACGAGTACCAAATTCCCAGTCCCATGAAAGGGTACTCCACTTGAGGGAGGCTCAGAACCGTCATCATGGACCACTTTCGAGCCCATTTGGAAGGTAAACCCAACATCGGGGACCACTTACCAGCCCCACTAGAGGTAAACCTAGAACCGCTCTGGCTATCCCTGCTGGATGGTACTGCTCGGTGAACACCGCTGTACTGGCCATCCCTACTAGATAGTAACCCACTGGTCATCCTAGCTGGATGGTACCGCTCTGGTCATCCCTACTGGATGGTACAACCGGCCACCCCTGCTAGAAACAACCTCCTGGATAGCCCTGCTGGAAACAACCTCCATGCCAGCTTTGCCAGAAACAACATCCTGAGTAGAGGATCAGTGCCCGCGTAATGTGTTGGTCTCACAGAATCCTCAAGAACTCTACTAGGGAACACAAAGAAAATCTCCTAGACAAACCATCGAGAACAGAACCAGGGGAAAACTAGTCAACCATGCTAGTCAAAAAAACGAGAATAGAACGGGGGGGGGGGGGCAAACCACTCAACCCTGCTGGTCGAAACCTACTTGAACAGGATCAGGTGGGAAACCCACTAAACCGTACTAGTCAAACAAACAAGAACACAACATGGGGAAACTCAACCCTACTGGTCAAACAAACAAGAACCGAAGGACCCTATACTCTGTGAAAGGTCAAGGGTAAGCAAATTAGAACATGACACACACATGGGGTCCACACGATGTGTGGCCCCAAGCCAACTCCAACCAAGCACAAAAACGTTCTCAGTTACAATCAACCACATGTACCTCCATGTGATCTAGTATACTCCCATAGTATACCATGTTTCCAGCCCAAAGGATATGGTGCACACAACACCCAACATCAATGCGAAGGGTGTAAATGTAACAACTCCAACTTTCCACCTCATTGGCCCACACACGACCAACTAAATCTCTTCAAATATTTACTTCACTCACATAAGAGTGAATGATGTCACACGCCAAGGGTTCCCTGCAATCACTGGATTAATAACCTCCACCAGTACACCCTTCATGCTTCCACATTTAAATGAGGTCTCGAATGAGGCTCCTCACAACCAAACGGTTCATACCATTGTAATCCTCGTGAAAAAACATGCGAGATAGACTATTTACTCACCTCAAATGGATATCCGACGGAAAAGTCTCCAATACCGCCTTACGCTCAAACGGCATCCCGTGATCCCAAGCCTCGGCCCCGAAAATAGTCGGGCGCATCGCACCACTGCGATCTCCTCGGAATGACACGTCAAAAGGACTACTTTCTTGAATGGAATAGATAACCTGAGAAAACGTTGTGTTCTGACATACCGAACATGAGCGGTGCTACGTGGGACCCGCATCACGGTACCAAACAACTGCCAACGGATCACATCGTTGCGATCCTCTCGGAAAAGTACGCAAGATGGACTATTCATAAGTCCGAATCAGACACTAATTGAAGGAGATGGAAATCACCGCCAACTCCAAAAACGGGCCTCGTGGGGCCCACACCCTCATATAGAATGAAAGGTGTTGGATAGATCTATTGCAATGCCCTCAGAAAAACACCCATAAATGACTACTCGCACGCCCTGAACGAATGCCCGATGAAAAAGTTGTTAAATGCTGCTTGCAACTTAAAAGACGGGTCGTGGGGCCCTTGCCTCAACTTCGGATTTAACGCCCAAAAACTCCTTGGCAAGATTCGTCTTGACGCCATGGTCACAACGCCGCTGATGACACTCAAAATGGACATCAGATGTGTCCACGCCGCTCAAAAGAAGAACCCCTGGAAAAATGCCAATTCACATAATGCCGTGTCGCGCCTCCGAGGCCCCTCATTTCGGGAATTATAAACCCCCGAAACCATATCAAAAAGCCAGTCTCGATTTAAGGGAAGCGTCGTCGCAAACGGTGCCCATATCGAACGCCCTGCATATGAGTTAAGATATAAATCATTTTCATAATAATAATAATATTATTATTATTATTATAAACCCATTTTTTAAATATTTTTAACTAGACCGGCCAATTGGCCGGTCTCAGCACGTCACCCAGCATGACCCGCATTTGCGGGTCCTTTGTTTTCCAGCCGGGGTCCAAAGACCCCGGTTTTCTCTCGCAACGACTGACCAAAGGCTGGTCCTCCCTCACATCGTGCCCTGCTAGTGCCTGCTTCCGACGACCACCGCGACGACGTTGCCTGGCCACCTCGCCCCGCCTAGAGTCGCCACCTCACACCGATTCCACCGACCCCGCGGCATGGTGCCACCGCCTCGCGCGGACGCCCTCGACCCCGCTCGACTGAAGCCCCTCGCCCCGACCTCCTTGCTCTCCCAGACACTCGCGACATCCCAATATCATGAACCGTCATCCGCCCTCATGAAAACAGTACTGGACCACCTGAAAAACCCCTACACTGCTACCGTGAACCGTCGGGCTGCCGCGCGGAGCCGCCAGACCATCCAGAACCTCCGGAAAACACCATTAAACCCGTTGATGTTCAGCGGACGTTTGCGAGCTCCTCAGAACTCGGATTTACAAACTGAAACAGGCGATGGAAAGCTCAGAAAAATTATTATGCATACATGGGCTTTGTTCGAAGATAAAACAGAATTCAGACACTACAATTTAGGTTTAATGGAGCGATTTGAAATTAAAAATGAAACCAAGATCTCCTACCTCGTGGGCGTAGACCGAAGCTTCGCAGAGATATGCGAGCTACCGCACTTGGAGGTGAAAAGGTGATGTAGGAGGCTTGTTGGAGGAGCTCCTTGGTTGAGACATCTTCTTCCAGGAGGTGCAAATGGGCGTGAGGGGAGAGGGGTCATGTTTAAATAAATAAAATTAATAAAAAAGTTTAATTAATTTTAAACCCCCAAAATGACCCGCATCCAAAACCTCCGGCGCCGTCAACATTAACCTTTCACTAGGGTAAACAACGCCTCCCGTGCACAACAGCGGTTTCAGAAATTTATTCTGTGCTTCTGTTTAAATGTTATAAAACTCAACAACTGTGGCGGTTAAATTATGAAAATGCCCCTGGAGGCAATTTTCATAGAAGACCCGCGCTCGCGAATGTTAAACCCCTCCCAGGGTAAGCGGCATGCTCTGGACTCAACGGTGCCCTCTGTTTTCCAATCCGAGCTACATTTTATGAGACACCTAAGTTTAAACACAAAATGAATAAATTTATTAATTAAATTATACATTTAACGTTCCGGTAATAGGCGAGGGGTCCCAACATCCCGTGCCGACATGCTTTATATCGTTTATAGGGTAAAACCCCATTTTAGATCCATCCGTACACTCATATTTCTGATCCGAAACACTGTTTAGGAGATATCCCATTTATTTCGAATGCCCATTGTGAACACACTAAAAATTTAATTCCAGCCACACCGGGGCTTAGAATCGCATGTCGTCTAAAGGTCCTGCTCTGAAATAACACCAAGAGCATTCCAAAGTCTTTTATAGAAAAAACCGAGTTCTTACATCATTCTATCCATCAGGATTTTAGTCCTGAAAATGCATACCAGGGAACAACTTTGGGTACTAAGCCCACACCTGGATCTATCATACCCTAATGAAATTTTTCACAACCATACATCATCGCACACATACCCAAGTATTTGATCTGTTCATCCGAGGTATGCCCTTTCTGATGACGTTCATAGGAGCACGCACGCTTCTTCTTGGGCGAGTCACGTGGGAGACGATATGCACCCAAACAAACCTTTGGTGTTTGGGAAAGGATGTAGGGAACCTCTCCATCCCTTCACGCGGTTTCAAACAGCCCAAAGGCTCTTAAGGGTAGCTCACCTCCCTGATCGAACCTCTATGTCGCATGTCTCGACTGGAATCACCGCCTGCACCTAGAACAAGGACTGGCAATTCCCTTCTTCAGAATACCCAAATGGTGGAAAACCCAAAGATATCTGGTCACGGAAGGTTTCACAGTCGATATCTCACAACCAAAACTCTCTTACATTCTTTGAAAGTGAAGGATTCGACACCATCGACTAAACAAAAAGGTCTCACACCTTTTACCTTACCATCACAGAGTTACACTGATGCCATGTGCCACCCTTTTAACAACTCAAACAAGGAGAAGGGAGAAAAATCATTTCACGCACAGAGTCTAACAATTCTACTTGAAAAATGTAGAAGAGATGTAGAGCGTACTTCTTATCACCTCATGCTCCGCATGATCGTATACATCCAAAGCTCGCGGTTGTTTGCGGTCCCAACTGTCAGCTCCCGGAGTCTAACGTGGACCACCTAGTGGTGATGGGAAGACCTCGTAAAGTTGCCCCCCCACTACCAGCTCATCCCGCTCCTCTACTAGCGCCCCCTCTCTGGGCGCTACTCCGATCATGGAGCACCCTCTACTTCAGTGGTGCACTTGCTGCCTACCTGATATTCTCAGCGTGCCTGGCCACGTAGTCATGGGCCATGTGACCTTGCCCATGCCAAGAATATCACTAATTCTCTCTAGGCTTCACAAGTGCCCTCCGACGCTACTATGGTGTACAACCACGCCCCTGAGTCTGGTTATTGTTAAGCCACTTGCGTCGTGGTTCTGTCATCCAATGACCACTAACTGCGGTAGAAATCTCGTCTCTATGGAGCCTACCACCACCACCAACTTTAGAGTGTGACAGGAAGCTCTCTATCCCCAACGCCTGCTCTAGAACCCGACATATGTGGAAGTGCACAAGGGTACTATGACCGAATGAATCTTTCTGCCGAGACACTGCTCGAACATCCACGCTCGGATGTTTCCGTCATTGACCAAGTCCCGGTAAAAGTGTGCACGGTCTGTGAAACTAGCCTCATACTCGGCCACCATCATCCCTCCCTACTGAAACAGCAGGAGCTCCTGAATCCGAACAAAGAGGAAGCAGGAGGGGAAAAATCCTCATGAAACAACAAATGAAAGTCTCCCCATGAAAGCGATGACTCGTCAAGAAACTGAGTCACTAGACTCCACCAACGCCAAGATGCTACGTGGAAATGGTTGGTGGCCAAAGCCACCATAAGATCTGCTGACGTCTGCATAAGCCTGAAAAGGCAAACCACTATCTCCAGCCAAACCTCTACTGCCTGAGGGTCTGGCTCACCAATTAACCTCATTGGTCTCTACCACTGGAACTCACGGTGCGCGCTCAACCTGTGCTCAAGCCCCGTCTGCTATATAGAAGTTGTCTTCAGCCCACCAGGTGGGGGTGCTGCTACTGACCCACCCAGAGAAAGGGACTCGCATGATGGGTCCTGGACTGAGGCCTCGTAGCTCACATGGTTGTCATCACAAACCAATGCTGGTATCCTGGCTGGCTGTCTTCACGGAACCATCCTGAATATTATCAAGGTGTGTCGTGATCAGATGAGTATATATATAATAGTAACAAAAATGGGGATTTGACTCAAGAAGGAAAGTGAAGACTCAATCCTATGTGATGTACATTCCATTTCCCTACAATGAGTGTCTCAGCACGCCGAGTCGACAAGCTGGTTATCAGGGTCCTGGTGAATGGATATGTTGGTCGTCGCACTATCACTGGTCTCCTTGGTCTGATAGCCACTCCCGAGACACGTCAACATTATTTCCCTAAATCCCTACCAATTCCTTTTTAGGGACGTTCGAACAATGTCCCAAAGAATGAACCTCCCTTTGATACCACTTTGTCATGACCCGACCATTCCCAGGCTTGAGCCGCAACTACCCCTAGCCCGCCTTCATATGACAGGGGCTGGCGACAAGCGCCGAAGGATAAATAACATGGGGAGGCCTTTGCCTGAGTATCAGTACATAAACACACATCACACTCAATGAAAAAGTGTAGAGTAAAAGGGAAATTAATGTACTAACTACTATACATGACCACAAGAGTGCATGCACCTCTGAACAGTACATAGCAAGTGCTGAAGGTAAACTGAAATGAAAAGGGAAAAACATGGGCCCAACCAGAAAAGTGAAACAACCCTGCATTAGTTAAACAAAAGGAAAATAGCTGGGAGAGTCCCACACTTGGAACCTGACTACGACCACCGTACGTGGTCCAATCTCACGAACTCTTAAGCTCTGCTGATGTAATTACCAACATGTCTGTCGTCATCAAGGGCACACCAAGTGTAGGCAAAGCCCAAGAAGGGGTGAGTATAAAAATACTAATTAGGATGCCCCAAAGGCTCGAGGGAGCAACAAAGGATGTACTGAAGAGGCGAGCAGTAGATCAAGTAGGGAAAAGTAAAGGAGAGAATCCAAGAGTTCAATAAAGAGTATAGATCAACCCAATAAGAGGAAGGAAGTAGACTCATCCAAACACAAGGGACTAAAATCGGAGAGATGATGAACATCTCATTGAGTCTTCGCTACGTATAGGAGAGTAGACTCGTCCAACCACAAGAATCTAGACATGGAAAGCACATGGCATACACTGCGCTTCTTCGCATATCCTGGAATGAGAGTAACCAAAACCCAAGAAGTGGGTACTAGATCAAGGTATGCATATATATATATGCTCTGTTAAGAACCCCAAACAGGGTCTTAAGGGGATCTCTGTCCCATTGCTCATCCCAAAAAAGTGAGTCACCAACAGTCCCAGAAGTAAACAACATTGATTCCCAGCATCCCGCATGTCTTCCCTGAACTGCAAGTCATGGGGATCAAATCACCTCACCTTGACACTATCCTCTTTGGGCGTCATTGACTCACCCACACAGTTTTAGGTAATGTCACGAGGATGCGTCTCAGTGGGGAAAGCACCCCTCATACTTGAGAGTTCTGGGGAACATCAAACCACACCTCGTCACTGCCCCGCAGTTGAGAGGTCTCCTCAAAGTTGACAGGTGACCCCCTGCCCAGCCATGATGGAGGGTAATCCCTGGATTTCATGGGTTCCCACTAGAGGGAGTCCCGAAAAATGTCGATGTGTGACACACTACCTAGTCCCGTAAAAGAGTAATCCACTGGAGAGAGACCTAGCTAAAGTCATCAACGAGTCCCAATGCCCAGTCCGGTAAAAGGGAACTCCACTGGAGGGAGGATCAGAACCATCATCGGGGACCACTTCCCAGGCCAGCTGGAGGTAAACCCAGCATCGAGGACAACTTCCTTGCCATGTTCAAGGTAAACCCGGAACCACTCAGGCTATCCCAGCTGGATGGTGCTGCTCCGGGAACACCATTGTACTGGCCATCCCTACTGTATGGTAACCCACCGGCCATCCCTATGGGATGGTACCACTATGGCCATCCCTGCTGGATGGTACAACTGGCCACCCCTGCTCTAGAAAACTTCATGGCCAGCCCTCCTTGAAACAACCTCCTAGACAACCCACCTGGAAACAACCTCATGGGTAGATGATCGATGCCCACGTAATGTGTTGGTCACACGGAATCCACAAAAACTCTAATATGGAACACGCATCACCTTTGTTGGCCAAACCATAGAGAACAGAATCAGGGAAAATCACACAACCCTGCTGGTCAAACAGACAAGAACAGAGTGGGGGGGAAAACCACTCAACCCTGTTGGTCGAAACCAACATGAACAGGACCATGGGGAAACCCACACAACCCTGCTAGTTAAACAAATGAGAACCAAACCAGGGGAAACTCAACCATGTTGGTCAAACAAATGAGAACAGAGGGAAACTCTACGTCGCGAGAGGTCAAGGGTACGCAAATCAGAAAATGGCACGTACATGGGGACCACACGACGTGTGGCCCCAAGCCAAATAAATCCAAGTGAACAAACATTCTCTGATACAAACAATAACATGTACCTCCAAGAGTTCCCGTATACTCCAAGAGTATACCATGTTTCCAGCCCAAAAGCTATCGTGCACACGACACCCAACGTCAACGCAAATGGTGTAAACATAACAATTCCAACTTTCCACCTCATCTACCCAAGCACGGCCAAATACACCTCTTCAATCATTTACTTCACTCACACAATAGTGAATGTGGTCACAGTCCAAGGGTTCCCTGCAAGCACCGTAGGAAGAACATCCACTGGTACACCTTTCATTCTTCCACATTTAAATGAGGTCTCAAATGAGGCTCCTCGTATAAAAACAGTTTGTACCATTGTAATCATCACAGAAAAACATGCGAGAGAGACTATTTACTCGCCTCAAATAGATATCCGATGGAAAAGTCTCCAACACTACCTTACGCCCGAACGACATTCCGTGATCCCGAGCCTTGGCCCCGAAAATATTCGGGTGCATCACACCATTGAGATTTCTTCAGAAAAACACGTCAAAAGGACTGCTCACTTTATTGGAACAGATATTCGGAGAAAAATATGTGTTCCAATATAACGAACATGATCAGTGCTGCGTGGGACTCGCATCCCGGTACCGAAGTGCTGCCAACAGATCGCACAGTTGGGATCCCCTCAGAAAAGTACATAAGATGGACTATTCATTTGTCCGAATCAGACACCTGTTGAAGAAGATAGAAATCACCTCTAACTCCCAAAATGGTCCTTGTAGGGCCCACACCCTGGTGCAGAATTAAAGTAGGAGGATTTCTCCATTTCAATGCCCTCGGAAAAACACCCAGAAGAGACTGCTCGCACACCCTGAACGGACGTCCGATGAAAAACCTGCTAAACTGTACTCACAGCTTAAAAGGCGGGCTGTGGGGCCCCCACCTCAACTCTGGATTGTAAGCCCAAAAACACCATGGAAAACTTCGTCTTTCCATCAGGGTCACAACGTCACAGACATCGCTCAAAACGGACATCAGCTGTGTCCTTTCCGCTCAAAACAAGAACCCCCGAAAAATGCCATTTCACTTAGTGGTGTGTCGCTCCTCTGAGTCCCCTAGTTTCAGGAATTAGAGTCCCCCAAAAACTTATCAAAAATCCAATCTTGATTTAAGGGATGCGTCACCGCAGACGGTGCCCAAATTGGACGCCCTGCGGATGATTTATGATATAAATCATTTTCATAATAATAATAATAATAATATTATTATAACTATTATAAACACAATGTTTTTAAAACTAGACCGGCCAACTGGCTAGTCGCAGCACGTCACCCAATAGGACCCACATTTGCGGGTCTTTTGTTTTCCTTCCGGGGTCCATAGACCCGGGTCTTCTCCCGCAATGACCGGCCAAAGGCCAGTCCTCCATCGCGTTGTACCCCACTGGTGCCAGCTGCCGACGACCACTGCGATGACGCCGCCTGGCTGCCTTGCCATGCCTAGAGCCACCGCCTCACGTCGATTCCCCCGTCCCCGTGGCCTGGTGGTGCCGCTTCGCGCAGATGCCCTCGACCCCGCTCGACCGAAGCCCCTCACCCCCAGCCTCCTTGCTCTCCCGGACACCCGTGGCCGCCCACCGCAGTGAATTGTTGTCCACCCTTAGGAAAACCGGGCCAGACCACCTAAAAAACCGGTGCGCCGATGTCGTGAACCGTCAGGCAGCCACACTGAGCCACCAGACCGGCCAGAACCACCAGAAAACACCCTTAAACCCATTGATCTTCAAAGGACGTTTGTGAGCTCTTGAGAACATGAATTTACAAACCGAAACATGCGATGGAAAGTTTGGAAAATTTACAACGCATACATGGGATTAGTTCAAAGATCAAGCCACATTTAGATTCTACAATTTAGGTTCAAAGGAGCGATTTGAAATTAAAATTGAAATGAAGATCTCATACCTCGTGTGCGTAGCCTGAAGTTTTGCAGCGATCCACTGGCTACCACACTTAGAGAGGAGAAGGTGATCCGAGGAGGCTTGTTGGAGGAGTTCCATGGTTGAGACCTCTTCCGCTAGGAGATGAAAACGGGGGATAGGGGAGAGGGGTCATGTTTAAATAAGGAAACTTAACTAAAAAGTTTAGATAATTTAAAACCCCCAAAATTACCCGCATCCAAAACCTCCAGCACGGTGAAGATTAACCTTCCCTATGGTAAAAACCACCTCCCGAGCACAATGGCAGTCTCAGAAGATGATTCTGATCTTCCATTTGAATGTTATAAAACTCAAAGACCGAGGCTATTTAATTACGAAAATGCCCTTGGTGGCATTTTTCATAAAGACCCGCGCCCGCGAAAGTTACACCCCACCAATGGTAAAATACACACTCCGGACTCAACGGTGCCCTCAGTTTTCCAATCCAAGCTACCGTTTAAGATACACCTAAGTTTAACCATTAAACAAATAAATTAATTATTTTAATTATCCATTTAATGTTCCGGTAATGAGCGAGGGGTCTCAACGTCCCGCGCCGACATGCTTTATATCGTTCCTAGGATAAAACCCCATTTAGGATCCATCCGTACACTCATATTTTTGATCTGAAACACCGTTTAAAAGTTGTCCTATTTATTTGGGATGCCCAGTGTGAACGCACTGAAAATTTAATTCCAGCCACACTGGGGCTCGGAATCGCACGCCGTCTAAAGGCGCTACTCTGGAATAACATCAACAATATTCCAAAGTATTTTATAGCAATAAGTGGGTTCTTACAATCCAATAGTCTATGTGATGATTATCCACATGTTCAAAATCACATCAGGGGTGCTAATATTGAAAAAATCATGTTTGTGTTGAAAAAATCACTCAAGTTATGGATAATAACTATAACCATATGGAATGCCCCACTTCATCATGGTATTAACATAAGGAAATTATCTATTTTATTTTGTGGGCACATGGATCCACTTGTTTTTTAATGGTGGGTATCATCATTGGAAATGATATTTAAAATAGGAGATCACTATGAGTAATAGAATGTTTTTAACAATATTTTATCATGAATGAAATTTTGATCAATTTTAAGAATTAATAAATATAATAATTAATTAATATGAAATTTAATCTATGATATACTAGGATTTCATGAGGTTCTTACTTGAGAAATAATTCCCTAAAAATATAAAAATTAAGATGAGATGAAAATTCCATGAACTAATATAGGAGAATAACGTATCCAATATGATATATGATGTTAACATTACTCAGTTAGAAATGTATTCTTTTGCATGTTTGATTGATCTAGAAATTAATTTTTATTGAATTTATAATTGATTAAATACAAGTATTTATAATACATTATAAATCTAGTTGGTCAATATTTATGAAGGAAATTAATATTATACTGGAAAACTGTAAATAGAGTTATTAAATAGTTAATGATCCTAGAGTCTTTGATAATATGTTTAAATTGGAGAATTATACTAAAAATTCATCTACTATAGAGGGATAATGGATGAATTTTCACTATCCCACAAGTAATAATCCAACCCAATATTGGCCCTCCCAATCCAGGATTCATCCCACTACAAGGCCTAAAGTGAATTTTTGATCACCATAAGAAATAAATTAGATAATGAAAATCAAAATTACTCTATTAGGAATTATTTCACCTAATAAAATATAATGAATGAAATGTGGGTTCCTCCCCAAAGCTCAGAATAGCCATCCAATATATTTTTGTGTCATACATACATGATAAGAAGTTTTTAAGAAACATATAACCAAACATGGCACAGAAACTCAAAACCAAATTTAAAAAACAAGGAAAAATAAAATATAACACAACATGTAAATAAATAATTCTACATGAAAGGTAACACTGTGATGGTAATCCTATTAGGATCAATATGCATGAGATACCAAAATATATGAAAAAAATCACCAAAACATGAACCTTTGTAACTCATTGTTGTTTCAATATTTGTTATATACCACCTCTCCTCCTCCTCCAAAACCCCAAAAAAGAATAAATAAACCCACTACCTCATATATAATCCTTTTCTTTAATCTATTTAAAAAATATATGCACCATAAGTGTGGCTATAGGGTGTTTTTATAACAAGCCCCATAGGATTACACCACATGTTGTAACGCCTTATTATCACATTTACGTATACACATTTATTATATTATATATTATCTTTAGATTAATGTGTTTTGGAATAAAAAATATAATAAATTTGATAATTTTATAGGATTTAAGGTTTTCACATGGTTTTGTAAACCATGAAACTAAACTTGGTAGGTGAAAAATGAAACCCGCACAAAATGGAGATTTGTTTTTTTTATATTTTTCTAATTATTTTTCCCTAACTTCATTACCCTTTTTGAAAATGTTTTTCAACTGAAAGACCCCTACCAACTCTCTACCTCCACTATCATTCTATATAGTAATATTGGTGATTTATTTGTGGTGTGTCATTAAATTCTTAATGTTAGTGTCTCTTAACTCTTATCCTTACTTATTCTCTTTATTTCTTCTTTATTTCTCTCATATTCTCTATCCCTAACAGCCATGTTGTTTGATCATCATGTATAGGGATGTCTTAAATGGGGGTTTTGTTTTCTACATATTTTCATGTTCCTCCTGTGACCTCATATTCTATTATCCATTGAAGGTGATGCGTGTTTTTTCATTGGGGGAGGTGTCATCATACCCTTACATTTATTCTAGAGTTATTTTAATGATTGTCGTTGTAAAAATGTTTTTATTAACTAGTGAACTAATTTATAAGATACTTGTAATGGTTTTATCAAGGAAAAAAAATACTTTACCATGTCTTCCTTATGGAAAAAATCAAAGGAATTCATTATGATAAAGTATTTAAATTTCAAATTTATTTATATGCATGTTTCATGTTTGATAAAATGAAAGTGAGGGTTTTCTATAAAATAAATGAATTATACTTGACTTTTTCAACTAAATTGATTTATAATGGTGGGTTCTCTATGGGTGAAGCATTTTAATTACGTGAAATGTATTTTCATGGATTATGGATATGTATTATGAACTTTATTTATCAATTGTGATTTTAATTTTATATCTATTTAACATTTTTTGGATTTAACATTTTTTGGGTTTAAAATGTATGATGAAGAATTAAGAATCTCATATGTGTAGAAGATTAAATGGATTTATAAATAATGATATCCATTTGTGTTTTTTATATAAATATTAGAAAAGGATAGAAATGATAAATAATAATAAATACATTTATAACATCATGGATTCATTATACAATGTTGTGGCATAATTTTTAGTTTCCCTGTATTTCCTTGTTCTATATCAATTAAAGAACGGACCAAGTTCACTACTCTACACTAGTTTCTTCATCAACATGTTGAAATATTCCAAATGGTTTTATTATATTTCAAAAGTCTATGTAATTCTTTTTTCACAGATAGTTGTACATACATTTAAAAGGTGGTGTATGTTTATTTAACATATTTATATTTTTTTGAACATTTATATATGAATATATTTTCCTTTTTAGTAATAGTTTTGTGTTTTATTTGTTTTCATAATGTAGGCACATTGTCATATATATGGATAAAAGATAGAATGCATTACCGAGGAACACACCTTAATATGGTAAGGGTTTGAAGGGTTTTTTAGATTTTTCAATTCCCAACCGATCTACTAATGGGAAAATAATAATTCCATTACCGGAATATAAATTTAGAAGATGGTAGAAGAAAAATGATGTTTATGAAAATTTTATTTTGAATCAATTAAATTCTCATTATTGTTTTTGTATTTATCATGGAGAAAAAAATGTTATAGAATGGTTGAGAACTGATGTCATTCTACTGAATGAGCTTCCAACATCACCGACAATGGAAAATTAAATGAACACCCTTATAAATGATTCATTCAAAATCTCACAACACGAAAATCAATATCAAGACATATCAGAACATCTAGTTGAGGGTTATACAAATAAAAATGTCACAATTTATGTTTTTGATACTATATGACAACCGGATCCTGATTTTAACATATCATTGGACCCTCCTATCGAATATGTAGAGACTAATGTAAGAGAAAACTTCACTGAGAAATCATATAGATTTCATGGTTTATTTGATGATGGAAATGAAGAGGCGTATAATGGATTTTTGACATATTAAAAACCTTCTTTTCTATATATGTTGTAACATATCAAATGCTTATGTGTAATTACAAATAAGGCGATGTCCATGATATAGAAATTTTTTCATGATGCATTTCCTGATGCAATGATCCCTGAGTATTTTTATTATGTGAAGAATTTTGTAGAAAATCTTGGTATGAATTATACAAAAAATCATCTGTGTCCTAATGATTGTATGCTTCATTGGGGAGGGGATTCAAGAAGACCGGATTTCAGGAAATGTTTGTCCACTAAATGGACGTCTATGGGTGATTTTGGATGTTTGAATCAACATACTACCAAGAATTAGAAAAAAATGATCACACCTACAATGGTTTTGTGTTTTTTTCCATTAATGACTCAATTTTAATGATTATTCATGTCATAGAAAACCACCGAACACATAAAGTATTATCCTATAGATAATAACACTAATGAGTTAATGAGACATACAATAGATTTATAATAATGGATGATATTTGATTCATTACATCAATATTTCTTATCTGATCCTAGGAATGTTCAATTGGGATTGTGTGCTAATAGATTCAACCCAATTGGGACTTTGAGTACCAGTTATAGCATTTGGAATGTTGTTTTGATCTGAAATAATATTCCTCCATGGATGTCTATGAAACAATCTTCATTTTTAATTTTGATGATAATTCCAATAAAAGAATGCCTAGAAATGATATTGATGTATATTTGCAGCATTTAATTGTTGAATTATAGATCTTATAGAGAAAAAGTGTTGATACATATGATGAATCTTCTAGAACAATGTTCAAAATGAAAGATACTGTAATGTGGATTGTTAGTGACTTCCCCAGAAATGGGAATTTATCTGGAAGGAACAACCAATAGAGATTTGTCTTCTCTTATTTGAAACATTGATTTTGAGTTTGATTTCCTACCTCACAGTAGAAAATGGTTCTTCGTGATCCATGGAATATTTCTGAATGGATTTAATAGATTTTGTCTAAACAAGTAAAAATTTAATGGTTTCATTGATTATAGACCACCTCCAAAGTTGATAAATGGTTCTGAAATATTTACACAAAATTGAAATATTGAAAAAGAATTTCATAATGTGCATCAATTGAATGATTGTGGGAAATTAGTTCAATGTGTGTCATCAAGTAAAATCGAAATGCAACAATGAAGTAAAAAAGTATATTCTTTAAATTTCCATATTGAGAATTTAATTTGTTACGATATAATCTTGATGTGATGCATATTGAAAATAATGTTTGTGAAAAATTGATCTTCACATTACTTAATGATCATGTACTGTCAAAGGATCATCTCAATGCTCAGAAATACATACATGAAATGAACATAAAGAGTGATCTTTAACAATATGAGAATAGAGAGTATGCCTCAGAATTTTTTGGTTTGAAAAATAGGGCTAAACATACATTAATTTTAATTTTATAACTTATGAATGTGTCTAATGGGTATTCAGGTAACATCTCATGGGTTTTTGAGTTAATTAATCATATGCTATAGAGATTTAAAATCCAAAATTATTATATTTTGTTACAGTACTTACATTCATGTGCATTGCGTACATTATTACCTGAAAAGGTTACATATTTTGTACCCAAATTTTTCACATTTTTCAGAAATTTATGTGAGAAAACTCTACATTCATTTCAACTTGACAACCTTTAGGAAAGACTTTTATTGACTCTTTGTTTAATGGGGATGATCAATTGTCCTTCATTTTTTACCGTCCTTATGAAATTTACTGTTCATTTAGTTAATAAATCTAAATAAAGAGGCATCATACATTATATATGCATGTATAAAATTTAGAGGAACTTTATTTATATATTTCTCATTTCAATAAACAATTTTGATAACTTCATTAAATACACAGTTATGTTTTTTAATTTATTTCATAGATTGCATGGGCATTTGAAATCATACGTGAAAAATAAAACTAAACATGAACGAACTATTCCTAAAGGATATTTGTAAGAGGACTATCATAAATTTTATTCTAGATATTAGGATGACATTGAGACAATATTCAATACATTTGGACATGTTTATGACACATCAACTCAATCGGAAATACTTGAAAAATAAAAAATCATTTCTATTATTGGCCGATATGTTTGGAGGAACTCAAATGTTACCCTAACTGAAATGGAATTGTTCTAAGAACATATATATGTGATTCGGAATAGTGAAATTTTAGATCAATTTATTGAATAGTTGAGGATGCAAAAAACAGAGATAAATGAGACTAATAACACAAAATGAGAGATATATAACAAACACTACTAATAAAGAGATTATAGAATGGTTTGCACGATGTGTATGTTCATAAATATTGCAATCAATACAAATATTTGATTGATAAATATATATATTAAATATAATAGTGTATATTAATATTTCATATCATGAATACCAATAATCGATCATAGTTTTATGAATATTTGATGTTTCTTTCTCTAGGACCTATAAAAGAAGCTATAAAGTTTAACGCTTACAATGTGAATGGATTGTGATTACTTACAGTTGATCTAGAAGATGGTTTGAAAATAACGAATAGTGGTCTATTTATGAATGATGAAGTGTAATACTATGGAAAAATTACTGATATTATCAAATTAAACTACCAAATACATTTTTCTATTTTTTATTCAAATAAAATTTGGTGGATATTATCAGGGGTGTTAAAAGAGATTACTTTCAATTTGTTTCTGTAAACCTATCTCGATTGATGGATGTTGGTGACTGTGAACTACATGATATGTATATTCTATAACCCTAATAAAAATTTGTATATAATGTGATTGATTAATTGGATGAATGATGTAGTGTAGTTGCTCACGCAAAACAAAGAGACCTGTATGATAGGGTGATGTAGTGGATGATTTGACCATTGACATTGAATCCCATCAACCGCAAGAAGTAGAATTATTTTTCCATAATGATATTAAAAATATTAGTCTTTCTAGAGTGGATGATGTAGATGATGTAATGATGGTGTAGGAAACCAACATGATTAAAGGAGAAAATGATTATATGTATAGTTATCCTTTTATTTATCTATAACTACTGTAATTTTGTGTATTCAGTGGTTATCATTATTATGAATATTTTGTTTGTTAGTACTGCGGATCTATTATCATTTATATATGTTGTCTTCACTAATTTTTAAAAATATATATTTTGAACATATTTTAATTTTATTAATTTATAAGAATGTTTTGGAAGTGTTATTCTCACACTGTGGGGTCAAATATTTTTTCTAAATGCTCATAGACTCTGATAATATTATCAATAGTTTAAATATTTACTATAGAATATTATTCCATCAATATATTAAAATTTTCATTTATCTTTGTTTAATGTAGTCACCATGTTTTGGCCACCATGAATCCTGAACAAAAGTGTTGTTTAATGATCATAAAATATCTTATGGGAGTTTTGTTAATGAGATTGCAAATAAATTTGGGGTATGAATTTAATTTTAATTATAATAACTAATTATCAGCTGTCACTATGTTAATATATATTTCTTTTTATATGCATGATAATTTATTTATAGGTAAAATTAAGAACTATGGGATGTCAATCTCACATAGTCATACACAGTCTCTATGGATGACATAGTTGTAATGTCGTTGGGAAGGATAGTACTGGTCGACTGTGCGGATGGGTTTGGGACATTACCATATGAGGTCTTTGGGAGAAAAACGAGGATTAAATGTGATGAATGGTGGTTAGAAGGTAAATAAAACAACTAAAAAAATAATTTAGTTCACAAACTTTTATTGATTTTATGCTTAAATATAAATATACATAAGTGTTTAATTTTCAATATAATTGTATTATAGGTATCGGTAACATGAATTAGATATGCAGATGAAGAGGGTGATAAGTAGATTTCATCATAGGGTAATTCTTAGTTGAGAGTGTCTATTCATGTATCAGTACATCCAATGTGTGTGTTTTTATCTTTTCTTATATTTTAGGTGGGATTAGGAAAATGAGTGCCCTAATTATGTGTTGTATAACCATGATTCTATATGTTGTGTTTCAACTGTCTTTGGAGATTTAAATTTCAATATGATCATATGTGATGTTTAGTTTTTTGTATCTCTTTTACATATAGGTTGACTATTTTAAGGAGTTGAATTTATTTGTTTCATTAAATTTATTGGGAAATGTATTATTTATTTCAATGTGTTGGTTTCCTTGGTAAATGTGTCGATTTTTTATGTTTTGTTGTGAATCAACATGCATTGATTTTTTTGTTTTAACATGTTGTTTTCCTTGATGTTTGGTGATATATTTGATGATATGGTAAATTTTCAGTTTCATTATTTTGTTTTTCTAGATGCAGGTTCTGGGGATTTAGAATCTGTATATTATTTTAATTCATGATATAGCGATTGTTTAAACCACTGCTAGTAAAAAAAATTCGAAGCGGTTTTAACTACTACTATATTAGAGTATTTTTATGGGGTTGTCAATCAAAACCACCGCTATATAATATTTTTTCCATTGAGGCAGTTTTATTAATATCATTGGAGATTATTTTTAGTAAAAGGCCAGAAAGTGTCGGCAAGTGAAACGACCGCTAAATCCACTTGGTTTTTTAATGCATAATCTCTTGCTAAAACAAAGGAAACTACCAATAAATAGGCATTTTGTGGCACTTTCTAAAAACCACCAATAAGTCGACAAAACATACATCATGTTGACTACTGATAGAAATTTTAGCGGTTGTTTTTTGAACCAATCGCAGAACCATGTAGCAACATTTTAAATTGTCACTAAACAAAAAACCACAGTTATATGGTCAGTTTGTTGTAGTGAAATTTGGGATTAAATGGTGAGTTATTATTAATCTGAACAAAGCGGAAGGTACAATAGAATTAATATTAAAAAGTATGAGTACTATTTTAAGAAATTCATTTAGGGTATTTTTGTTTAATTATTAACTAAATAGAAATAGGTTAACTAGAATAATTTAATAGGGAATAATTTTTATAGTAATTATTTGTTTATTACTTTATGGGGGTTGTGATTTTATGATAACAAATCATGAATTTTAGGTAGTATATTTTGATTTAATGGTTATAATGTAAGAATCTAGATTAAATATTAATTCATGATATTAAAAATTAATTAAATTAATAAAAAATTGAACATGGTAATCAAAAAAATTGTGGTATGTAATAATTAATATTATTTATGTACTGATTTTTAATAGAGGTTACTGAAGAATTATATTTTATTGTCTCATATAAATGATGGGTGATAAGGGAACTATACTGTGGAAAAATTTGATTATGGAATACTATGAACAATTGCTTTTCTAATATATTCAATTTTCCACTTTTTGTGTGATGTTATTTGCATATAATTTTATGGTTTGTTTTTGTGGTATGTTACTTTTTTATAATTTTTTTCTTGAAAACTTATTTTGTTGGTTTAATATCTATACATTTACTAATATATACAGGGGATATAATGAATTGAGTTGATTTCATGGAATGTTTATTTGGACTATAATGAATAATTGTTTTCATTAGTATTTATATATAAATATGTGATAAAAGTTTTAGTAGTGTAGTGTATGTATATAAGTTTGGGAATTAAATATTTTATAATTGGATATGTGAACCTATTTGTGTTTAGTAAATGATAATATTTTCACATATACACATTCTAGAATTATATAATGTATTGCAGTTATTTTTTTCTTTAGTTGTAATAGATAACAGTTTTATCATGACTAGATGAGTTCAATATATAGATAATGTAATTGTGATAGTTTCATAGTGTGTTGGGGATAATGATATGATTCAAATGTCAAGTGTACGTGATAATGATTTAATTGTTCTCTAGGATTTGTGGATGATGATGTAATGGTTTCAATGGGTGTAAATATGATGATATGGTTGTTTTTTGGGATGTAGGGATGGTAATTTGATGGATGCATGAGGTGTAGGGATGTAATGATAGGATGACTCATACTTGTTAAGAGTAGGTCTTGCCTCTTTTTCTTGAATGATTTGATGGATTTTTATATTTTTCTATGTTTATTATGTGTCATTATTCTTAGTTAATAATTTTACATCTCTATAAACAGTTTTCTCATTATAGTCTCATGATAAGCCATTAATTTGTTATTTTGGGACATCTGTAGATGATGAAGTTATGGATAAAAAGTATGTGAATATTACGTTTCATAATAGTTAAACACTAACATATGACTTATATATTTTCATTCATGTATGATAATGAATTATATTCATATATGATATATAATGTCATTGAAATATGATACTAATTTGTACTACAAAGTATTCATCCTTCAAAAAAATGTATATGTATTTTATACGATAGTTTCCGAAATATTGGTGTTGTAGTTTGGGAAGCCTAAAAAAAGTTTGTTGGTTCTTTAGACCATAGTGTTCCTACTGTATTGTTCAATGGTAATTAAAATTTACCATGTCATATAGATTTTAGTGGTATATATAACTATGAGTTATTGTTTGTGGAGTTGATTAGTGGTTGTTGGTGATGTATTCCTGGGGAATATGAATGTAATGCATCTAATATGACTGAAATATGTCTTGTATTCTAGTCTTTAGCAGGTTTCCATTTGGAGGCTAGCTTAAGGGGACACCCCGATATTCTTTTCTAGCCTTTGAGGGGACTTATGGGGGATGGGTCGTGATGTCATAAATCTTATTTCCTTTGATATAATATGATCATGTATTTTAAAATTCATAATTAAAATATTATCATACTGAATTTTATTATGCTTTGATAGAAATGTGAAAATTTCATTATATAAAAAAAATTCATATATGTATATAATAATGTGATGGATCAGCCAAAAATTATATATAACTACAATGTATTGGTTAATTTTTTATATTTAATGAGATAATATTTAATAGATATAAGACTAAATCCAATCCAATAGGGGTCTCTATACACTATGTTATGGTTTTTTTGGTAATGAAACTTGAGTTATGTTTCTGATGTTATGCTCTTTGTTGTTTCTAAATTCTTATTATTTAATGATCATAAGATATATATTTCTTTTTATTGAATTAATTATGTTATGATTGATGAATTATGATTATAATTAATTGGGGATGATTTAGTTATGATATGTTAATGTACCTTGATTATTTTATCATTCCCATGGGGTATATTATACTCACTAATGATTCTTATTTTTATCACATGTGGTTACCCTATCGATTTATTTGAGATTAACCTTATTATTTTTCCATTGTACCATGTTTTAAAGATTATTTTTATGTACGATATGTGTTGACGGGTGTCATGTAGATAGAATTTTTTGAGAGATGATGAATATTTAGGGAAAAGTAAGGCGACCTCAATATAGTAGAAAAATATCATTTTCATTAGAAATATATAGTTTTTTATGTTAATGGTTTATTCTATTTCTATAAAATGCTAATACTAAAGGGTAATTTTTATGAATATTGGTAAATATATATTGAATTTATTGTCATTATTGATTATTTTTTCTGTTTCACATCAGCTGGTATCAAAGCTATCATATAATGAAAATGTTTTTGCATCAGATCCAAAAGTACAAGTTGATAGTATCTCAATTGGTATCAAATCTGGGATTAGTTAACTCTAATGGTTATAATGTTATTTTATAATGATAATATAAGAGTTTTGGATTACTTCATGGGATAATTGATATTATGATTATAATTTCATTTAGCCTTGGAAATTGAAAAATAATTTAATGTCATTGAAATTCAGGTAATTTATTTAAATGAGTAAAAAACATGAGAGTAATTAAGATTAAGCTGTATTAATTGGAATGTGATTAATGTTGTTTGGGGATAATGTTTATAAAAATATTGGGAGTTTAATTTTATATGAATTTTGGATTTTCAATATAGTAATTAATATCTCCAATAATTTCGGATTTTTAGGACTACAATATGTTAATAGAAATCATAGTGATAAGTCTATTTATTATAAAACATCCTAAAATTTTACCAATCTATATAGTTTATGGCTTCATAGTCATTAAATTTAGTTTTATATATAATTAATTGGATGTAGTCACAATCATAGAGATTCCAAGGAGTAATAATCAAGAAAATGGTTGGTTTGTTATTTCCTCAATTTGCACTCAATGTACATCAAGCGAGCCAAACTATACACCTGGTTTGACACTATATAGGGATAACCATTGGCTTTTTCACTTTCCCATTATAAAACATTATGAAAAATTTTAATAAATATTTGTATCACAAGTCATGATGATATTACGAACACCCTCATCTATTTTTATCTTAAGGATAAATTAAAATTAAGTTGTAAATTGTTTTTACAGGGATGGAGTGCATCACCCTTTAATGTAAATATTTTTTTAGAAGAAATACTATATTGAATAGATTGTATCATAAGAAACAATCAACTATAATTGATGATGATATGAGTTATTACAATTCCATATAAACTCTAATAAATTATTATAATAGTATATGATCATTTTGAAAATTACTATACGAGTAACACCTCATGTGATGATAATAATTATTTTAAACAATTTATTAAAAAAATATGTATTTTAATTATATAATTATTTCTATTATTGTATTAAAGGAATATTTTAATGTGTTCTAATACTAAACTATTGATTAAAATTTAATGGTTATAAAATAAAGAATTAATATAATGTGATCAAAATTATTTAATGTTAAAAAGTGATATTTATTTTTTTATTTCATATTTATAACAAAATTAATGAATAAATTTTAAATTATTTTCAAAAAAATTGATCTAATATATAAGAAACACAATAACACTCAGCTAAAAGGATATTTATTAGAAATATGAATATGAAAACTTCATGTTTATCATGATATTTTATAATATTTATTATATTTTATGTTTTCATTTAAATGTTATAATTTTAATTTGAAAAAATTATTATCTATTTTGGATTAATCATGTCAAAATATGGTTAGGGTGAATTTATTTTATTTTTCTATATATGTTACATTTCTCTGAACAGTAAAAACTTCAATTTTTACAATTAATTAAAATTTTGTGACGTCAAAATGATATAAGTATAACATTAAAAATTACAAACAATTTTATTGAAAAAATTTGTATTTAATAACTAAAATGATTTATTTAATAATGTTATGTTGAGTTTGAAAACCCATGTTTCAAATTTTGTTTCCTATGTGATATTTTATTTTAATAAAAAATCTATTTATGTTCATTATGTTTACATGAGTGGTTAGATTTTTTCCATTTTGTGTTGGAATGATTTTAATAAAGTTAAACCTTAATTTTCTAATAAAACAATAAAATGGTTTGAAACATTTATAATGGAAATCCATTGGTCTAAAAAAGAATAAAATCACTTTTAGGAATCAAAATAAATATTTGAAAAGATATTTTTATTTTTATGTACATATATATATATATATATTAATTTTTTTCACATTTATAAATTAAATCGAGTTTAATAGATTTCAAATTTTTTAGTCACTATATTGATATTATGTAATCAGTTAAATTTAAAATTAGGACATAAAAATAAGTTACCAAGGTGAAAATGTATTAACTATAGTAAATGACAAAATTATTTAATAAAGGTTACATGGAGCGGAAATATATTCAGATTCACATTATATTATAAAAAGGATTTCCCATTCAATAAAAACATATAAGTATTACAATAATTCCACTCTTATCACATATAAAAGGCCCTTTAATCATCACAGTACTCCACACACCTAAAGCCTCATAGACGGATCAACACTAAAGAAACTAAAAATTAAAATTGGATAAATAATAAATCTCAAAAATAGTTTCACAAATAAAATAACTAATGGTTTATCGTCTTTATTATGAGATATATAAATGACTAAATTTAAAAAACATGAAAAATATATCCCTATATTAAATCTCCTCTAGACAATTTTCTATAAATTTAACCTATTATTATAATATTTACAACCAAGGGGATTGAAAATATAAAAAAGGGGTAAGAATGGATGCTTAGTAGGGGAAAATCATATCATAATGTATTATTCATAAAAATGAATGAGAACAATAGGAAGACATAAATATATAAATATAGGATCATAAAGATATATTTGATAATAATAAAACCACATAGAGTAATAAGATATTATGAAAATAATTTTAACTAATCATAATATATATGAAATAGCTAAAAATTTGTATCAATAATGATAATACATGTGTGGATGATATACAATTTTTAGTACATTAAAAATATAGAGTAATTATGAAAATATTTCCTTTCATGGAAATTAAATGTGTCCAGAAAATTTGGCATAGATTGATAAAAATTATCAAAATGTCAAACAAATATATTCCCAGGAAATATTATTTGAGAATCCTCAATATTCCCACATATAAATAAATAAAATTTCACATACGTAAAAATATGATCAAACCCATTATTTCTATATCTCAATGAAGAATCTCATTATTTCTTCACCTAAATATCTCAAGAGATATAAGATTAAAATAATGCATTGGAGGTATATATAGAACCCCTATAGCTATTATCCATACGTTTGTGTTCTAATTAAAATAAATTATCATCCTATAATAATGTTTGCATGGAAACATAATGGATTTATTAAGCATAAAAATTGAAATCATTCAATTTTTTTAATAACACATTGAATTAAATTGGGTTTCATATAACATCAAAATGGTATACAATAACATCATTAAATTAATCATTTGATACCAAATGAATGATCACTATAAATAATTTTTTTTAAAAATAAAAAATTATGGGAATCATGAAACATAACTCGATTAGAGATATTCCATTCCATGAAAATGAAGCCAAATCATGGATATTGATTTTGGGGAATATTTTTTCATCATAATAAAAACCTATAATTATATATCTCCTTTTCAAAATTCCACATTAAAAAATATTACCTAAATATAAAACAATTTAGGAAAAAGAAATTTATAGAAAAAAATATTTTACTCTTAATATAAATATATAATATAATTAAAAATGTATTATTTAATTAACATATAGGAAATAAAATTGATATGAAGGTGTATAACTTAAAAAAGAAATTTGGGTTACCATGTCCCTTACCGTTAGTGTTGATTTCCAAGGTAATCATTTAACCAACTATATATTAAAGGAAAACAAATCAACCTAACATTTAAGATAATTATTTAGATAAATTTATATTTATAACCCTAATCAATATATTCCCATTATGTATTATATTGTATAAGTATCTACTCAACATTTGTTGTAAAAAATCATGGACGTTTTGAAAAAGGTTCATAAAAGTAGTTTGATCATCCATTACAATCAAATAATAATTATTTGAAACCCAATTAGGGTAGTAAAATTAATGTTATTTGAAATACCTATAATGTTATAATTGAATTACATGATAGTTTAAGACGTGTTTCATAAAGACAAAAATGGATATTAACTAGTCTGTTGTTATTTACCGATAGCAATGTCATAACTTATTACAATCGTTAATTTTTTATGTGATAAAAAAGAGCCACATTAATGATATATATTTCTTATATATGTCACATATAATCATAAAATATATACTAAACCCATTTTTTTATGATAAGGAAAATAAAACATATTTATACATGGAGGATGTAGTTTTTAAAATTCATGATCCACATTTTCCTTTTTTACAAAACATGTGTGTGTGGTTAATTGTTATACTATAATTTTAATTAAATGAGTATATAATAATGAATAAATATTTTTTTATTTAATATGTTGAGATTAAATTGGATGATGTATAAAAGCATAAAAACAAATATATAGGTGAATGATAGGTTATGAACTTATACCTCTCGTCTTGGATAATATCTATTTAAAAGGGTAATATTCCTTTGTAGGATTGTATTTTTATAAGTATAAAAAAACTCTATAATGTGTCTACGAGTGTGGAGGAGATGTTTGGGATGTTATTGGGCTGAACGTAATGGGTTTTATTGTGTGTGTAAGTAGGGAGAGTTGTGTCCCTTTTATAAATGGAAAAGTGGATTTTTTATAATACTAAAAAAATAAATAATCAAAAGACACTATCATGGAAAATATATCCAAAATTCAGAGACAAGATAATGTATAAAAAATTCGGTAGTTTCACACCTCCAAAAAAAACTATAATGTTTTTAGAGCATTTTATTCCCTTTATCTCTAGGGTTACTACATCTTACCCCTCTAGTTTTCACAATAGTAACTAGTATTTACCCATGTAATTTATTATTAATCCACACACAAAAAACGTTTTATATATTATAATTTGGAGAATATGATTAATAATAATAAATCTTTTTTGTTTTATAGAAATTTAAATAGTGAGAAAAATAAATTTTAATATACAAAATGTCTAATGTATTAAAAGATCCGTTTTATGAAAAATATAACATAAGTCATATAATAGAAAATATGTGTTTATATATTAAAAAAAATTTAAAAACAAAAAATTTACTTATAAAATAACAATTTATTTGATGAACATGGTTTTAGAAACTTCCAATTCATACTTATATTCTAATAATGTAATAAAAATCAGGTTACATGTAAAAACTATATTTTTACTCTTCATCTAAAAATAATTATTTTTATTAAAATTTACAAATTCGTATAATGATTATAATATTATGATTTATCCACAAATGTTTTTCATTTTTTGAAATTAAAAATCTATAATTTCAAAAGATAATATCTAAATAAATTCTCATAATAGAGTGTTCATATATTCATATTACAAAACAGTATTTTAAAATGTAATCAATTATTTATTATTATTTAAAATAATTTAAAAATTAATTTATTTCTACTATATTATTAATAATATTAATATATTTGTTTCTCATTTGATAAAAATATTCTATGTTTATTGAAATAAAATACCAATTTTATAAAAATGTATTTTTAAGCATAAAAATATTTTCTTTGTATTTTTAGCTATACTAATTGTATTTATTTAGAAATGAAAGTTGTATTTTTTTCAGTTTACACATATTAATAATTATATATACTTATATTGTTACATTATATCATAGAGTCTAGTATTTAACAAATATATTTAATTTTTATATTTTATATAAATATTTTATATTTTTCATTTTATGTAACACCCCGAGATTTTATGAAAAATATTATTTTTAATTTTTTTAATGTCTTGTGTTGTACGATACACAAAAAGGAGCTTGCACAACACGCATCATTGACTTGCCTTGAATTACACGAAATCACGACCTTCCTCGATAGCGTGTGTAGTACGCAATACCGAGTTTCACTAAACAATGATATGCTATTAAAATATTATTAAAACTAGCCGTTATGAATAGTAGTAACCACTTTTTGAAATTTTGTAAATTTTATTTTTCAAAATTGAATTCATTTTTGGATTCAGAATATCGAAATTAACCTAGGGTGAAATATTGGTATTTTTCTGAAAACATTCAATTTTTGATGAATAGTGAAACCACTAAGTGGTAGTTAAAAAAACTGAATTTTTCATAAAAATAATTTTACCGCTCTTGTGAGTGGAATTTCTAAAATCCAAGAGAAATGGTTGATGTCAGTAAGTAAAATATGGTTAAATGAGATGAAAATAATTTTTCGTGAATAGTAACTTTTTACTTTTTTTACCATGGTTAAAAGTAAATTGGGTAATTAAGGGTAAAAATGATATTATTATTATTATCCTAACACATGTCCTAATTCTATTGAATAAGTGTAATTCGACCAAAAACAACCTTAGGAATAAAAGATGACCATTTAGGCCCACTTGAATTAGATTAGGACATTTATTATTAATTTATTTAAAGAAGGGTTAAAATAGTTAAAATCAATGTTTAATAAGTATATCATTTTTAATATAGGGTTATACATAAGATAAATTAGACTACAAATATTCATTAGAAAGATAAAAAGATTTACTACATAATGATATTTTATTTTTAATTTTTATACTTTAAATAAGTTAATTTATTTATGACACAAATATGATACAATAATTATCTTATTAACGAAATATTGACATAATTGATGTTATAAATACCCAAATAAATGTAGATTTGAGACTTTTGATGAATTACATTAATTTTCTAGGTTAATAAGACATGTTAGTATTGATTTAATTAACTTTTTTTGAACTAATCATTCTGTTATGATTTTCAAAAAAATCAATTACTAAATAGTGTCAAAATTGACATAAAATAGTTTTTAAAAAAAATATTATATTATTAATTGTTATTTTATTCCTAAAAATCTAAGGTTTGGCCAAATGACTAAGATAAGGTTATATATATTAATAATAAAGAACTTGGGGTTCGTTTGGATTCTTATAGTAATTTAATTAACCTTATAGTATAAGAACACAAGAAGACACGGTAAAAGTAAAATCATTTAACTTAATGTTAAATCTAAATGATAAGGTTAAAATAGGAACCTAAACTTGTCTAAATTCTATTGGATTAGAGGATTTCGACCCATACCCATCTTAGCTTCGAAATAAATCAATTTGGAGCTATTTAAAACCGAATTTGGGTTTATAATAAAATAATATATTAAGTTATTCCAAAGGTGCCCCTATCCTCCCTTATAAAAGGGAACCTCCTCCCTCTATTCCTCACACCACATTGAGCCTTCATGCTCGGCCAACCCCTGACAAGTTATATTCTCCACTTCCCTAGAAACATCCTAGAGGTCCTGGTCTTCTTCAATGACCAATTTTAGTGCCCTAATAGGAGGACTCAAAGAGGGGCTTCAAAGAAGAGGTAATGTCCGTTACCGATTATTTCAACTTTATTTCATCTTCCACTTCTTCTTCATAGGTTGTTTAATTATGAAGTAATAACATATGTATCACTCATATACTGATATGTTATTATAAGTATGAAACAACCCTATTTCAGCATCTATCCATCCTATGGAAAACAAAATCACCGCGCGTGCGTACGTACGGAATACCGTCTCAACGCCGTGGTGTTATTTATTTTCCAACACCACCTTAATTGGATGGGTATAATGGTGTAAATAATAACTATATATGATTATTGTAAAGTGATATTGATTCTGAAATAGTATACATACACTCCAATACAATTCCATGATCATGAGAACGATATCATCGCTCGTGCGTACGTACGGACTACCGTCTCCACGATGCAATGGGATTAATTCTCCACGTTAACCATTCATGAATGATTATAAAGTATATATAATAAGTAATCATGAAATATAGGAAATAATAATGATATTGGATTTATGTGTATATATATGTATGTCATCTCCTTAATTCCATTCATCTCAATAAGGAAATGAAAACAGCGTTCATGCGTATGTACGGCCTACCGTCTCCATGAACGATGTATTTCTTTCCATTTACTGATCTATTATATTTATATTATGAATATATATTATATATAAATCATGTTTTATATTCTGTAATTAAGTAATCCTGATCTACGTAATCATATAAATAATTACAAGTCAAAACATGGACAACAAATGAAATGATTTTACACAAAACGCTCTTTATCATAGAATTTACAAAAGAACGGGTAATATAAAGTCATAAGTGAACCATATATGATATCATAACAACTAGTATGATTCTGGAATAAGTAAATAACATTATTTAAATCATTATACGGGAGGTTCAGACACTTATAAAGCAAATCGGACCTATGGTAAGGAAAAATATCACAATCTCATTTTTATCCGAGATTGTATATACATTAGTATTTAATGGGGTGTATTTTATCATCCACATCCATGATTCCTCAATATGTAATATTATTTCCATCCACCTACAGTTTTTTGAATCCAATTGTACCATTCGGTGAGTTTTTAGTAAAATATATGAAAAGAATCTTTTGTCGTTTTTCGTACGAGGTACTTTTTGACATTTCCGACAAAAGTACGAGAGGAATGGTTTTTTTTAAATTAAACGGCATGAATGGATTTTAAAACAAATAATTCCAAGAAGCTTCCTTTACAAGTTTTCAAGTTTATTTTTAAAAAACTTCTTTTAGTTTAAAATTGTATGACATGTTAAGAAATGAAAAAAGTTTTTGAAGTAGAAAGGATATTTTCCTCACGAATGGAGTTCAAGTGTTTTATCAAAATTATTTTACATCTAAGACAATAAAGGGTTCTGTTTTTATACCAATTATTACATTTATTTGATTATGTTGTGATGAAATTATTTTTATGAATTCCTTTTTCTTATATGAATTGTTTTATGATGTCACGATGTTTAAGATTCCCATTTTTATTGCATGGGTTATGCTATGATGTATGGTTTATGATTTTTTGGAACACATAAGAATGATATCATTATGAGGTGGGTGGGACCTATATCTCCCTCCAATGCATTGGGTAATGATTTAATATCTAATCAGATAGACATGGCTGGAATGGTAGGTTAAACTGGTTTAGTGAAACAAGACTGAAACGAGGAGTGAACTCGGTTCAGAAATGGACTTTGTCCACTATGATAGTCTTGGATATGAGTCTTGAATAATATGAAATGATTCTCTATGATTATGGGTGTATTCCACAAAGTTTCATGTTTTAATTTATGATTATTGGGATTATATTTCACTACTATGATTTATCCCATGTTATGATATTATAATCTCTTTTGCAGGTTAAGATTTCCAAAATGCTATGTTCTTATGAATATAATGTGATTGATATTTCTTTTGTTTACCTTTAATGAGAATTTGACTTCAACCTTTTATGTTTTCTTTTCCCCAGGATATAAAAAAAGGTTTTAGGTATAAAAAGGAAGATCTTTATGGGAGATGTTGAAGATCCTTCACCATGATTAGAAGATAATATTCCGAGTTTCCAAAGACACTAAACTATTATGGTCCATGTGTTTGTGTTTTTGTTATGTAATAAGTATGCCGCAAAAGTAATGTAATGTCCATGTACTTTAAGCTTCGGGTCTCTACAGTTGGTATCAGAGGAAAGGTTTAGTCAAACATTGGAAACTATTATTCAAAAATGTTAGTGATATCCCAAGAGATATTTCTAATGTATGTCAAGGGATGTATCTAAGGTTAAGTATATCTATTGGTCATAGTACTAGAATTATGGTAACCTAAGATGTTAGATATTGAAGTTACTCCCCCTTTATTATATTGTTTCCCTAGCGTGATTTTTGCCTCTCACACTATTCTTTTTGGGTTTTAGATGATGGATGGAACCCGAAAGAACGGTGTTGATCAATGTAATGGACAATGCAATGATTGTCCTCATGAACAAACAAATTTTATGGGAGATGGAGTGAAAAATATTATTGCTATACTTACACAAGCTATGAATCATTCTGGACATCCAAATGAGCCGAGAAGGGAACAATATTCTATTGAGTCCTTCATGAGGCAACGTCCACCTTCTTTCAGTGGGTCTTCTGATCCACTTGTTGTGGAACAATGGATCATTACCACTTAAAAGATATTTCAGTTCTTCAATGTTCTGAACATGATAATGTCATCTTCCCAGTATATCGTTTGGAAGGTGAAGCTGATCAATGGTGGAATCTTATCAAGAATATGAGGCCAAGAGATGAAATTGAGTCCATGGAATGGGAAGAGTTAATGAACATATTTTTCAATAAGTACTTCCCTCGTATTCATCAAACAATGATGGAGAAGGAGTTTCTTGAACTAAAGAAAAAGGATGATGAATCTGTTGGTATATACGAAGTGAATTTTACAAGGGTTGCAAGGTATGCATTTGGAATTATCATCCAACCTGAGAGTAAAGTTGCTCGATTCATCAATGGATTAAAACCAAATATTCGAAGGGAATTAGCTATAAGAGACATAAGTAGCTATGAAGAAATTGTGCATTGTGATATCGTAGTAAAAATGGAAGTTGGTGTTACTTATCCATCTCATAGTTTTGACAAGAAACTAAAGATGGAGTTCAAGGATAAATCTCAGAATAATGGTGAAAAGAAGATGGATATTTCCTTATGCTCAATGTGTGGAAATGAGCTTGGTGGAGATTGTCTTAAAGGGACTAGAAAATGTTTTATGTGTGGAAAAGAAGGTCATTGAGCAGCTGATTGTCGAAGTAATGGAAAAAGGGTTTCTAATGATGTGAAAAAAGAAAAGACTGAAGAGAACGCACCACCAACACTTCAATGCCTCAAGTGCAAGGAAATGAGGCATTATGCTAATAAATGACCTAATCCAAGGGTTAGTGATGATCAACATGAGCAACCACTTAAGGAAAAGGAAAAAGGGAAGTCACATGCGGTCACAATTGGTGATGTTGAATATGACAACAATGTGGTGGAATGATTAATTGTTTCTGTAATGGGATTCCAAAATAACGTTTTATATAGTATCGTGGAATATTGGAATATTTATGTATTGTTCTATTGTGGTTTTCAATGGTACCGGTAACCATGGAATGTGATTAAGATATTTTTGGAAAAAAAGATGATATGTGCATAATGAAAGGAAAACGAGAAAATGAAATGTTTGACCGTATTCATGAGCTCATGACTGATATAAGGAGAAGGTTATATCATGTTTTGAGTATATAGAATTTTTGGATTTTGGTATGTGGACAGAGTTAACTTTTGACTGCATTCATGTTTTCACTAAGGTTCAATGGGTATTCATTCTTCAAGAGAATACATGAGTAAGGTATTGAAATGTTTGTAATTTGACCAACAAGATATATCTTATGATATATTGGGGATAAATGATGGTATTCACATGCATGATTGATGACATTTCAAGTAATCATTTTCTTTATACTATGAGATTCGACCGAAGTATTTTAGATAATCCTAAAGATTGGAATGGATTATGTTGGACATAAGTTATTATTTTTTAAGGATAGAAATTTTTTTATATTATTTATGTGATGTTATAGTAATGTAGTTTTAGAAAAAGGACAACCTGCAGGACGGGCGACAACCCATCGCATCGGACAAGGCTGTCTGAATCGAACCCACAACCGAAGTGCGACTGGCCTTTATCGCCTACCACTGGCCTACAACAAGTCCATGTTTAGTAGAAACTAGTTTTATTATATTTAGCTGTATAATATAAGACGTATAAGTCCATTTTAGGAACCATATATGATTAATATCACTATAGATGGACTTACGTATTTTTTGATAACTTTTCTAACCTTTTGTTTGAGACAGATAGAATGACCCCTCATTCTATCACATGAGCTGATAATACTTCACGAATGACAAATTCAACTTCATTTATTTAAGAGATTAAGTAGAAATTTTCCAAAGAATGACCAACTGTGAGACTATACCAAAATCACGAAAGTATTTCTTCTAATTCCAATTTCATCAACTTTAGGGAAATGATCTTGAAAACCAAAATTGTTTTCCTAGTTCTCTTATATCTGATGAATCACATGGTACCTTAGATCATTACAAATTTATGTCTTTGTGATTGATGGATTTTCCATAGCCATGTTCTCTACCACTCTCCATCAGAACGTGATGGTTAGATTTCTCTTCCATATCCATATTTTCACCTATGTGGAAACCCAGTGATTAGTTTATTTGGGTAACCGTTATGTTTCATACTTTTGTTTTAAAGATTGGTTTTGGTATTCCTTTTTACGATGTAGGTTTCTATTAAAGAAACTTTCGAGTAGTATACCATTTATAACACTGACGAATTTCGAGGGCGAAATTCATTTTAAGGGGGGTAGAATGTAACACCTCGAGATTTTATGAAAAATATTCTTTTTAATTTAATTAATGTCTTGTGTTGTACGCTACAACAAAAGGATCTTGCACAACAGACATCCTTGACTTGCCTTGCATTACATACAGTCGCGACCTTCCTCGATAGCGTGTGTATTACGCAATACTGAGTTTCACTAAACAATGATATGCTATTAAAATATTATTAAAACTAGTTGTTATGAATAGTAATAACCACTTTTTGAAATTTTGGAAATTTTATTTTTTAAAATTGACTTCATTTTTGGATTTGGAATATCGAAATTAGCCTAGGGTGAAATTTTGGTATTTTTCTGAAAACATTCTATTTTTGATGAATAGGGAAACCACTAAGTGGTAGTTAAAGAACAGAATTTTTCATAAAACATAATTTTACCGCTTCTGTGAGTGGAATTTCAAAAATCCGAAAGCCATGGTTGATGTCAGTAAGTTAAATGTGGTTCAATGAGATGAAAATAATTTTTGGTGAATAGTAACTTTTTAGTTTTTTTACCACAGTTAAAATTAAATAGGGTAATTAAGGGTATAAATGATATTATTATTACCATAACACATGTCCTAATTCTATTGAATAAGTGTAATTCGACCAAAAACAGCCATAAGAATAAAATATTACCATTTAGGCCCACATGGATTAGATTAGGACATTTATTATTAATTTATTTAAAGAAGGGTTAAAATAGTTAAAATCAATGTTTAATAAGTATATCATTTTTAATATAGGGATATACATAAGATAAATTCGACTATAATTATTCATTAGAAAGATAAAAATATTTCCTACATAATGATATTTTATTTGTAATTTTTAGACTTTAAATATGTTAATTTATTTATGACACAAAGATGATACAGTAATTATCTTATTATTGAAATATTGACATAATTCATGTTATAAATACCCAAATAAATGTAATTTGAGACTTTTTATGAATTCCAATAATTTTATCGGTTAATATGACATGTTAGTATTGATTTAATTACCTTTTCTTTGAACTAATAATTCTGTTACGATTTTCACAAAAATCAATTACTAAATAGTGTCAAAATTGGCATAAAATTGTTGTTAAAACAAATATTATATTATTAATTGTTATTTTATTCCTAAAAATCTAAGGAACAGCCAAATGACTTAGATAAGGTTATATATATTAATAATAAACAACTTGGGGTTCTTTTGGATGCTTATAGTATGTTTATTAACCTTATAGTATAAGAACACAAGAAGACACGGTAAAAGTAAAATTATTTAACTTAATGTTAAATCTAAATGATAAGGTTAAAATAGGAACTTAAACTTGTATAAATTATATTGTTTGAGAGTATTTCGACTCATACCCACCTTAGCTTTTAAATAAATCAATTTGGATCTATTTAAAACCGAATATGTTTTTATAATAAAATAATATTTTTAGTTATTCTAAAGGTGACCCTCTCCTCCCTTATAAAAGGGCACCTCCTCCCTCTCTTCCTCACACCACTTCGAGCCTTCATGCTCGGCCAAACCCTGACAAATTCTCTTCTCCACTTCCCTAGAAACATCCTAGAGGTCCTGGTCTTCTTCAAAGAAAATTTATTTTCCCTAAGAGGAGGACTCAAAGAGGCCCTTCAAAGAAGAGGAAATGTCTGTTACCGATTCTTTCAACTTTATTTCTTCTTCCACTTCTTCTTCTTTGGATGTTTTATTATGAATAATTTACATCATTATCAATCATATACTGATATTTTATTATAAGTATAAAAATAAACCTATTTCACCATCTATCCATCCTACAGAAAATGAAATAACCGCGCGTGCATACGTATAGAATGTCGTCTCTATGCCGTGGTGTAATCTATCTTCCACCACCACCTTACTTGGATGGGTATAATGGTGTACGTAATAACTATATATGATTATTGTAATGTTATATTGATTCTGAAATAGTATACATACTCTCTAATACAATTCCATGATCATGAGAATGATATCATCGCTCGTGCTTACGTACGGACTACCGTCTCCACGACGCGGTGAGATTCATTCTCCACATTAACAATTAATGAATGATTATAAAGAATATATAATATGTAATAATGAAATATATGACATAATAATGATAATGTATTTATGTGTTTATATATGTATGTCATCTACTTAATTCCATTCAACTCAATAATAAAACGAAAACAGCGTTCATGCGTACGTACGACCTACCGTCTCCATGAACAGTATATTTCTTTCCATTTACTGATCTATTATATGTATATTATGAATATATATTATATATAAATCATTTTTTATATTCTGGAATTAATTAATCATGATCTAAGTAATCATATGAATAATTACAAGTCAAAACACGGACGTGAAATGAAACGATTTTACCCAAAACGCTCTTTAACATGGAATTTACAAAAGAACGGGTAAAATAAAGTCATATGTGAACCATATATGATATCATAACAATGCGTATGATTCTGCAACAAGTCAATAACATTATTTAAATCATTATACAGGAGTTTTGGACACTTACGAAGCAACTCGGACCTATGCTAAGGAAAAATATCACAATCTCATTTTTATCCAAGATTGTTTATATTTTGGTATTTACTGGGATGTATTTTATTGTCCACATCCATGTTTCCTCAATATTTAAGATTATTTCCATCCACCTACAATTGTTTAAATCCAATTTTACCCTTCAATGAGTTTTTAGTAAATGATATGAAAGGAATCTTTTTTCGTTTTTCGTATGAGGTACATTTTGACTTTTCCGACAAAAGTACGAGAAGAATGTTTTTTTAACTTATACGGAATGAATGGATTTTAAAAAAAATTATTTCCAAGAAGATTCCATTACATGTCTCCAAGTTTATTTTTAATCAACTTCTTTTAGTTTAAAATTGTATGACATGTTATGAAAAGAAAAATGTTTTTGAAGTATAAAGGATATTTTCCTCAAGAATGGAGTTCAAGTGTTTTATCAAAATTATTTTCCATCTATGATAAAAAAGGGTTCCGTTTTTATCCCTATTATATCATTTATTTGATTATGTTGTGATGGAATTATTTTAATTAATTATTTTATCTTATATGAATTGATTTATGATGTCACGATGTTTATGATTCCCATTTTTATTACATGGGTTATGCTATGATGTATGGTTTATGATTTTGTGGCACACATAAGAAATGTATCATTATGAGATTGGGGGGACCTATATCTCCCTCCAATGCATTGGTTAAAGATTTTAAATCTCATGAGATAGACATGGCTTGAACGACAGCTTAAACCGGTTCAGTGAAACTGGACTGAAACGAGGAGTGAACTCGGTTCAAAAATGGACTTTTTCCACTAAGATAGTCTTCGTTATGAGTCTTGAATAATAAGAAATTATTCTCTATGATTGTGTGTGTATTCCACAAAGTTTCATGTTTTATGTTATGATTATTGGTATTACATTTCACTACTATGATTTATCGCATGTTATGATATTATAATCTCTTTTGCAGGTTAAGATTTCCAAAATGTTATGTTCTTATGAATATGATGTGATTGATATTTATTTTGTTTACACTTACTGAGCATTTGATCTCACCCTTTTATGTTTTCTTTTCCCCAGGATATAAAGAAAGGTTTTAGGTAAAAAAGGAAGATCTTTATGGGATATGTTGAAGATTTTTCACCACGATTAGAAGATTATATTCCAAGTTTCAAAAGACACTAAACTATTACAGTCATTGTGTGTGTGTTTTTGTTATGTACTAAGTATTCCAAAAAAGTAATATAATGTCCATGTACGTTAAGCTTCAAGTCTCTAAATTTTAGTTACTGTTTCATGTGGAGAAAATCGTCAAACACATTATTTAAGGATGAAAAACACATGCCATTACATTCTAAAGCCCATTAAAATATTATCATCAATAGAATAGTTTTACCGGGAAGAAAATGAGTGGTAATACTCTTTCTACATTACCTTCTGAGGCAGCAAAATAATTTCATTAAACCGGTTATTTCTCCACGTAACATAGACAAGACTATGGATCTTGTTCCACAAAATCATGTCTCTTATATATTGATTTTTTACTAGTTGACCCTCAAGTGATAGTTAATGTTTTAATAGAATGAATTCTAAGTTTAGTATATGTTATAGGACTCATATGTACTTCCTCCAAAGTGATACATTGAATATGACATGTACTTTTTAGAGCTCAGGAGGGAGAGAAAGGAAGTTAATAACAACCTCGACATGATCAGTTGTCTCTAAGAGACTGATATACCTTTGGATCAACATCCCATTATCAGTAAATATTACGATAATATTCCAATATTTTATTTATTATAACATGTTTTCACCAAATTAAAACCTCATATCTCATTGATAATTATCTTTACAATTCCTTTTTCAATTTCTTTCCGACTTTTATATATTGTTGATGGTTCTATCCTTCTTTGTCATTTCATATACATTGTCAAGACCTATTATATTCCTCTCTCTAACATCATCCTAGAATGCTGGAGTACTATATATCTTCCATTACAGAGCCTCTTATAGTGTATTTATAATAATATAATTTATATAGTGGTTGTATTAGAACTGTACAAGGGGGAGGTGTTGATCTCAATATACATGGTAATTATTCGGACCAGATTTCATCATATCAACTTGAATTCCAATTTTCATCTAAGACATACAATATGTATGTGGTTGATGTGTAGTTCTAAAACTCATATGCATCACATATTATTTCTAGATACATATCTTGAACGTCATGTTAAGTCACATATCTCGATCAGATACAATGTATAGTGGATCTTCATGTGACCTCACTATATACCTTATGATTTTTGGGGTGAGTTGGTCAATAGAGAAATATATTTTGAGGGAAATAAAATTGGATGAATTTTTAAGATTACAAAATTTAATTCAAATAATATTAGATCCTCACATACCAATCAACACTAAAGAAAATAAAAATTAAAATTGGTTAATTAAGAAATCTCATAAATAGTTTCACAAATAAAAGAACTAAAGCGTTATCATATTTATTATTAGAAACATAAATGTCTAAATTTATAAAACATAAAAAATATTACCCAATATTAATTTTCCTCTAGACACTTTTATAGAAATATGATCTGATATAATAAAATTTACAACCATAGAGATTGAAAACAGAGAAAAGGGGTAAGAATCGATTCTCAGTAAGGGAAAAACATACCATAATGTATTAGTCATAAACATGAATGAGAACAAGGGGAAGATGTAAATATGTAAATAGTGGATCATAAGGTTATATTTGATAATAATAAAACATGATAGAGCAATATTATATTATGAAAATATTTTTATCTAAGCATACAATATATGAAATAGCTAAAAATAAATATCAATAATGATAATACATGTGATAATGATATAAAATTTTTAATACATTTAAAATATTGAGTAATTATGAAGAAAGTTTATTTCATATAAATTAAATGTGTCCAGAAAGTTTGGAATGGATTGATAAAAATCATGTAAATGTAAAATTATCATATTCTTAGGAAATATTATTTGAGAAACCTAAATATTCCCATTCAAATATAAATAAATTCTATTTCCCATAGGTAAAAATATGATCAAAACCATTATTTCCATAACTCTATAAAGAATCTCATTATTTCTTTTCCAAACTATCCCATGAGATATAAGATTAATATAATGCATTGGAGGGAGATATAGGACCCCTATTTCTATTATCCATATATTTTAGTGCCAATTAAAATAAATTATCATCATATAGTGATGTTTACATGGAAAATTATTTTTTTATTAAGAATAAAAATTGAAATCATTCACTTTTAATTAATAAAACATTGAAATAAATTGGGATTCATATAACATCAAAATAGTATACAATATAATCATGACATAAATCATTTGATACCAAATTTATGATCACCACAAATAAAATTTTTTAAAAATAAAAAATTATTGGAATTGTGAAACTTATCTCGATTATAAATATGTCATTTTATGAAAATGAAGCCATCTCATGGAAATATATTTTTGGGAATATTTTTTCACCATTATAAAATACATAAATATAGTTCTTTTTTAGAAAATTCCATATTGAAAAAAGATTACCTAAATATAAAACCATTAAGGAAAATTAATTTATAGAAAAAAATATTTTACTCTTATTATAAATATATAATATAAAAAATTTGATTATTTAATGAACATATGGGAATGAAAATTTATATGAAGTTGTATAACTTAAAGGAAGAAATTTTAGTTACCATGTCCCTTACCGTTAGTGTTTATTTCAATGATAGTCATTTAAGCACCTATATATAAAAGAAAAAAATCAACTTAATATTTAAGATAATTATTTAGATAAATTTTTAACTTATAACCATCATAAATATATCCCCTTTATGTATTAGATTGTATAAATCTCTACAAAAAATTTATTGTAAATAATCATGGCCATTTTGTACAAGGTTCATAAAAGAAGTTTTGATCATACATTACCGTCAAATGATAATTATTTAAAACCCATTAAGGTTAGAAAAATTTATGTTCTATAAATACCTATAATGTTATAATTCAATTAAATGATAGATTATGATGTGTTTTATAATGAAAAAATCGAGATTACCTAGTTTATTGTTACTTACCTGTATCAATGTCTTAACTTATTGCAGTCGTTAATTTTTTGTTTGATAGGAAAAATCCATATTAATAATATATATTTCTTATATATATCATATATACTCATAAAATATAAACTAAAACCATTTATTCTGGTATGAGAAGGAAAATAAAAATCTTTTTATACATGGAGGAGGTAGTTCACAGAATGCATGATGCACATTTTCCATTTTCTTTACAAACAAGGCGGTGTGGTTAATTGATATACTATAATTATAAAAAAATGATTCTATAATAGTGAATAAATATTTTTTAATTTAATAGTGTGAAATTATATTGGATGAAGTATAATAGCATAAAAATAAATATATAGGTGAAAGAGAGGTTATGAAATAATACATATTGTCTATGATTTTATTGAATTAAAAGGGTAATAATCCATTATTGGATTGTATTTTTTTAAGAGTAAAAGCTCTTTAATGTGTCTATGAGTACAAAGGATATGTTTATGATGTTATTGTGATGAATGTAATGGGTTTTAATGTGTGTGTATGTGGGGAGATTTGTGTCACTTTTATAAAGGAAAAAGTGTATTTTTTATAATACAAAAAAAGAATAATTAAAAGACACTATAATGGAAAATGGATCCAAAATTCAAAAATAAGATTTTGTAGAAGCAATTAGGAAGTTTCACACCTAAAAAAATATAATTTTTTTAGAACATTTTATTTCCTTTACCTCAAAGGTTACTACTTTTTACCCCTCTTCTTTTCACCATTATAACTAATATTTACATATATAATTTATTATTTATGCCCAAAAATAAAATGATCTGTATCTTATAATTTAGAAAAAATGATTAAAAATTATAAATCTTTTTTGTTTTATAAAAAATTAAATAGTGATAAAAATTAATTTTAATGTACTAAATGTATAATGTATAAAAAAAGATGTTTAATGAAAAATACAACATAAGTCCAATAATAGAAAACATGGCTTTATAAATTTAAAAAATCATTTTCAAAATTAAAAAATTAATTTTAAAATAAAAATTTATTCCACTAACACGGTTTCCAAAATTTTCAATTCATACTTATATACTAATAATGTTATAAAAATAATGTTACATGTAAAAACTATATTTTTACTCTTCACCTAACAATAATTTTTTTATAAAAATCTATAAATTCATATAATGATTATATTATTATGATTTATCCAAAAATGTTTTTTATTTTTTGATATTAAATATTTAAAATTTCAAAAGATAACATCTAGATTAATTCTCATAATATAGTGTAAATATACTCATATTATAAAATAATATTTTAAAAAGTTATCTATTATTTATTATTATTTAAAATAATTTACAAATTAATTTATTTCTACTATATTATTCATAACATTAATATATTTGTATCTTATTTGATAACAATATTCTATTTTTATTGAAATAAAATAATAATTTTATAAAAAATGCATTTTTATGCATAAAAATATTTTTATTGTTTATATAGCTATATTAATTGAATTTAATTAGTATTGAATTTTCTTTTTTTTTCATTTTACCCATATTTATTATTATATATACTTATATTGTTACATTATATCATAGACTCTATGTTTTAACAAAAATATTTAGTTTTTATATTTTATATACATACATTTTATTTTTCATTTTAGTTACTCTTTCATGTGGAGAAAATCATCAAACACATTATTTAAGGATGAAAAACACCTGACATTACAATCAGCACCCCATTAAAATATTATCATCCATAAACTAGTTTTACATGGATGAAAATGAGTGATAATACATTTCTCACATTACATTCTGAGGTACCCAAAAAATTTCATTAAAAATATTATTTCTCCATGTAACATTGACAAGATTATTGATCTTGTTATAAAAAATCATGTCTTTTATATATAGAATTTATACAAGTTGACCATCACATGATAGACCAGGTTTTAATAGCATGATGTTTTAGTTAAGTATATGTTATCGGTCTCATATGTACTTCCTCCAAAGTGATACATTGAATATTACATGTACTTTTTAGAGGTCAGGAGGGAGTTCTAGGAAAATAGATACAACCTCGATATAATCAATTATCTCTAAGAGACCGATATAAATTGGGATCAACTTCCCATTATCAATAAGTATTATTAAAAGATTCCAATATTTTATTTCAAAGAAAATGTTTTCACCAACTTCAATCTCTATATCTCATCGATAATTATCTTTATAACTCTTTATTTGATTTCTTTCCAACTTTTATATATTATGAATAGTTTAATCCTTCTCTGTAATTTGATATACATGGTCAAGACCTATTAGATTCCCCTCTCCAACTTGATCCTATAATGTTGGAGTCCTGTATATCTTCCCATACAGATCCACATATAGAGTCTTCATAATAATAGAATTTATATAGTTGTTATATGAGAACTGTACAAGGGGGAGGTGTTGATCACAATATACATAGTAATCATTTAGACTAGATCTCATTATATCCACTTGAATTACAATTTTCTTATAAGACTTACTATAAGTATCCAATTGATGTGTAGTTATGAAACTCATCTAAATCAAAAATTATATCTAGATACATAACTAGAACGTCAAGTTAAGCCTCTAATCTCAATCAGATACAATGGATAATGGTTCTCCATGTGTCCTCACAAAAAACCTCATGATTTTTTGGGTGAGTTGGTCATGGAGAAATATATATTGAGGGAAATAAAAATTGATTAATTTTGAAGATTACAAAATATAATTCAAATATTGATATAGACTTTATTATTTATGGGGATTCCTACGATAATCTATGGTTGATATTTTCTCATTTCCAAACTAGTATGGGTAATGGTTTTAATAAACCCATATAATTTTGTCATTCAGTATGTAATTGATTTCAAATAAAAAACAAAACTATATACTAAAAAATTTACACATTAATGTTCTCCCACAATAAGTTTAACTTCTGACTACTATACATTTTTTCTCTTCCAGGATAGATTGAGAAGGATGCGTTATGTTCTTCATCTAAATGATCCTTCTTCAATTAATACATTATTAGAAAAACTATCTGAGTTCTGAACCTTATAAATATATCATTATCAATGAAGAACACTAGAATATGTTTTACCATTTTCTATATCTCAAAATCATCATTCTATATTTCTTTGATCTTTATGTTAATGGAAGGATGAGAAATTAGTTTAGCTAGATATGATTTATTAATTATCATTATGAATTTAAGAATCATCCTATGAAAATTCATGAGTATTATGTCTGTTACAATTCTCATCCTTGATAGAGTATCATATACTTTCTTATTAGAGGATCACCCACCTTAGCTTTCATCCCCGGGTGGTAATGTTCTAAGAAGTATTAATATTTTATCAATTACAAGAACATCCTTTGGGGGATGTTAATATATGTAAATGTGAATATATTTCTATAATATATTTTGGTATGTATTTTCTTCACACTTGTATCTATAGATATAATATCCACAAACATTTAATGTAATGATCACCAACAGTAGCTCTAAATCATTCTCTAGGTAAATTTTCTAACAATTTATTAATTAGTGTGGGGATTATGTAATTACCATATCATTCTATAAGAGGAATAAAACTAATCCCATATTAGAGGAATCAATGTATATTTTCCACCCTTTAGCACTATTATGTAATATATGTATATGGGTTGTGACCAATCTATACATTAGTCCCTTAAAACATTCTTCGCATTCCTCTTTCCAATGGAGTATCACTCCCATACATGTTTACATGGTATGTTTATATGAAATCTATGAGAATGTTCCCAAAAAATAAGTAATATCTTTTTAATAAATGAAAAATATGTATTACGGTTACAATAGTTGGTTAGTGACAAATGTAGATAACTTCAGTCTATCATAGACTTAACAATTTACAGTTTTTGTAATTACATGTCCAAATAATGATATTTTTATTGAAAAAGTTAACACTTCCCAAACATGGAATATATTTTCTCATTTCCTAAAATATTTAGCACAATAAAAAATTTATATCTATTCTCTTCTAGTTTAATTTAATATATAATAATATAATCTATAATGATAACAACAAAATGCTCAAAGAAGTATCTACAGTCATTATCAAATAGATCTATAAATGTAACTGTTTAATTCATCATTTATAATGTAATGACTTTTAATTCATAGTATATATACCTCATATGGAAAGAATTAAAGGAAATAAATTCTCATTTACCATTACATAGTGATATCCATATTTATGTTCAATATTTATTATGTATTAATATCTAATTATTTGATCAAAATGTAATCAACATAGGGTAAAAATTATTTATTCCTAATTTTGATCAGGATGGGATCATGATAGTTATTATAAAGTATCATTGATCGATATTGATTATAAAAAAATAGGTTTGATTCACACCATGTTGAAGAACTAGGTCATATAAACCCATTTCCAAATATTTGATGTAGTTTCTTCATAAATTCTATTTGATTAATGGGTTCCACTCAATATAGACCATTGAGATAGTCATAGGATCGTGTAAAAGAAAAACATATAATTCAACATCATAATATAGGGGATGACAAAAATGTTAGACTAAAAATATATCAATGTATTCTTATACAATAGGTAGTGCACTAATTATGAATTCCACCCCAGGCATCGGAGACCAAAGACCCTCTATTTTGGGTGTCATAACATATATTATAGAGTTTTCATCCACATGGAGATCACTATCATCATATTGTTGATACTAGATAATACAATGATTTGGTATTTGAAATGATATTTTATTATCCCAAATGTAGATATTGGAACTATATAGAGATTTACAATCCACACCCAAAATCATATAAAAGTCAACCAAGGGTTTAAAATTTATATTGATCAGTAGCATTCTAAAATAAAGATCAATTGGAGTATATTTAAAAATATATTATTTAATAATTATCCCTCATAGTGTTTTAATTGATACATCTATATCCATTACTTGGGATTATGATTGAGAAATAATTGAATTGTTTTTTTATATAAATGAATTTGGAAAAACCAAATCATAAAATGTATTACTAGATATAGAAAATAGATCATGTGTTCCTTAAATAACTTCTTTATCATGATCTACCTCTGTGATTGTGAACATGGATACTCCTCCTTATTCCCTAGGATTTGGAGGTGAGGGGCTTATATTGTTCATTGGCCCAAGGGATGTGGAATTGATTCTCAAAACATGTAACATCCTTGTAGTTTAGGCATTTGATATCTGGTGAATAATTAAGAAGGATCTTATTCTATTACATTTCATTAATCAACCTCTTAGATATTTTTTGATGGTTTAATGATTTTTTAGGACTTTTCTACAACTAAAACACTTATATAGACCATGGATAAAATTAAACATGTTCTTTATCTAACATTTATATCATGTAGAAAATATGGATATCTTACCCCCATGTGTTTTATCATTGATTCTTCACTGATACTCAACATACTTTTAATTATGTTGTAGTATTGATTGGTTTTACATATCATCTCCACCTTATGAGCACATTAATAAATTTCACTATAGAAACAAAAAATGACTTATGGATTACATAAATAAATGACTTGTCTTTATGATAAAAAATATGTGTCCATTTTTTATATCAGTATTTGAGATGAAACCAGAGCCATACCTATTGAGCCTTCTGAAAATTTCTTCATATCATCAAAGATAATTGTCCATTTTTTTCTTCATTTCCAAAAAAAATTTCACACTACATTTTTTTTGTCAATGATTGACGGAAAATAATAAGTGAAATTTATGTTATTGAAACCATCCAATTAAATGGAATAAACATCCTATATTTTTGTGGGGTTCTTGATTAGACACCACCACTAATTAGTCTAACCATTTAAAGGATTGACTTCCTAAATGACTCTCTCATAGTCTGTGTAAAATCTTGATATTATAAGAACTATATTCGTTCAAATAATTAAAATTCATTAACAGATTTTTTTACAAGAAATGCATATTTAATCTTATATAATGCACAACACCATGTTTATATTGAGATGAACACATCAATGAGTCCCATTTATGACTTGTGTTACAAGAAAGGCCAAGTCATATCAAACAACCATATAATATTAATAACATTTATTTAACATAATAGTTATCACATAGCCATTGTAATGGTGGGAAGGAATATACTAGATTATATTATGAAGTCATAGTGTAAAGTTGTTTAAAAAATTAATTCACTCGTTACCGATTAATTATAAATGAAAATAATGTCCAATTTAATATAGAGAATGTGTTTTTTGAAATCAATCTTTATGACCCAAATGATGTTTTATCATAATAAATTAAATTAATCACTACTAGTTAAGATATTAGTAAACATTATGTGTTATATATTTAATTAATTTTTTTTAAAATTCATAAAATAATAATTATTTGGTTTAGATAATAATAATTTCAATTTTAAGAAAAAAATGTTTACTGTTAAAAGAAACATTTACCAGCATATAATGGAAAACATATTTTAAATGTTGTTTTTGAAAAATTTATATTTTTTATATAAAAAATAAAAATATTTTTTGACATAAAAATATAAAAAATGGTTTTTTTGATTTATTTGGTTTTTTCTAAGAACATTCATATTTTGATGAATAGTGAGAGACAACGAATTACATTTCAAAACTGCTTTTTAATTTAAATAATTTATTATATTAATTTATATTTTTAATTATTTATAAATTATAATTAGATAAATTTTAATTGTTTAATCAAATTTAGGTAATTGGAATGATTTTCACAGTTAAAAAATATATATAAACATGGAAAACTCTCGATATTTTTTCACTTAAAAAACACGCTTTTTCATCCTGTATACAGGATTAATATTAATTTAATTTCTGCAACTTATGTGATTAGAATTTGGAAAAATATATTTCATATTTGGATTCAAAATAATTTAACATTTATAATAAGGCCATCATTTTTTATTACAGAAAAATATTAGTGAATGTAATTATATTAATTACATCAAATAAAGTAAAAATTAGTTTACTTAGTGGTTAACGTTTACTCTTAAGGTGTCAAATAATATAAAAATATTCAAAACATATCGTATTAAAATTATTTGACCATATAACCTCTTGTATATAATTTTTATCATTATTTTAGGCACATTATATAAGAGACATGTCTCCAGAGTGTTTACCTTATTATATTTAGATGAATGACACTCCCACTACAGAATTACATGGCACTTACAATCCAACATTTCATCACAACCATAAATACATTTGGCTCATCCAAAAATATGACCAAATAATTTAATAAAGTAATCCCATAAACCTAGATTCCTTACTTTGTGAATAAATACATCAATTTATTCCATTTAGTGGAAACCAAAACAGTTTCCCGAAAAGGAGGTAAAATTATTCAACATGCATTTATGTTTTCTTTCCTTATCCCACAATTTAATTATTATTATTGAAAGATATTATAATAAAATAATCATAATAAATATTTTGGGATTTTTTATGTTATGTTTTATACCTACACCTACCAACACATCCATCAAATAAGTAATAAGAATATTGTTTGTGTGTACGACGGACTATCGCCTTACGAAACAATGTCGCTCTTTTTTCCTTTTCCACCACTCCTGAATGTAAATTATGATGGAGAAAATATTTTTCTATGATATATATCATATTTATGTTCCATTAAAACATATTTAATTTTTATATAACACATATCATCATGCTTTCCATTTACTATAGTTATCGTAAAATCATTTTTAGACATGTGAACTACCACCGCCTCAAAGTAATGCGATACATTCACACATTACATGGAATGTTTTAATGATAGGTTTAATTAAAAATATGTGAAATAAATCTAATATAAATTATATTCATGACACAATTATCCTTCTAACATTTTAATAGAACATTTTTAACGCCCTTTCACAAACTAAAAAAGTGATATCACCATTCTTGGATGGGTTGACTACCGTCCCCTCAATGCAGTTTGATTCATTTTAAATCACTAAAATTTTATGTTTAAGTATATATAATTAAATTATATGTTTTTATGATATAATTATCATTCTGGGAATAGAAAGGGAAATTACCTTTTTCCATAATGATCATTGAAAAATGCGAACATTACTTATGTGTATGTATGTTCTATCTTCTCCATGATATTAAAATTGGTTCATTTTTTTTATAAAAATGTTTATGATATTCTTTAAAAGATTGTAAAAATTTTATAATTATTTCAAGATTATTATTCTATATATGTTTTCAGAATGACTCCTTTGACCATGGTTGACCTTCCAAAGTTATTTTTGACACATAACCCCAATACGGTGAAAACAAATGACATAACATTATTTATTATGTTGTATTATACAACTTCTTTACATGTTGAATAAAATTAATAACAATCATTAAAATTTTACTAAATTATGTTTATAATTAATATGTGTTTATTATTCAGTATGTATAGAAAAATCATGAAAAATTGCAGTCATCTAAATGAATTCATATATAACTTTTAGTTCTAGGAGAAAAACACCATTATAAACACATACTTTTCTAGTGTGGTGTTTCTTTTTCCATATTTGATATATTATATAATGAATTATTTTATATTCAGGGTATTTAACCTTTATATTTAATTATTATTCATTAATGGGGTTTACAATTTCTTATTTTCCAATGTAGTAATAGATTTTTGTCACAGTTTTCCAAATTTTTGGTATTTGTAATGTTATATAAATATATAAATCTAGAAGGGGTAATTATAATGAACCAACCTTATATATTAAATAATCATGTTAATTAAACCTAAATATTCTTATTATATTCACAATTATCTTTTAGGTTTAGTGTTTTAGTTAATTAGGTCATAAAACATACCTGACAACCCAAAATCATACAACGTGGATACTGCTAAAATAATTTCAATTTATTCTATAATTCAATAGTTTTTAATAAAACATGATTTGATTTCATGAAAAATATTCACATTATTCATATGGGGTTCTTCGTTTCTCTAACCCATCCGTAAACCACATGAAAAAATTTTAAGGCATGGGGTGAGGAACAAACATATCAGTAAGGGATATAAAAAAATGAAACCATTAGTCCATGCAGACATATAATCATATGAAATAACATTAACAAAGTCATGCTTCTCATTAATAATGGATCATATTCATACTTTGTGAAAACAATATATTTCCAAAAAAATAGAAAAAATAAATAAAACATTAATGTAAATTGGGACGTTACTGAAATAATATTAGAACACTCCAGGATACCTTTTGAGTTGTAACCCTCACAAAAACCTAACAATGTAACCCTCATGACAACCTTTTGGGGTAAACAATACACTCACACATGGATTAACCAATATAGTCAACTTCCAGCATGAACATACCCAATACATTTTAGGTATATATAGGTCCCAAACATAATCATATAAAATTACCAAAAATTAAAACAGTATCCTAAAAAAACAATTTCTTCATAAAAACCTTCATTTTTTTAATTTTGTAAAAGTGTACATTTTAAATAGTGTTTTTATTTAAATGTCTGTTACATGAGATTTGTCTTACATAAAATGAGTTAAAAACTATTTTATAATGGTTTAAAGGGTGTTATTAATCTATTATTAAACTATAATCATGTTTATACTAGATTATATGACCATATTATAACATCTTTATACGAAATGAATAATAATAAATTGGTATTTTTATTATTTCGAGGAGAAACTTTTCATGGTTTCTAGGATGAGTTAGTAATGGATTTTATTATAAAATTGAACAAAAACTACAGAAGTGGAATAAAATGGTTTTAATATATCTCTATTGTTTTTAATGATACCATATATCATTTTTCTCTAATATGAAGATTATTCACTAGATAAAACATTAATGAAAATGATTTAATTTTTTTTGATGGTTTTTATGACCATCACAAACTTATATCATTTTATTTAAGGTCATGTGTATATATTGGTTCAAAAAAATAATATAACATATAATATGTATGAAAAAAATATTATTTAACAATAATAATGGTTTTATAACCATACATGAAGGCAATATTGGAATTTTATTGTTCAGCCTATATGATGGAGGTAAATCAACACATCACATGTGATATTCTCATTTTTAAAATAATGGGGATAAGAGAAAGAGTTTGATAATTAATTTTCAGATACACATGATAAAATTTAAGAATATATATTACACTAGAGTTTTCATTGTAGTCATAAAAGGGGTGGTCAGGAGGGAATATAAATTTAAAAGAAATTAAAAAAATAAATGAAAAAGAAATATGATTTTACATCCAAAATTTTTATACTTTAGAACCTCCTTGAAAAACGTGGTTTTGGAATTATGGTTAGAAATATATGTCTTGGATGTGTTTATGAGTCTTGGTATTTGAATTGGGAGAAAATTAGAAAGAAAAACATCTGATTTAGGTGTGTGGAGAAGAGGGGGTGAGGGGTGGTCATTATAGTGTAGAATATGGGTGTTATTTTGATTATTTTATACACTAGATTTTTTATTTTTGATATAGACTATAAATATTTTGAGAATCATCAATAAATATAGTCAAATAATTAAATATTGTTTGATAATATGGACTTAAATCATTCAAACATCACCTATAACTTAATAAATCATGTATTTGTTAAATAACACAAATTAAAATATTTCCATATTCACAAAAAATTCAACTATTTGGGAGGAATCCAAAAATTTACCACAACCATTATTTAATGTGTAGAATTCAAAAATAAACTTCATATTATGAAAATAGTTTTTAAAATATGATACATTAAATTTTTAATTAAAATCATAATATATTAAAAATTATTAATTTTAAGACAATGTCTAATTTTATAACACATTACAAAAGTAATTAAGGTCTCAAAAAATTATATTCTAACCATAAGAAAATAGAATATTAAATTTTTAATCTATTTAAGGAAAAATAAATTTTATTTAATTCCTTAAATTTTTTATAAAATTAGTAAAAAAGATTTATGCACCACAAAGATACCAACCCATAATTTATCATTTTCAAAACATATTTATACTTATTACAAGATATAAACATATCATATTTTTATATATAAGAAAAATAAAATTTATTTATAAATAATTGTTGATGTGCGTATTCTGTTAGTATAGATTCCTTAATTTCTATAAATTCCACTCACTTCATTATACATTAGTAATGAATTTTACTATTTAATTTTTAATGAAAATAAATAACTTTATAAATAAGTGGGTTGTTTCATTCTCCCAAAAATCAATAAATTACATCCTCACAATTCTCATTAACATATCATGTAAGTGAGGATACATTTCTATCATAGAATTTTTAGATTCCCATGATGCTTCTTAAACCCCATGGATCCTCCTCCAAACCTCATCCTACTAAATTATGTTATTCTAAAATACTTGTAATCTATGATCAAGAATTAAAATAAGATTCTATTTATAATAAAGGTTCTATTTCAACTGATGTTTTTATAGGATCAAAACTTGATTTAAATTTTGCCAATAATATCTTAGATTCAAAACATGAAAAACATTTTCTAATTGATATATACTCAGTAGTAAAGCTACTGAAAAGGGAATTGGTCCAACATTCTATAGGATTCACTATAAAAAAGAATCGTTTACTTGTGGTTACTTATTATTCAAGAAGCAGTTTGAATCACCTCATAATTATTTAGTGGCAGTTCATAAAACAACCGCATATTTTGTGATCATTTTCAATAAGTGGCAGTTTACTTTACTTCGAAGTGTTTTTAAGAGTTTATTTTTGGAAAATTTAGTGGTGGTTTTATTTTTAATTAGAGGTGGTTTTTTAAATAAAAAATTTCATGGGGAAAAAAAATTAACCACCACAAATCATTTTGTAGTGGTGATTTATAGTAGTGGTTAGTATAACTGTTGTTAATACATAAAATAATATATGTTTACAAGAGATTACAATCATCCACTACTAAATATGTTATAATTTTGATAAAAAAATTTAATAAACAATTAAATATACAAAAACATACATAATATAAACTCAAACGTAAAAATATGATAAGAGATTCATTCATACATCAAATATCCACATTCATACAAATAACCAAAGTCATCATAACCTAAGTCTCAGTCACCCCATAAATCAAATAATACCTCAGTCATCAAATTATACATATTAAATATGTCCGAAAATAACACATTCATAATATATATCCATATCATGACTTCTGATACATCTATCTACCTCAACATAATCTTTTTAACTGAAACCAACCACATCATCTCCTATCTCTAAACAAAAAAGTGAAACAAAAATTGAAACTAAACATAATATATCAGAATCACATTAAAATAATTGGATAAATTTTAAAACAACATGGAAACTAAGAACATTCGTAACTACCATATAAATAGTGTTGTAGATCAGAAAATTCATCCTTCTATCTATTGTTTGAATCTGAAACCAACAATGAAAACTAGAACATTAATTAAAGGAAATTCAAAAGGGAAAGGAAACATAATATATTATGATTATCACGTATAAAATTTGTTACTATGTTAATCAAACAAAATAAAGTTTAACATAATAAAATAATATATATTGCAGAACATGTTGAAAATAGAAACACAACTATTAAATATAAGATTCAACACATGAAACTAAAAAGTGATTATTAAATAATTGAATTTATTATTAACAAAATGTACAGTGTGTTTGAAATGTATTTATCAAATAAATGTAAAACTATACATATCACAAAATTTCACATAATTCAGAAACAATTAATAGGTATTTCTCTAATGATTTTACATCAATATGGGGTCATTTTCTATCATTTTGATTGTTCTAGGAAAATTTTAGAGTTTTAAAAAACTAAAAATGTGTTTATGGTCATCATTGGAGAACCATAATTTATAATGACATACTATCAATATTTAAATTTCAATATTAAATATACTATCATTTTACTCTAATTTCAAGATAATATGACATATTTTTCTCCATTTTAATCGTTGTAGACTCATTTTATAGTTTTAAAATGATAAAAACACATTTACAACCATAATGGGGAAAATATCATTCTGAATGATGTGGCCTCAATTATTTCATTTCACAATAAAATATTTTGTTTTTCCCCTAATTTTAGAACAATGTGATTTTTTCCCTAGTTTTGACTATTCCATGAATGTTTTACTTCTTTAAAACACTGAAAATATTTTATGGCCATAATTGGAAAAACGTCACTCAGAATTATATGTCACAAAATATTTCATTTTGAAACTAATTCTATGATTATTGTATAATGATTTCAGGACAATACAATATAATTTTCCTATTTTTTACCTTTAGATGCACATTTTAGTGTTTTATAGTACAAAAAACATACTTATGGCTTCAATGGGAAAACCGCTTATCAAAATGATGTTATGTTGGATCATACGTTTCAAAATTCAATATATGATGGTTTTTACCTAATTTTATGATAATCAGATGTCTTTTTCCCAGTTTTGAGCAATCCATGCATGTTTTTGTGTTTTAAAGTAGTAAAAATGTGTTTACGTCCATAATGGGAAAACTCTAAATTAGAATGATGTGTATTTGGTTACTACATGTAAAAATTAAATATACTTCTATTTTCCCCTAATTTCAGAATAATATGAAATCATTTGTATGGTTTTGACTTTTTAATGTTTGTTTTAGTGTTTTATAACTCTTGACATGCCTTTTCGGACATAATGGGAAAACTGTCACTCAGAATTATTCGTAGTCAGTTTCTAAATTTGAAAATTAAATGTGATGTTGTATTACCCATATTTTTGAGAAAATATGAATTATTTTAATTACTTTTGAATATTCAACATTTGTTTTAGAGTTTTAAAACACTAAAAACACATTTATTCCCATAATGGGTAAAAAATCATTAGGAATGACATTCTGTCGGTCCTTATATTTCACAATTAAATAAGTATTTTTTCACCGATTTCAGGAATATTAAATGTAGTTTTCTTTGGTTTTAGCCCCTTCCACATGTTTTTAAGGGGTTTTATGCCTTTAATAAGTGTTTAACAACTAATTCTGACCACACCACACATTGTACTAGTGACATCTATATGCATACATTTCAGAAAAAAATGATCAGTTGTTATCCCTTGATTTTATGAAATTTTAATGTCGTTTTATTAGGTCTTTCTATTTCATGCTTACTTTTGTGTTTTAAAACAATAAAAATTTGTTTATTACCGGAATGGGGAAACCATTATTCAGAATTATGTGCCTCTAGTTTCGACATGTGAAAATTTATTCTAAAGTCATTTACATAAAATTTGAGAACAATATGACATCGTTTATTTATTTTTGATCATTCTATGCATGGTTTAGTGTTTTTAAATAATATAATACATTTATGTCCATAACCAGGAAATAATCACTTGCAATGATATCTCATTGGTTCATGTGATTTCAAAATAATATATAGTCATTGTTCCTTAACTTTAAGAATAAATAACATTGTTTCCATACTTTTGACCCCCCAATACTTGTTTTTGAAGGTTTTTATACCATTCATATGTTTTTACTGAGTCTAAATCTACGAAACACGATTAGATTTTTTTCAAACTTATAGATAATTATTTATTATATTTTTTATCTATATGAATCAACCATATGTCCATCCGGAACAAGAAGTGGTCTGTATAACTAAAAATAAATGTTTTCAATATAAAATAGTCATTTTAGTTTTTTACGGATTTTGTATGTGATCATTGGAATGTCCAAAGGTGTGAAATAGAGACATGGACATAAAAATGAGAAAACATCTAAAAATAAAAACATTCCACTTTATAAGTATATTAAAAAATTTATTCATGTATTTTAAATTTTCTTTCATGGGATATCAAATTAATAACATTACATGAGTATCAATAACATCATTTTCCCTAGATATAGGAATATACCTCCAATAATTATAATTAATGGAAAATATTGATGTATCCCAAGAAAGATTCCCATGAATTTGAACATCTATTTCAACAGTGTCACCAGTATGCACCCTGAACACATCAAATGGAATGAAAGACATGAATTAATATAGGTCACATATATCTAATGTGTTCATATTTGTATCCCTTATATGTTTGTATTTACTTTTATTGAAAAATATATTATGGAATTAATAATTTTTTTTAAAAAAAATTACGTACATACTAGTAACGGTAACCCGCCAGTAGCTGCTAAATGGAGGGGTGTCCAACTACTCTATCACCAGAGGTGAATCAAGGGATGGGATTCTAATGACATATGCTTAATGAGATATCTCACTATAATTCTCAGATACAATGATACCACTAGGATCCAGAAAATATGAGGGTAGTGGTGGTGTCCTCTAATTTGTTGATTGACTATAATGTTGAAATTTTTTTGTTCTAAACGTTCTTGTATTGCAAATGGATAAGGTATATAAAAATTTTACAAAATGAAAAACAGAATTCTATTTATAAAAAAAGGAAAACTAGAAAAAATAAATATTTTTACACAACACATAACAATACTAACTTGTAATATAATTTCATTACCAATTTATACATTCAATTATCTTAACCTTAATTATCACCATTGTTATCAACTTCCCTTGTTATGAGTCATTCATTTTCTCCCTCCCTTTCAAGTTCTACCGTGTCAATATTGATTGGAAATAATTATCCAATATTTTATGGATTATGAGTTTCACTATCACAAATAAACAATGGATCTTCATAACCCATATCATATAATTCATTGTTATTTAATTGTAAAACAACAATCCAAACATCATTTATTTAATAATCGGTATAATAAACCATCTTTTCTTTTGAATCCAAGATAAATGGATCATTCCATATACAGTCACCAGTATCCATCAAAAGAGAGATATTTCCAGAAGTAAAACGTAATGAATCCTTAATTATACCCCAATCAATTATGACCCACTTTAATTTGAATAATAAAACATAAAACTAGCCATGGTAGTTACATAAACTATATCTATTATCATACCATAGTATCCCACCTCTGAAAATGTCAACACACCACTATTTTTAGTTTTCATGTCTTCTTCATGATAATGTGATTGAAACATGAAGCCATGAATATTGTAGTCATCAGATTGCATTTCCTTCCTTTTAGGATAACAATCCCAAATCTTCAAATAATTTGATATTTTCAAATCAATTTTCAAAATTATTTATCTTGAAAAAAATATAAGTTGTTACTTTTAGCATAGAAAATTAACTGCATGTCAATAATACGAATATGAGAATATTATTAAATAATGGGTAAACTATCTATATTCTTCTTATTAACAAATTTTTTTAATATCAAGTCATTTTCATCTTGACCCCTTTGTCGCCTCTTTATTTTCAGTCTTAATTCTTTAATAAATGGATCTGAAATAACACATAAATATAACATATTTATTTTCTTGTAATAACTACCATTCATTTAGAGTAAAATTTAACCCCATTCTATTTGGTCTTCCAATTTTTAGAAATGTCGGTGACAAATTTTCAGAAATAAAATTAATAGATATGTCATCTGAACATCTAGAATGATTTAATATTGCCTCAAATAGAACCTAATACCTAGAACAAAAGGTAAAGAACACATCAGATATGTAACATTATGAAATAGAGCCTCGTAGTTGATCTTTATTCCTCGTATATAATTTAAATAACCAATGAACCTAATGAAAAAAATAAAAAACATATAAAAAAATAAACAAAATGATATGATAAAATATAATTCACCGATGAAAATAAATAAATATCAATGTACCTATCAATTTGATACATCTATCGTTAGTGTACCATCCCACCATGTTTAGATTTATCGGTATAATTATCAATCAAATGATTCATGACTATTGATAATGAATGGGGAAATAACATCTCTATATTATATAGTTTCAAAACTATTCTTTCTTGATGTTTATCATGCTCTATTAGATTTAATGATATTCCAAAAATCTCTCTAAAAATGTACAAAAATAAACTATAACCCTCGTTACTATTTTAGATATAGTATTATGCAAATATAACATCATCAACTACTCCATAAAAATATGTGAGTTATGACTTTTCAATACATTTAAAATTGTATGTTTTAAGTCAATGAACCCTGATATGTAACTTGAATATCTATATGGAATATTTACATTCATTAAATCTCAAATGAATACATATTTATTTGTAATTTTTATTGTAAAAATAACCAAACGATAAATTCCGTTCTATTTTTTTTTGACAAACCAAGATTTGTGTTCACTGACACAAAATACATATGATAATTAATGTAATTCTTTGATTTACCCTACACATTTAGCACTATAAACCCATCATTGTGACAGATGTACTTCTAAATATTAACTATGTAAAGATTATGACATATCAAATTAAACACACAACAAGGATCTTTGAAAAATTTATTCATTTTTTCCAATTTTTTGTTCTATCTTCTTTAGATACTATACCTCATACCCTTCTCCCATATTCATTAAAGAGATAAAATTTTACAAATTATTCAGTGACATTCATTAATTGTCCCATGATTTCTAAACAAAGCAACACCTTCAATGAATTTCTCATATCAATATCTCTATTGAATAGTATCTTGTTAATCTTGAATATATGAGAAGAATCAAGAAATCATCATTGGCACATAAAACATCAATTTTTACTATCATGTAATAATTGAGGTTCAAAATAAAAATTATTAACTAGATTGGCCAAACCGGTAGGACTATCCCATCTAGATTAATTTCTTAGTCATAAAAATTCAATAATTTTCCACAATATAGAATCAATAATTTTGAATAGTTTTATGATAGAATTTTTCAATCATTCCACTACATCATCCAATTATTCTCGCAATTCTTTGATTAAAGGTAGATGGTATACATCAGTTCCATTTCCCGTAATTTCTTTTCCATGAATAATCATCAAAATAATGAAATAATTCTTTTTTATACACATCTATGTAGGATTATTATATGAGATCAAAACAATTTTCCAAATGATGTAATTAGTACATAAAGTACCAAAATGGTTAATAACATCATAAGACAATATTGAACATAAATTCCAAGGATCTGATGAAAAATCTAGATATACTGAATCATACATCTTCTACAATGTATAATCTTTTGGATGTCTCATCAATCCATCATTACTATCCTGAGCATGCCACATCATGTCATCATTAGTCTTAGATGAAATTAACAATATTTGAAATTATTGTTTCAAAGGAAGGTAATGAAATAACTTTATTGGTGTTTTCTTTAGTTTTTTCATGGGGATTCATGGATTTATACTCTCATTTTTATTGACATCAATTTACACATATGAAATATTGTTCATTCATCTTTATCAGACACTTCTCGCAAGTAAAGCATGCAATCATTAGGGAATTAATATATCTTTTTATAATCAATTCCAAATTTTTTGATGACTTTCTTCATCTCACATAATGATGCCACAAACATAGGTTCACTAAATGCATCATGATAAAACTCTAAAATCATTGAAATTTCTTTGGAAGTAATTCTATATAGAAACATGATATGATACATCATAAGTAAAAAATATAACTTCGAATAATTGTCACATCCTTCATACAATTCTTGTTTATTATCTTCAACTATTTCATTAAAATAATATTTCTTTTCACATATCTAATGAAAAAGATTGACCTTATTTGGATCAAATGAAAAATTTATTTATCTATTTAAATCTTTTACATTGTTTTCAGTGTAACCAAATTCTTCGTTTAAATTTTTTGAATTAATTTACCATTTCACATTTAATTTTTCTTTCATTGACAATGTTTTCATTATATTATTTTACCAAAACATTTATTTCACCACGTAAAATCCACCCTACATATTTAGTAGGAAACTAATTGAATTTTGAATTCTCATATACTTTGTTTCTATTCAACCATCACTTACTTTTTCCATCAAGATGCAAACAATTAATTATACCATCCAATGATCGGATTGAAATTGCATAATCTAAAAATTCTTCCAATCCATTGGCACACTGAGGTGTGTTTTGAGGTACATTAATGAAAATTATAACCATAGTTATTTTTTTTATTCTTCCTATACATTCAAATATAAAGATATAAATTTGTAATAAAATAGGTTCAATAAAAATTAATGAATAATCTATATGGGTTAGAATAAGACTCAAGAGCATGTTATATGATGTTAGAAACATTCTTTAATCAATTAATATTTAATAATGGAAGTGTGGAAAACAACCAATAAATTAATGATGTATCGATTTTTTATTTTTTATATGTTGATGTTATTATTTGTATGGGAGGAAAAGATATGGGTGTACTCTACATTATTTTTTTAATTAACAAGTGTTCATTCCTATAAAAAATAAGCTACATTGATTAATTATTGATCAATTTATAATGGTATAACTAAGACAAAGATCAGACCAATTAAAAATTTGGATGAAAATAAAGCTTTATTTGTATATCACTCACTATTGGATGGATAAAACCGATAAACACAGAAGTTTTAGATTGTTATATGTGCTTATACATCATTATACTATTTAAGTTTATTTTATATGTGCAGGTAAATTTCCTATAAAACAATTTAGGGAGGGGAAAAATTTTCCCAAGAGGTAATAAACCTTATTAGTTAGTGATTTCAAAGAAAATTATTTAAAATAATAAAATTCCACTAATGTGATAAGTAATCATTATTGGGGATTAATCATGTTTTTTACTATTATTAGGTATCTATTGAACGTAGTGGAATATTATGATTGATAAATTAATTAATTTCTTTCCTTATGGCCTTTATTATTTACATTTTTACGTTATAAGATTTGAGTTTTCATAATGGAAATTTCTAATTATACAGTTTTAATCCATTAATATTTGACTCTAGATAATGATACTAAACAAGGGTATAAAATTTACACTACAATCCCATTATTAAGAATTTATTGTTGAATAATAATGAAGGAATACTAAATAATGAAGTATATTAAACCCAAATAGTAGAATATGTTGTGAAAATAGAAAAATTGTTGAAATGAACACATAGGGTGTACAATATAGATTAAAGTATATGGGAGTAACCAAGTGTCATTATCCCACCAGTTATTGTAAAAAATTCAAGATATATCAATAGATTCAAATTATTTATTTTATAATTGATAAAAAACTCTTACGGATGGAGAACACAATAGAATACACTTTAAGAAAACTCATTATGAAATTTCCATTAAAAACAAAAATACACAATCATTATAAAGTCACTATATTCATGGTATCCCAACATTGTTCCATATAAATAAATACACACCCTTGAAAGTCACATGTTTCTAATAAAAATTATCTTAAGAATAACAAAAACTTTTAATATATGAAAATCAAAATACACAAAACATTTTACTATTTTATAAAATATTAGGTGTGTATGGTAGTTGAAAAATAAATTTTAAATACATATTTTCATATAAAAAACATTCGAATTCAATAGAAAACATGAGAAACATTATTTAATTTTAAAATAGATTTATATATACATATAATAATTTATTTAAGAATATAAATCCAATCATATGAAGGAAAGGAATCAAAGTTTATTAATTTAACTATTATTTAAATAGATAAAACCAACCATTGATCTGTCACATCCTAAACAAAGAACACTAAATCACCACAACTAGGAAAAAGATTCTTTATGAAGATAAGAGGATGGAAACAGAGCCTGGGTTAGGTAGGTCATATGGGGTGTTCTGTGTTAACACCAAGAAGATGGAGGACAAATGGGGGTATCGGGGATCCGGGTCTCCCGAAAAGTCAATTGATGGATGTCATAGGGGGGAGGGGGTTGCATCGCCTCCTAGGAGACAGAGGTCAGAGGGAGGGGAATCATGGGGTCAGGGTTTGGTGGGATGTTGAGGTGGATGAGGGGTCATGGTTGGGTCATGCAAAGAGAGTGGGGGAGGGGGCTAAAATAGGGTATTTAAACAAAATTGTGGTTGTATAATGGAAACTAAAACTAATTATTAAAATCAGAAAATGTAGTAGCTATTTTAATAAACAACATATTTATTATTTATTTAACCAAAATTATACAGCGGTAGTTAATAGAACAGCCACAAACCAGTTATTTTTTTATTTATTTCATATGGTCCTATTAACTGTAGATGTTTCTTTCCTTTCATACAAAAACACATAACAATTTTCCAAGGATATATTTGAAAGCAAACATGATCACCACACTCGAATGAAAAGTCTTTCCCCCTATTATATGCATAACCATTATACCTGATTTGATTTGTCCTCATGAATTGTAGGATCACGTTCTCTTTCTAAGCCACTTAATCAATTAATTATAGTCCTATCAACTTTCTTTCCCTGAATTCAACCTATAATATATGAGTTTCACACTGATTTCCTTATAATTACTCAAAAGGTTCTATATATATAATCAAATAAAAATTTTTATTATAAGATAACTCAACTAACGAAATATGTTGATACCCACTTCCCTAGTATCCATTAAACTATCATGTAACATGTATTCTAATTTATTAATTCTTTGCTCGATCTGTCTATTAGATAAATGATAAAAGTTGTACTGAAATTTAATTCAGTTCCCAAAAAACATCTGATGACCTTTCCAAAAGTCATAATGGTTCATTTAATCATGATCATATATAATGTAGATAATAAATCCATGTAACATAACAATATCAAGGAGTTACAAACCATAAAGATGATATAAATAAATAATATCTCAAATATATAGAAATTTTTTAGATTTAGTCAGTCGATAATTAATAACCTAAATTTCGTTGTTGTCATGAGACGTCTTTGGTAGTCCCACCACGATGTCTCTAAATATATTTTCTCATTTCCAATATAGATCTGAATAAAGGATGAAACATCCCCTTTGGTAGTTTCTCATCTTTTATGACCTGTTGACATGCCACAAATCTCATAATAAAATAAAAAATATATATTTTCATTCCATCCGACCAATAATACTCCCAACATTATGTGAATATCTAAGTGCATCTATTATGAACATGAAAATGTAATACTATGAACTTATCATAAAAAAGAATTCATCATAAAATAATTTCAAGGCTCACATAATATTTTTCCACATCTCAAGACATAATATTTATCAACATTAAATTCTTGCAGTTTAACATTCTTAACCAATTCTAGATTTTTCTATAACTCATGACGTTCCTTCTATTCTATCTTAATTTTTTTCTGAGATATAAAACTCCAATGACACCTAAAATAAAGACATTGGAATTTAGTACACAAAAAAGATCCAATTTTCTATCAATTCATTAATAAAAGGTTCATGTTCCAAATATAACATTGTTAATGTTTCATGATGTTTTCAAATCATGTAATCGTCCACTTTATTTGGTCTTCGATGACAGTAATTGATCATGAAATCATAATCCATTATTAGTTATAGCCTTATATTCTACACCATTTTCAATTAATTCTGAGTAAATATATACATCAAAATTTTTCAATTAGTATATATTTCATATATTCCTATCTATAATTGATTCCACTAAAATTATAATGAAATAACCACAACTGCTAATTCGAGATCATGTTGGGGATAAATAAACTCACGAGGTTTCAGTGGTCTTGAAGCATTAATAATTACCTGATCATTTAGTATTATAACACAAAAAAGTATATTAAATAAAGCATCACTATAGATGAGAAAAGAAGCATTCTCAATATCAGGTCCAAAACTAGTGCATTCACCAATCATCTATTTAGTTCTAAAAATCAAACCTCGCTTTATTCCATCCATATAAATTGAACAAATTTTCATATTAGCTTAGTTAACAAGTTATATAGTCATGTAATGTTTTTAATAAATCATTGGGAATATCGTCAAGATCCATGAAAATTATGAATCTATATAAAATTTGTTTGTACATGAAATTCATCAACTACATTTTTTAGGCATAAACTATTATTCCATAATCAATTACAATGTTCCCATAAAAATAAATTTGTCACAACCAAAAATCACATTTTTTAAATTTTTATATTAGCTTAGTTAACAAGTTATATAGTCATGTAATGTTTTTAATAAATCATTTGGAATATCATACAGATCTATGAAAAGTATTAATCTATATAAAATTTGTTTGTCTATGAAATTGGTCAACAACTTTTTTTAGGGATCAACTATTATTCAATCCTCAATTATAATGTTCCCAAAAAAAGAAATTTTTCACAACCAAAAATCACACATTCTAAATTTTCATTATAATATATTTTATTTAAGTGTTTCTAGGAAAATACATATATTTTTTTCATGACACTCTTTATTTTTTCAAGACACCAATATTTCGTCAATATAATCAACACCAACGTTATCTATATGTATGTGAAGGATTTTATTCAAAAGATCTATAAATAAAAAAATTTCAATTTCCAACCTAAATGGCATAAAAACAGACTCATAATAGTAATATCTAGTATGATTTTTTTTTTCAGAATGTCATCCTCATTAACCATCCACTAATGGAACCCGAAACTAAAGTCAATCATGTAAAAATAATGAGCTCCCCGAAGCTGATCAAACAAGTCATCAATATAAGGAAATAAATACTTATTCTTAATGATAATGTTATTAAATTATATGTAATAAATAAAAGGTCTCCTAGAACCATATTTCATTGTAATGAAAAAATAGGAGAAACTTGTGGTGATGTTCTAGGATGAATGGTACCTTTATCAAGAAACTCAAGCAACTACTTTTTCATGTCAATAAATTTCATTAAATCCACTTGATGATGGGTTTTGAAATTTGATTAGCATCATGAACTATATCAATTGTAATATAAACTTATCGATTTGGTATAACACTAGGAAAATAAATAGAAAAAATATCCAGGTATTCATTTATCACTATTACATAATTTATAATAATTGTCCTCTTATTTTCAAAGATATGTGGAAGATATCATTTATTTATATATTTTAACTACTTATCTACATTATTATATGTTATCAATATTATGAGATGAATAAAATATTCAATCTTATTCCCTTACTAAAAAAACATTATTATCTCTACATTGAATCACAGATTGGTAAAATGAAATCCAATCTATACCCAAAATAATATCTAACTATAGTAATGGGTAAAATAAGATTTTCAAGTAATTTACTTACATAGAAAACTATAGGAAGACTATTATAATGCCTATTGTCTTAATATTTTCCCATTGTTTTTAACTATAAGTAATTATTTTAATTATGGAGATTAAATTTCCAATTTACTATAAAATCCATCATAATTAATGAAATTTGTAGACTCTATATATATATATATATAAAATTATAAAAATCTGAGTAAACCAAAAAATACATGGTTACCAATTCATTGGATGTCCCAAAATCTTCCAAGGTAGTATAAAAGGATTTGATGACACCTTTTATCTTATAATCTAGTTTCTTCCCATCATTCAAATATTTCTTTAGGAATGTATTTTCATAATGACTCATCTCACAACATTTAAAAAATGTTACATTTTTCATATTAGATTTATACATAACATCACTAATATGTTTATATTGAATTCCTCTGTAATATTTCCAAACATACTACATTGAAAAAAAATAATGTATTTGTTAGAATATTCTCAAGGATATTCTATACCACACATTCCTAAAACTAGAACATTAATTTTCTTAAATCATATTTCATTAATTTACTATTAAAGATTACTTCCCCTCAGGACTTATTCTTCAATATATTGTCCAAGACAACATAATCATCATAAAAAAATAATTTCTACCCTCTTAGTGGATCAAAAAAGTTTCTCATAACTATTCAATTATTATGATGCAAAACTACTTTAGTATCTTCTATTCAATCCTGAGTCAAAATGATTGATTTTACTATCAAGATCTTGAACATGATTTAGTGAATAGCTTCCCAATAATGTGATGTTTTATTCATAAATATCCTCTAAATATTTATCCTTTTTTTTAATTCCTAAAATTCCATTTCCATCCAAATTCTAACCACCATAGAAAATATTTTTCAAGGGAAATATTCATAAAACCATCTCATTCCATAGAGTCAATCTCACCATTATATAAAATATTCTTGACCATTGACCATAATTGGTCGTCATAACCTTCAAAATGATAGATAAAAAGCCTAAAATTTTGATTATTTAAACATCCCATTCCATAAAATATACTTTCATGGGATTTAATCCACCCTTTACCTAGCACTAGGTCATAATATCCATTGAATGTATGTTGGTGTTACCTCATAAAATGTCCACTATCATCATGTTCCTTTGTGGTAGCTTTGGTGGTTATCATTCATGGATGTTGTCGGGATTTATAGAATGTTTCAATGAATCCATCATTATTAGAACCTTATCAGTTCTAATTCCCACTATTCTAGGTTGCATATTCAGAAAAAAAATATCATCCCCTTGATTCCTTCATACTCCATCTTCTATATTTCTTCAACAAAGAATCATTCAAAACATATATAACATTGATGACCCAACTTATTAATTTTAAAATGCTATATAAATTAAAAATATATATAGAGTAAAAATAATTTATTATATTTTATTAACATAATCTAAAACACTAATATTATCTAAATCATGATCTGATACCAAATATAAGTAACCAACATTAAATATTATACAATCTAGCTAATTAAACTAGAATATACTTATTAGATTCAAAATGATAATTTCGGTATAAGGTTTTATATAATTAGGTCCTAAAACATATAAGAAAACCCAAAATCATACAAATTTTATTATACTAAAACATAATCCATTTTTCCTTTAATATATTTTGTTAATAAAACAAGATTTCATTTCATTAAAAATCTTCACAATATTTCGAATGGCCTCTTATTTTCTACTAACCAGCTTCAAAAATGTAAAAAATATTTCAAATCATGGGTACAGAACCAAAAATATAAGTATGGTACACAAACCTCATGGCTACCTTATGACTTGTAACCCTCACACTTTCCTTACAACGTGACCATCATTGTTACCTTATGGTGAAACCATCACAATCACACATGGAACAACAATTACAGTAAAATTCCAACGTAATCATACCCAATACATTGGAGGAAGATATAGTTCCCACCATTAATCATAAAAATTTAACAATAAAAATACAATAATCATAAAACAAAAAATAATTTCATCATAAAAACATTCCTTGTGAATTTTTTAAAAATTGAAATTTAAAATTGTTTTGTAATGAAAAGTACCTTACCTAAGGTTTATCTTACAAAAATGATTTCAAACATCCATTATAATAGTTTTAAGAGTGTTAATAATCTCATATATAACTATACAAATGTTAATGGTACCTGATATTACTGTATCATAACAACATTTAACCCATTTATTAATAATATATTGTTATTTCCATTCTTTCGGGTGTTTTATTTTTATGATTTCCATGATAAGTTTTTGTATTTTCATGTATAATGGAATAAAAACTATAAAGGTGAAATAAAATAGAGCTAAAATGTTTTAATAATGTTAAATGATACCATATATAAGTTTTTCTGAAATGAGGAAGATTCATTAGATAAAACGTTAATTAAAATAATTTAATTTGTTTTGGCAGTTTTTACAACCATAACAAACATATATCATTTTATTTAATAATATTTATATATTGGTTCTATAACATTATATAATATATAATATTTAAAATAAAATTTTATTTAACAATAATAATGGTATTATGACCGACTTTGTTGGTGGTAATAGAAAATTAGAGGGAATCGTCCATGATAGAGGCAAATCTGCACATCACTGATGATGTTGTCATTATTAAAAATAAAAGGATAGGATAAGGATTATTATGAGTAATTTTCTCATAAACATGATCTAATTCTAGTATATATATGATACATTAGTTTTCATGTAACTTTGATTAAGGTAGGCGATGATAGAATTATAAACTAAAATAGAATAAAAAGAAAATAAATGAAAACGAAATAGAATTTTGCCTATTGTATTATCCTCCTTGAGAACCTTCTTAAGGATGATAGTTTTAGAGTTATTGGGTGAACAATATGTCTTTGAATTGGGGAAGAATAATTTGAATTAAATTGGGAAAAAATTTAACATGATAAAAGGATTTGAGCTATAAGGAGAGGTGGTGAGGAGAGGTCGTATTTATAGTGGATGGGAGATGTGTTTTCTATTATTTTATTCCATAGTTTTTTATTTTGTCTCAATACATTTTATATATTGATAATTGTAACTAAATATATTAAAATAATGAATCATAGTTATAGATTTTGGGCTTTCATCAGCCATACATCATATATGACACAATAAATCATGTATTTGTTAAATATTGTAAATTGTCATATTTCAGTATTCAAATAAAAAATCAACATTTTTAGAAAAATATCAAATAATTTACCTAAGAATTTTTCTACATATTGAAATAAAAAATTATCTCTATTGGATGAAATTAATTTTCTAAATATAATAAATTTAATTTATAATTAAAATCATATTTTATTAATAAAATATCAATTTTAAATAATAAATGATTTTATAACACTTTAAAAAATTAATTATGGTTTAATAAAATTATCATTTAATACTAATAAAATAAAATATTAATTTATGAATCAATTTTATAAAAATAAATTTTCTATTAAATATTTAAATGAATTATAATAGTTTAAATAAATTATATGCCTCACAAAGATAATGAAACTTAATTTATCATTTTCACAATGTTTATTTACTTATTCCATTATATAAATATATGATATTTTTATTTATAAGATACATAAATTTTATTTATACTTCTATAGGTGAGGTTTCTATTATATTATTATATATTCTCTAATTAGTATAAACACCACTTATTGCATAAAATATATATAATAGATTTCACTATTTTATTTTAGAATGTCAACAAATTTCTTTTTATGTACCTAGGTTGTTACAATATACTACATATTTGAAATTTTATATCATTAATATAATTATTTATGATGATATTATAAGTTTCATTTAATTTTAATTCCTTCATGGGGTTCTTAGTTTCAAATTTACTAAAGTGTTATAGGGTTGGTTTCACAATTTTATTTCCCTGTTAAATTTTTTATTATTTAAACATATTTCATTTTATGAGATGTATATACTTATACATTGACATGATATATAATGAATATCACTATTCTCATGACAAGATAATATTAATTTAATGTCATTCCTTCACGAGTATTATGATTCAAATACATCAATGTTGTTTGGGAACTTTGGAATGTTTTAAAAATATTTTCCACAATAATGTTTTAATGGTAATTAATTGGAATTTCCTATCATAAACAACAAAAAAACTTGTTGTTTATTATAAACCATTATAAATATTTTGTATTTACATTATCCTCATTATTTTATTTTTTGATCCATATTGTTTCAAATAGATTGTGATGGAATTTATTTATTTTACACGGACTTTCCATGTTATGAATAGATTATTATGGATCCCATTTCTTTTCCCTTGGATAATCATGTTTCAATGAGACTATTTTGTAACCCATCTCAATTCAATTAGTTAATCATGTTTAAAATATTTTTTCGTGGATACCATTTCATTTCCATGATGTCATCATGTTTTCAAGTAGATTATTTGGAAACCAATTTAATTTCTATGGGTAAATCATGTTTCGAATATATTTGTTTGAAACCCATTTATTTTCAATGGTTTAAATTTTTTAAATGATATTGTAGAGAAATATATTTCTTTATCAGGGATTAATCAGGTTCTTGAATGAATAAATTTTTTATCAATGAGTTATAATAATTTATCTAAGTTATCTGTTCTTAGAAGTTATAAATAATGGGTGTGCCAAGATAGTGTTGTTTGAGATTCATATATGATCGTTGCTCCCAGTTAGAACAATGATTAATTAGGTACATGGTAGATAGATGTCTGCCATATTGATTATTTCATTTGTAAGGGTTCTTTAAAAGTTCAATAATGGATCAATGATATGATCTTCCAAGACACAAATATGTTGTCTATTTTCTTTCTTTGGTTTTATAATTATTTTAATGATCGATATTGATATCACATGGCTCATGATTATTGATTATATTGACTCTATAATTTTTTATGTTGTCATTTTTCATGATCAAGATATTGATTGGTATTAATATTTTTTGGAACCTCATTATGAGTAGAGAGTCTATCACTTCCTTATATTAATGATCGATAACCATGATTAATTTAGTACTAATGAATTACATGTTGTATGAACGAATTTAAAATGATAAAATAGTTTTTAAGAAAAAATGGATATGTATTGAGGTGATTCACCACCAACCTTGAGCTAACACTATGGGGAGATACCACCAGGATTTTCACCTCCAATAGAGAAAGACTCGTGTAGTTTGATTAGGTCATCATACACATTAATATCTTTATATGTTCACTGATGAAATTTTTTTGATAATTAATATGGTTTCCTATAATGAACATTTAAAATCAATATTATTATGTATCATTTTCCGTAAGTAATAATTTTTGTGTATAATAATTTATATTTATAAATTATTTCACAAATATGATGTTGATGGCCTAATATGAAATATGAAAATTTTGGGTATAATAAGAGGAGATATTTAACCTTATGAACTACTTTTTTATGAGGACAAGTTGATTTGAGGTATTAATGTATGTGTTTATACAAATTCTGTAAACTCTAAATCAAAATGGTTCTCCAGAATATAATTGATCTATTTTTTACATTTGTTTTTGTAGGGTTTGGATGGAAAAAAGATGTTTCTCAATTATCGGCATCAAAAACAGAAATGAAAAGTTGTGGATTTCATCACAAGATCCAGGAGTGTGGGTACTAGGATTTTATTATTGGTTTTGAAGGTTGGTTGAGATAAATTTATTGATTGTGATGTTTTCATATGAGGTTATGTTAAGAGTTATGTATTCCATCATTTGGCAATAATATTATGTTTTTTTGTAACTTTATTGGCTTAAGAGGCCTCACTTGAGGTTTTAAATTAGTAATATTATTAGGTTACCAATGACCATTTTTGATAGTTTTTTTGGTATGATGTATTGGTAACCCCTAGGATCAAAATGAAGTATTTTTTAGTGTAGAAATATTATTTATGATAACATAAATAATTGTGGTGAAAACTCGTATACTTGATGACAACACAGGGCATCGAACTAAGAAGTGTCTCATGAAATCATTACTGAAGGATGATAAGGTTTTCATAAACTTCCACAGGCCTTCACAATGTCCGGGTTAGGATGAAAGTTTTTTCGTGTAAATTTTTTTTATTACTACTGAAGACCATGATATTTTATTTTTGGAATAATAGTGAATTTATCATTGAAGAATATAGGATCAAATTCTTCTAATATTTTGGTTTCAAACAGAGTTATGAAATGATTAAATAATATTATAGATGATTATTTATGGAATAATTTAGTTTGATAATTTTTTATTACTATTGAATTTTGAAGAATACTGTATAATTTTATGTATTACTCATTTTAAGAATTTTCTTATAATGTGATAACCATTTTGGTTTGGTTTAATGTTTAATGATGAGAGGAATATCTTGATATTAACTTTTATGTATATGTGGTCTTTAAAATTTGGTTTTACTATATTAGGAAATAAAAATTCAACATGAATACTTATTGTTTAGAAAAAAATATTAGATTTGGGGGAAATTGAATAAATTATGACAGTCTAATGATCACATTCATTTTCTCTTGGAATATATGATATGAAAATTCTTTTAATCTTGGAAAAAATTCCTTAAATAAATGATATTTCATAGTACATTCAATTGTTATGAAACTATAGTCTTTTCAATCGTCAATTTTTTTTCAGGCCCTTATATTTTCATTTATTTTAATTTTTCTTTATGATCGATGACCTCAATCACACTATATAATTATTTATTCTTTTCATCCATATTCTCCCTATATCAAATTATAGTTGTGTATATCATCAAGTGACTTTAATATTTCCAAATTTCTTTTTTAATGTGGTTTTTCCCTATTTAGGTTGTGTAATATGGGTTTCAAATTTTTATTTCAATAAATGTTAATCATTTTATAACCAAGCTTAATTTTGAGGGAGAAATGTTTTAGGGGTTTTGGATATAACATCATTATATTTTAGGAAGTATATTCTTTCAGATTAATTTTCATTATTTAATATATTTTGTTTCACCAACTATACAGTTTATCATTTGTCACATGAAACAAAAATTTTATTATTCATTACATCCAACATCGATCCCATTTGATGACTTATGTCACATGCAAGGTTGAGTCTTTCTAGACAACAACATGATAATAATTTTATTTATTTAACATAATAGTTATAACTAGACATTAGAATGGGGGGAATGAATATGACTTACTAAATAATGAAATCAATGTTTACATATGTTTATAAAATTTATTCATTGTTTTCCAATTAATTAAAAATTAATATGATTTCAAATTGAATATAAAGGTTTTGTTTTTATAAATAATATCTTTAGGACTAGAAATACATTTTTTCATGATAAATTAAATTAATAAATACTATATAAATATATTAATTTAATTTATACATTATATATTAAATAAAATATATTTAAATTCATTGAATTTGTTTTATAGTGATAAAATAATAATAATTTTAATTTTAAGGATAATAATATGTATGAATTTTAAATACAGTTCTACCGTCTTTTAATGGATCATCTATTTTAAATCTAATTTATAAAATTTATATAATTTGTCTTTGAAAAAATAAACTTTTTTTTTCAATTGAAAATATTAATATATGAATTGTGGTATTTTTTTATTTTTCTAAGATCTTTCTTATTTTCATGAATAATGAATGACACCAAATTTTTATTGAAAAATGATTTTCATCCAAAAAAGTTCGAGTTTTAAATTATATTTATAATTTTTTTAAAGTATAATTTGAACAATCGTCTATAAATTAATACAATTTATGTTTTTGGAATCAATTTTATAGTGACATTAGTTATTTAAATATAGAAATATTTTGTATATTTTCACATTTAAAACATGGTTTGTCATCCTGTCAGGGGGACTAATTTTAAATTAATTTTTACCACTTCTTTGATAATATTTTTGAAAAATGGTTACTGTATTTGGATTCATAGTAATTTATATTGACTAATATCTAGAAATTATTTATTTAGAATTTTTTTATGTAATATAATTAAAATTAATTACATCAGTTGAGGTAAAATGATTTTTCTTTGTGGTTAAACATTAATATTATTGGCCTAAATGACCTAGAAACATTTCAAAAACCCATTTTATTGAATTTATTTGACCATATCACCTATTTTCAATAATTTTGATTGGATTTCTATGAATCCCATTTTTTTTCTATTGGATAATCATGTATTAATAATATTTTATTGGATCCCATAACATTTCCATATGTCAAACATGTTTAAATTATATTGTAATATAACCTATTTTTTATGTGGGTTAATCATGTATTAAAAGCGGGTTTTAACACATCTTTTTACAATGGATAGTCCTGTTTCATAGTGATTGTTTAGAACCCATATATTTTTTTAATGGTTTACCATGATTCAAATAGATTGTATTGTAACCTATTTCAATATCATAGTTTAATCAAGATATAGCAGGAATACTGGTTATTCCATGAATTTTGATTAATTCTCTTTGTATTTGGTTCATGTATGGTATAAATGATGGGGGTACCCATATAGAACTGGGTGAGTCTATCATTGATTATATGATAGGTGCACATTGATAGATATCTGATTCATTGGGTACTTTAGTGATAAATGTAAACAATATTGGTTATTCTATTTTAAACTTTTCTATAATGGTTCTCTAAGGATTTAATGAGATAATGATCCAAGATATGAATATCTTTTTTCTTAAGAATTCCATTTGTTTATAATTATTCTAATGATCAATATTAATATTTCATAGCTCATGATTATTGATTATAATGATTATTTCCTTTTACATATTTTCATGTTTAATGATCTATGAATTGTTTTATAAATATTTATATTTTCTACTCATGCATTTTAATTATGTCATGATACCCTTTATTCTCAAATTATGTTCACTAATGACATTCTTATGTAAATTATTATGTTTTCCCTTATGGAGAATCTGAGAACACCATGCATTCATTTACTTTTCCCCCCGTTATAATGTATGAGGTTGAATTCTTTATTTATATAAAGGATTTGAAAAATATGATATTGATGACCAAGTATGAAATAAGATAATTTGAGTATACTGGGAGATGATACTCAACCTTATGAACTAGTTGTGTACGAGTAAAAATTTATTAGATTTATTTATTTATGATTATTTTTGTAATTATATAAAACTATAAACCTAAAAGTTTCACTATAATGTATGTGATCCGTGTTTTAATTTTAATTAATTATGGTTTTGATGGAAATATTTTGGTCACAACTATCAACATCAATGTAGAGAATGTAAAGCTATGGATTTCAGCATTGGATCTTGGCGTGTTGGTCTTCAATTTTTATAGTCTATCCAATAGTTACTAGAAAATGTATTTCTCATTGGGTCTACCCATAGATTAGGTATCAGGGTATTAGATACCCACTAATAGTGGTTTGTTATTTCTTAATGAATGACTTGATAGATAGTTTCCCATTTTTATTTATGATCTCAACATCAATTTTATTTTTGTGCATAGAATTAAATAGTTTGGTAACAATTTCTATGGGGGTTTTCATTTCATCCCCAATCTCAGTAGGTTTCATATTTAGAAAATATCTATATTCTTCATTTTATCCATTGTTAAATCAGTTCATTTGTGAACCCACCATTAACATTTTTAAAAGAGAATTTGGAATGGGATAAATAAATTATTTAATGAAAAAAATGGAAACTATAAAAATATAAAAAATATTACATATGTTACCCAAACGAATCAATAGTTTTCAATCTATGAAATCCATAGTTAGAACCCTATCCGAACCAAATATATATATTCTTGTAAATTATAATGTTTTTAATGAAAATGTGATTATCGAACTATATTTCCTAGGAGTTTCAAACCAGGAATACAGTTAGGATTTTTTTCATCCACCATGTAATTTTTGATTTAATATCTAGCACCCCTCTACTGAGTTGTTACCCCTAGGAACATCTGTTCTATAGCCTTCATCTACATGTTGTTTCAAAATAGTGATGTATTATTTTCATATAACTAGAGAATATCTACTGTACAAAAACATCATAATGTTATCTTATACTTAGAATCATCCCATAGACTTTTACAGAGGAATTTCACATATGATACTAAAACTAATCTTCTTTGATAGAAACTAAAGGTTTCCAACCTAAGCATGAATAAAATAAAATATATAATCAATAGTTTCATAAACCAAGATACCAAACATTTAATGTCTTCAATATTGGCTATATAATCATATCATTTTTCAATCACTAAAAATATTACTCAATAATAATACACCACTAGTCCCTTTTATTTTCACATTATATGATATATTCATCTTTATAACCAAGAGGTTTCAAAACATTAGAATAGGGGTGAACTTACATGCTCATAATGGTTTAAAATATCATAATGTATTAGATATGAAGAATATATTAATGCCATTACAAAATATCAAAATACCATATATGAAAAAAAATCATTATATATAAATATATGATCATTAATTGACCATTAATGATTCATAAAATATATTTTATGGCTCATAATATATATCAATAATCATAAAACATGCGATAATGATATAAAAATGTTGAATACTTAAAAAATGATATAATCTTAAAACATGGAATTTAAAAAAAATTAAATGAATATTAATTTTTTTACAACTTTATAATCTACATGAAAAAGTGAAACATACATAATAATAATAAAAATTAAAGAAAACACATTATTCCAACACTACGTGAACAAACATACTATATCCATAAATAAAAAATGTGATCATACACTTCATGAACATCCCTCTATGAATAAAGACATTATGTACCTAATTGATAATATCATGAGATATAAACTTAAACCAATGAATTATATGGTGATATATGACCTCACTTGTCATTATGAATATAAATATATTCCACATAATATCAATCATTGTTTTTATAAATAAACCATGGAAAAATAATTTTTTTCTTAAACATCCAAGTGGATGTAATTTACATTTCATAAATTAACATCGAAAAAAATGGGTTTCATAAAAACATATTAATGGTATTAAATATGATCTTGAATTAAATTGTTTGATATGAGAAACATGATCACCCAAAATAATCGTATAATATGTAATGAACCCAACTCCATTAGGTCAGAGTCTGTGTTTACTTTATTACATGGTCTCTAGATATGTGGAATCACATCCCGAAGGACTGAATAGTTTACGAGTATTCATAAACTTGATATGGAATTGATTGGTAGAAAAATTTTAAAATATAAAAAACAAAGTATTTCATATGAGGTAATCTTTATCCCATCTATAATGTCCATACATATCAATGAAATTTTTTTTAGGGAATTCCAGTGCAAATAATCATAATAAATGGTTAAGATTTGTTCCTCAGTTATGGTATGGCTATAGTAGAATCCATCAGGAATAAAAAATACAAAATAAATATAAAAAGTCAAATAACTGAAAAATATGCCATTTAATCAATAGTTCGAGCATAAAATTATAGTTATAAATGATGAACAAAAAATTCTATACATGGCAATGAGTCTTAACCATAGATATTAGAACAAATTAAATAATCACACAGAATATTTGGAATATAATTCATAATAATGGAAAATTTGATTTTGGATATCTGGATCATGACTTCAAGTCATTGACCATGAAATAAAATTTCATTATGTCTTTATTCCAAGAAAACTTATACTATTGAGGCTTCATGAAAATACATATAATAAATGGGTAAGGCATCATCCAAAATAATATATAGTTTGCCTCAAAATCCCTAGAAATAAATCAATGGGCTATAGAGGGCCCATCCAATCACTTAATAAGTCCAATTAATTACTAACATGGAAAAATAATACAACTAAATCAACATTTCCTAACAAAACAATAATTGTCTACATTAAAGAACTATTCACATACGATATCAATGCATTACCGAGTTATACTAATCATAAACCAACGAAATAATTTAAATGAATGTTATGAAAATAGTAAATCCTAAATATAAGATTCAGAAAAATAGTTTATCATTTAAAAAAATAATATAATGATATTATTGTAATGTTTTCTTAGGAAAATTCACTTTTTAAATTGAAAATAAATTTTATAATATTAAAATATCGAACATAATAGAAAAATAATTTTAATTGGAATAATCTTTGTAAACATGTAATGGAATACTCATGTCATTGATATGTTATGATGACAGAATTTGTTTTTCACTTTGTATAAGTAAAAAATAATTTTTCACAATTTGGTAAGAAAATCCAAAAAGTAATTTATTTGGAAAATTACTTGAAGATTCCTTTTAAAAAATGTATGAAAAGTCAAATAAGTAAAAATATTAATATAAAAAATAGTTTGGAATGTATAAAAATATTATTGAAAGCATTTTCGGAATACATAGTCCTAGATAATAAATATTTCCTAACAAAGACTTAAACATGAACAATCTTGAATAATGATGAGATTGTAAAATAAACCATTAAGAAATGGGTATCTTAAGAATAATAACAATTATTAAATTACTAAATCCAATGAATCATTAAATATCATAATGATGAATATATTCATCATTTAATATTTCAATTAAGAATAACATTCTCCAGAGAAAATAAATTAGTAGTGAATAAAGTATATGTCTTATAGAAGAAAAAGTTGGATGCCAAACCCTTACTACATTCAAATCAGTTGAATCATATAATTAATTATAGAATAAAATTTCAAATAAATTTATATATATTTATAATAGATAAATTTATTATATAAAATCTGAAATTGTATTTATATTCACCTCATAGAAGAATATATCTACATAACATCAAAATATTCCTCCACGAATGAAAATTCAGATGAATTCCTTTACCTCAGGATCAAATTACATTATATGTTTTTAAATATACAATATAATAAATATAAATTTATTATACATATATTAAAAAACAATACTAATATATATCATACCATATATTATTAACTTATAACAAGTTATCACTAATTTATTATCTTGTCATGGTTAAAATCACTGTTTTGGGTGGTAACTACTTCATTATTCATATATATTTTGATTCGGTAGTTCCAACCCTTATACATTTATCATTTTTACATAATTTTTAGAATTATATTTATTGTTTAAATATAATATATATTTAATATATAGATATTTACATTCTTCCATAATGATATAGAATGAAAAATGAATTACACCGTTCATAGAGAAAGTAAGCTGTATGTACACATGAATGTTGTTTTTATTTTTTGATGGATATAAAAAAATGTTAATAAATAATAATGAACCATTATATTATAGTATTAATTTTACTTATATAATATATACCCATTTTCTAAATATATATAAATCCATGTAAGGTGGTTATGCAAAACGAATGACACCCCTCTTTGGAGATGGTAAGTCGTACATACACATGCATAGTTATTTAATTTTTTAAAATATGTGAATAAGGTGGAATATTGTTTTATCATAATAATTAATATCACTATATAGATGATAATGTATTTATTAATTTAGGTTTTAAAAGTCATGAATAGTAAGTTTGAATATAAATAAAAGATTAAGAGTTCGTAATGAGAATAATCTCTTCTTCGAGTGACATCCTTTAAATTTCATATTATTGGACCTATTGTTAGTATTAAGGAATGAAAATAACTATAATTACATCGATATTTTTTTTAAAATAGGAATGGTTATGGTTTAGGTGATCTAGATATCATAATGTAGTGTAAAAAAGTGATGGAAGGGGGACCTTTTATAATTTAAGTCAGGAGTACATTTATAATTTCTCAAAACAATAAAATATTGTAAAACTATTTGAGAGTAAAATGCTTCATTATTTTTATAAAAACATATAGGGAAAAATGTTTTGAATTATATTATATAATTTGTCTTAATATAATATTTTTTATTATTCTTAAATAATTTACTAAAATATTAATCTCATAAAATATAATTATTGACAATTTTGACACGATTACATACATTCACATTAATAATATCAATTAAATAATATAATGTTGAAATAAATATTTCAACAAATCCATCATAGGTCATATTAATCCTCTATATTCATGGATCATCCTAACTAATTCATATTATATTAATTTTTCTACCTTCAATCTCATTTATTTTATTTTTCCATTAATTGAAAAATTACTGTATCAATATTATGTAAGTCACTAAAGATATTTTTTAATAAAAATTGAAATTTAATTAAATATATATGGATAAATATATTCTCTCTTTAAATAATACTTACAGTATAACATTTACTTCGGATGAACACATATTAAAAATGATGTATTTATTAAAATCATAAATAAGATATATTTTTGAGTTTTCTAAAAAAAATGATATAAAGGTCAAAATATCATCAAAATGACCATATATAGTAATATCCATATACAGGTAAATAATATTTATTAAAACTAAACAACCAAAAAAATTTAAGTGTTAGGGACATTTTATACTCATAATCAGATTATTTTTACCCTTAATTACATGATATCCCCATTACCGTGGTAATAAAAATTTCCATGTCTACAATTAATAAAGAAAAAATTTACATATATAGTAAATTTTTAAATCCTTATTTCACATATTGATTTAAATTTTCACTATTTAATTTATATAATTTAATGGAATTAATTTTGAAGAAACAGAAAAACTGTTTTTCCATAATGTGACTTATTACGTATAAAAATGATTCAATAGAAATTTCAATAATAAAATTTAATCTAGTGATATTAATTTGATTTTTAATAATATAATATCAATAATTCTACCTTTTTACCATTTTAAAAAGATAAATTACATTTTTAATACTTGAAATTAAAATATAGTTTATAATAAAAATAATATTTTTCTCTATTCACTAGAAAATATAACTTTTTATAAAAAATACCAAAAAATACCAAAAAGATAATTTTTTTATGATAATTTCTAAAATGAAATTATATTATTGAAATATATTTTCTAAAAAAATATATAATTAATTATATTTATATTCTCATGGAAGGAATTAAACAAAATCTTTTTTTAATAGGACATATATTTGAATATGAAATTCAATTTACTAAAAAAGAAATGTTTTTTACTAAGAATAAGTAAATATTATTGAATATATACATCATATATAATTCATAAAATTGTTAATACTATTCAGAACGTCTAATCTAAAAGCAATTTTAGAATAGTTGTGTAAAACTACTAATATTTAATTATAGATAGTGGTTTATTTTTTCTTCGTGTTACATGCACCGAAACTATCAATAAAATTTTTATATAAGAAAATCTAATGATGTTTGATTATATCCACCTTAATGAAAATTTTCCCTATCAATTTTGAAATTTCTCATAAAAAATCAATGGTTAATATTTGAAAATTAAATTAGGGGAATCCCATAAAATAAAATCTGTTAATAAAACATCTTCTTAAAACAATAATGGGAAATGAAAAGGTCACCAAAAAAATTAGTATTATAACTATAAGATTTTTATAAGGATGTAAAAATGGTAAAATTTTATAGACTCCAATTATCAATTATATATAGAGAATGATATAAAATATGTTCATGATAATGTTAAAAAACCCAAAACTATAAAATCACATTTATATATGTATTGGAAAGTTACACAAGTAACGTTTTAGTTCAAAAATTACCTTCATAGATTTGAATAATTATTTTAAATTCTATATTAAGGGAAAAAAGAAATATACATTCATGTATGTTAGAGTTTCATCGATTAATCAATTTCTACCACAGTCTCATCTATTTATCCAAATGACGAGTACAAATTTTTTCATGCCTGAAGCAATTAAATAAACTTCTATAGATCATAAAATATACCAAATAAAAATAATATATTCAACTTGTATTTATAAATTAACCATAAAAAATATGGTTACTACATGGTAAGATAATTTTCAGAATTAATAACCTTCATATGTGGAAAACATCATTAATCTCACTAAATTTAATAGTAATTCCCATAAACGAACGAATATATTTCAAAAAATAATTATAAAAAAATTCCAAAAATATTTTCCAGCCTTGATTGAAATCCAATAATTATAATTATTTGATCACATAGTCATCTATGATAAATTGAATATTTATCTCCAAAAATGTGCATGCTCTAAACATATAATCTACAAGATATACTACCTATTTCATTAAATAAATAGAAAAAATATCTTTTATTCCTTTAAAATAAAATTCAACTCTCATTCCTAAAAAAATCCTAATATTAGTTTTTATCATAATCATATATGGGTCCCAATATTGTGAGCTTCTTCAAAAACCACATAACAAGAAATTATTTTACAATCCCATGATTTTATGTATGATAAAAATTATATACCAAAAAATGAACTTATCCTTGATCAGTCATATCATTTAGTTGATGAAAAAATAAATACATGCCAATACTGAAATCATGTAGACTAGTGGTAGGTTATACACCTGTTTCGACCATTAGTTGTGGGTTTAATCCTTATAGCTTTACCATGTGCAATGTGTTGTCTCCCAACCAGCGGGTTTTTGTTTTTAAATAATGTATACTAGTGAAATCATAACAAATTCCTATAAATGTGATAATCATGATAAAAAATAACATTTATATATTCAAAAATGAATAAATATTATTTCCTCAATGGTTAACTAATAATTTTCATTTATTATACGCATAACATTATAAGCACAAGTTTTTATTAAATAAAAGTTCATACAAACATTAGAGGTTATCCTTACCTTAAAAATGATGTACATAAAATAAAAATTCCTTATTACTAAATTAACAATTTTCTCTTGATAAGCATCAATGTTTGGTATACCTCTAGAATTTATTATTACTCATTAATTGACATTCAAACATTATCACTACATTTAGTTTTTTTATTCCACATTAAATATGTCTCCAAAACTACTATAGAATATTCTTTAGGTGTTTCATGGTTCTCCTTATTTTTAGAATACATCATAATATCATTCAAAAAAATCTTCACATAACCACATTCTTAAACCATTAATCATGCTTTATTTTTTTATTAATATTTTATTTATATAAATTAATGATATAAAATATATCTATATAAATCAAAAATATCATTAAAAATGTTTAATAATTATATCATAAGAATTTAATTCATATAAAATATCTAGATATCATTATATTACATGATTTTTATCCCCTAAAAATACTTCACAAAAACAACAAAAGATGTGTCTAATACATATAACATATGATCAACCTAAGACTTATTATCCCAAGATAGTATCTAATAATCATAAAAAATCAACATCTGAATCATAATCATAATTTCATTGGATATATTTTCTAAATTATTCATAAAATAATGTTCCCTAATCAATGTTCTCCAAGGTCTTGTTCTAGATATTTATTATAAACATTCTATAATAACAACGATAAATACCCCAACTTCATTAGCTATAAGTCGGTGGTTACTTAATTACATATGCACTAGAGTTATGAAATCATAACATGATGGACCGAATAGTTTAGTATTATATATAAAATAAATAAATATATGAATTTAAAATTAATTATAAAATATAAAACATAATAAATGTTTTATTTTAGATCATATTTATTCTCTCTAGCCTACCTGTGTATATCAATGATAAAATATTTCCTGGAATATTTGGGTAAATAAACATAATAAATGGGTGATATATAATTATCTATAAATATATACATAATGTGGATTATGTAATAAATAAATAACGAATAATAAATCTAGAATGTTAAATAATTTAATGACATTCCATTTAGTCAACAACCTGACTGTAATATGGATGTAATAAATGATTATCAAAAATTCTATACACAGTCAGGAAACAAAATGATGGATATTAAAACTAATCAAATAATCAAACAGAATGTCATCAAATGAATTCATAACAATTTAATGGATAATTATAGACATTTTAATCATACTGTCAAGGGCTCATCAAATAAATTTAATAAAATAGAGGCATCATGCCAATTCATCTAAAATAATTAAGGATTCATGCCATGAAATCTAATAAATGGCAAGGACTTAGCCAAAAAATTATCTAGTTTTTCTCATAATACCAACCAATACATTGAAGTGATACATAAAGCCTCTCCCATTACTTAATAAATTCAATACATTACACATATGGATAAATAATACAACTAAATCAATATTTTTTAACAAAATTAACAACCTTCTATATTGTAAGAACAATTCTTATAGAATATCAATACCTTCCATAGTCACACTGATCATAACCCATACAAATAAATATGATGAATGAAATCATTATATAAAATCGATAAAATAATATTAAACAAATTATGTAAACATAGATGAAAATTCAAGACATTATTGGAATATTTATGGATAAAAATAACATTTTTTGTTGAACATAAACATTATAATCTGAAAATCAATGTACATAATAGATAAATTATTTTCCTTGAAAAGTAACTCGTAAAATTTTAAAGGAATCTTAAAATCATTTATGTGACATTATTCCATGAAATTATATTCATATCATATAATTCCAAAAAACATTATTTTCACAAAATTGTATTAAAAGAGAACAATATCTTTGTTTAGAAAATGATATGAATATTCCTTTTAAACAATATTAGAAAAATTAAAACAATAGTAAATATGTATAAATAATTATTTGAAACTAATAAAAAAATAGAAATTGTTTTCTAAATACATGGGCATCTAATATAAATATTACTATATATAGACTTAATGATAATCAATCTTTAATAATGATGAGATCGTGAAACAAACCCATATAAATTGGGTAAAAAATGAATCATATCTCCATGAAAGAATAAATCCATACGAAACATTCAATAATTTAAAGTAAAATTTATTTTGGATATAATATATTAAAATATTAGTAAATACATCATTCTAAATAAAGAAGTGGTGAATATATAATATTCTCGCAGAAGTAATACCTTGAAGAGAAACCCTTACCACATTGTAATCAATTGAATCTTATTCCTCATTAGAATATAACATTTTATAAAACATTTAATATATTTTTAATAAAAAAATTCATGATATGATATCTCATATTGGAGTTATATATTACCAATTAAATAAAATAGGTGCATAAAATAAAATATGCCTCAATGAAGGAAAATTTAGATAAAGTCCCTTATATCAGGTTTTACTTCAATTGTATGTTTTTGAATCTATTGGATAATAAATAAATATTTATTATAAATTTATTATGTAACCATACCCATATAGATAATTCCATATATTATTTACATAAAATATTTTATCACCTTTTTATTATCAATTCATTGTTAAAACAACTATTTCAGGAGGTAACAACTTCAATTTTCATATATGATTTGATTTGGTAGTTCTAGCCTTTATAAATTTATCGTAGTTCAATAATATTTAGATCAATAATTATTGTTTAAATATTATATAATTGAAATATATAGATATTTATGGTCATCCATACAGATAGATATAGAAAAATGAGTCACACGGTTCATGGAGACGGTAAGTTGTACCTACAAAATAAATTGTTTTAATTATTTAATTGTAAAAACCCAGAAATTCAATTTTAATTTTTTTTATATTGGAATTTTATGAGTTCGTGAAAATTGAAGGTGCGTGATTCAGAGGCTCAGAGTTCCCGTAATGAATTTCTAAACATTTTTTCGGGTACGTTCAGTAAACGCGCAAGAGAGTTTTTCTATCTTTTGAAATAGTGATTGGAATTGATATCTGACAGCACCGTTGAACTCAAAGTGGCGATATTGGCTGAAGGAGACCTTCACCTCGACAACAGTAGGTCGAGGGTGGAAGTTATCTTTCCACTTATTCAAGAATCTATATAAAAATATAAAATGTTGTAAAATTTTATTTTTAATTTCTTTTGAAACTTCTATGTGAATATTTCATAGGTGGGGACCACATGAATTAAAACCTCCCATGAGATGTTATGGAGGTGGGGACCACCGAGCCTAACCTACCATGTGGGTTATGGTGGTGGGGTCCACCTAAGACTTAAAACCCCTTGAACCCCTATGATCTCCCTCTTAATTGGGAGAAAACTCTTGAGCATCCCCACTTAATTATGAAACTATCCACTTTGATTTATTATGCCAACCACAAGGTAATTAAATTATCCAATTTGAAATTGTGTCAACAATTAAATTGGGGAATCACAACAGTTTGTATACTTTGATCTTCAGTGGAATTGGGAGAGAAGCACATGTATAATGTTTACCCTCTCCAATGAAGAATACATGCCAATGATGAACGACCACTGGTGATTAAAGAACGAGGAAACAGACCCCGATCCAGATTGGAAGCACCATGCAGAGGAAAAAAATATAGAACATCTTCGATGACCATCCATCCCACCTCATTGAAAAAAAAATGAATGAGGTAAGGGGTTAGTTGTGCATGATTTTACATTACCATGTTCTTACCTTATATAACAAAGAACACAGATCTACTCTAAATCAAGTTGATCAACAGATTATTTGTTTTGCGGGTTGGGGAAAAATCAATTGAAGGAGGTTTGGGTCTGAGGTTCATCATTCTTTTTCTTATTGAGCCACATTATACAGCTCTAACATGGAGGGTTTGGCCCAAACAAACATGGCCCAACCCCTCCCTCGTTCTTCTTAAATGGTGTATCCTTCACGATGAAATAATGTGACGATAGTGATGGTGACTAGTTCCAACGGTTGGCATCGGTGGAACTCAAGAACTGCCGACAATGGCACGATGCCCCACCGCCTCACGACCATCGCACCCAGTGTCCCTCCACTTTCTGCGGCCATCGTCACCCTACGGCCTCGCTGGTCCGTTTTGCAGCCTAGACCCTCCTGGCCAAGCCGCCCCGCAGCCTTGCTTCCTCTAGACACACCCCCCAATGGTCGAGCTACCCCGGCCATGCCACCCCGTGGCCTCGTGCCCTCATGGCTCCCCCCACAGCCGAGCTATCTTGTGCCCTCATGGAACCCCCACATCCGAGCCTCACTGCTTTCTTGTGGAACCCCCTGCAGCTGAGCTACCCTGTGCCATCACAGCACCCACGTGGCCTCACTGCAACCTGCGGCCCTCCACGGCCTCTGGGCTGCTTGCGGCCCTCACGGCCAGCCCGACCTGACCCAGCAGGCCGTGCCACCCAGCAAGTTGGGCTAGACCTAGAAGGCCAGGCTAGACCCAGTTGGAAGGGCCTCCTAGTGGGCTGGGTCGGACCCAACAGGTCAGTCCGACCGAGTTGGACTGGACCTGGAGTAGATACGACACTATACATTACTTGGGCCCTGACAATGGCATCGAATGTCCAATTTTCAAACCGTCAGTGGCATTGGGAACCCTGGAGCAAGACGGTCCATTTGAGAATACCCCACGAGGTATTTTTATTAATATGGAGGTATGATCTGGTTGGAAAAAGCACAAATCCAACTGGGCCGCGGGACTAAAAGGCTAATAACTCGAAGTCCGGGCATTCGATTGATGCACCTTCTATTGCATTGTGACACCTATGATGTGGCGGTGATTTGAGAAACTTCTTCGCGGGTCATCATGGTAGTTGATGTATCTTCTAGTGGCTTGTAGAGAGTACCCTCCCAGAGACACGCGAGCCTAGTACGGGAACCTAGTTGATGGAACTCACATTAAGAATGAATAGTGATCCTGTGTGGGCCAGCAATGAGTAATCCTGTGTAGGTCACAACTTAGGGATATTGTGTGGGTCTGCTCCGAGTGATCTTGTGTCGGTCAGCACATTGCGATCCAGTGTGGGTTAGCATCAAGGGAACATTTGTTGGATAGCACCTAGCGATTTTGTGTGGGTCAGAACCTAGATATTGTGTGTGTGTCTGATGAGGAGTTAGGATCCTTCATGGGTCTCCCTCTTAATAGAGTAAGATGATTTAATATTCATCTAATCATATCTACTACTGTAACTATGTTATACCTGCTGTGAGGTGAGTCTTTACTGGTGTGGTTCTTTCATTCGAGGTAATAGCTTGGTGGAATTCTTCTCTATGGTGTAACAGAGTGGTAATTGACTTCATGGTATTTATTCTGTTTTGGAACAGTTGGGCTTGGGGCTTTGGAGATGGACATTGTGTTTTCCTCATGGTTGATATGGGTTTACTTGATAACTTAGGTATATGTATGGGCATATACTAAGTAGGGTTATCATTAATTTCATTTCTTTGTGGTTTATCCTTAGTGGATTTTATAAGACCTTGAGGGTCTCTGGGTACCTATTGAGTATTGTTATAATCACCCATACAAGTGAAGGTGGAGCATTAGGTACTAGCAGGATTGGTTCAGCTTTTAGAGGTACCATTTTGGAAGTGGGATGAGATATCCATTGACATCATTGGAGGACATCCACATTCATACAGGGTTCATGATTCGATTTGGGTGATCATCGACCGACTCACCAAGTTGGCCTACATAATACCGATCAGACAGCAGGGGTCTGTTGAGAGCATGGGACGCCTCTATGTGGAGGAGATTGCGAGGGTACATGGAGTACCATCAACGACTATATCCTATCGTGATGCACGTTTTAATTCCCGGCTATGGAAGCGGTTGAAGGAGGCTTTCGGGAAACAACTTCATTTGAGAACTGCCTTACATCCTATAATGGATAGCCAGATTGATCTGACCATAAACATCTTTGAGGACATGTTGTGTCCTTGCGTCTTGGAAATCGGTCTCAGTTGGGAGGATCACTTTCCTTTGAGGGAGTTTGCATAAAACAACAGTTATGACGCCACCATGGGGATGGCCCCATTAGAGGTGTTGTATGACTAACCATGTAGATCGCCTCTTTATTGGACTGACCTAGGGGAGTCAGCACTCATGGGAACAGATATGGTACATACTAACACAATGAAGGTGAAGATTATCCAGGAGAGGATAAAGACTACACAGTACAGGCAGAAGCCGTATGACGACACGAGACAGTGACTTCTATAAATCGATGATAGTGACCATGAATTTTTATGGGTCTCACCTCGATGAGGTTTACAGAGATATGATAGATGTGTAAAGTTATCTTCAAGGATCATTGGTCCCTTTCAGGCCCTCAGTAGAGTGGGTGAGGTGGCATACCACTTAGATCTTCCTCCTCAGTTGCATCGAGTGTACAATGTCTTCTACATATCCCTGCAATGTAGATACATGCACGACCCTTCTCATATCACCAACCATGATGTGCTGGACATCGATGTCGGGGTGACAGTTACTGAGGTTATAGGAGAAGATGAGAATCGACATGAGTGGGTCCTCATGGGTAGTCTATACATCTGGTGTGTGTTCATTGGCAGCACATGAACCTCTAGGAGAGAACATGGGAGCAGGAGGCACAAATTCATGCTCTGTACCCCCACTTGTTTTCCTAGTTTTGTGATGTGGCTTTCATAGAAGCAAATTGATGAGGTAGGGACAATGTAATGACCCATAAATTCCATGTAATATTTTTATTATATGAAAATTTTATGATTCCTTGAAAATTGATGGCGTGTGATTCCGAGGCCCGGAGTGCCCAGAATAAATTTCCAATCTTTTTATAGTTACATTCAGTAAACGTGGGAGATGGTTTTTCTATTTTTTGAACTAGTGCTCAAAATTGAAATATGATGGCACCGTTGAACATGCAGTGTCAGTATTCACATAAGGAGACCTTCAAATCGACTGCAGTAGGCCGAGGGTGGAAGTTAGATTTCCACTTATTCGTGATAGAAAAAAATAAAATATAAGGGTATAACATTTTATTTTTATTTTTGTTTGAAACGTCCATGTGGATATTTCACAGTTGGGGAACACCTGAATTAAAACATCCCATGAGAATTTATGGAGGTGGGGACGACCGAGCCTAACCTCCCATGTCGGTTATGGTGGGGGAGAACACCCGTGACTTAAATCCCCTGGAACCCCTATGAACACCTTCTTAATGGGGAGAATCCTCTTGAGCTTCCCCACTTAATTATTCCATCTCTCCCCTTTGATTTGTTATGAAATTCACAATGTAATTAATTAATCCAATTTGAAATTGTGTCAACAATTAAATTGGGGAAACATAATAGTTTGGCTACTTTTCTATTTGGAGGAATTGGGAGAGAAGAACTTGGAGAAAATTCACACTCTCCAACGAAGAACACATCCCAATGAAAAATGATCCCCGGTGATCAGAGAACGAGGAAACCAACCCGAGTTGGATTGGAAGGACCTTGGAGAGGAAACCAAAATAGGACGTCTTTGAAGACCGTCCTTCCCACATCATTGATGAAAAAAAAGTAATGAGGTTGGGGTTTAGTTTTTCTTGATTTTTTATTCCCATGTTCATCCCTTCTAAAACAAAGAACGCGAATCAAATCACTATCTAGTTAATATGAGGATGATTTCTTTTGTGAGTTTTGGTATAATCAATTGTGGGAGGTTAGGGTTTGATGTTCTTCATTCTTGTTCTTATTGAGCCACTTGCAACCACTCTAACATAGAGGGCGCGGGACAAACAAACATTGAATGACCCCTCCACCTTTCTTCTTGATTGGTGTATCCATCGTGATGAAAGAAGGCGACATTGGTGACGTTGATTAGTGTCATGGGTTAGCATCAGTGGAACTCAATAACCACTGATGAATGAACAACGACACACCGCCCCGCGGCCTCCGCGTCCCGTGGAACCCCGCCGTCCACAGCCATCATCACCTTGTGGCCTCGTCGTGCTGTTTTGGGGCCTCTACTTTCCCGGACGAGCTGTACCAACTGAGCCACACCACGGACTCAAGCCCTTCTAGAATGCCCCATGGTGGAGCCAGCTCGTGGCTTCATGCCCTTGCGGCACCCCCTTTTGCTGAGTCGTCCCGCGACCTTACGTCTTCGCGGCACCCCCCCCCCCCCCACTACTGAGCCGCCCCGGACAAACCTCCCTATAGCCTCACACCCTCACAACAACTCTGGTTGCCGAGCTTCCCCACACCCCCGTGGCTCCCATGTGGCCAAGTCGCACCGCTCTCTCAAGGCACCCCGCATGACTGAGCCGCCCCGCGCCTTTGCGGCACCCCCGCGGCATCTCTTCCACCCGCGACCCTCTGCAGCCTCGCGGCCACCCATGTCCCTCCACGTCCCCTTGTGACCTACATGGCTAGACCTAGTGGGCGAGGTCACCCAGCAGGCCGGGTCGGACCTAGAAGGTCGGGACGGCCCAGTTGGACTAGACCTGGACCAGATACTACCCTATACTTTACTTGGGCCATAACATTGGCACCAGACGTCCGTTTAACGAACTGTCTGTGGTGCTGAGAATGTTGGAGTTAGACGGTCCCTTTGGGTATACCCCACTATAAATTTTGATTAAGATGGGCTAAAATCAGTTTGGATCAATAATTAATCCAACCAGGCCCCCGAGACTAAAAGGCTAATGACTCATAGACCGAGCATCATATTAATGCACCGTCTGTTGCGTTGAGACCCATATGATGTAGTGGTCCTTTGAGATACATCTTCATTGGAATTCATGGCAGTTTAAATATCATCCACTGTCTAGTGGAGAGGACCCTCCCGGATACAAGAGAGCACAGTGAGGGAACCTCGTTGCTAGTTGTGATGTGAAGAATGAATAACGATCCTCTGTGTGTCAACACTGAATGATTTTTTGTCGGTCAGCACCTAGAGATCCTGTGTGGGTCAACACAGAGCGATCTTGTCTGGGTCAGAACATATCAATCCTATATGGGTCAGAACTGAGCAATCTTGTGTTGGTTAGAATCTGTATATCCTTTTTGGGTCAACACTTAGAGATCCTATGTGGCTCTGATAAGGAATTAGGATCCTTTGTGGGTCTGCCTCTTAACAGAGTAAGATGATTCAATATACATCTAATCATCTCTAATATAGTACCTAAGTTATACCTGTTGTGAGTTGAGTCTGTACGTATGTGGTGATTTCCTTTAGGGTAATACCTTGGTTGTATTCTTCTAGGTGGCATACCTGTGTGGTACTTGCCTTTTTGTTATTTCATCCTTTGTGGAACTGTTGAGATTGGGGATTTGGGAGGTGAAATCTGTGTTTTACTCTTGATTAGGATGGGTTTACTTGATAACATAGGTATATGTATAGGAATATACCTAAGTAGGGTTATTCGTTGTTTCCTTTCTTTGTGGTTAATCCTTTTTGGATTTTGTGAGACCTTGAGGGTCTCAGGTTCCCTAATTAGTATCGTTATACTCACCCATACATGGGATATTCCTGCACTTCATTGTGTATGGTGCAGATGACGGACATCACTGACTAAGGATGATGGTACCCGGACTGGAGGTACCTCGGAGGTGGATGTTAGACAAGGCGAACTATATAGATGTTCGTTCATGATCTGTACCCACTCTACAGGTAGGATCCATGGTGGATGATCATGGATATTCTTTTCACCTATTAGTTATCTTGTACTTTCCAGTTTTCCTTATACTTTCCAGTTGGGCTTGTCTTCTAGCCCCTTTTTACTTATTGTACTCAAACAGTTTACTATTCAGTTTGCATGAGTTCATATCTTGATGTGTGCATGGTTGTGTGTGTTATAGGTTATAAATGCAATGCCTTCCCATATTTAGGGAATACGCTTTCAGTGCTAGTCGCTAGCCCCTGGCCCGTGGATGGTGGGCTAGGGGTTGTCACGACACGGGCCCTGGGGGATGGGTTGTGACATTAATGGATGGAACAAAATAGTGATAAATAATATTTAACCACTGTTTAATCATTATTATGTCATATATATTTTATATATTTATTAGTTCCACCGTTATAAGCTTCTATGAAATGTAGTGATAAAAAATGAATGACACGCTAGGTGGAGACTATTAGTCATACACACAAACAGAATGCTTTATTTTTTTATTGTATAGGAAAAAAGTGGAATATTATTTTATCACAACACTAATAAATATTCATTATACATATAATATTGTTTTTAATAATTTTTAATTGAAACAAAAAATTAATAGTAATTAGATGAAGGAATAAAATCAGATGATTTCATAAAGACAAATATCTATTCATCACCATAAGTCTATTTAATCTATTCGTAAGTTATATATCATTTCACATTTGGAAGAAAATTAACCCCCATAATAGAGGTGTGGGGTGCTTCTAGATTTTATCAAGATATTAAAATATAATAAGACTATTCGAATTCCCAATGCTTAAAAATGTAAAATAAATTAATATATGGATACATTTTCGGCCTTATCCTATCTCATTTGTGCTTATTTAATATTTTTATTATTTTTTAATAATTTACTAAAATATTAATCCCATAAAATATTATAATTTTCAATTTTGATAGTATTCATTAAATTGACCTTAATAATAATCAAGTGATAAGAAAACTCTGAAAAAATGTTTTAATACATCTATATTATGTAATATTTTTTATAATGTTCATTTCTAAAAATAATTAATTAAAATTTAGATACCTTTAATATTTTCCATATCTCTTATTTTATTTTTCCATTAGTTAAGTAATTATTGTATCAACATTATGTAATACATTAAGGTAATTATTTCATCAAAATATATTAAAATATATTGAAATAATGTAGATAATGTTTTTAGATTTTGAAATTATATATAGTATAGAATTTATCTTCCTTATCCCCCATAAAAATATTCTATATTTATTAAAATCATGAATATAACATTTTTTACTTTTCTGTAAATAAAATATTATAAAGTTGTAATATACTCAAATTGGACATATATGGTCATATAACTGAACATTTAATAGATATGGATGAACATTATACATCCAATTAATAAATATCAATTGTTAGGTATACTATATAGTTCTTATAATTTTATTTATACCATTACTTACCTGATTTACCCTTTATTGGGGTAATAAAAATCCTCATGGTTAATATTCATCATGGAAAAAATAAAAGGCCAATATAAATTAAATTATTACCTCATTATTCCAAATATTGAAACCATTTTTCATTATTCAATACTAATAAGTGGAAGAAACTAATTCAAAATTTAATGAAAAATTGTTTTTCTAAAAAAATGCATTCTTAAGTATAAAAATTATTCTATACTAAATTAAATAATAAAATTTATTCCAATAAACTTAATTGAATTTTATATAAAAAAATATAAATAATTTTACATTGGAAAAATTTTACATAAAAATAATATTTTTTAATGCTTCAAATAAAAATAATGTTTTCAATAAAAACAATATTTTTTTTCATTCCCACGGAAATCAATATTTTCTGAAAATTAACAGAGAATAACCATATGATAATTTTGGTATGATAATTTAAAAAAGTAATTGTATATTTTCAAAATAAATTTTCAAAACAAGTAATAAATTATTTATATTTATTTTCTCACGTAATGCAATAAAATCACATTTTGAAGAAAACATATATTTGAATAATAAAAAGACATTTCTAATATTTTTTACTAAGAATAAATATATTTTTTGATTGTGAACTTCATATATGTTTCATAATACAATTAATATTTTCCAATTCCTCTAACATAATGGATTATTTAAAACATTAGTGTTAAAATAAAAAAGTCTAATAGTATATCATTGTTCTTTTATGCTCGGGGTTGCATGCTCAGAAAGATATCAATTAATTTTATATATTCCATGATCTCATCGTGTTAAATTATCCAAAAATTTAGTAAATTTATTCCACACAACTTAAAATTGATTCAATATAAGTTAATATTTCTCTTCGAAAATATATGGTTAATATTTGAAAATTCTTTTCGAAAAATCCCAAATCCATAAATAGTTTAACAAACATTTATTTTAAAGGAGGGAAAAAGAAATATTACGGTAACCAAAAAACTTTTGATCTAAATAGAATAACATTACATGGAAGTAAAAATTGTGGAAAATAAAGATAATTACAACTTTCATGGACTAAAAGAGAATGATAGAATATATGGTGATAAGAAATATAACGATCAAAAAACCATAAAAGTCCATTTATTTTCTGATAAAAATGTAAATTGGTAAATTTGTTGTTTGAAATTTCATTTCCAATAGTAGAAAAATTATTTATCAACCTATATTAATATCAGAGGTAATTATACATAAATAAATGTTAGAGTTTCATCCTTAAGTTAATTTTTCCCCAAAACAAATATTTTGATCCAAATGATGATTGCAACATTTTTCATGCCTAAAGCTCTAGAATAAAATTTCACTAATCATGGAATATAATAAATAAAATAATTCAATTCTTCATATCATTACAAATTAACCAAAACCAATAATTTTAGTACAAGATAAGCTAATTCCCAAAATGAATAAACCTTCATGTTTAGAAAAATTCTTTAATCTCACAAAATTCAGTTGTAATACCATAAATTGAAATTAAATAATTCAAAACATAATTATCCTTAAATGTATTAAAAAATAATCTGGACATGATTTATTCTAAAAAACTAAATGTATCAAATCCCATATTCATCCCGGATAAATTTAATATATATCTACAAAAATCTGCATGCTCTATATGTACAACCTCTAAGATATGATAACCATTTCCATAAATAACCTGAATAAAATCCAATATTCCTCCAAAATAAAATTCAAACATTATTCTGGAAATAAAATACTATAATATTCTTTTAAACGTAATCATAAAGGGTTCCCAAAATATTTAGTTTCTTCCAGAATCTGATAACACCAAATTAATTTCTAATCCCAAGTTAATTGATACAATAAAACCCTATATTCCCAAAATGAACATTTATTTGATAATTTTGATCATTTAATTAATGGAAAACTATTTGAAAGTAACTAGGAAATCATGTAGTCCGATGGTATGTGATGCACCATTTTCAACCATCAGTTGTGGGTTCAATCCTCACAGATTTGAAGGACGTGATGGGTTATTTCCCAACCTCCAAGTTTCCCTTTTGTAACAAAATATATTAATATAATCCCTATGATGTTCAAAAAGGTGATAAAAATTATAAAATATAACCTTAATATATTAATTTTTTTTGAAATGTTTTAACATAAAAGGATTTCACATAATTTTCACTATTTTTGCTACAAATAAAATAACCCATAATTTCCTTACAATACAAGTTTATATATACCCCAAAGGTTTTCAATTCCTTTAAATATATATGAAAAAATTAAAATTTCATTATTCCTTAAATAATATTTTTACTTTTTAAACATAATGTTTACTTTTACCTCAATCATTTATCAAAATAAAATAAATGTATCTCAATCATTATAACCAATTTTCAATTTTTTTATTCCCTCTAACATATTTCTCCAAAGGTACTCTAGAATATCATTTAGGTGTATCTTGATTCTCATGATATTTATAATATATTGCAACATCATTGAGAAACACACCCTTAACATAAAATCAATCTTAAATCATTAACCATGATTTTTGGTTTTATTATTTAATAATATATTTCAATAAATCAATGATATGAAATATATCAATATAATTCAATAATATCAACCCAAAATGTCTCAAACTTATATCATAATAATATAATTCATACTATAAATCTATAAAAAAATGAATTCTAATAGTTTATTTATATCCAGTCAAACTATATCATAGAAAAAATGTGTTTGGGACATCAAACATATGTTCAACCACATGCTTATTAAACCATGATAGTATCTAAAAACATAAACAATTGTCAGCTGAATTATACAATTTTAATAATTGGTAATAATTTTCAACTCTTTCATAGTGTTATGTTCCCTAATATATGTTTTCCTAAATTATTTTCCCATGATTGATACTTAAATTTCTCTGATACCAAAAGTTATGATGCCAAATCCAGAAGCCTAGAGTCAGTGGTCACATTATTTAGTTGTCACTAGATATAAGGATTAAGACACTAGGGGAACAAATATTTTATTAGACATGGTAAACAAGATATATATTTCAATTTTACAGAAATTTGAAAACACCAAATTGAACAATGTATTTTTATTGTGATCATCTTTATTATCTCTAGCATGTCCCTTCATATCGATGATAATACATCTATTAGAATCCTAGGGAAAATAATCATAAGAAAGGGGTGATATCTAATTCTAAATAACGATATTCATAATGTGTATGCTATCATGATAAATATTTCATAATCAATATTTAATGGTAAATAATTTTAAAAATTACATTAAATCAAAAAAATGTGTGTAATATGAAAGGATTAAATTATGATCAAATAATTTCATACATGATTGTGAAACATAACAATGGATTTCCAACTAATAAAATAATCACATCTAACATCAATAATTGAATTCATTATTATGGATTGTATAATGGTGAACATATGAAACATAACATTGAGTCCTTATCCAAGACATCTAATTTCCTCAAGGCATCTAGCCAATTAATCTAATACCATTAAGGATTCATTCCCATACATCTAATAAATGTGAATGACCTTGGAAAAAACCTTATCTAGTTTGTCTCACAAAACCAATTAATGAATTTTGGGGCCATAAGAGGCCCCTCCAAATACATAATACCATGAATTCATTCCTCACATAGATAATTAATAAAACTTAATTGATATTCCCTAATAAAATCAATAACTATACATATTGGAAGATATCGAAAAATGGAATATCAATATATTCTCCAGTCAAACCATTTATTAAAAAAGAAAATAAATATGATTAAAGGTGATATAATAATATATTCTCAACATAATATTCATAAAATGATTTAAACAATGATAAAAATGCATTAAATGGCTTATTAGAATATCTACTGAGAAAAATTGCCTTTTTTACTTTCAAAATAATTTTTATAATCTATAATATGTGCACATAATATAGAAATAATATTCACTAAAAAACTTTTTAGTATTATAAATTAAGCATGAAATCATTATTGCTTCATGGTTGAGGTAAATTATATTCATATCATATAAGTCAAAAAAACATTATTTTAACACTTTTGTCATAAAATCCAAAATATTTTTTTCGAAAATATTAAAAATATTATTTTAAAATAAATTATTAAATTATGAACATGTTTTAAAACAACTTTAAAAAAATATTGGATATCATTTACAAATAAAAAAATAGAATAAACTATAAAAGAATACAATTATTCATCTATGTGGACTTTAACTTAATCAATCTCAAATGGTGATGAGATTGTAACATAAACCCCTACCACATGGGTATCATTTTAATCTTATTCCCTATGAATTAAAAACTCAAAATAAAACATTAAATAAAATTAAGGAAAATATATTATATATATAATATATCAATGGAGTAGTACATAAACCACACCAAATAAATAAGTAGTGAATATATCATATGTCTCATAGAACTAAATGTTAGATGAGAACCCCTTACCACTTTGTAATCAGTAGAATCATATTCCTCATAAAATAATAACATTTAAAAAATATTAATATCATTATAATATTTAAATTCATTTTATAACATGTACATTTGGAGTTATATACACCTCATATTTGAATATAGGTTCACAACAACAATTTATACCTCAATGAAAGAAAATTGAAACAATGTCCCTTACCTCATGTTCGACATTGTTTGTATGTGGTTCAATCTTCAAGATAATAAATATAGATTTTTTAAAAATATTTTGAATAAAAATAATAATATATATCATAATATATATGATTTTATTATAATATTTTATCTCTTACTTATTATCAATTAATTGTTAAAATTACTATCTCGGGTGGTAACTACTTTTTTATGAATGTTTTGATTTTGTGGTTCAAGACCTTATAAATTTATCGTTGATACATAATATCTAGAATAATATATATGGTTTCAATATCTTTTATATTAAATATAGAGATATTTAGATTCATCAAAATAGATATTTATATAATAATTAATTACACCGGTCAAGGAGATGATATGATGTACATAAGAATGAATGTTATTTTCATTTTTCAAAGGATGGAAATAATCATTGTTAACAAAAAAATTATCCTTAACAAAATCATTATTATTTAATATATAGAATATATATCCATTATTTCCACAATTATACCCATCCAAGTAAAGTGGTGAGGGGAAATAAATTACACTACTATGTGGTGATGGTAAGTTGTACGCACGCACACATAGTGATTTCATTTATCATATTATAGATAAAAAATGGACATGGTTTTATCATAATAATAATAACATATCAATATATATATTATACTAAAGTTTTTAGTTTTATTTTGGAAACAATATATGAATAGGAAGTAGAAGAATAAATATATTTTTAAGATTTTGTAAAGATAATTACATATTCCTCATTGGACATCCTATACATCTCTTCTTAAGGGTTATATTGTTTGTCTATTGAAAAGATCAAAACATATATAACTTTGATATGAATGTTTAAAATAGGAATTAACTAAATTTAGTGAGTCCATAAATATTGTTCTGATTTAATTAAGTGAAGGAAGGGATTCCCTTTTATAACTGATGTGAGGGGCAATTTTGGAATTTCACAAACTATTAAATTATAATAAGAATAGACTGGAGAATAAATCTTCAAAATTTCATATAATGGAACATAGAGAAAAATTTTCAACCATATATTATCTCCTTTGTTATTATTCAATGTTTATATTATTTTTTAAATTTATTAATAATATATTAATCCCCTATAATACTATTATCAATAATTTTAACACCAATATTTTATTTGACATTAATATCACTAAGAAAATATGAGAACATATTAGAAAACATTTAATAGATAACTAATATTTTTTAATCCTCTATAAAATTCGTTTATCACCTTAATTACAACAAAATATATTACTTTTATTATTTTCAATATCATCTATTTTATTTTTAATTAATTGAATATTAAATTCAACATCTTTGTGTATGAATTTAAGGTTATTATTTAAATTATAGAAATTATAAATAAAGTACCATGAAGTAGATAAATATTTCATATTTTTAAATATTATTTACAGCTTTGCATACCCTCTTGATAAACCCATATTAAATTTGTTATATTTATTAAAATCATGAATATGACATCTTTGAATTTTGTATAATTAAAATATTATAAATGTCATTATATCCTACAACTGGAAATAAATAGTCATATAACAGAAATATTAATTATTATGGAAAATAATTACACATCCAATAATATTTTTACAAGTCTTAGAGTCATTTTATAGTATTTATCATGTTATTTTTAACCTTTATTACATATATTACAATTTACCATGGTAATAAAAATTGATATGGTTATTATTCATAATGACCAAAAATAAAAGGGAACCATATAATAAATTTTAGCCTCTTGATTCCATATATGGAATCCATTTTTTCATGATTCAATTTTAATAAGTGGCAAAATTTATTTCACAATGCTACAAAAAAGTGTGTTTCTTAAAGATGATTTTTTAGTATAAATTTTATTCTATAACATATTTAGCCTTAAAATTAATTCAAATGAACATTGTTAGATTTTTAATAATGAAATAGAACTAATATTACTTTGGAAGCATTTTAAAATAAATTAATTTTTAATTCATTAAATAATAATAATGTTTTCAATAAGAAAGAGTGTATGTCACTATTCACCAAAAAATCAATCTTTTAAAAAAAATAACAATAATAAACAATAAGATAATTGGATATGATAATTTCTAAGATAAATTTCATATTAAAAAATTAAAATTTCTAAATGTGTAATAAATTAATTATATTTATTTTATCATAGAAGGATATAAAAATATATTTTTGAAGAAAATAAATATTTGAAAAATAGAATGACCTTATTAAACAATATTTTTATTAAATAATAATAAATAAAAATTTTAATATTAAAAAAATATATACTAAAAATATGGTTATTCTATTCACACACTCCAATTTGATGGGTAATTTATAACATTCATGTTAAGATAATAACATTTAATAGTATATTGTGGTTTTTTTGCTGAGTGTTTTATGCACCACATGATATCAATTAAATTTTATATATTCTAAAATCTAGTTATTTAACAATCTCACCAACTTTAAATTGAATTCTCATAATTTGAAACATAACATCGAAAATCAAGGATTAGTATTTGAATATTCTTCGGTGTTAATCCAACATTGTAAAAAGTATTAATAAACTGTCCATTAAAAAGGGGTAAATTAAAGGAAAAGTCTACTAAAAATGGGATTATGCATAAAATATCATTATTAGTATGTGAAAATATGGATAAGGAAGATATATCCATATATTAAATACTAATGGATGGTGATATAAAATATGGTTATAAAAATGTTAACTATCAGAAAACTGTAAATCTATGATGTGTTAAAATGTCATTGGGTTTTCTATATGAAAAGGAAACATATATTGTTTTCATTCAAAAATCATCATCCTAAAGTTATGGAATTATTTGAATTCCTAGAGTAAGATCATAAGTAAATATACTTACATGATAGTAAAGATTCATCCTTTATCTTACTTCCAAAAAACTATTCATTTTCTCCAAATGATGAGGATCAATTTTAAAAATTAATAGAGCACTATAATAAACTTATATGTGTCAAAAAATCCAAAAAATGAAAATAATTTATTCCTCTTGCCTTTAGACATTAACAAAAACCAATATGGTTTGTACAAGATTTGACAATTCGAAAAAAATAAAAATTATTTATGTGAAGAAAATTTATTTAATCTCATAAATTTAAATAGTAATATAAAAAATTCTGATTAATTCATTAAAAAATTATGTATCATTAAACTTCCTCAAAAATATTTTTGGAATGATTGATACCCAAAAAATCATAAGGATTTTATCACATAGTCATCCAAAATAAATTAAAAAAGTTTCTAAAAAATATGCACTCTTTAAACATATAATATCTTTTATATGATTACCATTTCAACAACTAACCTACAAAAAGTCTTATATTCCTATGAAATATAATAAAAACATTATTACTCAAATAAAATTCTATAATATAATGCTTACCATAATCAAATAGGGTTCCCAAAATAGTGAGCATCTTCTAAAATCATATAACATCAAATTTATTTCCAATATCATGGTTATCTATAAAATAAAATATATTTTTCCAAAATGAACATATCTGTGATCTATCATATCATTTAAATAATTAAAAATTGTTTCATACTATCTAGGATATCACGTATGATAGTTGTAAGTGATTCACCCTTTTCACTCTTTAGTTGTGGGTTTGAGCCTCGCAACCTTTCCAGATGCGATAGGTTGTTGACCGACCTAAGTGTTTCAATTTTCATAAAACTATATTTATATAACCTATAAAAAATTCATAAAATTTATAAAAATCTTTAATTTTTTTTAATAAATTTAAAAATAAATATACATTTTCCCTCAAATATTATCTCATTGTTTTTATATTTCAATCCCTAAATCCCATGTTCATAAAAAACCTTGATAGATATCCTTACATTTATACCTTTTACAATGTTATTAAAGATTCTTATTCCTCAAATAAACATACATAATATGTAAAAATGAAGGGTTACATGTACATAAAAAATTTATCAAAACAAAATAAATGTCTCTATATCATTATCAAAACAACTTATTTTTTTGATTCATTATAAAATGTGTCTCCAATCCTACTATAAAATTTACATTAGATGTTTCATGATTCTAATTATATTTAGAATATGTCATTCATATAATTTATAAACACATCATTCTATTAACATCCTTTTTAAACCATTAACCATACAACGTTGTTTAATTCTATATTAATTTATATATATAAATCCATGATATGAAATATTTCCATTTGATTCATCAAAATAAACCATAAAATATTAATTCATATATCATAAAAATATAATTAATACCATAAATACAGACATCAATGTGTTCCCTAATTCTATTGATATCTACTCAAAATACCTAACTTACACAACAACCTATGTTTTTAAGACATTGAATTTTTGATCATCCATTGACTTATTTACCCATGATAGTAACTAATAATAATAAAAAATCATTATATGAATCATAATATTATGATCTTTATGAGTATTTTAAAATTAATTCATACAATAATGTTCCTTAATATATATTTTCCTAAATTTAGTTAACAAGGTTAGTACTAAACTTTTCTGATACCAACAAAAAAGACCCCAACACTAGTATCCTAGATTCAGTGGCAACATTACTAAATTAGAACATGATCTAATGAATCACATTCTTATAGACTGAATTATTTAATATTTTTGTTAAACTACATAATTTGTTTTTAAAAAAATTTAAACCAAAAAAAAAATAATGTATTTTCTTGGAGATCATCACTATTCCCTCTGGCATGTCCCTCCATATCAATTATAAAATGTTTCATATAATTATACATAAAGGATACAAAATAAATGGATGGAATCTAATTCTTAGTAATGGAATGAGTATGGTGAAATATATCATTAGTAAATAACGAATAATCAATGGGGAAAGGTAAATAACTGAAACACATGCCATTTTATTATTAACCTAATAATAACATTGAAAGAATAAATGATGATCAAATAATTCCATACATGGGCATTAAAATTATCCGTGGATAATCAAAATTGTAACGACCCAAAGTTTCATTAATGGAAATACCTCTTGATCTAATTAAATGTCTCTTTATTTTTATATAAAATGTCAACTTATTTGGTTTTATGTTATGAATTTTGACCGTTGCTAATATATCCATTGAACAGTGATCACATGATTAGTATAAATATAAGGCTTTAACAAACCCAATTTACTCAGACAAAGGAAGCGATGACCTCATGCAGTATAATTTCTCCATTCGAAGCCCATTTGTCGAAGCTCATAAAAGAGGTGGCGTCTTTGTGCTTCGCTCATGACCAAGCCCAAGCTGAGATCCATCATGTCAAGCTCGAATGTGACCGTCTACGGGAAAAGTGGAAGTTGATAGAAATTACCACTCGAGTGATGTTATCTAAGCCACCCCAAGAGTCTGTCACCATCGCACTCCATACCCTTAGGTCTTATGCGGCTATTTTAAGCGGTTATGTAACAAATCTATAGTACTATGTTCATGTATATTATTTTTGTATATAATAATGAACATACCTCCATGTCATTTTTGATACCTTCTAAATAGTTTTGAAAGTACAAATTGTGTTTTTAGTTATTATTTAATTAAGAATTATATTTTATTAAATTAAGAGATTTTTGAATTAAATAACATTTTAATAAAATATTATTTTATTAAACTAATTTTTATTACATATAAATGATCTTATAATTTTATGAATGCAATTATAATTTTTATTAAGGTTTGAATGCCATTTTTGTCAAAACCCGTGAATTTTCTATAAATGTCGGTTTTTATATTAAAAGTGAAAATTAACATATTTAGAAAATTATTTAGAAAAAATAAATTTTATTTCTAGAATCAGGATGTCTAAATTATCCAATGGTGAATTTTTCATTATTTTCTAAGATAGTCAAATTTTTGGGTAAAAATTAAATACCGTTTAAATATATTATGTGTTTTATGACAACATAATGACCCAATAGTGATGTAATAAAATACTATAATCTATATCTTTGGCCAATATATGTTTTAACATTAAAATAATGTTATTTTGGGTTTTTTTGACTTACTTTTGAAAGCATTAATGGACCCCTCAAGACTTATTAAACACCTTCTCTTTTTAAATTGTTTGTCATGGGAGTGTGACTCACCTCCACAAAATAAATCATATTATTATAAGAAGTTCGGACATTGGCCTTATAAATTTTTTTTCCTATTCCCTTTTCCAAATAAAATGGGTAAGAACCATGGGGTGGTTTCTGGTTTGGATTAATTTAAAATAAGGGGTCCCAAACCTAAATAATAAAGAATTCCCTCACCTTTCTTATATAAACGCACCCATGATCCCACTTCCTCCTCACTAAAAGCATTTTGAGTTCATCAACGCTCTGACCTATACTCTCTATAATCCTCCCAAGGTTCCAATTCACTGAAGCAAACTCTCACAAGCCTCTCTCTAGCCTTTGGAATCACACATCCAAGTAAGGGTTTTTTCTTCCTTTCTCATTTTTGTCTAATTTTATTTAAGTTGTTTTTACATTTTAATTTCAATTATAAATTTTGGGGTATGTTTTCTCACCTCCCTAATACATCACTCTTTATTTTTGAATTACGGGAGACCCCTTTCTCTCTCATTAAATTCCTCACATGTACACCCATTACTATGCCGAAATTCGGAAAGGAACTTCTCTCTCATCATTTACATTCAAGAAATACCTTTGTATCATGAATCTAAATTTCATTACAATTTTTAGGGCATGTATCTATATGACCTCCTTAATTTCCTTCACATGTAAATAATATGATTAACTCCTTTATCTCTCATTAAATTCCTCCCAGTTACACTCGTTACTATGCCGAAATTCCAAAAGGAACTTCTCTCTCGTCATTTACATTCAAGAAATAATTTTGTATCATGAATCTAAATTCCATTAAAATTGTTGGGAAATGTATCTATAATACCTCCTTACTATCCATTACATGTAAATATAATGAGGAACCATTTTCTCTCTCATCAACAGTTTTTATGAATTCTTATGTCACGCCGTTACGCTGCCGAAATCGCACCGATTTTCTAATCCAATTCCATTGTGTAGTGAATACCATGTCCATTTCTCCATAAAGGGTAATCACCTTTATGCACAATTACTTATTTATTATAAATTTTCATGTATGAATTCCACATTCCTTTATCATGGAATAAATGATTACATTTTATGAATCCATGTTTTATGATCCATGTGTCACACTTATGCATGAAATGAAATGTTTAAGAAGGGTGCTCCCTTATAGCGCTCCAATGCATTTGGTAAAGTATAGTATCATGATACATCATGTGTAATGAGTGTTAACTCATGCTAATTCAAGTGCAATGAGGGTTTACTCGTGCTTCATGTACAATGAGGAATTAATCAGGATCTATGTGCAATGAGCCTTGGATCATGCTAATTCCATGTTAAGTGTTTTTGCCACATTTCCATGTTATGATTATCATGATTTATCATTCCTTTATGTTTATGTTTCTCTTCTGCTCTATTGATATTTCTAATGTCTAACTTGTATTTTACTCCTCATGATACTCGATGTATATTCTTTTTCTGTGCTTTATAGCACACCCTTTTCTTATGTATGTCCTCAGGTTATCCCATGGAATGCTAAGTACGAGGGAATTTAGTGGTCATGTAAACGAAGTTTTTAATAAAGAAGTTGTATTTCTTGTTTTATGATTTTATGTAATGATCCTAATCCCCAAAGACACTAAACCACTTGATATTCATGTTGTATCAAGTGAATTTTTATGTAATAAATCATTTTTACGTTTGTAATAAAAGAAGGGTTCTCATAATTGGTATCAGAGGATAGGTTTAGTTATTTATTGGGATTAGGATTAGAAAACCCTAATAAAGACTTAGATATAAGACTAAGTATAATAAGAACATCCCTATGTTTTGGTATGTACTAATTTAGTTGTTTATCAAACAAATACATCCCTTTCTAGATACGACTTGGTAGAGGCGGCTCTGGCACAGATGTATCGTAGGGGTAAAACCCGAAAACCCCGCTTTGAGCATGACTCGAATAGGAACTGGTGCACGAAAACGGGCCTCGCTGCATTGTTGGATACGACACTCATGTGGGATAAGTTTTTGTAAATTCACAAGCTCATTATGAACTCTTATTAAGGGAATTACAAAAAAATGCCCCTAAGAATATATGTTAGAAAGTAGATCAGGAAAATCCTAGATTGAAACCTATAGACTCATGAGTTAAGGAAATAAACGTTTTTTTATAAGTCATCAAATTTTTTATTTTTATTACCCTTTATGTGTTATCCCTACCTTTCCTTTTATTCCAGCCAATGGCTGGTAATAGGAGGACTCGGGCTAACAATTGTTGTGAAGATCAGTGTGATGACTGTACTAATGAGATGCCCATCCAATGGGAGAGGGAATAGAGAACCTTGTCATGCTTCTCTCTCAGCTAACTCAAGTTTTGAATAGAAACATAGGTCATGTGGAATGTTCAACCCCCCTAAGAAAGAACAAGTCACTATTGATAGCTTCTTGAGACAAAGGCCTCATACTTTTAGTGGATCATCTGATCCCACGATCTCTGAACAATGGATCAACTCCATGGAAAATATCTTCTCTATCCTTAAATGTTCTGAACAAGAGAAGGTTCTCTTTGAGTCTCATCGTATGGAGGGTGAAGCTAATCAATGGTGTATGTTGATCAAAAATATTAAGCCTAAGGAGGATATCAAGGCATTGGAATGGAAGGATTTCTAGAAGAAGTTTTTCGATAAATATTTTCTGCGCACCCTCCGGCTTAAGATGGAAGGGGACTCTTTTCCCTCAAGAAAAACGAAGAATAATATATTGGAGCATACAAGGAAAACATCACAAGGCCTTCACAATACGCTTCCGGCTTTTCCATTACCCCAGAATGAAAAGTTGATAGCTTCTTTGGTGGGTTGATGCCTAGCCTACGGAATGCATTAGCAATCTGTGACTTAGACAGCTATGAGGAAATTGTTCGATGTGCCCTCAAGGTCTAAATAGTGATCGGATAATCACATGGGTATCATGGAGATAAGAATAGTAAGGTCGACTTCAATGCTGGTGGTCCGATGGATAAATCCAACAGTGATAAGAAGATCTAGAACCCCCCTTGCCAAATGTGCGAAAAGAAGCACCCTGGAAATTGCCTTAAGGGGACGAGGAAATGCTTCTGGTGTGGAAGAGTAGGGCACCCAGCTATTAACTGTCGGCAAGAAAGACCCGCGGCTGCGACAGAGGAGAGGAATGCTCCATTCAAATTTCAACGTATTGTTCAATTCTACAAATGAAAATAACCGGGTCATTTTGAAAATCAGTGCCCTAATCCAAGGGTTTTCAGAGGCATCCAACAACCTCCAAGGTAGCATGGAAGAGCTTTTTCCATCACTTCTGCTGAAGTGAACCCCTATAATGAAGTGGTGATAGGTACGATAGTTATTCATTCAATAATATCAAACTTAATTTTTGATTCAGGTTCTACACATTTTTTTATATCTCGAATGTTTTGTAGAACAATCCCAGCACCACCACAAATCAAGGAAGTGAAGATTTCGGTGAGTACGGAAAATAGGGAAATCATTACATCCCATGAATATAAGTCCTCCCATGTTATAATATGTGGATTTAATTTCCTTGAAAACCTCTTCATACTCCCTCTGGTGGAATTTCATGCAATTCTTGGCATGTATTGGATTTCCATATATAGAGCCAACATAAATTGTTGAGAGAGGGAAATCACACTCCATATGAAGAATCGAACACCGATTCTTTACAAGGGTAAGGAGGAATATGAATCTCCTATAATTGCATCATCTCAAGCCTGGATATTACTGCCCTATGAGAATGCGTATCTGGCTCAGATTATTGAGTCCAAAGAAGAAACCACCCTTGAGGAAATGCCTATTGTGAGGGAATTTACTGAAGTGTTTCCCAGGGAACTGCATGATCTTCCTCCTAGAAGCGATGTTGAATTCTCAATAGAACTTATACCCAGGGCATAACCAATATCCAAGACTCTATATTGAATGGATGTTTTAGATCTTGAAGAGCTAGAGAAAATACTACAGGAGAATCTAGATAAAGGGTTTATACAGCCAAGTCTTCACCATGGGGTGCACCAGTCCTCTTCATCAAGAAGAGGGATGGGTCATTGTGCCTTTGCATCAATTATCGCGAGCTCAACAAAATCACAATAATGAACCAGTATCCTCTCCCACTAATTGATTACTTGTTTGATCAGTTACATGGAGCACAATACTTCTTCAAGGTATACTTGTGGTCAGGATATTATCAACTGAGGGTGAAGAAGGAAGATATCCCCAAGACTGCTTTTCACACAAGATATGGTCACTCTGAAATCATTGTAATGCCTTTTGGACTCACTAATGCTCCAACAATATTCATGGACTTAATGAATAGAGTCTTTAGAGATTACCTCGACAGATTTGTGTTAGTCTTTATAGACGATATTCTAATAAACACCAAAACCATGGAAGATCATGATGAGTATTTAACAATAGTATTAGAGACATTGCGCAAGGAGAATCTCTATGAAAAGTACAGAAAGTGTGAGTTCTAGTTGAAGGAGGTCTCATTCTTGGGCCATATCATCACAAGAAATGGTATATCTATGGATCCCTCCAAAACAAATGCAATTGAGGGATGGCTGAGGTCAACATCGGTAACGAATATCCGTAACTTGTTTGGGTTATCTGGATATTATCAACGATTTGTGAGTAATTTCTCACGATTGTCCAACCCTCTTACCAAGATAACTCAGAAGGGAGTAATGTTTTATTGGAGTGATAAATGCGAAGAATGATTCCAAGAGTTGAAAAGGAGGATTATCACTGCACCCGTGCTAACATTACCCACAAGTGGGGAATGTTTTGTGGTACTTAGTGATGCTTCAAAGAAGGGCATAGGATGTTTGCTGATGCAGAATGATAAAGTGATATCCTATGCCTCAAGGCAGTTGAAAATCCATGAGAGAAACTATCCAACACATGATCTGGTGTTAGCGGTGGTGATCATTGACTTGAAAATCTGGAAGCATTATCTCTATTGGGAGAAATGTGAGATATATACTGTTCACAAGTGTCTTAAAAATATATTCACACAGAAATAGCATAATATGCGCCAGAGAATATGGATAGAGCTCATCAATGATTATGATTGTTCAATACATTACCACCCTGGGAAAGCAAACAAAGTGGTAGATGCCCCATGTAAAAAGGACCCAGTGATTCTATCAATGATGAGAATTGAGAAGGATCCAATCTTCGTAGACTTGATGAAGATGGACATGGGAATCATAAAGAAGGGTACATCATAAATCTTTTCTCAAATGATTTCTCAACCATCTATTTTGGAAAGGTTAAAGGATTCTCCAAATGATGATTTGGGAATTCTGGAAAAGAGAGGATGCTATCAAAAAAGGGAAATAATCATAGGTTAATGTTAATGAATAAGGAATTGTGCGATTTGGGAATAGGCTATGTGTTACATCACATTCGGAGCTGAAGAAGGAACTTTTGGATGATTCACATAGTTCAAATTTCTCTATTCACCCATGGAGTGCAAAGATGTATCGAGATCTCCGAGAAAACTTTTTGTGGGATAATATGAAAAAGAAGATCGTTGAATGTACATCAAAGTGCCTGGTGTGCCAGCAAGTGAAGGCAGAGAGGCAGAAGTCTAAGGGGATGATGCAACCATTGCCCTTACCAGAACGAAAATGGTTGACCATCACCATGGACTTTGTCACCAGAAATCTAAGGACATCCAAAGGCAACAATGCAATCTGGGTTGTTGTGGATCGTCTTATAAAGACTGCACACTTCATTGTTATTCATGAGGATTTCCTATTAGATCAACTGGCACAGATATATATCCCGAAAGTGGTAAGGTTTCATGTAGTACCACTATCTATTGTGTCTGACTGAGATCCAAGATTCACCTCTATGTTTTGGAAGAGTCTTCAATAAGCTCTGAATACTTAACTGAACTTCAGCACAACCTATCATCCTCAAACTGATGGACAATCCTATCAGACTATCCATACAATTGAGGACATGTTGAGAGCTTGCTCAATGGACTTTAAAGGAGGATGAGATCAAAATATTACTCTGGTTGAGTTCTCTTATAATAACAGTTTCCACTCAAACATCAAAATGGCACCATATGAAGCCCTGTATGGGAAAAGGTGCAGAACACTGACATGTTGGGATGAGGTCGGTGAACAGAAGCTGCTTGGACCAGAAATGGTCGAAGAAATGGTGGAGAAGGTGAAAACCACTAAGTAGCATTTCAAGGCAACCCAGAGCCGACAAAAGAGTTATGTAGATAACTGTCGATGAGACCTTGATTTTAAAGTTGGAGACATGGTTTTTCTATGCATATATCCATGGAAGAAGGTCATGAGGTTTGGAACGAAAGGGATGTTATGTACAAGGTACATCGGCCCCTTCAAGATTCTTGACCGTGTCAGGGATGTGGCCTATAGACTAGAACTTCCACCTACCATGGCCAAAGTGCATGATGTCTTTCATGCATCCCTCTTAAAGAAGTACATAACAGACCCTTCACATGTGCTCTCTTCTAAGGTGGTACAATTAGAATATTATCTTCCTTATGAGGAGCAATATGTGATGATCTTAGATCGTAGAGAAAAAGTTCTACAAAATAAGACAATGCCCATTGTCTAGGTGTTGTGGAGAAACAACAAGTTTGAAGAAGCAACTTGGGAATCGGAGGAAATGATGAAGTTGAGTTACCCACATCTGTTTTTGTGTGGGAAAGGACAATTTTGAGGGTAAAATTTCTTAAGTGGGAATATTGTAACAACCCAAAGTTGTATAAATGGAAATCCTTCTTAGTCTAATTAAATGTCTCTTTATGTTCATATAAAATGTCAACATCTTTGGTTTTATGTGACAAATTTTGACTGTTGCTAATATAGCCATTGAATAGTGATCACATGATTAGTTTAAATATAGGGCTTTAACAAACCCAATTTACTCAGACAAAGGAAGCAATGGCCTCATCCAGTAGAATTGCCCTATACGAAGCCCATTTGTTAGAGCTCAAAAAAGAGGTGGCATCATTGTGCTTCTCTCTTGACCAAGCCCAAGCTGAGGTCCATCATGTCATGCTCGTACATGACCGTCTACGGGAAAAATGGAAGTTGATAGAAATTACCACTCGAGCGATGTTATCTGAGCCACCCCAAGAGTCTGTCACCATCAGACACCTTACCCATAGGTCTTATGCGGTTGTTTTTAGGGGTTATGTAACAAATCTCTAGTAATATGTTCATGTATATTATTTTTGTATATAATAATTAATATACCTCCTTTTCATATTTGATACATTTTAAGTAGATTTTAAAGTACAAATAGTTTTTTAGTTATTATTTAATTAAGAATTATATTTTATTAAATTAAGGGATCTTTGAATTAAATAATATTTTAATAAAATATTTTTATTATTAAATTAGTTTTTATTAAATATAAATGATCTTATAATTTTATGAATGCAATTATAATTTCTACTAAGGATTGAAATCAATTTTTGTCAAAACCCGTGAATCTTCGATTAATATATGTTTTTATATTAAAAGTTAAAACTAACATATTTAGAAAATTATTTAGATAAAATAAATGTTATTTCTTGAATAAGGATGTCGAAATTATCAATCGGTGAATTTTTCATAATTTTCTGAGAGAGTCAAATTTTTGGGTAAAAATTAAATACCATTTAAATATATTATATGTTTTATGACATCATAATGACCCAATAGTGATGTAATAAAATAAAATAATATTTATGTTCGACCAATATATGTTTTACCAATAAAATAACATGATTTAGGGTTTGTTTGAATTACTTTTCAAAGCATTAATGGGCCTCTCAAGACTTATTAAACACCTTGCCTTTTTAAATTTTTTCTTTGGGATTGTGACTCACCTCCACATAAGAAATCCTATTATTTTAAGAATTTGGGACTTTGTACTTATAAAATATTTTATTCCTCTTCCCATTTCCAAAAACCATGGGCAAAAACCATGGCATGGTTTGTAGTTTGGATTAATTAAATATAAGGGGTCCCAAACCAAAATAATAAAGAATTCCCTCACCATTCATATATAAACCCACCCATGATTCCACTTTCACATCACTAAAAGCCTTTTGAGTTCATCAGACCTCTGAACAACTATCTCTAGAATCATCCCAATATTCCCCAAGCTCCCAAGAAGCCTCTCACAAGCCTATCTCTAGCCTTTGGAAGCACAGTTCCAATAAGGGTTTTTTTCTTCTTTTCTCATTTTTGTCCAATTTTCTTTAAGTTGTTTTGCCATTTTAATTTCTATTATGAATTTTGGGGTATAGTTTCACACCTCCATCATACTGCCCATCATTATGATTTAATGATGGGATACCCCTTTCTCTCTCATTAAATTCCTCCCATGTACACCTATTACTATACCGAAATTCCGAAAGAAACTTCTCTCTCCTCATTTACATTCAAGCAATACTTTCGTATCATGAATATAAATTCCATTAAAATTATTGGTAAATGTATATATATGACCTCCTTACTTTACATTACATTTACATATGATGATTAACCCCTTTATCTCTCATTAAATGCCTCCCATGTACACCCATTACTATGCCAAAATTCCGAAAGGAACTTCTCTCTCCTCATTTACATTTAAGCAATACTTTTGTATCATGAATCTAAATTCCATTAAAATTGTTGGGAAAAGTATCTATATGACCTCCTTACTTTAAATTACAGTTAAATATGATGAGTAACCCCTTTCTCTCTCATCAACCATTTTTATTAATTCTTATGTCACACCGTTACACTGCCGAAATCGCACAGATTTTCTAAGCCAATGCCATTGTGTAGTGAATACCATGCCCATTTCTCAATAAAGGGTATTCAACTTTATGTATGTTTACATATTGATTATAAAGTTTCATGTATGAATTCCACATTCCTTTATTGTGTAATAAATGATTATGTTTTATGAATCCGTGTTTTATGATCCATGTTGAACACTTATGCATGAAATGAAATGTTTAAGAAGGGTGCGCCCTTATAGTGCTCCAATACATAGGGTAAATTATTTTATCATGATACGTCATGTGCAATGAGTGTTGAATCATGACAATTCATGTTAAACAATGGATTAATCATGCTACATGTGCAATGAGGATTTACTCATGCTCTATGTGCAATGATCCTTGGCTCATGCTAATTCCATGTTACGTGTTGTTGCCACATTTCTATGTTTTGATTATCATGCTTTATCATGAATTTATGTTCATATTTATCTTGGTATCTATTGATTTGTCTAATGTCTTACATTTAATTTAATCCTCATGTTATTCCATGTGTATTCCCTTATTGGGCTTTATAGCTCATCGTTTTCTTATGCATGTCCTTAGGTTATCCCTTGCAATGTTAAGTACGAGGGAATGTAGTGGTCATGTAAAGGAAGTTTTCAATAAAGAAGTTGCATTTAATGTTTTATGCCTTTATGTAATGATACTAATCCCCAAATACACTAAACAGTTCGATCTTATTTTTGTATCAAGTGATGTTTTCTGTAATAAATCATGTTTATGTTTTTAATAAAAGTAGGGTTGTTATAAAAATAAATAAATAATAACATGAAATATCAATAATAGAATTCATAATTATGGAATTAATAATTTCATTCATTTGAATAATACCATTTTCGCCTCGTCCAAGACATCTAATATTGACGAGGCTTCATTCCAAGACATATAATAGCGTCGAGGATTCAAGAAAATACATCTCATAAATGGGTAAGGACTTAGAAAAAACCATGTCTATATTTTCTCATGAATCCTATTTATTAATTGAGGTGATACAGAAGGCCCTTCCAATCACATAAAAATTACAATTCAATCCTTACATGGATAAATAAGAAAATGAATCATGATTCCATATCAAATTCCATAACTATCCATATTATAACAACTAGTCATATGGATGATAAATAAAATTACCTAGAGAAACTAATCATAAAGTATCAACAAGAATAAAATTAATCGTATAATTAGAGTAAATCTAAAAATATGATTCTACAATTTATGTGGATATCGATGAAAATTCATAAAATATTTTATAGAAATATTTCATGAGAAATATTGATTTTTTATATTAAACACAATTATTCAAATATAAAAATAGAACATGTAATTGAGATGTATTTTTCATTTAAAGGAAATTTTTAAACACATAATTTACGTTACAAATAATTTAAGCATCATCACGTCAGGAAATTTGGTTCATGTTGTAAAAGTAAAAAAATAGTCATTTCATACTTTTATTTGAAGAGAACAAAAATATTGTTTTCCAAAACAGGGAAGAATGATATTTTTAAAACAATTTATAAATATAAAAAAGATAAAAAATAACGTTAAATAATCATTTGAGAATATTAAAATATCATTTTTTTAATACATATTCCTGGATGAGAATATTTCCTTAGCACAGACATATACATAAATAATCATGAATATTGATGATATTATGAAATAATCCCTTACAACTTGGGTTCCTTTTGAATCTTAAAAAAAGATAAAAAATGAAATAAAATGAATATTTAAATACCATGAATAAAAATAGATTCAGGATATAATATATCAAAGGAGTAGAATATACACCACATAAAAGAAATATTTGGTGAAAATAGCATATGTATCATAGATGTAAATGTGAGGCAAGAAATCGTTACAAATTTATAATCAGTTGAATATTATAGATCATTATGTAATACCATTTAAAATACATTAAATATAATAATAATAAATTAATTAGTAATAAAAAATTTAAAATAGCAGTTTTAAACCCTTCTTAATATAAAATATGTTCATAAAATCAAAATCTTCCGAAATGAAATAAAATTGAGATGAAGTCCCTTTCCCCAAGTTTGATATCCATTGTATATGTTCGAATCTCTTGGATAATAAATATTATTTTATTATAAATATATTCTATAAAAAAACTCATATAAAATAATATAAAATAATATAATATAATATTTTCTTAGAATATTTTTTCACATATTTATTATCAATTCATTATTTAATCAATAATTTGAGAGGTTGCTTATTGGTTTTCATTTATGTTTTGATTTGATAGATTCAAAACTTATATAGATATAATATTTACATTATATCTAGAATAAGATATATCGTTTAATATCATTATATACATATATATATAGATTCTTCAATAATGATAGTGACAAAAAATGAATTACATCATTATTGGAAATGGTAGATCTTTCGTACGAAAGAATGTTTTTTTAATTTTTCGATGGATTGAATGAAAGAGTTTTAAATAATAACTAACCAATAAAGAATCATTATTTTTCTCATATATATCATATATATTCATTATTTCTATATTTATACCAATCGATAAAATTTGTTTAATAAAAAAAATTACACTGCTACCTGACAATGGTAAGTCCCACACATTCAAGCACGGTGATTTCATCCTTTATAGGATAGATAAAAGGTGGAATATGGTTTTATCATAATAATAACAACATAGAAGTATATGTATGAGGTTATATTTATTAATATATTGTGTAAAAAACAATTGAAGAGTATATAGAAGAAAAAATAAACACGAAAGAGTTCATAATGACAACTAGCTCTTCTTCTGTGAACTTCTTTTTGATCTATTATTATGGGATATAGGGTTGGAATTTAGGAAAAATCGTAACAACTATAACATGGATATGGATTTTTAAAAGTGTAATTTTTATTTATTGGTTGATCAAGATTTATCAGTCTAGGGTAATAAAGTGAAAGAATGGGTTTTTTTATAATTGATGTGAGGGGCACTTTAGAAAATTTTCAAATTATTAAAATATAATAAGACCATTCTTGAGAATAATGATTCCAAATGACCTATAAATATAAATAGAGATATATATTAGACCATTTTATATCTCCATTATTCTTATTTATTATTTTTATGTTTTTTAATAATATAATGAAATCTTAATACCCGGATATATCATTATTGTCAATTATGACACTATTCTTTATATTTAGATTAATAATATAGAGAAACAAATTGATTTTTTTAGAAAAATAAATTAATATATAATATATCATATAATACTATAAATTTTATAGATCACATTAATTAATTCAATTAATATTATATATAATATATTAAATGCCATTTATTTGATTTTTCCTTTAGTTGAATAATTTCTACATCAATGTTGTGTAACACTTTTAAGAAAATAGTTCTTTACTAAATATTTTAGATAAATTTACATGATTTATAAAAATGATTTATATTTCAAGATAATATTTATATCCCAACATATATTTTGAATAATCCATATTATTAATATTATAGTTATTAAAATCATGAGTATGACATCTTTGAATTCTATTTAAATAAAATATTTTAAATGTAATAATATCATCCAAATGGAAATCGTTGGTCATATAATCTAAACCTAAATTATTATGGAATCAAATAAGTTATAAAATAAAATATTTTAATGTTTTAGGGTCATTTTACAGTCATTAACATATTATTTTTAATATTAATTGTCTAATTAAAACATAATCACAGTAATACAAATTAACATGCATAATATTTCTAATAAAAAAATTAAAACATACCTAAAAACTAAATTATATACTAATAATTAAAAATTTGGATTCAATATTTGAATAATAAATTTAAATAAGATCAAAAAACTAATACAATATGTAAGAAAAAATATTTTTTACAAAAAAATACTTTTTTTATAAATGGTTTATGTACCAAATTAAATTATAAAATTGACTTCAACAAACATAATTGGGTTTTTAGAAAAAAAATATAAAATATTTTTAATTTGAAATATTTTTTTAAAAAGTATACATTATAATTTCTTCAAATAAGAATATTGGTTTCCATTAAAAATAGTATTTACCATTATTCTCTAGAAAATCAATCTCTTCAAAAAATAAATTCAATATAATGTAATTTTTTTAATAATTTAAAAAAATTAAAATTTATTTTGTTAAATAAATTATATTACTGTTAAAAAATTAATTACATTTATTTCTCATATAAATTAATCAAAATCAGGTTTTGATGAAAACAAAAATTTAAAATAAATTTACTTTATAGAAAATTGATTGATTGTTTGTTAAGAATAAAAAGATTATTATTGATCATTGAATTCATATATATTTTATAATATAATGAATCCTATTCACCCCTTATAATTTAAAATCAATATTATAATGTTTGTGTTAAATTAATAAAATTCAATAGTGTGACGTGGTTTGTTTGAGCTTGGTGTTGCGTGCAATACAAGCTATCAATTATATTTTATATATTCCAAAATATTAGGATGAAACATAATAAATGATAATTTAGGTAGAAAACGTAATCATAACTCTTTTATTGATATATTATTTAATGGTAATGAAACTAAATAATGAAGATAGATTTTTTAAAACATTTTATTTCAACCATTTTATATTATATAGTTAGGAGTATCATTTTTAAAAGTCTACACATTTTTTAAGCAAAAGTGAAGAGAAACCCATTCATACAATGGGTGTCAGATAAAAATATATTTTATCATTTAAATTATGAGATTATTTTATTAAAAATAAATATGTATTTAAAAGTGGTGAAGGAAAATTGAGAAGAAGGTGTATAACTCGATGGAATAAATTTGAGACACCATCCTCTTACCATTATGATAAATTTCCTAGGAGGTGATTTAACATAATATATAACTAATATAAATATCATAATTACCAATTTAAAATCCATATTCATATAAATTTCATTTATACTCTTCAATAATAATAATTAAATTCATATATTATATTGTTATAATCTATTTTCAACATTGGGTGAAGTAGGTTTATAAAAAAGGTGTCGATCATCCATTTTTATAAATATATATTTATTTAAAAACCATTAAACCCTCTAGAATATATTTTCAATAAATACAATTAATGTTATAATTCATTTACATGTGATTTTGAACAACATTTTTTGAAGATGAAAATGAAGAGAAACTACTTTTCAGTTATGTTTTGATATCATGTGATTTCCATACAATGAACATTACATTTTTTTCCAAAAAAGAAAATATATTAAATTAATATATTAATAATATATATATCACATATAATAATAAAATATATACTACAACCATCCTTTATATGATGTGAATGAAAGTGAAACACATTTATTCATAGAGGCAGTAGTGAGCACAATGAATGATTCATGTCTTAATTTTTCTTGAAGGAAAAGGTGATGGTGGATAAAAATTGTAACATAATTTTAATAAATATTATTATAAATATTATATTATTATCATAAGTCTTTTATAGTTAAATTATATTATAGTATGGAGAAGAGAACATGAATATATAGAATAGAAAAATAAAATCTAAACACATATACCAATCTTTTTAAATTATATCTATGGATAAGTGGATTAAAACATTAAGGGGTGGTATTTTGAAAAGAAAGTAACCTACTTAATTTGTCTAAAAGTGTATAAGATCATTTTAGGTAGTTTTGGGACGAAAATTATTAGTTTTTAGGGGAATTAATGAGAGGAGATCCCATTTATAAATGAAACGTAGTGTAATTTTTGTAAATTATAAAAATAATTAAGTATATGTAGAAAAATAAAATGGCCCATACTATATAGATTAAAAAAATAAATTTTTTAAATATATTTTGATTTATTAAATTTTAATAATTGATAAAAATTAATATTATAGTGTTAATTTGTACAATGTATTACAAATAATTATTTTTTATAATAATAAATTAAGATATAAAATGTAAAAATTAGGTTTATTAATTAAATTAAATATTTTTAAAATTATAAATACAATTATAAAATAAATATTTAGACTTATAAAATGGTTTCATAAAATTAAAATTCACACTTATATTCTAATAATGTCATCAAAAGTCATGTTATCTGAAAAAATGATATTTTTACTATTCGCCTAAAAGAAATTATTTTTATGACAATAGAAAAATCATATTAAAATAGTACTAAATAAATAAAATATATTTTAAAAAAATTTAAATTTTAAAATTTTGATAATTTTAAAAATAAATAATATCCAAATAATAAACCATAAATCTATCCATATTAGAAAATTAAAATTTTAATGTTTTATTATTCATTATAATTATTTTGTATCATTTATTTAATAGTTTATTATTTATTATTTATTTATTTGATCAATATATTGTTTTATTATTTAACCATAATACACTTATTAGCTTGATATAAAAATTTAAATTTGGAAAAATATATTTTTAAGCATAGAGTGATTTTCATTTTTGTTGAAACAATTTCAGATATAATTAATTTTTTTAAACATAACCTTAATTTTCATTATATACATGTTAGAAAATTAGGTTAATTATATTAATTCTTAATAATTCATTATAAATGTTTTAATTCTCACATTTAATATTGATATTTTACGTACACATTTCCAAATTTTTGTTTTATTTTGACGTCGTGTGTGGAGAAGGCCATTAAATGAAATATTTATTTAAGGAGGAAAAATTATTATCATCAATTATACCATCCAATCTATATCCATAACTATTTTTACCATGTTATATACGTATTGGTCTCACTAAAAGACTAATCTAGTAAGAAATAATGTGTGACATAAAAGAGGATATCCATGGGAGTGGTATTTTTCTTCACTGAATTATTCCAAGTATCAATTTTTATTACAAATCCTCCAATGATTTTATAACCATATTAATATAATTAAACATATAATTTTTTATAACTAATTGTTTTTAATTTTATGGGATAACAATTATCTACCTCCACCCATCCATTTCATAATGAAAATGTCTCCCATGTAATGGTTTGCTCACTTACTATATGGATGAAAAACTTATTTTTTCATAAAATAATAACATAGATGGTTATAAAAATTTATTAAATGAATAAATATGAAATTATATACATGAATTATTTTTTCAAATCTTATATTACTCATTATATTTAACATATTGACAAAAGTAATATTAAATGTAATTGTCTAAATTGATCATACTAAGAGACCATTCTAAATATTAATTTATTTGGGGAATCCTATTAAACTATATAAATTTTCAAATACTAGATTTGAAAAGAAAAAATATATATATAGTTATGGATATTAAGAATGATTTTGATTACATCGTTTGACTATAATGAATACCCTACTGTAGTTTTTTATAAATTTCCTGAACAGCTCAATGAGGTATATTATAGAAAAAACTAAATGAAATAATGAATGAAAACTGATAATAAATGTAAAAAAGATGAAATATAAATTACGAATTATCTTGAAAATTTATTTATTATACATATTTTTTTTAATTAAGAGGTTATGAATCTGCACCAAGTTATTCTGGACTTGTTATAAGGGTTCATTGTCAAAATTTCAATTCACAGAGACATGATTTTTATTATACATCAATTTAAATTTATATTATGTAAATAATACCTTATTAAAGTTTTATATGTCAAATACTATTTTTTCATTGTAATTTCACATTCACTTAATCGTTACATTTTTTGTCCTTTGATTTATACATTACATATGTGATAGGGGTTGTTATTACATTAATTTTCAATCATTGTATTGTAAATTTAAGTCATGTGTAACATCCCAAGTAAGTAATGAATAATATATATTTTTATCTATGACTATTAATGATTAAGATAGTGTTATAGAGGCTTAAAATGAAAATTAATACAATCTTATGCATGGAATACACTAATATTCTTAAAAGATTGTTTTACTGCCTTTTGATGGCAAAGCATTTTTGAATCTATATTTTGACAATTTTATAAACTATTTTGTCAAAATAAACTTATCCTTCATGATTGTGACATCAAAATTTACCTTGTGTGAATTTTTGGTATTTTTCTGACAATGTTCATTTTTTAATGAATAGTGAACAATACTGCATTTTACATCAAAACTTATTTTTAATCTAATTTATTTATATGATTAGATTATGTTTTGAATTGGTTTTGAAGTGAAATTAGAATATAGTTTTACCATTTTATCCAATGATGATCATTGGAATCAATTTCACTTTAAAATTAGACTTAAACTGGTGTCAATCTTTTGATACTTATTGTTTTGTAAAAACACGTTTTTTGCTCTGGCAGTGGAAATTAATTTTTAAATTAATTAATGTGACTTATATGATTTGAATTTTGTAAAATAGACTTCATTTTTGAATTCGGAATATCAAATATAGCTTAGGGTGAATTTTTTGTAATTTTCTGAAAAACTTCAATTTTTGATAAATATTGAAACCACTAAGTGGTAATCAAGCAAACTGATTTTTCAGTTAAATGAAAGTTTACCACTAATGTGTATTTAATTTTGAAAATCCGACATACATGGTTTTCATTGAGAAGTAAAATGTGGTTCAATGAGATTAAAATAATTTTTTGGTGAATAGTAACTTATTAAGTTCTTAATCGCGATTAGTGGTAATTAGGCTAGTTTAAGGTATAAATAATGCTTTAATAATAGGAAATGACCTAGACACATGTCCCAACCTTATTGGTTGTGTCATGGACGACCACGACAAGCCATGGGTCAACTTGGGGACCCCATGGAGACACTTTGGTTTGGAAATGACATAAATAACTTTTTATTAAATGTTAAAGTAAAAATGACACAAACAAGAGATGTTTTACGAAAACAATTTTTACATGGGGTTATAAAGATCATATTTTTGATTATAAATAGTCACTGGAAATATTAAAAGATTTCATACATCATAGTATTTTGTTTATGATTTTTAGACATTAAATAAATTAAATTATTTATGACATAATAATGATGCAGCGATGACATCATTATTTGACGATTTAAATAAAATGGAAAGATAATGTAAAATCTATGAACTACACATGGCCAAAACCAATTGGATGAGTGGATTTAGAACCCTTATCACATTATCCACGAATTATATCAATTTGGGACCTTTTAAAACCGAAACACATTTTCAAATAAAGTAATGTTTTTTACTTTCCAAAAGTACCCCTCCTCTCCTCTTATAAAAGGCCCCCACCTCTACCTCATTTCACACACTCTTCAAGCCTTTGGCTCGGCCAACCCCTTCCCATTTACTCACTCCACATCCCTATCCTCATCCTAGAGTATTCCCTTTGGGTAGAATCCTTTCAAAGGAATCCTTTAGGCTCAAATCAAAAAGAGTTACACTTTTAAAGGAAATTCATTCTCTTATGTTCATTTGTTTTATTTTGCTTCTCCAACCCCCTAAACTCTTTTTATTTACTTATTTTGTAACAACACCAGTATCTTAAATATACAAGGATGTTGTTATAATATTTATTTGAGCTACACTCTCACACAACTACATCAAATGGTTAAAGAACATACGGTTTCCGTGGATGGTGAAATTCTGCCTCCCGAAATGACGATTGTTCAATACTCATTTAACACCTTCAAAAGGGGCCATTATGATGTCACTATTTTTATATATGATATATAATATGTTTATGTTTTCCTTAAGCTTCTGTTTTTTTCATTTTGGGCATACCTTTATGGTTTCCTTTATGGGTAAACACGATATCTTCATTTTAGGAAGTGCGGACTACCGCCCCCTAAAAGTGATTTGATTCGTTAATACCATATGTGGGATGTGTAAAGGATAAAGTTAATGATATTATATATGCTATTATACTGGAATTATAATATACTCTTATATCATTATGATTCCATTCCAGAAAATATGAAATAGAAAAGGAAGTAGCGTTCATGCGTACGTACTGCTTACCGTCTCCATGAACGGTGCATTTCATTTCTCACCTCTAAATGTGATGTAATATTATAAATGCATGTATGTACTGGATATATATTACATATATGATATCTACATCATGAATACCATTCTGGATATAATGAACCTTTGACCAAATTAACAACATGTAAGTGTAAGAAGTCTATTTTTGACTTAAGAACCAAATACCGACAAAATGAACATTATTAACTTAACTGATTACATGATGTTCATAACATGGTATAAAAGGAATAATGAACTTGAAAAAGATTCATAAGAAAGTATATATTAACTCAAGTTTATTATTCAGGAGATTAAAGAACGGTCGGGTCAAGTCGGATACGAGGTATGGGACTTCGTCTCAATCTCCTTTCGTTGAGGCATATTTTATTTTATACACAACTTTCTTTTATACGGTGTATAAACCACTTTGACTTTTACGTTTATTCAAATGGAATCTTTTTTTATATGAAGCGTTTACTAAACAAAAAAAGGTAATGTTTTTGTCGTACGTATGCGGCAACAACGACTTCTCCGCCGTCGTGACCGTTATTTGAGTTTCGGCTTCCTCTACAAGCCATACCTTCTTTTTAAAAGAAAAATAAATACCATGTTTTAATTTTATTTTATTTTGGTATTGAAATTGTTTTCATAATGTTTTTATATCAATGTGTTGTATTGATATCTCGTGATTGAAATGTGGAAATTTTATGTTTCCTTTATGCATGTTTTATGTGATATGATTATGTTATGGTTCTTGGGCATTATTATGAAGACGGTTGGTTCCGTGATAAACTAAGGGCGAGTGAGCCCGTTATAGCTCTCCAATGCATTGGGTAACGCGAAGGAGTGAAACGTTACGGTTTCCCCGAAGAGATTTTAGGGAATATACTGTGATGGGTATTCCAAACGTAACCAAGAGGGTTACTCCCTACGTAAGAATGTTATGAATGCCTCAAGTTACCTTTATGTCTTATGATTTCTATGATTTATTCATGATTTTATGAGGTATGTTAAAGTGCCTATGTTTTATGGGTAAGGTATGATTTCATTCTTATGTATATATGAAATCATGTTTCCTTTCCATGTTTTTTTATAACCCATACTAAGTTTTTATGCTCATCCCAAGTTTTTGAAATGTTTTTCACAGGTCAAGGGAAAGGTACATGATAAGATTATGGAGTCAAGGATGAGTCAAGAAATAATCCATGTTTTATTTTAAATGTGTTTCCATTGATGGGAATGAAGAATAATATCTTTATGTAACCACTTTGTTTATATGTGGAGTGTAATGAAAGTTTTATGATCTAATTCTCTAAAACTCTAAACCTGAAAAGATCCTCAACGTGTAATCTTGTAATAACTCAAGATTAAATATGGTTTAAGGCTGGGGCATTATAGTTGGTATCAGAGGTCGGTTTAGATAACTTTAGGAGTTAGAATTATATTAAATGATTATCCAAAATTATTTTTTTTCGAAATGGTATAGCATTTAAAGATTACCATGTTGCTTCATCTAAGACATGTTTGTTCAGAATGGTTTTCCGTAGAGGAAAGAGGGAAGCAGTGCTAGGAAGGCATACAGAAGGAAATAACCTTCCGAATCAGCATCCAGAAATGGTCGGAATTGGAACTGAACAGTTTGTTGCAGTAATGGCGTAGTTGACTCAAGTGATAAATGGCGGTGGTATCCATACACGAGATCAGCCAGACCAACCGCAGAGGAACTTGTCAGTGGTGGAACATTTCATGAGGCAACATCCACCATCCTTAAGAGGATCATCTGACCCTGTGCTAGCTGAAGGGTGGATTAAAGCACTAGAGAAGATTTTTGATGTCATGGGGTGTTCAAACAATCAAAAGGTTAGTCTTGCTATTTACCGTTTGGAGGGTGAAGCAGATCAGTGGTGGTCTATGGTTAAAAATATCAGGGACGCCGATGAGATTGATGATCTTGACTGGGATGAATTCAAAGGTATGTTTCTTGAGAAGTATTTTCCTAAGGCTATTCGACTTAGGATGGAAAAGCAATTCTTGGAATTGAGGCAAGAGGAAGACTCAGTGGCTGCCTATGAAGAAATGTTTACTCGATTGGCAAGGTATGCTCCAAATTTTATCCGAGACCTTGACAGTAAAATCAATCGTTTTTACTCAGAATTAAAGCCAAAATATCGAAGGGCATTAGCTTCTCGTGAGTTTAAAAGTTATGAAAAGCTTGTTCGATGTGCTAAGAAGGTGGAAATGGAGTTTGCCGATGACCAAGTGTTCTATAACAACCAGCAGAATAAGAGACCGAGGTGGAAGGAGAAAGGTAAGAATTCTTCAAAAAAGTCTGATGGTAAGAGAACTAAGTTTCCAGTTTGTGATAAATGTGGCAAAAGGCATGCTGGGGAATGTCTTCTGAATTCTGGAAAGTGCTACCGATGTGGTAAGATGGGACATAAGTCTCGTGATTGCACTGAAAAGGATCATGGTGAAGGTAAGAACAAATTTGAATTAAAGTTAATGAAATGTTTTAAGTGCAATGAGATGGGTCACTATGCAAATGAGTGTCCGACAAAGACTTTGAGTGATGGGAAGCAGTTAGACTACAAGCAGAAAGGGGTGGTGAAATCATATGCAACTACTTCAGCAGATGTCGGGCCATCAAATGAAGTGGTATCAGGTACTTTGTTTGTTTTTTCAGATTATGCCAGTGTGTTGTTTGATTCAGGGTCTACACATTCTTTCATCTCTGAAACCTTTTCTAGTAAAATGGGAATACCATCTCAAGAAATGACTCCTGAACTTTTGGTAAAAACACCTGGGGGAAGTGTCGAGGCAAAAAGAATTTATAAGAATCTTCCTATCCTTATCTGTGGAAAGTACCTACTTGCAAACCTTATTGTTCTACCTCTAGTAGATTTGGATGTTATCCTGGGTATGGATTGGATCTCTATTTACCATGATAAGATTGACTGTAAAGCTAAAGAAGTTTCTTTTCAGAAATACTTTCAGTTTGTTTACAAGAACGAACCCTTACTTTTGATAACATATCAAGAGGCCGAAAAACTTGTAAAAGATGGAAATGAATGTTACCTTGCACACGTCATTGAAAATAAAGGAACTGTTCAGAATAATGATGTTCCAGTGGTAAATGAGTATCCTGATGTTTTTCCTGATGAATTGCCTGGAATAATACCATATCGGGAAGTTGAGTTTACTGTTGACTTAGTTCCTGATGCTAAGACAATTTCAAAACCCCCTTATCGAATGGCACAAATTGAACTTTTAGAGTTGAAGGAGCAATTGCAAGATTTATTAGAGAAAGGTTTCATTAGACCTAGCACATCACCATGGGGTGCTCCTGTTTTATTTGTTAAAAAGAAACATGGTTCTATGAGACTTTGCATTGATTATAGAGCCTTGAATAATATCACTGTTAAGAACAAATATCCTTTGCCTCATATTGATGATTTGTTTGATCAGCTCCAGGGAGCTCAGTTTTTTTCAAAGATTTACTTGAGATCGGGGTACCATCAGCTGAAGGTAAAGGAGGCAGATATTCCGAAGACCGCATTCCGTACGAGATATGGCCATTATGAATTTATAGTAATTCCTTTTGGGCTAACCAATGCACCTGCTGTATTCATGGACTTAATGAATAGAATTTTCCCTGAGTTCTTGGATAAGTTTGCGGTGGTTTTCATTGATGATATTTTGGTGTTTTCTAAAAGTAAATAGGAGCATGAAAAACATTTAAGGGTTATCTTGCAAACCTTAAAAGAAAATAAACTGTATGGGAAATTCAGAAAGTGTGAGTTTTGGTTGCAACAAATTTCATTCCTTGGTCACATTGTTTCTAAAGATGGAATAACTGTTGATCCTGCAAAAAACAAAAGTTGTGGAAGAATGGCCAAGACCCACAAATGTAACCGAGATTCATAGCTTCCTTGGTTTGGCGGGCTATTACCGAAGGTTTGTTAGAAATTTTTCACGGTTATCTAGTCCAATTACTAAGCTAACTCGGAAGGGTGTTAAGTTTATCTGGACAAAAGAATGTGATGATTGTTTTCAGGAATTGAAAAGAATATTGGTGAATGCTCCAGTTTTGGCACTACCTTCCAGGAATGGTGAGTTTGTTATATACAGTGATGCTTCATTGAAAGGACTTGGTTGCGTCCTAATACAGAATGATCAGGTAATTGCTTATGCTTCACGACAGTTGAAAACTCATGAGGTAAATTACCCTACACATGATTTGGAATTAGCTGCTGTTGTTTTTGCTTTAAAAATTTGGAGGCATCATTTGTATGGAGTAAAGTGTGAAATATATACCGATCAAAAAATTTTAAAGTATATATTCACTCAGAAATAGTTAAACATGAGACAAAGGAGATGGCTGGAATTAATCAAGGATTATGATTGTACAATTCATTACCATCCGGGAAAAGAAAATAAAGTGGCTGATGCTTTGAGTCGAAAAAGAAATGCTTCATTAACAATGTTGCGTTTGGAACGTGATCCTTTGGTTAAGGATTTGATGAACATTGGCATAGAGGTTGTTGGTGCAGGTAGTCCCTCTGTTTTGTTTCAGGTATCAGTGAGATCATCTCTATCAGATAGAATCAAGCAAGCACAGAAGCAAGACAGTGAGTTGCAGAAAAAGGTAGAGCTGGTTCAGAAAGGTAGGTTGCCTGAATTCAACATTGATAGTGATTGTGTTTTGAGATTTGGGAAGAGATTGTGTGTGCCTTTTGATTCATAGTTGAAGAGAGAGTTGTTATGTGAAGCTCATAGTTATCCATTTTTAGTTCATCCAGGCAGTACTAAGATGTATAGAGATCTGCATGAGTATTACTGGTGGGATGGAATGAAAAGAGATATTGCTGATTTTACTGTGAAGTGTTTGACTTGTCAGCAGGTTAATGCAGAGTGGCAGTTACCGAAAGGGATGCTTCAGCCTTTACCACTGCCAGAGTGGAAATGAGAGATATATCCATGGACTTTGTTGTTGGATTACCAAAGACATTTCGAGGTAATAATGAAATCTGGGTTATTGTTGATCGCTTGACCAAATCTGCTCATTTCCTTGCTATACGAGATACTTTCTCTCTTGATCAACTTTCCTGTTTGTATCTTAAAGAGATAGTCAGGTTACATGGTGTTCCTCTCTCCATTGTATCGGATCGTGATCCCAGCTTTACTTCTAACTTTTGGAAAGGCCTTCAGAAGTCGTTGGGTACTGAATTAAATTTTAGTACAGCTTTTCATCCTCAATCATATGGGCAGTCAGAACGAACAATTCAGACATTGGAGGATATGCTACGAGCTTGTTCTATGGATTATCAGGGAAGTTGGGACCAACATCTTTCTTTGGTTGAGTTTTCATATAATAACAGTTTTCATTCCAGTATACAGATGGAACCATTTCAGGCATTATATGGGAAGCGGTGTCGAACTCCAGCTTTCTGGGATGAAGTGGGTGAAAGAAAGTTGATGGGACCAGAATTGGTAGAAGAGATGGCAGAAAAAGTTCAGCTGATTCAGAAACACATGATAACAGCTCAGAGCAGGAAGAAGAGTTATGCGGATAACCGGAGGAAGGATCTATCTTTCGAGGTAGGTGATCATGTTTTTCTCAAGGTTTCTCCTTGGAAAAGTTTGATGAGATTTGGTAAGAAAGGAAAGCTGAGTCCAAGGTTTATTGGACCATACGAAATTCTGGAAAGATTTGGATCAATTGCATACCGAGTGGCTTTACCTCCGAGTTTATCTCAGGTACACAATGTTTTTCACGTTTCGATGTAGAGAAAGTATATGCCGGATCCATCTCATGTTTTGAGTCCAGAGGTAGTTCAGCTAGAAGAGAACCTATCTTATGAGGAACAACCGGTCCAGATTCTTGACCACAGGGAGCAAGTGTTACGTAATAAGGTGATTCATCAGGTAAAGGTTTTGTGGAAAAACCACATGATTGAAGAGGCAACATGGGAATCTGAAAATGCAATGAGGGATAAGTACCCCCATTTATTCGATAAGTAAATAAATTGCGGGGAAACAATTTTCTAAAGGGGGGAAGGATGTAACATCCCAAGTAAGTAATGAATAATAGATATTTTTATCTATGTCTATTAATGATTAAGATAGTGTTATAGAGGCATAAAATGAAAATAAATACAATCTTATGCATGGAATACACTAATATTCTTAAAAGATTGTTTTACTGCCTTTTGATGGCGAACCATTTTTGAATCTATATTTTGACAATTTTATAAACTATGTTTGTCAAAATAAACTTATCCTTTAGGATTGCAACATCAAAATTTACCTTGTGTGAATTTTTGGTATTTTTCTGACAATGTTCATTTTTTAATGAATAGTGAAAAATACTGCATTTTACATCAAAACTGCTTTTTAATCTAATTTATTTATATGATTAGATTATGTTTTGAATTGGTTTTTAAGTGAAATTAGAATATATTTTTACCATTTTATCCAATGATGATCATTGGAATCAATTTCACTTTGAAATTAGACTGAAACTGGTGTCAATCTTTTGATACTTATTGTTTTGTAAAAACACGTTTTTTTCTCTGGCAGCGGGAATTAATTATTAAATTAATTAATGTGACTTATATGATTTGAATTTTGTAAAATAGACTTCATTTTGGAATTCGGAATATCAAATATATCTTAGGGTGAATTTTTGGTAATTTTCTGAAAAATTTCAATTTTTGATGAATAGTGAAACCACTAAGTGGTAATCAAGCAAACTGATTTTTCAGTTAAATGAAATTTTACAACTAATGTGTATTGAATTTTGAAAATCCGACATACATGGTTGTCATTAAGAAGTAAAATGTGGTTCAATGAGATTAAAATAATTTTTGGGTGAATAGTAACTTATTAAGTTCTTAATCGCCATTAGTGGTAATTAGGGTAGTTTAAGGTATAAATAATGCTTTAATAATAGGAAATGACCTAGACACATGTCCCAACCTTATTGGTTGTGTCATGGCCGACCAAGACAAGCCATGGGTCAACTTGGGGACCCCATTGCGACACTTTGGTTTGGAAATGACATAAATAACTTTTTATTAAATGTTAAAGTAAAAATGACACAAACAAGAGATGTTTTACGAAAACAATTTTTACATGGGGTTATAAAGATCATATTTTTTATTATAAATAGTCATTGGAAAGCTAAAAAGATTTTCTACATCATAGTAGTTTTTTATGATTTTTAGACATTAAATAAATTAAATTATTTATGACATAATAATGATGTAGCGATGACATCATTATTTGACGATTTAAATAAAATGGAAAGATAATGTAAAATATATGAACTACACATGGCCAAAACCAATTGGATTAGTGGATTTCAAACCCTTATCACCTTATCCACGATTATATCAATGTGGGACCTTTTAAAACCGAAACACATTTTCAAATAAAGTAATGTTTCTTTACTTTCCAAAAGTACTGCTCCTCTCCTCTTATAAAAGGCCCCCACCTCTACCTCATTTCACACACTCTTCAAGCCTTTTATCGGCCAACCCCTGCCCATTTACTCTCTCCACATCCCTCTCCTCATCCTAGAGGATTCCCTTTGGGCAGAATCCTTTCAATGGAAGCCTTTAGGCTCAAATCAAAAGGAGTTACACTTTTAAAGATAATTCATTCTCTCATGTTCATTTGTTTATTTTGCTTCTCCAACCCCCTAAAATCTTTTTATTTACTTATTTTGTAACAGCACCAGTGTCTTCAATATACAAGGATGTTGTTATAATATTTATTTGAGCTAAACTCTCACACAACTACATCAAATGGTTAAAGAACATACGGTTTCCTTGGATGGTGAAATTCTGCCTCCCGAAACGATGATTGTTCAATACTCATTTAACACCTTCAAAAGGGTCCATTATGATGTCACTATTTTTATATATGATATATAATATGTTTATGTTTTCCTTATGCTTCTGTTTTTTTCATTTTGGGCATACCTTTATGGTTTCCATTATGGGTAAACACGATATATTCAGTTTAGGAAGTGCGGACTACCGCCCCCTAAAAGTGATTTGATTCATTAATACCATATGTGGGATGTGTAAAGGATAAAGTTAATGATATTATATATGTTATTATACTGGAATTATAATATACTCTTATATCATTATGATTCCATTCCAGAAAATATGAAATAGAAATGGAAGTAGCGTTCATGCGTACGTACGGCTTACCGTCTCCATGAACGGTGCATTTCATTTATTACCTCTAAATGTGATGTAATATTATAAATCCATGTATGTACTGGATATATATGACATATATGATATATAAATCATGAATACCATTCTGGATATAATGAACCTTTGACCTAATTAACAACATGTAAGTGTAAGAAGTCTATTTTTGACTTAAGAACCAAATACCGACAAAATGAATATTATTAACTTAACTGATTACATGATGTTCATAACATGGTATAAAAGGAATAATGAACTTGAAAAAGATTCATAAGAAAGTAGATATTAACTCAAGTTTATTATTCAGGAGATTAAAGAACGGTCGGGTCAATTCAGATACGAGGTATGGGACTTCGTCTCAATCTCCTTTCGTTGAGGCATATTTTATTTTATACACAACTTTCTTTTATAAGGTGTATAAACCACTTTGACTTTTACGTTTATTCAAAAGGAATCTTTTTTATACGAAGCGTTTACTAAACGACAAAAGGGAATGTTTTTGTCGTACGTATGCGGAGACAACGACTTCTCTGCCGTCGTGACCGTTATTTGAGTTTCGGCTTCCTCTACAAGCCATACCTTCTTTTTAAAAGAAAAATAAATACCATGTTTTACTTTTCTTTTATTTTGGTATTGAAAATGGTTTTCATAATGTTTTTATATCAATGTGTTGTATTGATATCTCGTGATTGAAATGTGGAAATTTTATGTGTCCTTTATGCATGTTTTATGTGATATGATTATGTTATGGTTTTTGGCCATTATTATGAAGACGGGTGCTTCCGTGATAAACTAAGGGTGGGTGAGCCCGTTATAGCTCTGCAATGCATTGGGTAACACGAAGGAGTGAAACGTTAAGGTTTTCTGAAGAGATTTTAGGGAATATACTGTGATGGGTATTCCAAACGTAACCAAGAGGGTTAGTCCCTACGTAAGAATGTTATGAATGCCTCAAGTTACCTTTATGTCTTATGATTTCTATGATTTATTCATGATTTTATGAGGTATGTTAAAGTGCCTATGTTTTATGGGTAAAGTATGATTTCATTCTTATGTATATATGAAGTCATATTTCCTTTCCATGTTTTTTTATAACCCATACTGAGTTTTTATGCTCATCCCAAGTTTTTGAAATGTTTTTCACAGGTCAAGGGAAAGGTACATGATAAGATGATAGAGTCAAGGATGTGTCAAGAAATAATCCATTTTTTATTTTAAATGTTTTTCCATTGATGGGAATGAAGAATACTATCTTTATGTAACCACTTTGTTTATATGTGGAGTGTAATGCAAGTTTTATGATCTAATTCTCTAAAACTCTAAACCTGAAAAGATCCTCAACGTGTAATCATGTAATAACTCAAGATTAAGTATGGTTTAAGGCTGGGGCCTTATATCATGACCACCATTATTTTAATTTTAGTTTCATATGTGAAATTATTGTGTCATATTTTATTTCTATTTTATTTTAAGGAAATTTACATTTCATTCTCATAATCGCATTTCTACAGGATTTTGATAACACAACTACAATATTTAAGAGGGGTTTTCCATCTCAAAATTCCTTCTTTGTGAAATTTTGTGTAATATAAACATTCATTATTAATATATTGTAAATTAATTATATTTTCTATATTATATCAAAATTTTCCTTTCAAAATTTTTATTTTACATTAAATTTCATTCTCTTATTTCATGAACATTAAATCAATATATTATTGATGTTGTAATGGTTTCTTTTCCCATATCATGTTATTCTTAATATTATTATTGACAATGTTCCTAATTTATGTAATAATAAGTTATATTTTGTGAAAACACATTTATTTTCCTCTTCCGTGGTAATTTATTTGTTTTATATACCTTCATTATATTCAATGTTCATTTGTTTTACTATTAAACCAAAATGATTCTTATAGGTGAAAGCCACATTAACTTTCCTTTACGTTTGAAATTATTTATCATTAATGTCTATATCCATTGTGTATATTAATAAATTTTCACATTCATACTTTAAATATTACTTAATTTCTTCTTATAACAATATTTTTTATTTTTTTAAAATGTTTTTAGAAGATTCTTTTAATCTTTTTAAATTCTGGTCATTTTTTACTTCCATTATTGAATTGTTAAATGAATTTTATTTTATTGGGATACATGTAATATATTTTCCATTATCCTGAATGTTATTCATAATTTAAAATATATTCTAATTTTCATGGGTTGTTAGATAAAATCCTATTCTTATTATTTTATTAGTTTTCATATAAAAACCTATTCTTGTATATTTAGAAAATTAAATAAATTAATTTTATTAAACTATTGAATATTTTTATCTTACACATCACAATTATTATATTTATCTTAATATATTTTCAAATTGTGATAATTTAGAATTATTCTAAAATTAATGTTTCAAAATGTCCCCTTTCAACCCTATGAAAGTCATTTAAAAGTAACTTATAATTTTTAATTGACAAACAATTAATAAAAGTATTATGAAAATAATTTTTGGTGGTTTCACTTCCATTTTACTCTAAAAAATATCGATCCCATTTAGATTATTTTTTCATGTAATACCATCTAAATTCTGTTATGATGTTTCTTTTTTTGGATATTTAACTAAAAATATCCAATGATCCAATTCATCATCTCTTCTTATGTGATACCAATAGAAAGTGTTTTTATAACGAATCTTCTTATCACATTATATTTAATTTATGTCAACATAATTTTATCAATCTCAGTATTTAATCATGATATTCTCTATTAAAAACATCTATATTCATTATTTGGATATAATAAAATCACGACTTTAAGAAATCATTATGGAATTTATTTTATTCTTGAGTTAATGATGTATTAATGAAAATGTGAATATTTTCTTATATGGTATAAAAATTCTGGTAAATATTATGATTCTATATGTGGGCCTATAATATTATATCCTTATATTCATTAGAAAATGTTTTATATCTTATGGAATGATAATTAAGGTAATGTGGAGTGAACTCAATCAACCAGGGGATTCTTGACACTATGACATATTGTATTTTTGCTAAGCCTTGGAATATTCTACTATGTTTTGTTTTGTGTTGCTTCCAAATTTGTATGATTCCATGATCCTAGGACATCTACACCTTTATGTTGAAACTGGTATACTTTAATGCATGACCTATGATCCATGTTTTATTGTGTATAATGTTTTTGTAATTTTCTCATTAACCAATATTATTAAATCATAAAAACATATTTATCTTATGACCATTTATGATTCTCTATTTTTATAACTTATTTTTACCCTTATAGAGAATTTAGGCTCTTTTTTCTTATGTTTTTATTTCCCCATGTTATGAAAATGTTTATTATGTTGGATTTTTTTATAAGTGTAATGTATAGAAAATAGTTTGTGATATTTTTAATACTTATAATAATGTAATCATTCCTTTCTATAGATGGAAGAATGTCTACATGATGAATAATATATGACTTTTGTAGGTTAAAAGTTTAAAAAATATATAGAAAACAGTAATATTGAAATGTATTCGATGAGTATGTGAATATATAATGACCCAACATTAACGTACATGGAAATAATTTTTTTCATAATAAGTAATACATCACACTAATATACGCCCAAAGATTGTATTATTTTAGTATCATTGGAAAATTGGAACATAAACGTCTGAATTTTTGATTGATCATCAACATCACCCATAAAGATCATCCCCTTTTGTTTTCCAACCAAAAACTAGTCGTTATATCCTGGTGAAAAGAAAACATATAAATGGTGAGCATAAATGATCAGTAAGAGTAAAAATTGAGAACATAAAACAAACAATAAACATATGAATGTAAAAACAAGAACATAAAGTTTAAAAAAAATTGAGTAATGAAATAAATCATGGATGTAAATAAGGTAAAGATCATAAAAGTACATTAAACAAGATAAAAAATCCCTGACATAAAACATGGAATTATGTAAAACAAATAATCAAATAATATGATTTCAAAAGTAGCCAAGGCATTGCTTCAAAGAAAATAATAGTAGATAAAGTCCATTACTAAACCATGTATACTTGTCGTTCCCGCCATGTTTTACTGAACCAAATTTACTAGTCATTCTACCCCAGTATTGCTGAACCAGATTTTCATTTCATTACATTCATGTCTATCTCATTAATTATAAATCTTTCTATAATGCATTTAAGGCCTCACACATATCATATTGAAATCATTATTACATGTTCAGCAAAAACATAAATCATTCATCACAACATAACTAATGAAATGAAATGGGTTTCCTAAAAATCATCCATCATAGAATTTTCTATATAAAATAAATTGATTTCCTAGAAATTATTCCATCATAATAAAAATAATATCAAAGAACTAATAGGTATAGAAACATAACCTTATTTCATATAATATGGAAAATAATTTATATAAATCACTTGAAATTAATTGTGGAGGAAAATATCCTATCTTTTTTCAATAAAAAGTTATATTTTCTCAAAATTCCACACAATTTTAGAGAAATGAAATTAGTTAAAAATAAACATTAAATTATGTAGATGAAGATTCATGGAAATAAGGTGTAATGAAGACGTAAAAATTTGTTCATGCTTTATATGTTAAAAAAACATTCTCCTTATACTTTATTATTGAAAAAGTCAAAATGTACCCCTTATGGAAAATGAAATAAAGATTCTTTCCATACAGTTTAATAAAAATTAGATAATGTGTAGATTTTAATTTAAAAAATAGTATAAGAAAATAAATAATATAATATATTTATTAAACATTCACATTAATGATAAATACACCCCCATTAAATACATATAAATAAACAATCTTGAATAATAATGATATTGCAAAATTATCCCTCACCTTAGGTTTGATATTCTTCGCATGTATATGAAACTCTTATATATTGTGTTTTTACATATTAATACCCAGTAATATAAATATAATAATATTTATGATATCATATATGATTATCTTATGTCTTTTTATAACCTGTTCATTTATCAATTCAGTGGTAATGCAATGTTTTGGGTAATAATTGTTTTTTATTGTACAAATTTTCAATTGTTATTCTTGACCTTATTTCATAGATAGTGATTTAAATACATCTATAATTTAAAACATGATATAAATATCATAAATATTTACTATTTTAATATATATAGTATATAGTTAAATGAAATGGAATACACCATTCATAGAGATGGTAGGCCTTGCGTACACATGAACTCTATTTTTATTTCCATATTAAATTTAATGCAAGTACGTAAATGGCATATATAAATATATATACCCTGTAGATTTAATATTTCATATATTTCATTATTATGTATTATATATACTTTATAATCATTCATTAATGGTTAACATGTGGAATGAGGTTAATCACATCATGGAGACAGTAGGTTGTACCTAGAGACGAGAGACAATATCAATCACTTACTGGTCTCATGGTATAAAATTGGATGTTATATTAGTTATAAATATTAATAATCTTGTTATATACATTATTTACATCCATTATACTAATCATGTATCTATCCAAATTAAGTATTGTTGAATAACAAATTACACCACTGTGTGGAGATGGTATGTCATACCTACGCACACATGGTGATATTTTTATTGATATAATGGATGAAATGAGGAATAATATTTTCCCAAAATTTTAAGAAAATATAAGTATAGATTATAAAATTTATGTATTACTTTGGTAAGGAGACCCCATAATAAGATAAAGAAGAAGAAGAAATGAATTTTGGAAGAGGTGACAAAACAAATACCTCTTTTTCGAGTATCTCATTTTGATTTTCACAAATGGTCTCCCTAGTATTTCTTTCTACACAAAGTAAGGCCTATAGAAGAAAGGTAGGGATTATAGGATTATTATTGTTTATATATTTTCTTAACTAAAAGGCTTTCGATGTGTTAGATAATGAAAAGCAGAAGTGGCCATTTATAGAAGATGTTAGGGGCATATTAAGAAAGTCTTGTAATATTAATTTATTATATATTCAATTTTGATTAATATTCTACCAAACTCATTTAATAATAATATAATATGACTTTGGTTTGAATAATAGTCATATAATAATTTTTATACATGTTTCAATTCTTTTTTATATACTTAACTTTTTGGTTATGCCTTATTTTACCCTTTTTAATCATATAGCGATATCATGTTATTTACGTATTGTGGGTTAATGTATTTACCATATCATGTCAAACAACCCACAAAAATGACATTTATGAATTATTGGGACTTATAGTAACTATTCATAATAATAATAATTTTTTTAGAAATATGATATATTTAACAAACTGATTTATATTCGATGTTACAAATTATTTCAATTCTGGTAACTATTCATACTAGACATTTTTACAAATTAATAACTAACTTATTACGTCAATAAAAATTGACAAAATTATATCATGTAATAATCACCTATGAAATTCGTGGATGAAATAAATTATATCAAATTATTATTATTTTAATATTTGTAATATCATTTATTTAAATCAGTTATTAATTAAACAATCATTGCATCATCATTGTTTCATCATTAATTTTATTATTTTATTTTATAAAAAATATAAATACAATATCATGACATATCAAATATTTTTATCTTTATAAAGAATTTTTATAGTCGAAGATATCACTTATATAACACCATAAAACTTTTCCATAAGAATGTACATATTTTTGTTATTTTTCTCTTTACCTTAAATCACTTATTATAACATGTCATTATCACTACCAAGTAGACACATGGGGTCAAAAAATTGACCACAAGATTCCCATGGTATGAAATATGTCATAAAATGAGATTATGACACATGGTAGGATATTTTTATATAATTATAATATTATTTTTACAATTATTTAGCTTATTTACCCTTTAACCATGGAAAATAAAAATAATTACTAAAATTACTATTCATAATTCGAAAAATGAAAGGTATCTATTTATAAAATTTGTACCTCATATCTCAAAATTTTGAAAAAAATTTAACAAATTAAAAACACAGAATGGGAAGAAATTAATTTAAAATTAATTTCTGTTGTTGAAACCAAAAAGAGGGGTTTTACGGAATGAAATCTATCAAAATATTGACATGTGTTTATGTACAATTCAAATGTTAAATTACATATAATTACCAACATTGGATTTAGGGATAATAAAATGAAACAATTACACTTTAAACCCAATTAAAAATATAATTTAACTATATAAATAAATTAGGTAAAAAATAGTTTTGAATTAAAATGTTGATTTTTTCACTATTCATTAAAAACTAAAATTCATCATAAAAATAGCAAAATTTTATCCAAGATAAATATTGATGTCCAACTTCCAAATAAAATTCTTTTTATGTCATATAGAATATATAAAAGTGTGAAAAAATAGTCTTAAATAGGTGATCCATTAAAATGTGGCAAAACTTCATTTTTTAAAAATACTTATTTTATCAGAAAAATGAAATTTGTTCTTATATAATGTTCTAGAAAATACATAAGAGGAAATTTAATTTTATATAAAATTCAAAATGAAGTTAATAGTATTCATAAATACTTTTTTATATAATATTTTAACAATTTATTATTATTTAGTGAAACTCAGTATTGCGTACCACGCAAGCTATTGAGGAAGGTCGTTGTTGCATGTAACACAAGACAACAAACAGTGTTGTGTATAGTACAAGATAATACAAGGTTTTTTAAAGCCCATGATAATATTGGTGTAGCATAAAACACAATAAATAAAATACATTTTGCCAAATATATCTCATTAAATCACTGGTTGTTATATAATTAAGATGTTAAGACCCCCTCCCAAAATATTTACCCCTCTTAGTAAGGCAATGGAGAATGAAAAATAACAAAATCATATGCCTACCTCTAAATGGATGTAGATTTAATAAAAAAACAAAAAGTTTATAATCACTCACATTAGAGTAATTTACCCAACAATTATTAGTAAAGTATATGATAAATAAAAACAAATAAAAATACTTATCATAATAAATATATAAGTAAACCAAATGCCTCATGTGCATTCATATATAACTGGATACAACTATAATGATAATACTAAAGAGATAATTCTTAGTAGTGACCATTCATCCACAACAACTCCTAAATTACTTCTCACAAGTATAATTTCCAACTCAATCACCACCAATCTATTGATTACTAGAAAAATAGTTAAAATATACATAGGTTGAGCATAATATATATACTCTGTAGAATCCTCCGTAAATCAACTCAGGAAATTTTTTAAAGAATAATTCCATATCATGATGAGTAAACCAATAAAACTACAATCAACTACATTGGTTTTTAATCATTCCCAAACACACCATTCATAAATATATAAATAATGCATATAATAAAAACCACAATAGTGGGAATTTGTATATAGAGTAATGGGTACCAAGAACCTACTTCTACACTAGTTTCCTTATCTCATTTCACAATATTACATATCATGACCTTCTAGAAATTCTATAATAATAATATCATCTATGAGTTAGGAATCAACCATACCTAAATCAATCTTATGCAGCACCCAATATCTCATATTGGAATCAGTCCACATATCAATCTCAATATAATCACCATCTTGTCTATAACCATGTGTAGGTTCTAAATCCACTATTACTCGTGCACATTAATTACACATCAATCCATCATATCCCAACCACATTTATCCTTGAGAATCTAGACCACAAAAGACCATATACATGTACATTTTATAACCTATATCCATCTTATCCCATTACCCACATATAGGGGAAATCACACCCATGTATATCCCCATGTAACACTACATCCAGAGAGAGTGTGGGGGAGAGGGGTTTGTAAGCCATACATGTACTCTCCAACATAGATATTTTGGAAAACACCCTAATAACCATTTGTTTTTAATTTCCCTAATGACATGGGTGGGGTATATATGAAAAAAAAACCTATAGTGTAGGAATATTTTGCCACCACACTAATGGTCACTACATAACATTAGAATCATTGTCCAATATTGTCACACAGGACACCTAGTTTCAATAGTTATAGTTGAGATATAAAATAAAAATACAGGAATCATGTATAATTTATTCATTCTACATTACTTAATATTAATCTATTTTCATTACATTATTAACATTTTAATCTTCTTAGCCATGTACTAATGGACCTATTGACTTTTTTATTGTATTTTTATATATTCCATAATCTTATAGGACCATCAATAAAATGAAATCATTCATTCGTCCATTAATTTATCCCTCAATAAACATAAAAATACTATATGACTCAGTACAAGATACTGTATAAAAGTTTTACTCATAGTTCAAAGCATAAAACTATGTATTTACTTTGAAACAGATCATATATATAACAATTTCCCATTTTCCACAAATAAATTGTTGATCTAGAAGTCAAGATCGATGAGAAATCCTTAATCTATACTTCTCACAACCTCCCAAGTGTCCCACTCCATTGTGAAAGATATAAAATCTAAAATCCCATGCTAATATCATCATCATAATCATTAAAATATTCCACCGTCATCATCATAATTATCCACTTTTTCAACAAGCATCATCATAACTAAAACCCTATCACACCACCATCATCATAATTAGATCCTCATTCAACCATCCCAACCTCACAAATTCTGTCCCATTAAACATAAAATATTACAGCCACAAAATTTTATAAATAAATCCTATAAAATCTTTTAATATATTTAGAAATGGTATATGTCAAATTTATTATTCCACCCTTAATTTTGATACCAAATAATAATAAACTATATTAGTCTTTTTGTACATTTCCAACAACAAAAAGATCTATAATCACAAAAGAAATTATTTTTTGTAATCATTAAATTTTAATTATAACCATTAATTTAACAATTAATAATAATGATAACCTAGGAAAACTAGATATAAAATTTACAAAGAGAAAGGTTATTTATTTAATCTAGAATTTTTCCTTAATCATCATTTTCATAAATCGATAAACTCAATGATAATTATTTTAACTTGCCAATATTATTTTAATTAATGGATTACAATTATTATGTTGGTAATAAATTGATATCAAATTAAACTATTCTTAATAACTATATCTATTTTCAAAAGACTATCTAGTTAATATGATGGGGAAGGAAATACATATTCCAAAAGAGAACAATCACACATCCTAAATATTCCAATCTGGAATATAAATTATCCAAATATATTAATGTCTACATTTTCATGAATATATTTCAATCATGTGATAACAATAAATAATCATGAATGATGTTCTATGCATACGATAATTTTTTTCATAAAAATGAAAAAATAGCACATGTGATAATCCCCATTTCAATTCAATAATATCAAAAGTTATAAAATAATTATATTCAAAATTATTAATAAAATTTTACAATATTAGATGATATAATATTGATATTATAAGAAAATAATTACACAATCAAATGAGATTATATATTTATATCTCTTATATAGTCATCAAAACATAAAATAGAAAAATGTATGTGATGATAACTTCATCCACTAAAAACAAATTATATCTAAGAATGAAATGATAATAACACAACATATTTATTTTTATAAAATGAATATTATTTAATATGTTATAATGTGTCATTCTTATTGAAATGTATTCATATTAATATTAAATAATAAAAATTTAATTCTTTAATTTAAATATTACCAAATCATAAAGTTCAATGAAACTCGATTATTTATTCATTTTAAAATTTAAATAATATTATTTTTTATGTCAAAATCACTTCATATTTCATAGATAATAAATTTATTTTCTAATTTAATATATCATAAGATAATGAGGTCATTAATTATCTACACATGTGATGAAATTATTAGTCTCATTCATTAAATTATTATCAATAATATTATTTATTAATTTATTTCCAAAAGGGTTTTCCAAATTCTTATGTATTAATAGTTATACACCACATATATTGTTATTTATAATTTAATTATAGAATTAAAGAAGTACCATTATAATAATAGTATAAATTAAATATAATTATTTTTAATTCTAACATGTTATTAATTTTTTTTGAAAATATGATCCCCAATACATATTCTAGAATTAAAAAATATTTCATTAATAAAAAAAGACACTGTAAAGTTTATTTTCATTCCTTTTAATTTCCATATTTTCATATAATCTTTTATAATGTTATTTTATTCAAAATATTTATCTATTTTTGAAAAATGGAATCCATTTAAACAACTAATATAATGAATGGAAGATTTTTAAATTAACATAAAATAAAGGACAAGTATAATATCACCTACAACCTAGAAGCTTCATCTATTACTTCCCAATAATAGATAAGAGAGAGAGAGAGAGGGAGGGAAAGAGAGGGAGAGTATAAAAAAATGAATCATGAGAAGATATGTAGTCTATTATCAGAAGGCCACCTAAACTAAAATGGGAAATCTTAGGTCTCTTTAACATGCTCGAGGTATCCAAAAACTCAATTAAGTAAAACTATCTAATTTTAATGATTATCTGAAACCCTGGTCTAGAGTTTTTTCATATAATTCATAATGGAATTCCTTTTAATTTTCATTTAATATGATTTGAGTTTAATTCCCATAAAATACTCATTAAAAAGATATAAATTTTTGTAAAGCCAAATATTACATTTAAAACATTCTAAATATAAAATATCATTAATTTTCATCATTTATTTAGAATTATTTAAACTAAAAATGTTGTGCAGATTGAAAGTAAATGAAAATCATATTTTTTTAACAAAACTCAGTACCCATAAACAAACATCATGTTTTTTGTAATAGTAACATAGATATAACGTTATTTGTTTGGTCACCCTTATATATAATAGGAAAAAACGAAGATACCCTTACATGATATGAGGGAACATGGTTGTACCCTTATGTAGGAATTGGAAGACACTTACACAACCATAAGGGATTAATGTTTACCATTATATTAAAAGGCAACTTACCTTATATGATACTTTAATAAACTCAATGAATCTTATATAGTGGTGGATATACCAATACACATCCGTTAGATATATAGTACATCCTTCATACATTTCTTGCACCACCCCATCTAATAGAGAAGGACTTGTGGGATACCGTTACATGAGAAACAAATTACCCATTAGAAACAATGTATAACATTGGATTACACTTGAAAAAGTCAAATAAACCATTTAAATTCCTTGAAAAACTCATACTAACACATACAAGTGTTGGGTAAAACAAGATTACATATACACATTTACATGAAAACCGAAGTTACTCTTACAAAACATTAAAAAATCCCATTTATCATAAAAATGAAATAATCATTCTTAATGGATACAATATTCCAAAAAATATTTTTTTAGAAATTAAAAACAAATAATAATAAAGTTAATGATTTATCAATAATTCCATAAATTAAAAATAATAATAAAATCATTAAATTTATTTCAATAACTCAAAATTAATTTTCAAAAATCACATTTAAACATTGAAATTACATCAATGTTATGTAAAAAATTGAAAATCCATTTATAAATTACAAAATAATTGTAAAACATTAGATATTTTCCAAATTCACTCCTAATAATTTGAAACTGTAGAATATATAATTAAATTATTATGAAAATCGTAACAATTACATTAGATACCACTCAATAAATTCTCATCCTCTAGAATTAAAACAAAAATGAATGGAGAGGAATATTATAATCAATACATCCAACACCATATAAGATATATATATCAAGTGTCTCTCTATATTTGAAATATAGAAAACACAATGGGAACAAGGTGTATGTTTTTTAAAAACATATAAAACACTATAAAAATGTCCACCAAGAATGCTACATAGAGAAAATTATAAAGATCCTAAGAAAACAATTGCATCAAAGAGGTGAATCAATTCTCATATATCAAAATGGGATTGAATTTCTTATTCCATTATATACAAAAATTAAAATACATTGGCCTTTGAAATTGTATTTATAGCCCTCATTCTCAATTAAAGTCACATATTGATATCAACACCTATATAGTTTTCCAAAAAAATCCAACCGACCACACATATCAATCAAACAAGCATTATAAAAGGAATCATTTTCAGATAAAATCACTTCAAATTTATTTTAACAAAGAAGGAACATAACTCTTTGTGGGAGAAACTGTAATTGTTTCCATCACATTAAAAAAATTACATTGACATTGCATTATATTAATATCTTCCAATTATTTATTTAAATTTATTATTAATTAAATTTATTTCATAATATTTAGAACATGTAATGATTAACTTGTGGTGTACTATGAATATTATCATTATTAGATATAATTTTATATAAAAATTTATATATTCTACTAACAAAAATTCATTATGTGATACTAGTTATAGATTTTGAAACAAAAACATGATTTCAAAATGATTTCTTACCATCTAGTCATATATCAGAAAAATCATACAAAAGCATGTTAAATTAAAAATAATACAGGTGAAATATTTTCTCTAATTCACATTAATTAATGATACAACATGTTATAAAAACATCCAATAAAAACATTTTCAATACTATTTATAATAAATTATTTATCATAGATATCATTTGTAAAAGGATTAAAATATATTTTAAACACTATTTTTAAAATAAATCAACATATTATAAAAAATTTGACATTATTTATTTATGAAAAATTGTCTTCATATAATTAATTTTTCCATGTTTGTATCATATAATATTACTGCACAAAAATAATTAAACCCGTAAGGAAGATATAATCAAAGTAATTTTCAATTTTCCAAAAACATTTCATTACTAACTAAATAAATCAAACTAGTAAGTAAATTGGTCAATTTAATTAATAATTCACCATGAAATTTAATTTATCCTTCCACTATAGGAATTTAAGTCATTAATATGGTTTATATCTAGCTATTTTCATAATTAAAAGGAAAAAATTCCAGGAATGATATTTATCTTTCCACATCAAACACGTTTCTAGAAATAACACACATATATAGAGAAAATTTAAATAATTTCATCATCATCAAATTATCAAAACATGACAAACATAATTCTACCATAGTACTTACTGAGTTTATATCAATAATTATAAGTTTAATGTCAAATAACCCAGTGTAACATATCATACATATTGTCAAAATTATGTTATAATAATCCAAATTAGCTAGTTATAATATTTTTTGTTTGCCTGTTAACAATATATTATTCACCACAGCTAAAATCATGAACAAGTTACAATGTTTTCATTTCCAATTAACCTTTTAGCATAGCTTCATGCCATGAATATTCTGGGATTTTAATTATCATCCCATAAAATCACACAATAAATATAAGAATTTAGAAAACAATAAATAGCTCTAGTGTGGGAATAAAACATAATGGAATACATCCACCATACCATGAAATTGTCTTCTTTTAGAAGAAATAACTCACCCATATAGTTTTAAAATGAATCCTGAAAATAATGATTCAAGATGGGTGAATCTTCCACCAATTCATGTTCGTGAGGACATATCATACATTTAATTTATCAAAGAAATCCCTTTTAGGGATGTATTCAAACAATCTCACCACATTTTTATAGAAAATCCTCATACACAACCCATAATGTACATGAATTTAATTCACAATTTGGAGAAAATTAATCTAGCATTTGGAAGAACATAAATTAAAGATAAACATGCCATATTCGCTTTCTATTACCATGTATCATATCACTGAGACTATGTTTATATAGTACTAATTAATACCAAGGAATCTAATTTGGATTCCCTTCCTCTAGACATAATATCTACCAAAACAAGATAATTAGAAGAGTATTAGTTGAAAATGATGTTATAAACCACTCCTCTAACCATATCATCGCACCACAAGTCCCATAGAGTGTGTTATAGAATGATATAAAAAAGGTCAGTTAAACCCATCAGAACACAATAACCATGTAACAAGTTATATTTTCCCTCTTTGAAATCAATATGGTTATGGTTGGAAACTAAATTTTATGTGGTATAAAAAATTATGGATCATGGATTTAATAATTGGGTTTCAATTGAGTGAATAGGCCAGTTTCCAAGATACTTCATGAAGGGATAACAATCAAATAATAAATATTATCATTGATATTAACAATTAGTGGATAACAATCAACGTGTTTTAAGATCATAAAGGATAAAAATGGTCTCATAACACATATCAGGAGCATATATCATAAATCTACAATGTAGCGACCCATTCACTAGTCAAGAATCCTACCCCCTATAGTAAAAGATTGAAAGTCTTCCTAAAATGTTATCATATAAATAACCCCTATAAAAGGACACTCCTCATGAACCCATGTAAATTAAACCACCACATCCATTCTAATCGACACATCAACATAATAGTAAATGAAACTAAGTTCTCTTCTAGGTAATGATCCAAACTGAATGATTTCTTTACCTTATAAAATAAAAACAATTTTCCATGACATAAAATAGAGCAAACATTATTTTGTGGAAAATGGAACTCGAATTCACTTTATTTCCTTCTCTGAGTGTTTTATTAATATTTCTCCACGGCGTAGTGGTTTTTTGAAACATCTTACTGAACAATATTGTCATGAGCCTAATGGGTACTTTGACCTAGATTCACTTCCACGAAAAGAACTAATATTTGGGGATCCAAACAAAAAAAATATTTAAGGTTAATTATTTAATTTATTTTACCTATTTCACATTTTTACCATGTTCAAATATTTTCAAAAACATGAATGATTCATGAAACTTTCTTATATCTCAACCGTGCAAGAAAAATCAAATTCTATAGAATTTCATGTAAACTTAATTTTTATTGCATTAGATCGTAGGGTTACCTAAAATATCATTTCATAGATAGTATCTCATATTTATAGCATGTACTAATCCCAACTGAAATTTTTTCCCTAAGAACCCATTACTTCTGAAAAATTACTGACTCTGAACATTATCTTATCTCACAACCATTACATTTGAAAAAAATTTTTCATGACCCCCTCTTTAAAAATGTAACCCTACTCATTCAGTGTTAGACAATGATAAATAATGGTTCATGAACCCTACCCCAAATAATTCATGCATTCATGATAAGAACTAAGGGTATATAATGACACACATGGGAGTAATTTCCCTTATAAATATTTTAGATGTAATATATATGATATCATCAATAACAAATAAATAATACTCACAATAATAAAAATAATAAAATAAAATACATGATGTGATGTAAAACATAAATATAACCAACTTCAATGAAAATACTAATGTTATAATCCTTGGAAAAAACCAGGAATCTCCTCCATATCCTAAACATCTCCTCTAACTGGAAATGTTTTTCTCAATAACTGAAAAGATCATACTGACTGGAGAAAAAATGTTTATATATATAGGGTGAGTGTAACATGTATACTATGTTGGACCCTTCCTCAATACTCTCATTAAAAATATTAATAAATATTACTATAATATACTAAGTCAATAGATGAAACTAAGTTGTCCCAAAAAATATGTTTTTTATTCCATTGACATCCTCATCATGGATATCTCAAAAAATAATAGACAAAAGTAGAACCAAAAGATTAACAATATGTAAATATATGTAAAATGATACTCTTGAAATATATCCATGTTTACTTGCCTCTATCATGTCTCAAGTCCACATGTTAATTCCATTATAAAAATTTATGATGTGATTCGTGCCTCATCCAAACCCACCTAAGTTCCTAATAGAGGCCAAAATATCCAATTGGAATCATTCCATGTAACTATCACATTGTCACCACCATAAAATCAATAACCAAGTGTATCTATCAAATCCAATACAACTCGTGTACCTGAATTATTCCTCAATCCATCATATCCAATACACATACACCCATTGGAATATGGTTTAACCACAAACAGTTACATGTATGCATGCTAATCTCATTTTATAACAACCCATATAAAAGATGTATGGTATATCACACCATTTATACCAACATGTGATGAAACATCCATATAGATAGTGGGGAAGAGGAGGCTGGAAACCATATATATCCACACCAACCTTGATATTGGAGAAAACACCCACAGAATCTCTGATTGTTTGTTTCCCTTCCTTAGTGTGCTTCTATCAAATATAAAAACATATTGAGTAGATATATCTCACAACCACAGTAATGGAGACTACCTAGCCTTAGACACATATGATGTTATCACCACACCAAACACCTGGATGCCACTTCTATGATCGAGATTTCAAATATGAATAAATGAATAGGGTTCAATTAATTAACTAGTGATTAATTTATAATACACTATTTAATTGCAAGATGTATATTTTAATCATCCAATCAATTTTTTCATTGTTCAATTAAATTTTATTCTATGTTGTAAATTATTTATGAATAATGAATGATCATAAAGAATCAACCTAATTCATTCATCAATTAACTTATCATTATATAAACATCTAAGATCTCTAGGACTGTCCTTATATTACAACTTAATTGATTCATCTATACTTCATAGCATCAAACTCCCTCCCAATGTTAGTATATGGTCATCTAAATAATAATTATCCATTGTAAATGTAAAAATCAACATATAAGTAATCATAAATTAGAATTCCTAGCCTTGAACGCATCCAAACCACCCCTAGTGTCCCACAACCTTGTTTATAATGTCATATCTTTCATTTAATTCCAACAAAATTATCATCATCATACCATCATCATCTTAACCATCATCTCATTCCACATTTATTATAAGAACGCTAACCTAATTCCACCCCCATCATCATCATAAATGAAAAACTTTCCAACATTATTCAAAAAATATTTACACCAAACAAGGTTTTCAATCAATCACATCAAATACATAAATACATGAATGATAAATATATGTTGATGAATTATTTCATACATAATTTTTTAAGAAAACAAAACCAATTCAATGTGTATAGAATAATGGCTGATGGATTTCATGAGGTCAACAAAACAATTTCTTACCTTTGATATAGTACACCATCTACTCAGATTCTTGGTCGTTGTAGGAGGAAACCTTTGTGATAAAAGGGGTATTTTTGACAACCCTATTGTTTATTAGACTTTGTTTTATTATTTATTTCATAAATTTACACATAACACATCACATAATATCTACAAGTCTATTTTCTTTTAAAATTAAGTAAATTACATAACAACATAAAACAAGAAATTCATAATCTTTATTGAAAACTTCCATATCATACTTATACTTAAAATGATATTGGATAACCTAGGGACATACATATGAAATTTGTGAGAAATAAATCATATTAAGGGAATAAACATGTCATAAAATGAAGAATATGGCACATGTTATACAATTGGATGATCAATGTGGAATAAAAGGAATATGAATAATATGGAACAATATAGCCTGATAATCATAACATTAAAAATATGGAAACAACTTAAAATACTAGATCATACTCATAGTTCAAGGCTAACTGTTGGGAAAAAATCCCTCAACGTTATAGTGCAACATTTTTTGATTGATTGTGTTTGTGAGAAAGCTGGATTCTATAGTGAATTGTCGAGTTCCAGAGATGTTGTTGACAATAAATGTGGACAGTGAACCATGAAAAAGGAATGAACGATTTGGAGGTGGTACAAATAGAGCAGTACAAGGTGAAAAGTGGATATCCTTGAAGATCTTAATTAAATATGGAAAAATCATGTGTTTCGTGAAGATATGCTTCATGGATTTCATTTAGCGAGGACTAAAAAATGATGGTGGTGATTCTTCGCGATTCCATCATGCTTCGCGAGCGGTAGAGGATGAAGTGAATCACGGTGGTGAGTGACATTGTGAGGGAGCTTCACAGAGAAGGCGTGAAAAATTGACAGGATTATCAGTGATTATGATGAGCTCCACGATTGGAAAATTTCCATGGTGCTTCGCGATTTTGAGAGAATTTACGTAGGAACTTCAGAGCTTCACGATTTGAGATTACGTCAAGTTGACTTCGTGCAAATTGTTCATGGGTTGGTGGAATCAGATATAAATAGGCATCAACCCTCTCGGGAGAAGTAGATAGAGTTTTTATAGAAAATATTTTTCTCTTAGATCATGAAAGTAGTTCACGAAGGTAGTGTGATTCATGAAATAAAAGGGATTCATGGCGGCTATTATAACTATTTGAAAGTTACGAGCTCCACTTTGGCCCAGTGTGCTACACGAGACTTCTTTGCGAGAGTTCTTCACGAAATTTCTTCGAAAAAATACAAAAGCATCACAAATGATTGTTTTAGCTTCACAAAATTGGGAGCTTCGCGAAGTAGGGTACTTTGCGACGGTATTTCCAAAGGAATTCCCCAGTGTTCAGGGGAAAAATATTATACATAAGTAGATGAAATTTGGACATCAACAGAGCATCTATCAACAGTTGAGGATGCATGAATTCATGCAAATGGAGAGACCAACATGCCTATAATTTGTGAGTGAATCCCTTCCAAGTGCAGTGAGTAAAGGAAGAGGAAGAAGGTTATTCTTTCTATTGGCAGTGTTCCAGAGAGAGAGAGAGAGAGAAATAGGGAGTCACCCTTAGAAAATAGTGAGCTAACCCTAAACATTGTAAAGGTAGTGGGCCTTGGCATAGACGTGATCTATCCCGAATATTATTGGTAGTGGGTTTTAGTGGATTTGGTACAATGACACATCGTCATTGTATGCTCCTTTGATTTTCCCAATGAGGGTGAACCAAGTAAAAATATTTATGTCTTCCTAGTTGCATCCCTACATTGCATCTAACGCATAACTATCAGATAAAGATAAAATGATATGATCAACATAAAAACATAAGAGGAAAGAAAGTGACCATTATAATATAGAGGTCAAGGTACAGTGGGGAAAGAAGAATTTTTAAATAGAATATCCATATCCTAATTCACCCCCCCCCCTCTCAGGGTATCTAGGCCCCTTTTGGCCCTAACAATTGGTATCAAAGAGATAGGTTGTGTTTATCAGATTTGTTTTATCCAACTTGGTGCAGTTGATATGCATGGTTAAAGATTTTGTATACTCTTATCTTGGTGTGCATGGCAAAGGGGAAAACATCAAAGAAGTCTCAGAAGTCAGATGGTATATCTCAATGTTCAAGTATTTATGGAAAAATTGTGATTCTACTAAAATAATCAAATAACTTACTAAAGGAATGCATGGAAGAATCCAATTGTAAATATATTGATCTACTAAATCATGATGTAGTAACAAGTGATATACCTGAAATTCAATGTGATACGAAAACAACTGATGATGAAGATGTTTCACGAAGTAGGCCACCAATAGATTTTTTCAACATGAAAACGAAATTGGATCAGAAATTGGATGAAGAAGTTAAATCTAAAAATATCTAGATCCAATTATTAGAAATTATGGTCAACAAGATAAGAGGCTTAAATAAAAGGCTTATTGATGTGGCTACTAACTTAAGGGAGAAAAATGATTCTTAAAGTGAAGGACGACAAAATATGTCTAGAATTAATGGAAAAAATAGAATTATGATTATGAATAGAATCAAAAGTCAGAAGATGTTCAGAATCTGAAAGCCAGAAATGATGATCTAGCTACACAGTTATCTGAAAAAGTTCAGAATAATCAAATACTATAACTAGAGAATGCATCTGCCTCTGAATCTATTTTTCATGAAAAACTGAAAGTAATGGAGAAAAGTGACATGGTAGAAAATCTCACACAAGAATTGGAATATGAGATGAGTAGTGGAAAGAATCTCATAAAAGAACTCAATGCCCAAAATTAATCAAGGGATATGAAGATTAAAATGTTGGAAGAAGAGCTAGAATCAGTGAGGAATGATGTGGAGAAATCCAATGCTAGAGGAAATCCTAAAATGAAGGATGCCTTGCACTTACTATTTGATTTTCCTTCAAAAAGTGAGGATAATATGAAGAATAAATATGCTATTTCTGAAGAGAAAAAACTTAATATTTTTTCAGCTCATAGACCATACAGTTTCAAAAAAATTGGTATAGTATTTTATGAATGCACTCTTATGCATGACAGAAAGAGAGCTAGGAGCTATTCCAGAAATGAAGAAAATCCTAAATGTACTGGAGAGATACCAAAGAGGACATTTACAAGAAGTAGTGATGTAATATGCTATTTCCGTGGGATTCATGGACACACATCATGTTTTTTAGAGGCTCATGGATACAATTCATGTTGTTAAAACATAAACTATGTTATATTGGATAATAATAAGAAGTGTTATAAGAAATCAGAATGAAGAGTCTCTCAGAGGAAAGATTTCATTAGATGCTATTACTGTGGAAGAATGGGACACACCATTGGTACGTGTCAGGAAGCTCAGGAGCTCAATATCATAGGAATAACTCAAACTGGATCAATATCTCGACAAAGAAATGATGAAACAAGGTATTCCTTTGACGGAAAATGTTTTATATGTTTTGATTATGCTCATTTTTCATTACAGTGTAGCAAGAAGAAATAAGGAAAAGGAAAGGGACATGAAAAGAGATTCTTTACTCCAATGGTGAATATTGAGAAATTTTTCACTAGAAGACAAAGTGGTATGTTAAATAATAGTCTTAGATCCTCAGGGAAATCACATGGAGATGAACGAAAGGTTTATCAGTCACCTAATCTATCAAAATCACAACAGCTATCATGGAGAGAGTGTGAACTAACCTGGATGATTAAGGAGACATATACTCCAGTTGTGATAATGAAGAATTAAGGTTCAATAAAGGACTCACCACCACCAGAAAATAGTTTGGTGACTCATGTATATGATAAAATAAAGATGAACAAAGAATGCATTGAAAAACTCGAATGACTTGTTTCACATTGAGAAGTGGAGGAAAGAGAATGATCCTTGAAATGGAAGAAGAAGAAAAAAAAGATGACAGATAGAGGGATTTTTACTTCGAGAAGGAATAAGGGCAAGTGGCATATTGGTGGAACACCAACGAAGGAAATGTCTACTAGTGGGATTAAACACCTTATGGTGAGAAAGGCCAAGCCTGTAGAATCTACATATCAGAAAAAGGCTCAGAATGTGGGTAATGAATTCATAGTCATATGGGTAGAGCAGATGATGTTGGATAGGCAGCTAGAAGAATCAAGGAAGGATTGTGATGATGAATAAGAATGAATCAATGGGTCCACACATCAGGATCAACCACATTCCTCACCTTGAGGATTCCAGAAATCACCTCTCTCTCTATGTATATAAATGTTATTAACTGATGATTCAAGTGTTTCAGGTTTTTGTGAGATACGATCAAAGGGGAAGTGGCATCTAAGTTGAAAAGTGGAGATATGATGTGCTGTAGGGTTTCAATTACCTCAAATCATGAAAAAAAGGTGAAAAAGAAAGGGTGTAATAGAGCACAATAGAATTTGATTATGTTATTAACTTTATCTCTTGTTTCCTACACCAAGTTCCAACTCAGTAGGCATAGAGATTTGGTTAATGGATCAATGCTGAGAGGATGAAGAGAATAAATGTTTCCGTGGATGAATAATGTTTATGGGTTTAAATGGTGGGCCTTTCTAATGTATGTGTTGCATAACATAAGGGGAGAATTCAATAACAAAATCAGATGCAAGTGCCATTAAAGAAATAATTGGATGACCTCGATCAGGTGTTGTCTATCTAGAGAAGACATATTGTATGAGATGCGACAATAATGATGATTCTCATGATTACCTATCATGTTCTAATGATGTGGTATCAGCTAACTATTCTTTGGACACCAAAAAGATATGAAAGAGTATCAAAAATGTTTCAACATGAAGATAATAAAAGTAGTTGAAAGAAATGATGCCACTGAACAATGACAGAGTGAAAATGTTTCTGTTGAAATTGAGGAAGTGGAAAGAATCAAAGGTGGAGAAGAAGTGGAAAATGATGATTTAGAAAATAATCAGATGTGGGAGATTGTTTCGAGGCTAGCAGATAATAATTTCATCGGGACTAAATGGGTCTATCACAACAAGATGAATGAAGATGGCATAATGATTTAGAACAAAGGATGACAAGTTTGCAAGGGGTTCTCTTAGATAGAGGGAATAGATGTTGATGAGACATTTTCTCCGGTTGCGAGACTAGAGACAATCAGATTATTTGTAGCCATTGCAGTGTAATGGAAGTTCAATGTTTCTAGATGAATGTCAAATCTACATTTTTCAAACGGGTTCTACAAAAAGAGGTGTATACTAAGAAGCTAGATGGTTTTCTCATTCATGAGGATGAGAACAAGGTTTGAAGACTGAAGAAGGTGTTGTATGGGCTAAAACATGCACCAAGAGCATGGTACTCAAAGCTTGATCTGTACTTGAAGAAGCTCGGTTTCCGCATGTAGGAGATGATTAAAATATCTATTTCAATGAATATAGTAATCAGAGGATGACGGTCCTGGTTTATGACAAAGACATAATATTTGGCAGATCAGAAGAAGATCAATGTAGAATGTTTTTTGAATTCATGAATAGTGAGTTCTAAATGTCAATGATTGGAGAGATAACATTTTTCAATGGTCTACAGGGGACACAAGGAAGGAATGGAACATTCATTTCTCAATCCAAATATGTCAAGGATGTTCTGAAAAGATTTGGAATGGAAAATTCCATGGATATGAAGACTCTAGATGCTACCTGGATGAAATTATTGAAATATGATAATGGGAAGGTAGTTAATATCACAGAATACATGCAGATTATTTAGAGTTTACTATACTTAATTGCGATGAGACCTGATATTGTTTTCACCACATTCTGAGAAGCATGATATCAAATAAATCCCAAGGAAATCCACTTTCTTGAAGTGAAAATAATACTTCGGTATATTAAGGGAATGATGGACATCGCTTGATTTATAATGGAAAATATCAGACAGAGTTATTGGGATATACAGATGCTTATTGGTCTGGTTCAGCGGATGACATGAAATCACCGTTAGGAGGTTTATTATATCTTGGTGTATTGTGTGTTTCTTGGCTTAGCAATAAGAACGATATCATTTCATTGAGCACCAATGAAGTTGAGTATATTTCCACCTCTCAAGCATGCACACAGTTATTGTGGATGAAACAAAAATGTGATTATATGGGCATTGAAGTGAAGTCTTCGATTGGACTCCAGGGTGATAACTCAAGTGCTATAAATCTCAGAAAAAATCCCATCCATCACTCACGAAAAAATCACATTGTGATAAAGTATCATTTTATCAAGGAGAAGGTTGAGCAGAGAATTTTGAAGTTGGAGTATGTGCCTATAGAACTACAGGTTTCATACATTCTAACCAAGGCCTTACTCAAGGAATCATTTTAGAGGCATCAACTACCTCTAGGGGTTTAGTAGATTCCCTAAACTTGAAAAAGTGTTGATATGGAACCCCCCCTCTCCCTGGGGTATGATGTGTTTTTCCTTAATGCACCAATATGTGTATTTCCATGTTACAGACAGAAAAGAAGTGCTCTTTGGGTTCGTTGACAAAGGGGGAGAAAACAGTGACTGTTCAAGGGGAGACGGTTCCAGGGGGAGACAGTGTGGATATTTGATAAATCATGAATGATAGAGGGAGAAGATGGTGGAGCAGCGAGATAGGGGGAGCAATATGATATTGGTAGAGTATAAATATGAAAATTCTAGAAGTGATCGATCAAATAATAGGTATCAAGACATGTGAGGATCGTGATAAAATAAGAAGAGTGATGTTGGAATTGTGTGAGATGGGTCTAACAATAAATAATTGGTATCAGTTTGATAATTGTTATCTGATTGGTATCAACAATTTTTAACAGATTAGAAATTGGTATCAGTTGAGTGTCAATAGTTGGTGGCAGAAATGAAGTGATTCATTGATAATCTTTTCATTTATTCTTGTTTCTCACGATGATAATTGCTCATGTGGTCTAAGAGTATGTGGTGAGTGAATCATTGGTTTATACCTGAATCGCAAGAGGCGAATGGTGGTAGATGATGGATGGAGACTCAGTGATGTAACACTGAGCAAAAAATAATTCTGAGAAGAGTTGTGAATAGTTATCAACAAAACCAAAGGGGGAGATTGTTGGGAAAAATCCCTCAAGGTAACATTGAAATATTTTTGGTTTGATTGTGTTTGTTGACAAATCGGGTTTACATGGTGAATTTTCGGGTTCTAGAGTTTTTGTTGAAAATAATGTTGAAAAAGAACTACGAAAAAGGAACATGCGGTCTAGTGGCGGTACAAAAGGAGCAGTACAAGGTGGCACTGTTTTCCAGTGTTTGCCAATTTATTGGGGTCCAAAATTTTGAGTTTGCTGAGCATTGTAAAATTTGGATATCCTTGAAGATATTATTTAAATATGGAAAAGCCATGAGTTTCATGAAGATAGGCTTCATGGATTGGATTTTTCAATGAATAGAAAAATGATGGTGGTGATTCTTCGCGATTAAGTCAAGCTTCGTAAACGACAGTGGCTGAAGTGCATTGCGGCGGTAAAGGGCTTTATAAGGGGTCTTTCCGGAAAAGATGTGTAGGAATTGATGGGATGCTCCGTATTTATGACGATCTCCGCGATTGGGAAATTACAATGGTGCTCCATGATTTTGGGAGAATTTCAGTGGGAACGTCGTAGCTTCGCGATTTGGGATGACGTGGTGTTTACATCATGCGAATGGTTCGAGGTTCAGTGGAATCGCCTATAAATATGCCTCGACCATCTCGGGATAAGTAGAATTATTTTTTAGAGAAAATATTTTTATCTCGGATCGCAAAGGTAGTTCGTGATGGAAGGGTGCTTTGCGAAAGAAAGGAGCTTCACGGAGGCTATTCTAGCTCCGCAAATGTTGCGAGCTCCACATTTGGCTCAGTGAGCTTTGCAATAGTGCATCGTGCGAGTGCTTCACAAAAAGGTAGGAACTTCACAAAAGATTTTCTAAGATTCATGAAATTGGGATCCTCGCGAAGTAGGGTGGTTTGTGATGGTATTTCCAAAGGAATTACCCATTATTCAGGTGAAAAGGGGTATTTATCAGTGGATGAAATTTGGACTTCAACCAAGAATCTATCAACAGTTGAGGCAACATGCATTCATGAAAATGGAGTGACCTACAGGTAAATAATCTATGAGTAAATCCCTTCCAAGTGCAGTGAGAAAAGGAATATGAAGAAGGTTATTCATTCTATCTGCAGTGAGCCAGAGAGAGAGAGAAATAGGGAGTGACCCTTGGGAAGCAGTGAGATAACCCTAAACATTTTAACTGCAGTGATCCTAGGCATATATGTGATCTAGCCCGAACATTATTGGCATTGAGCTTTAGTGGATTTGGTACAATGACACGTCATCTTTGTATGCTCATTGGACATAGCCGAGTGAGGGTGAACCAAGTAAAAGTCTCTGTGTCTGCCAGTTGCATCCCTGCATTGCATCTAAAGAAAAACCATCATATAAAGATAAAATTAAGTGATAAACATAAACAAATAAGAGAAAACATAGTGACCCTTATTATATAGATTTCATGATCCAAAGGGGAAAGAATAATTTTGAAATAGAATATCCATACCCTGATTCACCCCCCCCCCTCTAGGTATCTAGGCCCTTTTTGGCCCAAAAACTAACTACCGAGACATAATGATGAAAAAATTTCAATTAATTAATTAGGTTCATAGTTTTTCAAAACATGTAATCTAATTAAACTAAACATTGCACTATGCATTGGGGTGATATATAATTCTGATCGGACTCGTCATAGTCATTTCATTCTCATTCTTATGTGTGCCCCGTAGATCATAAAAAATTGTATCATTTATCATAAAATATTATTACATGAAAATGGAGTATGGAATAAATAAATGTATGTATCATATAAAATATTTATATGTGTATAATGTTGAACAACCTTGATAGGATGTTGAAATTGTATTCACTGCACAATTTCTTTTGCATTAAAAATCGTGGTGAAATTTCTGCAGCATAACGTTGAAACATAAAAATTAATTAATGGGTTTATGAAATTGAAATGGGTCCCTCATCATTTAAATTAAAATGGTAGGTAATTTGGAGATGGGCATACATGTAACCACATTTGGAGTTTGATATAGAAGGAAAAATACAATAAAGACACCTGAATAACAAAGAGATGGCGAGGATCCATTACTTGTGTGTCGCACACCAAAATCATAGTAGGGGATTATTGAGATAATAAGGGATCCTTGAGAGGACTCTAGAGAAAGTAAGTAATATTAATGTTGTGATCCAATAATTTTAGTGAAGATAACTATGAGGGTTGGTACGATTATATATGGAAAGTGTGTGGAATTATATATCATTTCTCAAACATAGGTTTGAAACACTATATAATAAAATAACCAAAACCAAATTCCATCCCATGGTTTTTCCCATGGTTTCGTAAAAATGGTAGTGGTTTCATTTATTTTAAAAGGAGAATATCTGAAGTTAATAGAATAATTCCCTTAATTTTTGGGGGTGATTCATACTCTTAGAAAAATGATTTTAAAATCCTAAAATATACTAATGGTTTTGGAGGATTCATAATGTCTTTACCAAATAAATCATATAAAATTTGAATCATATTATTTTCAATATAAAACCTCAATTTTGTCATGTCATCCTTTTATTGTTTTTATTAAATCACTTTTGGATTATTCTCATGTCATAATACACAAAGTATATATATTCAGAATTTTTTTTAGGTGAAAATTTTAGTGTCTTAGAAAATCATTAAAAAATAACCATTTGTTAAATTTTATGTTTTGATTTTATCAATAATTTTAATATTTTCTAAATAATTCTAGAATTATTTTATTTTTACTACTAAAATTAAAATCAACCTTTATTAAGAAATACTGGGTGTTTGAAAATAAATGTTTTTATATCCTTATAAAAATTACATTTTACATCATAAAAATTATATGATAATTTATATTTAATAAAGAAGATTTATAAAATAATATTTTTTAAAATAGTAGTTATTTATAACATCCATAATGTCATCAAAATAAATTCCCTAATTGAAAATGAATATTACCCAAATTTTTTTTTTATTTTATCAAAAAATTAATCTATTATAAATTAACAGTTATTGGATACAAATATATCAATTAATCTACAAAAAATTAGTTTACATACACATATCTTTAGGTTATTGATACATATCCCATAAATAAACCTAAAAACTCTAAAACATAAAGATGTGGGACAATGAGACTATTATGGGATGGTTTGACGTATAAGGGTTGGGTCTTGATCTTGAGGAGTTTAAACTTCTCTTGTAAATGGTTTCACTCATGCTTATGTTGTTGGATATCAATTTGGGATTTCTGAAGGGAAAATATCATTGACTATATCTCCCCTGGAAGCACTGATAAATGGGATTCATAAGGTATGATCCTACTTATTAAGGTTATCAATTCCACTGTCCGTGTCTATTATATTTTTTAAAACCCTATATTTATAAAAATTACATGATTACTATTCAATGGATCCCATATCAAAGATAATGATGCTTAATGTTCATTTAAATCTTATAGGATATAATAAAACCAAGTAGGTTCATTTATTTTTTTCTTATCCATATTAAAAATAAGTTATCTAATTAAATAGAAAGAGTAATTGAATTTATAAGATTTTGGGTGGATATAGTCTTCCCCCTTAACAAATTTTTCCTCAAAATATTCTAGTCAAAAATTCAAATAGAAGAGGGTAACTTTGTTAAATCACTTTCTCCAGTTTTCACATTTCTTTTTCCAGCTTTTGGTTTCTCTGCAGCAATTTGACCTTGTGAATCATCTTATTTCATAGAATTTTTTCACTAGGATTTTTAATCATTATTGGAATCTCTTCATATGAGATATCATTATCTAATGGTACCACCTAGTGATTGAGTACAAATTAGGGTTGTAGTATGTGCTTCCTATTGGAGGGATACATGAAACACAGAATGAACATGATATAGGTTAGGTTGGAGTACTAGCTAATAGGAAACCACTCTGATCCGATAAAGCATCACAAAGGGAATAATGTATCTATTACTAAGATTTACCTTCTTAATAAATCTCATCAATTTATTACATGTATATATGGATGAATACCATGTCTCCAATATAAAACTCTAGGTCGTATCAATGATTTACCACAAATCTTCTTTGTCATCTCTGATCAAACTTGATGTGTTGCTGAATAGTCATAACCATTTCCACTATTTCATTTACCACTTCATGACCAAGCATTATTTGTTCCCCAACCTCATCCAAACATTCAAGTATTCTACACCTATTCCAATAAAGATATTCATTGGGAAAAATATTTATTTATACATCTATGTTGTTTCTGTATGAAATCTCAACCAGTGGGATATGTTATTCCCATCCCCCTTTGAAGTCAATTGAGCATCCTATTTTCATGTCCTCTTATGTCTAGATAGTCTTCTTAGATAGGGAACCAGTTTGAGGATTATAAGAAGAGAACAATTTCATGTCGTAATCGACAGTATTTTGGAGACTCTTCCAGAAATTATATTGGAATCTTTCATTGTGATTGAATACAATCGATAGCGTTATTCCATGTAGGCTCATCAATTCTCTAATTTAGATCCTTTCAAGTTGATATAGTGAGAAGTCATATCGAATTACATTTCTTTGTGAAGTCATTGTAAGGAAATCAACTAGAAACGAAATACAATTATTCACTCTTGATGTATTTGGGAGATGAGGGAAAATGTACTTGGTTATTTTCCCCCTTTATATGTAGGTATGGGTAATGGTTCCATCATCCCCTGGGATTTTTATATTTCAACATTTACTTGGTGACATACTAGAAATATTAATGTATAATCCATGATATCCTTATACATATTTCCAACTAATAGTTTTATTAGTGATATTGATACATCATTGTGCCTTTTGGTGGGATGTATAATGTTGAACTATGTGCATCATCCAGCATCTCCATATTTAACTCAATATTTGATGGTACACAATGTATTGACCCAAATCACAATGCTCTTTTTTTATTAATATTTACCCTTTTCTATTTCCCTTTTCTTATAGTATCCACTTTTTTCTATGTTCCAATATCATTTTTCTTATCTAAACGGTACAGTTGGGAAATAATTTGTTTTAGGATTGATGATGTCCCATCATTTATGAATCATAGGTATATTGTCTTCAAATCTACGAATATCTGATAACTCTCAATTCTCATCAATGATATAATTGTTGTATCTTGTATACATAGATAAACATATTAGTTTTCTCTCTACTGAGATGGTAGTTGATTGAGTAGTCACATTCCTTGATCAGCTATAAAAATCATTGTTGGTTTATAATCATATCATTCTATGTGAATATTTACTGTAGGCTTTTTTTATCTTTTTATATTTCACACTTATCACTATATAGATGATGCTTCCATATTTTAAAATTTAATATCAAACAAGCCAACCCAAGATCACATGTTGGGTAGTTCTATTAATGAAATTTTATCTTCCTTGAAACATATTCCCATAAGTCATCATTCTGCATTAACACACAGCCCAATACCTTCTTCAAAGAATCGCTGAATACCATGAAAAAGATCTCCACTTGTGGGTTTCGTGAAAATAATTATAATGATAATCATCCTTTGCATATACCTAATTATTTATTCACATTCATCATTATAGGAAATCATGACTCACTTCTGAGTTATCTTGGAAAGAGGATTTGATAATTGTGTGATGTTTCTCCCAAATTGGGGATAATGCCCAGCTAACCATAGGAAAATCTAGATATCTATTATAGATTTTGGCCTTGGCCATCCATTAATTTCTTATATCATTGAGGGTTCCACATATATCCCATTTCTTGTAATAATACTCCCTTTTAATGATACTTCCTTCAATCTGAAATCCCATTTGTTATACTTGGCATATAGCTTCTCCTTTTGTATGGACTTTCGCATAGTGCTATGATGCTCTTCATTCTCATCCTTGATTTTGGTGTATTTTATAATATCACCTATAATGTTTAAAAAAATTGTTCATGTAATCTCTGAAGACTATATTCATCAATTAAATGAGTATTTTTGTAGAATTAGTGAGTCCAAATGGAATGTCTACGAACAAATAGTGCTATTTCCTTGTACAAAATGTAATCTTGGGGATATCATCCTTCTTCACCCTAAATTGGTAACACTCTGACATCATATCCACCTTATAATAGTATTATGAACCACATTTCTGATCCAATAAGTCATCAATCCATGGAAGATGATACTTTTTCTTTATCATGATCTTGTTTGAATCACGATAATCAATGTAAATGTGCATTGACCCATTCTACTTATTGACGAAGAATAGTGGTGACAGCATGATGAAGTGAAATGGTGTACAAACCATTTATCTCGATTTTACAATAATTGTTTCCACAACCCCTTATTTTTTACAACAACCATTCTATATGGAGTCATGGATAATGGTAAAGCCCAGGTATAAGCTTGATTAAAAATTCAACCTCTCAGCTTGGAGGAAACAAGGGAATTCCTCTAGAAGCATAATAATGTATTCTATCATAATTGGAATGTCTATAAGGATAGTTATTTCCTTATAATCAATCAATTTAGCTAGATATCATTTCTCATAGGGTAATAATATCAATTCATTAGATGTAGGGTATAAAGAAAATTCATCCTCTTCTTTTTACTTTTATTAAATTGAAGGAGGACTCACAATATGAAGGGTGATTTACTTATCAAGGTAATTTATGTTATATCTATATATGGAAAGCTAATATAAGCCCAGAATTTCATAAAATTCCACCAAAGTGAGCATGAATATTTTGTCTATGAATTTAAAACCAATAATTTTCATAGGGGTTGATTTATATACTCGGGATGAAATAATTCCCCTATTATCTATTTTTCCTAACATCTCTACATCCATTATTTTTTTGGTGTGTTTGAACATTCTATTTAACATTCATGATATGATGGAATGTTTTGAAATAGAATGATTTTTTCATTTCACTATTTTTGAATAAATAACCAGTATACCAATCACAACATCATTTTAAAGTGAAAACTTACTGGTTGTGGTGGGAAATATCTCACATGTTTCAAATGATATTATTGGTTGCCTCAACAAACCATTGCCTTAAGGGAATTGGGTTTCAAATATCACTGGTTCTATACTGTCAAAAAATTAACAATCCACTAAGGTTTTTATGGAGTATTCATTTCCTCTATCACAATATTGGGTTTCTCATATCATATATTTCCAGCTAGGTTCCCATCCTTCACAAACCTAAATCATTTCATTATCCCCCTTAGGAAAATTCATTGTTTCTTTTTCCCACACCATTAAATAGTGGTATTTTATCATTTCATGGAACCATTCTATTTCTCCATTGGACCTCCAGAATTAAACTCAACTTTTTCCATCTTATCCCTATGATACCCTTAATATTATCTGACCACCATTATGACTTTAATAGAACATCATAAAATTTCTTCAAATCTATCAAAGGCTCGGATAACCAAGGTATTTGATATTCCATGTTTTATCCCATCAAATAAGAGAACAATCATGAATTTTAATGTAATATCAAATCTAGAATCGTATTATGAAATCCTTTTTCTATTTTCCTCAAATTCCCTGAGAGATTTATCATCTTTTATCTTGAGGAAAAAGTAATACCTTTCTATTTTACAATAGACAGTATGAGGAAAATATTTATCAGAAAACATTTTCCTTAAATACTTATACACATTCACTTTGATCTCTTCCTTAGGATACTTATTCTTGATCAGTGACTACCACAGATCAATATATCCCTCAATATAATAAATAGTCATTTGATAAATTTATTGATAGAAATATCGAAGGATGGATAAGATCATCATAATGGAGCTTATACATTATTATAATATTATGGAATTAGATGATCCATTGGGGGTCAATGGGAATTGTTTGATAATGGACACAATCACAAATTGTTCTCTCTTAGGGGGTTTAGATACTCATCTTGGTCCACGTTTCTATTCTGAACATGATTCGACTGAGATAGTATGAACATGATGTTCACAATTCATACTCCAATGGGGTTGGCCATCTCGTTGGGGAAGTCATCACATTTCTGATCACAATGACTATTTTCATTATTCATCATATTTTAGGCCATTAGATAGAATAAAGGGAATCTTATGGAAGAATATTTTTATACAAATAAACTCATAAATGGGAATCCTATAATATAAAACAGATAACTTATAAATTACATTTGTTTTCTTAGATTTTGAATTTCTAGGATTTAATATATGTTATCGATGATCTATTTACTACATATATTATTATTGGAATTTTTCTTCCATAATAATGGTTCATAATTATCTTGTAATAATATAAGAAATATATCATGGAAGTGTGAAACCAAGTGTGTAGTAAGGCACGTTGTCGTGTACCATGTTACGTCGAGTCAGGCCTGACACACCATTTCAGAGTTTTTACCCTAGGTACATCTTTTCAAGAACCAATCCCACATGTAGTTTCAATATAGGGATTTATTTTTTTACAAACCACAAAATCTATTCCTACCAAAGATGATGTATTTTTTCTTATACATATTGTTATCCCTAAATCCTTCACTAGAGTTTTCAAATCCCAATAGAAAACATAACTAAACCTTTGATTTGATACCAGATATGATAACCATGTACAATATTACACTTTATTTGATGATTTATTATATAAAATTACATATAGTAAAAACCAAAATATTGATATGTATATTTTATTTTTTAATTTGGAATATTATAAACTACATAAAACATGGATGACATCATCTTTTTTGGAAAATTCCTTACCATGCTATACATAAAAAAGTAGGGGATAACCTCAAGACTTATATAAGAAATGGCTGAGCTATAAATCCTAGTAAGGGAATAAATGAGTCATAAAATGAAGAAGATACTATATTTTATACAATAGTTATATCAGTGGTTAATAAAATGAACACGAAAAATATTTCATGAAAAATCAGGATAGTCATAACATGGGAAATGTTGAAATAAATTAAAATAATGCATCATTAACATAGGTTATGGAATACTGCTAAGACATAATGATAGAAAAGTCCCCATAATGTAATGTTGTTCACTCCATTTTCCAACATAATGTCTCACGAGACTAAAAACTATCCAAAAAATTAGAGCAATATATATTTTTTGGCCAATCTGGTATATTCATTTCATTTTCAAGGTCAAGGGTTCCTGATAGATCATAAAACATGGAATCATTTATCATAAAATTTTATTCCATAAACATGCAATAATAAAAAAAACATATAATTCCAAATTTAAATAATTATATTTTTTTAAAGGTGAACAACCTTGATATGAATTGGGTATTCTATTCATAACATATTTTTATTCACATGGAAAATAGAGGTAAAATTTTAGCAGCACAATGGCGTCACTTAAAAAAAGCATTAAATTAGTTTAGGAGAGAAAACAAGGTCTATCTTAGTTTTAGAACCAAATTGGTTGTAATACCGAAGGTGTAATAAACTTATCAACATTATTAATTGGATATCGGAATAATAAGATAATAAATAAACATTAATTAAGACGAGAAGGTGTGGATCCTTGACTTGAGTATATGACTCCAAATGATATGAATAAGATTATTGAGAGCTTGGGGACAACTTGGGAGGACACTAGAGAAGGTAGGTCAGTGTATGAACGTTCACTACGATTATTTTGAGAAAATATGTGGGATATTGGGTGGTTTTTTGTAGGGAATTAGTGGGTAATTCATTATCAATTCTCAAATTTTGGTATTGGAGTCTATATAATAAAATTAAAAAGTCAAAAACCTTTCCACAGTTTTTCCCATGTATTTTATAAAATGGAATTGGATTCCATTATTATATAATTACATGGGGTGAAATTCATAAAATAATACCATTACATATGTGGAGGTGAGTCATACTCTTAAAAAATGATTTTAAAATCAATATATATAATAATGGTTTTTGGATGATTCAAATTGGATTTATAAAATTAACAAAATAAACTTAAAATTTCATTATTATAAAGAGAAAAAATATTTTTTGTCGGGGATAAATTTATTTGTATTTATAACATCTCTTTTGGTTCATTATGAATTAATAATATCAATGTATATTTGTATGGTATCAAATTTTTACACAAAAAATTTTACTGTCTTAGAAAATTATGAGAAAAACACCTTTGGATAATTTCAACATTATTATTACAAAAATAATATTAATTTTGTAAAAAATAATTCTAAATTTATGTATTTTCACTTTGAACAATAAAATTGATATTTATTATGAAATTTTGGGTTTTTGAAAAGAACCGTTTACAAACGCTTATAAAAATTACATTTGGCTTTATAATAAATTTTTGAACACATTTATTTAATAGAATATATTTTAGACTATAATATTTTATTAAAATATTATTTATTTAAAAAATACCTTAATTAATCAACATAAATTCCTTCATTGTAATTGAATATTACCTAAAAACAATATTTTTTATTGTATCAAATAAAAATTTATTTATAATATAAGAACAATATTATTAAAATATAACAATAATTCTTAAAAATTAACATAAAAAATCATAATTCTATGGTCTTGGTAATATCCCTTTAATACACAGGAAAAATACAATGTGTATGGCTAGCAACAGTTAGACTTTCATGAGGTGGTTCAACATATATAGTTTGGGTCGTGATCTCAATGAGTTTGAACGTATCCCATAAAGAGGTTTTCTCGTGATTAATTTATTGGATTTATACTAGGATTGTTTAATGGAAAAGACTACTGATTATATCTCAAACATCATCTCTAATAAATGGTCATCATAGTTTGTTCTTCTACAAGTTGATTCCATCACATCCTTTTTCTATGTCAATTTTTTTGTTAATACCCAATATTTATACAAATCATGTGACCACTGTGCAATGAATATGTGATCAATTGTAAATATTCTTAATGATCATTTAATTCAAATAGGATAAAATAATAGCAAATAAGTGCATGGGTTTTCTATATCCATATTACATAATAATATATAGGATTAAATCAAAAGGGGGATTTTATTTATAACAGTTTTACTCTTTACAGTATTAGTGTCATTATTGAAAATCTGAATATCCATACAGGGAGAAGAGAGTTTATGTGAAGGTTCACAAGTATTACATGAAATACAGCCATTACCTGATAATGGTTTATATTGGAAATTAACGAGGTTCCTTGATATCTCTCTCATTTCCTCATAAATTACAATGTATGAATAAATGTAATGGTTAATATATGATTGCATCATATGAATTCATATCCACCATTAGATTTCATCTTATAATTGTTTTAATAAATTAAATGATTTAAAAGAACTATCATTTCGTTCTAATATGATGTAAACTATTTTTGAGAGGAAGAAACATTCATTTGTATCACATGAAACTCATATATTCATGTCATGCATAATATATATAAATATATCAAGAATATTTATTAATCTCGGGAATTATATTCATGATAATTAAATGTTAACAAAATATATAATATAATATATATATGTATATATACAAACACATCATGCATCAAATTCTCGAATACATGAATCACATGCATAAATTTTAGTGTGGATCCAATAATCTCCCACATAGGGAAAATACCCTAAAGACATTATCCATGAAATCAATACTTTTGTGAATCAATAAAATCTTTTCCTTATGATTATTCATCAAACTATCATCATTTTAAAAAATCACATTGTCTAAAACAATTTGTTATCCAAGGGGCTAACTGTGTATATTAATGATAATTTGCAGCATTGAAATAAACTATGAAAACAATATTTTAAAAATATGAGGAAAGAATGTACTATATGACAATGTAAATGCCACTCAAACTACTAAGGGGTTTGATGTTATCCCTAAAAAACATACTAATATATATATATATTCAAACATTTATACCACAATATGTATCATATACATCATATATATACCTATATAATCTGTTCATCCATGAGCTTGATAGACAACTAGAGAATGAACATATCAATCTAATACTGGCCTCTCATCATTACAAAATTCTAAAAAAAGACTTTCTAATGGGGTAAATACATAACATTTAAATAAAATATCTAATAGAAAAATCACATGTCAATTATCCAGGTATTTTAACACATCATATATGAAACATCTAGTAGTCTCCATGCATCTCTATTATCTAATTCAATCAGGGGGCATATTTGTAAAAATTTTCATACATGTTGATTAATCTTGTATTTTTTATTCTTCAACCTATGACATGATCGAAAAAATACTAGAATACCAATTTATTATATATGTTAACAAATATACTGGATTAATTATTTTTTTAAATTATAAATTTTCTAGTGCTACATATCTCACCAACCCGAGGTAAGAAAAATTGATAATATTCATACACTCATAAACATATCAATGATTGTATGAAATTACATGATATATAATTTAGTAGATCCATCTAATTAATAAGTACCTAGTTATTACATCATTAACAATTTATTTTTATCTCTTATAAAAAAATTTTAATAAATTGAAATTTACCATACAATGTAATGATCATTGGCTAGGAAAAAATGTAGCTTCATACTGAGAAGTGATTTTATTATTCAATTGTTTATGTAAAATATATCAAAATATACATGAATTAATGATAAATATATATTTCCATTATTAAAAAAAATATTCATTTATGGCAATTATAACAAATATATCTTGTTTTTAGCACAGATAGATACTACTTGACCCTTATGCTGATTTTGTAGTAATGGTTTGTCAACAGATTTTTTATATTCTCAATATTAGCCACCCATATAATCATTAAATCACACCTCTAAATGAACTCCCATTTGAGATTATATTTTTGATATATGTTTTTTGGTGTTTCTATGAGGAATTTATCACCTATATACATTCATGGGATATATTTTTAAATAATTTTATTTCTTTGATAGCTTATGTTTCATGAAAAAACATGTTTAGAAAAACCACAAAATCATATTAAAATATTATATACTCATTATAACCTAGCCATTAAATTAACTAAATTTAATAATAAAAAATAATTTATGAAATTAATATAAAGTTCAAACACAATATAAATGTAATGGTATATTCTTATAAAATAAACACAGAATTTTTATTAAATTTAATTTATTCTATATAAAATTATATTTTCTTAATAAATGCATATTTTTATATTTATGAGATAATATAAATTTCTATAAGTTATAGAAAAATAAATTCACAAAATAATTTTCTTTTTTAGATTCCTAATGTCAAAATTATGTTATGATGATTTTTTATTATTTTATGAGATGTTTAATTTTTTTAATAAATACTAAAAAAAATGTTTTATATAAAAAATTGTATTAATTTAAAAAAACATAGAATTATTTTTTCATTAGATTTAAAATTTTAAAATTTAATTTTTAACAAAAATAATTTAATTATGGTTTTCAATTTGTATTTTAAACACGATTTAACAATAATAACAGTTTATATTTATAAAAGAGCATTTTTACTGACAAAATTGTTCTTCATTGCATTTTTTGGTGTTTTATTTTAAATTGAAATATAAAATTTCTATTTTTTCAATTTTCAATCATTGGATTCCATATTTACGATCACTGTATCCTAATCAAGTAAATATTTTACTTTTCCTTTTTAGTTAATTTGAATAGTACCTCTATAAAAAATTATTTCCTCTGAAATGGGTAAAAAGATTTAATATGGATTAAAAAAAAGTGATAATGATATAAATTAGTACCATATTTATTTTTGGATGAGGTTATTTGTACCTCTACCACCTAATGTTATAAATTTTGTAGTTTAAAGGATAGTTTTCAATGAAAATTACTTATATATTATTTAAATAAATGAAAACAGATATTTTAAAATTCTTTGTCTTAAATATATCTTATGTGTCCACAAGGGGATAAAAGTATGTTATTAAAAAAATTATGTATCCATTTTGAACATAATAATAACAGTTTCATGATAAAAATTTATATAAATATTTTGGAGTCATTTGGATGACATTATGAACTTTATATTATTTTTTAAATTAAAATCAATGTTGTCACATTCATGTTAATAAAATCTATATCAATTTTAAAATGGGTTTCTCAAAATGATATGATTCACTACAAATATTATTACAAAAATTTTGTATCTAAATAATTGTAATTTATTTTCAATTTTTACTGATTAAACAACTACATTAAATATTTACACAATGATGACGTGCTAATTATTAAATTAATAAAAAACTCAATAAATAATATTAAAAATATTAAAAAAAATATAATTTTACTTAATTAAGTATAGAAAAAAATTATCTAGAAGATTATGAACATTTAGAGGTGTATTAAATGATTTGTATCAATGTTATCTTCTTCTATTTATTTTCTTATAGTCAAAGTGTAACCAGTGAAACAAAGGATTTAACATTGGTTTTTTATTTTTGACATCTATTTTAAACTAATATTTATATAGTTGACAAAAAATATCCACTTCGCCATCGGTTTTTGAAAAAATGATGCCAAAAATGATCCTTGTTAAGGGTTTCAGTGTCGTTTTTTGGATAACTGATAATAAAAACCCTCTCTAAATAGGTTTTTGAATTAGTTATTTTAAAAACCGATTTTTATTCAACAAATTATATTTGATTTTTAAAAAACCAATGCTAAAATATAAAAAAATAAAATTGAATTTATTAGACATCCAAATTAATTAAAAAACCTGTAATAAAAAAACAATATACAACAATCAATCAGTATTTATCATTGACTAAAAATATATAACTTACATGTTTGTATCTAATTAATCAAAAAAACTATTTACACATTTGTATTATAAAGTATAATTAAAATAATTTTTTTAAAATTTAAAACACTCTCATAGATGGTTACTTTTGATGCATTTATTTGATTATTAGTATGTTCAAACACCTATTATATCAAAATAGTTAGTTTTCTGAACACATATGTAATATTATTCATAAATATTTGAAGATATGTATCTAAAATTTTAATCAAACATAAAAAATAGTTCACAATAATATATTATATATGGGTATGATCATATTGAGAATAAGACTTAGAATTATTAAATTCCTGGAATAACATTGAATGATATGTGATAGAAAAATAGAATAACATGGCAGAAAATATAAAAAAATTAATACAACTAACCTTATCAAATAAGTAAGTTTCTCTAGTTGTGATTATGTCGTACGTGAATCATAGAATATATTAACCACATTCAACATGTACTTTTTGACTATGACACTATAGTTATAAAACATTTATATGATAAAATAATAAATATATAACAAAAAATCATAATTAAATCTAATATTAAAACAAATTACTTGTACTTTCGCATATTTGATTTCATTTGGGGTCTTTATTGACATATATTACTTGTTAAATGTCTTCAATTAATTGAATTTTCAAATATATAAACTTATAATACATGTCTAAACAATGAGAATTAATCCTAATGAGCTAATAAAAAACAATAAAAATCATACATATCTAATAAGGTGGAATATCATTTATGAAAATTCCCTAATAATGAGAAAACCAATATAAGGTGCATTCACTTAAGCACAATAATACTAACATCCAATTCCCCCTATAATACAAAAAGTTCACAATTAATGACATTATATTGATCATTAGTTCATAATTACATTTCTCTTCTTACATATTATGAAATGGCAGAAACCAACACTCAATATTCGTATGTGATAATCTCTCAAATATATGTGTAACTCTGTCAGGATTGTTCAAATGTTTCACATCCATAGAAATGAATTATAGATCTATAAATATGAAAATAATTACACATTAATTTTTTATAATAATATTTTGTGTATACATAATTTAAAAAAGAAAACATAGTTAGTCAATTTTAAAAAATATTTTATTCATAAATAAAAATTCAAATGTCAATTTACATACATGGAAAACAATTTCACCACATTTAGGCCGTGCATTTCAAAATCAACTAGATGCCTGATATATTCTTTTAGTAATATTAATGAATATTCTCTTGACATATATCAATCATCATATGAAACTCAATGATATAATTCTATGAAGAAGAAGTCTGAGATAATCATTGTATCATATAGGAAATATCTAAAGTATATACAGTCGATTGTTCCTAAACATTTTCTTTCATCTATGGAGATTATTTTTCTTTTAGATAATCCTATATAAGTAAAACTTCAGATACCATTATAAATAATTTTGAATCATTTGAAATTAATCTTTAAAAAAACATACCATGTATGGAATATAACGAAGAAAACCAGTTGTCCAAAGTAAAAAATGACCCAGACAATCCCTATCTATGGTGTTCTCTTCAGTAGGAAATGTTAGTAGATAATTAGGATCTATAATATTGAGTATGGATACTCAAACATGACCCATATACATAGGATGTTGATGTATAGAATCCCTAAAAAAATGCATGAGTCCTTATGCAATAATATGTATAAAAGGATCTCCAGCATAGAACTCAAAATATACGTTTTGGTTTGAGCGTGGAGGTGGAGGATCAAAGTAAGAATATGAGGTAGGGTTTTCTAGGGGATAAGGTTGGGAAGGCTAAAATATTAGTGTTTATAATTTATAAAATAAAAATATTGATGGAAAATAAAAAATATTCATCTTGGTCTGACTGAGGAGGTGGAGGATCCAAGTAGGATGATGCGGTAGGGTAGTCTGGGTGGGCAGGCTGGGAGGCCTGCAAAATTAAAAAGCTATATTAGTGTTTATAATTTATAAAATAGAAAAATAGATGACAAATAAATAATATAAATGGGACTGCGACCCATATAGGGAAGGGTAGGCAGACGAGGTAGGGTAGTTTGGGTGAGCAGGCTCGGCAGTCTAAAACATGAAAAAGTAAAATTAGTGTTTCTAAATTATAAAATAGGAAAACAGATGAAAAATAAATAATATACCTAGTAAGGATGCTCATATGCGGTAGGGTAGGTAGATGGGGTAGGGTAGTCTAGGTGAGTAGGTTCGGAAGGCAAAAAAATGAAATTTATATATTTGTGATTATTGTTCATAAAATAAAAAAAAATGATGAAAAATAAGAAATATACCTGGAAAATATAGGCAAACTATGACTGTCTTTCCAAGTGTTCTAACAAAGCGTTATACAATGGTTCATATCCCGTAACAGTATATCAAAATAAATATCTATTTGTTAGAAATTCGTTTATAGGGATCATTATCATATCACACAAAATAAAATATATTTCGTGTATACTTTGAAAACATTAACACCTTCCTCCCATAAAAGTTTCAAATAATCAATAAATGGTGAAAGATAAACATCAATATCACTTATCTATTGTTATGGTCCTGAAATCATCAATATTATCATATTATATTTTTTCTTCATTCATAGATATGGGGACAATTTTTAAACTACCAGAAAAATTGGCCATGAACTATTTTGGATATTGAGGCTCCAATATGGATTCATTCCATCAGTACACAATCTCATTCAAATATTTCTAACACAACATCCTAAATCATGAAATTAATTATCATTACTCTTCCACTATGGTGAATCTGAAGGGTGACATAAGTTAACATCCCGGATTCACTCATCTGAATTCCATCTAAATCATTTTTGTGTCATTTGAATTTTTATATAAGCGCTTAAAATGATGAATTATTGGAAGGTACCCATTTTCTATATCATGAGTTTTTATTCTAGTACCTATGAATAAATCACTATTGAATTTTCAGAAATATATTCAAAAAAGTATGATGATATCATTACAAAGTGAAAAATTTATTTTTCATGACATTAGATGACAATACCTGAGAATGAATCTGAAATGACTTTCCTATGTATATTATAGCATGATGTCCCACGTGTATGAATACTTGATAAATATTCATATTATTTCCTATATAATAAACAATCATTGGGGAAAGCATGTATATTTTTATACACCAATCCTATTCAGTATAACATTTTCTTCACCTCATAATTGGAATCTGGAAGACCGTTGCCTTCGAGATGTATCACTTTTAAAATCACATGTATGCTGGAGAATCATTTATCACCCCTCCCATTTTTTGCTTTTAATTTATCTAATATCAAAATAACTGATAACACTGTATATTTACTACAACCTGGTAATAATGGTTTTTCTTAACCTCTATTCAACCAATCAATAGATACTGTTTTTTATGGATTCCACACATAAATCATGAATTAATTCTTCAATATTATCCTGGGACTCATTATGAATATTTTCATCAACATTAGATATTTTATTTTTAGTTCATTCACCATGCTAGATCCAACATATATAATTACAGCTAAAACCATTAGAAATGAAATAATCCTTGATTTCTCTAGAGTTTATCTTTCTCATATTCAAACACATTACACATGGAATGAAAATTAAATCAATTTTTTAACAATGTCGTTTAGAAAATTCCATGAATTCGTCAACTCATTTTTCATATTCACTGGTGGTTCTTGGTAAATATATCAAATTACAATCCATTCAATACCTAATATCATAATATAATTATAGAATATATAAAAAAATATAAGAATTTCTATATATATATATAGATAAATTGTAAACAAATGCACATTTAATAAAGAATATTGATAATAAAATAGAAAACATTATATATGAAACACATTGAAAAATAACAAATTTATTATTTTCATAATATACACATGTGTTATATTGATATTATAATTATTTTAAAAAATAATTATTCTAAAATTTATTAGTTTAATTTATATAGTTGTTTCATTATTTTGTTGTTTATTATGTCAAAATTAATGAAAATTTCAGTAATTTAACAGGAAAAAATTTCCTCTTATTAGTAATATAAAATAATAATTAGATTAAATGATCATTTTATTACTAAATTAAATCATAATTATCCAATAATTATGACAGATGAAATTAAATACATAACAACATTGGTATATCTGAGAGCATATTAATTATTTTGGTACTGTGAGGTTGAGTGTTTTGAATTTTTTATAATGTTGAATCTTCATGTTCTTCTCTCTATCTCAAAAGGAAGAGTTATAAACAAGATTTTTGGTATGAAGGAGTAGAAACTATCACGAGAAAAATATAAATGTTTATCACACTAGTTTAGCTTCACTATGAACTATGTTATGTGAAACAATAATCAAATTTAACATTCTTATGAATACACACTGGTTTATGCGATGTTTTTTTGGAAACTGTAAATCAGTGAAATTTTTTGATGTGTATTGCGATGAGAATTAAAAATAGAGAATCAAATATTTTCACAATGGTTAAAAAAGTGAGTATATTATTGTCTAAAGAATGGTGGATATTTGGTTGTGCAGAAATATTTCTTTAATTGTGTGTATACACTGTGAGTCTAAGAGGTATTGTGATATTCTATCATGAGAAGACAGAAAACATAGTGACATTATGTCTTGCATGATAGAATAATTCATGCAAGGTTATGTATGAAAAAATAAGTGGATAATTTCATTCATACATGAAGAAATAATCATTCGAGATTATATTCATAAGATCATGCAAGTAAAACCGTGTGAAGTCCTGTGTCCAATATGAAAGAAAATTATTATGTATACAATATGTATTCATAAATATTATTTGAATATTTCATATCAGTGTGCATTTCAATAAATACATTATGTGTGATTGGGTTTGCATGAGAGAAGCATTTATAGTTTGTTCGTTCTTTCAAAAGTGTATGTGATGTTGATAAAATGGTTCGTGTTTTCATGCATCGTACAATAACGGAGTGATAATATTAAGGGAAGTGAGCATCTTGTGTATTGAAGGAAGCAGAATAGTGCAAATTCATCCAATTGAGTGAGTACAATATTAATAATTTCATTAGTGTTAAAAAACAAAATAATATTGAACAGACAGCATGTGATATACGTGAAATAACACAGTACAAGGAAAAAATATGATATGAATTTATACACATGAAATATTGCATAAAAATAAGAATTCCATGCATTTTATTTTACATGCATGAATAACATGCAATTAAAATTTCATGACAAATGTGAATTGATTTATTGAGAGTTTGGATGAATCATTCTATTAAAAGTCAATTTGCAGAGAATTGATATATCATGCAATGAATGAGTCTGAGGAACTTTCAGATGAGTCATTATAGACATATTTTTTATTTTTATATATTAAAAAGATGAAGTAGAAGTAGTAGTAGTCTCATGAGTTATTTTATGTTGTCAGTAAGAGAATAAAAAATATCAAGTTTATTAAATTCAAATAATTTGTACTATTTTTTATTAATTGTATACATAGCAGGTAATAATTTCTAGGTAGTGTTATTAAATAATTTTAAGTATTTTATTTCACTATAATTGAAGATGTGGAACAAAATTTGTGGGTTTAAGTGACATCCTTAGATAGATTTTCAATATACACTAACAAGTGGATGGAATATAAAAAAAATATTAGTTGAATCGAACCAAATCAAACTAACATGGCCTAAATAGAATAAAGTAGATTTGAACCAAATTAAACAATTATAGAGTAAACTAAATTAAATAAATATAAAGTAAATTTATATGGGATGATCACTTTTAAGGAATACTATAAACCATGTTCAAAAAACATATAATAAAATATAAACTAATAATGTAATAAAATAACAAACATAATTAAATGATAACTAATTTATATTCAAAATTAAAAAAACATATAAAATTTATATTTCAATAAGAAAATAGATAAAAATCTGATCATTGCTCTGTAGAATGCTTGGGAAGATTAAACGCAACATGATCTATACAAAAAATGATTGTAAAACCAAAAATAGATACTAAAAACAAATTAAAATCATTCCGTGGTTGAATTTTACTAAAAAAAGCTTCAGAAGAAAACATAACTCTTTAATGATGAAAGAACAAATAGATAATGAATAAATCAGACCATAGATCATGAAAATAGAAGCAAAAATATAAGAATGGTGGTTTGAAATCACAAATATGCATTTGAAGTCCTCATGAGTTGATATGATTCAATGCAGCTTAGCTTTTGAATATCCAAAAAGGTGAGGGTTTCCCATTCCCGATTAATTTTAAAAGACTTTTGCCATCAGTTTTTACAAGAACTGATGGTGAAGAGACTGAAAATATATATGGCGTCAGTTTATGGGAAAACCGATTCCTGGTGTATTTTTTTAATTTATGGTATCTGTTTTTATAAGAACCAATTCTAAAATATCATATGACTGGGATTAATATCCTAATATTTTTGAAAAAACCGACCAGGAAACTTTTTTAATATTTGGAATTGGTTTTTTCACAAATCGACGCCATATATCATACCATTCATGGTTTATGGAATCATTTATACTAAATCATGATGCCAAAATCCACTCTTAAAATATTTTGGCTTTAGTTTTTAATAAAACACGACACCAAAATATTCTCTGATTTATTATTTGAGTTTGTTTAGAGAAAATCTACGTCATTACATCGACATTAAATCTGATATTTCCACTACTGTGTTGAATACTGTCAAGATTGACACGAATGGTATTTTCAGACACATAAATTTTATTGAATTATTTAGAAATTATGAAAATTATAAATAAAGAAAAATGGGATATTTTTTTATCTGAAATATTATAAATTATACTTTTTATAGTTCAATTGAAACATTATAATTAAAAAATACATCCTTTAAAAACCAATAAAATTGTTAACATGGTTAAAATTTAAATAGATTAATGATTATTTAATCAAAGTTATAAGGTTTAAAATTACACAAAACATGTCAAAATTATATTTTTTATTGTTTTAAAACCATATCCTACATTATCTATGAATAAAATTCTATTTCCTGGTATTTTTATTGTGATTTAATTTATTAATAATTAAACATTTGGAAAATTCCAATGGTTTCCCTCACCATGATCAAAAAAAGAAACCTCCTCCATACCTTAATTGCATGAAATTGTGTCTTATATATCTAAAATGATCTACAAAATTATATTATAAAATTGCCTATACACATTCTATAGGAGTTATTATTCCCAAATGATGAAACCTATAGCCCTTTAGATAAGAATTAAATGAGTCATTTCCGAAAAGAGTTAGTCTCTTTAACCAATCACTTTATTTTTACACTCTTATTAACCTAAAATAAATATATAATAATTATAAATTTTCTATCATAGAGATCCTGAAAATTTATTATAACAACTAAGACACCATTATACACCCCATTTCACATCATACAATAAGTGAAAGTATCTCTCATGCGTATATAGACTTACATTCTTGACATGGCGATAGAAAAATAATTCATCACTATATTTTATGGATTTGAATTATGATCATTTTTTATATTTTATATTTATGTAATAATTATAAATCATTAATGATAGTATTATTTTTATGTTAACAGCATCAAATCTTTTCATAAACAATAATGTAACTCATGTGTAGGTATGGACTACCATGTCCATGATACGATATGATTCATTTTCCATTTATAATATACAAGGACGGTAAAAATAATAATTTTTGTCAATATATATGTTTAAAATATTATAATAATAATTTTCAAAGGTTAAATTATTATTTACCTTTAATTCATTCTATCGATCAAAAATTGAAAATAGATTTAATGCATATGTACGACCTACCATCTCTATGAATGGTGTAATTTATTGGTCTATCTCTACCTTATATGAATGATTATAAATATTTATATATTTATTATATATAATTATTAAAATTTTGTAAATGATGATTCCAAATATAAATGAATAAGGACCAAGACTATCGAATAGTAATATGCCTTGAAAAAGAAGAAATTATCACCCATAAAAAGTGATTTTAATAATAAATTATTAATAAACGGGTAATAATGTGTCATAAGAAATAATACATCATATAATAAATATAAATTAGTCTAATATAATTAAAATAAATATATATTATTATAATGTATGTTTCAATATGAACAAATAATGTTGATATTTGAGCTAAGGGAATTTAATCCCACTTTTATTTCTCTCGGATACATTCCTTATACATTGCATGATTCTTTAGTGTGGTGTATATACTACCGATGAATATATTTTATGATTTTTACCATAGAAATTATGTTATTTACATGTACATATACATTTAATTTTTTATGGGGCTTATGATAAAAATGATACCAGTATAATATGTGTTTATTTCACAATCTCTTCATTAATTAGGATTGAATAAAAATAATTTTCTTCTATGGAATATTTTTCATTCATGTACATTTTTTATAAAAAAAATATGAAAAAGTTTTATATTATTCTCTGATGAGTTATTAATATCCTTTTTTACCCATGTATGTATTTCTAAAAAATGGTTTGAAATGTATATTTTTATCATTATCGAAACACGGTACTTTAACAAGGTTTAATAAAAAATAAAGAGAGAATGTTTTTTATCTTAAAATTAATGAGTGGATTTTCACTTATTCATGATTCTATAATAATTTTAAGATTCATATACAATCTTATAATGATATTTTAAAATAAAATTGTTTCCATTGAAATATTGGTACTTTTCAATAAAAAAAATTCAATATGGAAATGATATTTTCATCCATAATTTATTCACGTGATATTTCAAAATTATTTACCTTCTTTGTAACATTATTTTATAGTACTTATTTTTTATTGGATATATGATCAATGGATACCACCCTTATTCATTAACTATATGGATCATTCTTATAGTGGCATTATGTTTATGAATTTGGTTACTCTTCCATGTGTTATGAAATGATGATATGTTTAGGAAACCCATTTTTTTACATGGGCTATGTTATGATTTATAATTTATGTTATTGTGGAACACATATTTTTTATTTTCATTATGTTATTAGTTAGACCTATATATCCGGAATATATATCAGGAAAATATTTTTATCTCATATGATAGACAGATATGGAACAAAAAGCAAACCATGTTCAGTAATACAAGGATTGAGAGAGACGTAAACCTGATTGAATTATATAACAGATGGAACGAAACTTTAACATGGTTTAATAATATATAGATGGATTGGGAAGTTCAATTGGTTTAGTAATACAGGGCTATTATGGGGAGTGAACTCAGTTCAGTAATGAAATTTTTCTACTATGATTGTCATGGAAATGAGCCTTGACTAATATGAAGATTATATTCTATGCATATGTGTATGCAAAAAATTCCAGGTCATATACCTATATTATTCTCTCACAACACTGTTCTTTGATTTTTTGGTTGTTCATTTATTCTTAACTACCATGATATATTCTTTCAATGATGTTTATGATCATTATAATCCATGGTATAATTTCTAAAAAAAATTATGCTATACCCTTATTCATGTATTATGATAATAAAATCATTATTATCTATGTTAAATACCCTTACTGATCATCTATGATCACCCTTTTTTATGTTTCATGTACAATGATATGAATAATTTTATTATGTATAATATGTCAAAAAATGGTTCTTATTATGAAGAAATATAAGAAATATGATTTATATATTTGATGAACCATTTGATTGTGATTACAATGTTATAAATATGCTAGACGTTTATAGTAATAGTATGTGCTTTCTATTCTTTGAATTGAATTTTCATCTATATAGATAATAACAATGTATAATGTAATCGGGAAATTATAGTTGGTATTAAATAAAAGGTTTTGATAAACTTTAAAAACCCGAATGAGAAAAAAATTAGTGAAAAAACCTATGGATATTTCTAAAGATATGTATAGGTACATATATAAGGGTATGTACATGGTTGATTCAATGTATAATAAATTGTATTGATATTTTATTAAAGGATAAAAAAATTTCTATGAAATTACATCCCTTTTTAGATGCTACATGTGGATGTGGCTGTGGAACAGAAGTTCCTTGGGGGAATAACTATGAAAAGGGTGCACAATGATACCATTGATCCTCACCTGTTTTAGGAAAATAGGTCCTCCTACAAACCTGGTTTAAAACTCCTAGGGTTTTTCTATAGAAATTAATATGTTTGAACTAACCATTATTAATTGATAATAACCATGAATGAATTAGTATAACACTAATCTTTTATACATTAAAAATACGGTTTCCTGATTTATACATCCTATATGTTCTTTTTGATTATGTGGTTTTACAAAATGATTTTTGTTTCTCTGAATATTATTATTCATTTAGTCAATTTTTGGAATGAGAATAAATCATGTTTACAATGAATATGATGGACAATTTGGTGACTATGAGAAAAAAATTATATGATTACTTGAGAGAAATATATTAAGATTACATATAATTAGATATCATGATACATTATTACCCATGTGGCCTTTTTTTAGATTCCTAACACATATAATATATGAATATGAACATTTATGAAGGATCATATGTTTTAAAAAATAGTGGAATGAATATAGAGATTCCAACTTATTAATAAGTTGGGAATAAGAACCCTATGTAATGTATTAAATGGAGGGGATTATAATATCTATGTGGGAAAGAAGGTCATAAAGTTAAAATTTGTCAAGGTGTTCTATGTATTATGTCGAGGGAACATGGGTACTATCTTATTCAATGCACAAACCTAATAATTTACATCTAGAAAAATGAAATATTCCATTCCAGTCATTAAAGTGGAAGGATTAAAGTATTTAAATATATATATTAAAAATCTATGATCTAGAATTATATAACCAATGGAATATTGAAGCTTATATGTCTCTGTGTATATTGAAACATGAATGGATTTCAATTCATATATTTCTCCACGTATTATTGACTTAAGGGTTTTGAATTCCATCATATATTTATGTGTTTATGGTTCATCATAGGTTCAAATTCCTTTATAAAAGTCATTAGGTTATATGTAATATCAATTTATTTTGATAAAGGACATTGTGAATGACATTTATAGAAGCACATCCCTTTGGTTTTGAAAATAGTAAAAATATTATTTTAAGAGGAAGTACTTTAAAAATTGTGGACATATGATTAATAGTATTGGTAATCATTTGTTATTATCTAACTATTGGAATTGATATTGTTATGAGGTAAAAACTATCACTTTACGAATTCATCACAATTCAATTCTGTTAGAGAAGATTCCTCTTTGGATCCGAATTATTGAATATAATTTAGGGAAGTTGTTATGCTTCATACATTACCACATTAAATATTATTATTATCATTTTGAGATTACCTTGATGGTTTGGAAAAGAATTGAACAATATCATGATATAATGTTGAGTTTCATTAGTTCATATAATCCTCAGATAGATTGGAAGATTGAGAAATTAATTATAAACCCAGAGGATATGTAAAGATCGTGTACTATGGTTTTGAAAGGATATTGGGATCAACACATTCATCATGTTGAGTTATCTGACAACAATAGCTTTCACTCGAGCATTTATATATCACTTTATGAAACCACTTATTGAAGGATGTGTAGATATCCATTGTACAAGAATGAAGTTTTTTAATGGAAGCTATTATTACATGACTATGACAAAGAGATGGACTATAAGGTTATATCCATTCCAAAACATGTAAGGAATACATATAGGGTTCAAAAATATTATTATAATAATCATCAACTTGATATATAATACAAATTTTATCCACAATCCATATTTTTATTTTATAATGACACTTTTACAGGGACGTGTGAACCAAAACTACTCCAAACCATTACGAATACACCCACTTCAAGATCCCTACAGTACAAATTAAAAATTAAAAATCAAATAAAAATATCCAAAAACAGAACAGAAATCTAAAATACAAAAATTAAATAGATCAACAACATCATAATAGGCCACAATCCAACCAGTATTACCCTAACACCAACTTTTGTGTCATTTCCAATCATCGTTATCGACATCCCTATTGCCAAAATCCTTATATATTTTGAGGATCAAGACATCATAACAATCATCCAACTAAATCATCCCACTCAAACTCATATTCTAAATATCCATGATTTTCACCATACATCTACACCTCAGAAAGATTATGGGAAACCTGGTTTTTAATTAGAGAAAGAAACGTGCAATTGTAGGTCGAAACAGTAATGAGAAACTCTTGGAACCGTTAACACTGAAGAATTCAACACCATCACTTCCATCAAATTTAAACACAAAACAAAATGTATGTTGTATGTGTCATTGTACCATCATCATCAATAGCCTTCAAAATTCCAATGAGAGCCACACAAGATGCACACCCTAATGTACCATTCGCATCATCCCAAACAACCATCACACCAGTGATGTACAAGACAACCACAAGAACCCACCCCACAATTGAAATGTCACTTAACTAATTATAGAGAAATACATATTCAAGAACCATTTATCTTCCTGAGAAAATCATCCATGTAGCCTTCACATCGATGACCAACACCAAAAATGACCATCTAGTGGACAAAAACACATCTAACTAAACCCATGGAAAAAGCATAAAACAACCAAAAAATGGATGAATGATGCATCAAAAAAGGAATCAAATATGGAAACATAACCAGGGATAAACCCCTATAGAAAACAATAAAAAAATAATGTTAATAGGAAAAGTGGGGATTGAAACCCTAATGTAAGAAATAGATGCTTGGGGATCCACCATTGCCTGACTGTGAAGCCGAAAAACACATTGAATCTGATGATGTAATTCTGACCTAGGAAGAAGTGACTGACAATGATATTAGAGCATAGGATAGGTTGACAGAGAAAGAACCCTCATGCCATAACCAGAGCCAAAAATAAAAATAGGAACATAAAACAAACCCAAATGGACCACTCATGAGAGAGAACACTGAAAAATTCCCTAGAAGAACCAAGCTAAAGGAAGAAGAGAAGGTTGCAGGGAAATTCTAGCGGGGAGTAGGAACCCTATTGGAGAGAGAAGGTGGGAGAAAGCTGAGTGGGTAATCACCGAGCCATTACCATCCCCTCTGTAATAAGAAGTTAATGAGAGGTTCTATCTATTAATTTATCCATGTATGAAAGAACATTAAACTAATACCCATATATATCGATCACATTTAAATTCTTGATAATATCGGGATTAAAGCCAGTCGATTGGAACTTCTAGCATACCGCTCTCTGGATTATTATGTGTTACATATATCTCTCTTGAGAAAGTTCATATCTGGACAAACCCTTGTAATTAAATCATAATTCAGACAATTAGATCATAATATTCTTTATGATGAACAACCAATATATTTTCTGGATTGAATATAGGCAGTTTTAGGAAATAGGACCACTCACCTTATAATTATTCTGTGGTAAAACAACCAATTTTTAGAAGCTATGTGGGAACCTAAGGATGAGATGAGGAAACCATTCCATCAATTTTTGATACCAAAGTGACTAATTTTTTCGGATAAATTCAATTTTAGGGAGATAGAATTTAAGCCCATGATGTTTTAATGACATGTTTTTAAAATAATTTAATTTCTTTGATAGCTTATGTTTCATGAAGCAACATGTTTAGATGAACAATGATATATTATTAAAATATTATATACCTTTTATAATAAAGTCATTCAATTATATGGAACTAATATGTGAAACTAATTTAATAAATAAATATAATGTTCAAGCTCAATATGAATTTAATGGTATGTTATTGTAAAATGATCTCACCAACTCTTAGTAATGACATTTTATTCATGAAAAGAATGTGTTTTCTTCTAAAAATGATATTTTCATATTTTTATGATTTAATATCAATTTCACAAAGTGTTATAAAATATAATAAAAAAATACATTTTTTGATCCAATATTACAAAATAATTAGAGAGTGAATTATTTACAATATTATGAAATGGTTGAATTTTATAATATATAGTTAAAAAACTATTTTTTATTAAAAATTGTATTTTCAATAATATATTTTCAGCGTAAATTTTTTTGGGGTTTTATTTAAATTTCTATTAATTCATTTTATTTTTAAATAATCCAATTACTTTTTTTAATATTGAGTTTATACATAAATTTAGTATAAAAACATTTATAATTTAATATCATATTTTTCTGAAAAAAATGTTTTTTTGTGTTTTCCCTACTCAATTTTATATTTAATTCTCAATTTTTTTGAATTATTAACAATGGATTCAATATTTTGAATTAGTGAGTCCTAATGTAGAATATAGTTCCCTATTATTTTTTGTTCATATTAATAGTAATTTTAGTAATAATTATTACCTTACTGATAGGTAAAAAAATTAATTTGGATTAAAAATTAACATGAATGCTTTAGTTTTGTGTCATATTTATTATTGGTTTAATTTAGTTTTACCCTTAACAAAAAATACTCTAAATTCGATTTATTAATGGACACTTTTCCATGAAAATGAAATATATATATATAAATATTATTAAAATTAATGAAAGACACCAAATTTCACTTTGTTTGTCTTACATATCTCTTATGTGTCTACATAGAGTAAAAAGTATGTTATGAATGAATCTAATTATCAATTTTGAACTTAATAAACATAGTTCTATAACAATGATTTATTTATGACTTTTAGCTCCATATTTCTAATATTAGGACCTTTTAAATAATTTATTTAATGAAAAAATCAATTATATCTTATTAATGAATTTAATATCTATATAACAATTAATATTTGTTTATCTATTGGATTTTTTAGATTCACTCATCACCTGTTTTAGAAAAATGAGCCTTCTTGAAATACTTTTTTGACACTACCATGAGTTATGCCTTCTAAATTCACAAAATCATTACAAACCACTATGGAGAGATGACAACCATGAATGAAATGTTATAAACATAAGGTATAATAGATTAAAAATAATGTTTTATAATTTAGAAATATTATATATTTTTTATTATGTGGATTTTAACTATGATTATTGTTTCTCATGTTATGATTTTGGTTTTTGTTGATGGATGTAATGAGAATAAATCATGTTAACATTGAATTTGATTGACAATTTGGTGACTATGATCTCGAAAATGATATTTTGTTTATGTATAATAAACTCTCATAATAAATGATTAACAATGTAAACATTTGTCAGATTACTAACACATATAATAAGAGGATAATGTAATTTTATAAAAGTTCATATGGTTATGAATATATTGGAACAAATATTTGGCTTCCAACATGTTAAAAAAGTGGGAATATGAACCTAGTGTAATACTCAAATGGAGGGGTAGAAGTTATCTGTATGGGAAAGAATCTCATAGAGTGAATCTTTTTTGAGGAGTTCAATGTCTTATGTGTTGGTAATGGTGTAATTATCCAACTAAACTCCCTAAACCATGAATTAAATTATAGGAAAAGGAAGGACCAATTCCATTCTAATTGTAGAATTGGATGTATTAAAGTATTATTGTATTTTGATTTAACAATTGTGTTTTATAATTATTTTACCATGGGTATTTTGAAATATATATATCTTCATGTATTTTGAAACATCTAATGATTTAGAAGAATACATGTCTTCGAGTAAGATTAACTTAAGAGTTATAAATACCATCACAACTTTATGAGTTTAAGTATTATCATAAATTCAATGACTTTTACACACATTTTGGGGATTTATGTTATTGGAGTTTATTTAGATAGAGTATATATTAAAATAAATTTATGTAAAAAGAACTCTTTGGTTTTGAATATAGTGAAATTTTAATTTCATGAGGAATTACATGAAACATAGTGGATATATGATTAATGGTATTGGTATATATTAGTTGTTATATTACATTTGATGTTGATATAATTATGTGTTATAGTCAATCACTTTAAAAAGTCACCACACATAATTTATATCAGAGAAGATATATCTTTCTATCAGCATTCTAGAATATACATTAAGGAAGTGGATAGGTTTCATAAAATACAACATTTAATTATATTACTGAAATATGGATTTTACCTCTATGTTTTTGAAATATTTTAAACAATCTCATTATATGTAGTTGAGATTCACAACTTTATTAAATCATCAGATAGAAGGTTAGGATGAGATAAAAATTCAAACCCTATAGGATATGATGAGATCATGTTCTATGGATTTTATGGGCTGTATCCATAAATACTTTCCTTGAGTTGAATTTTCATACGAAAATAACATTCACTCGATCATTTTGATACCTCATAATGAAACTATTTATTGAAGGTTGTCTTGAAATCCAATGTACAAATAATGAATTTGTTGAAAAAAATATATTAGTACTTGATCATGATGATGATATTTAAGAGAATGTTTTACTAATTTAGTAACATGTAAGGACTGTACAATGTGGACTAAAATATTATGATGATAATCATCAACATGCCCATGAATTTGAGGATTGTGATAATATCATTCTAGGAATATATCTGTGGATGAAAAAAGGGATAAAAAAATCCCCAAGTATATTAGTCCCATTTAAATTATCTATCACATTTGTAAGGTAGCCTATTGATTGTGTCATCCGGTGAACCTCTATTAGGTTTATTATTTGTTTCATGTTTCTCTTCTAAGGAAGTACATACCTAATCAAACACATGAAGATAACTCATGTTCCATACCAGGGGAGCATAATATTTATTTGAGAAAAATCTGTATATTTTTTTAATTGAATAGATATGCTTATATGAAATAGGACCACTCACCATGTCAATATTGAGTTGTTGAAACAACCAATTTGAGGAAGCTATGTGAGAACTTGGGGTTTAAATGGGAAAACACACCATTAATGTTTTGTACCGAACATAAACATTTTGATGGAGAAATTAATTTTTTGTGGCACAAAATTTTACCCAATTAGTTTTTCATAAAATATATTATTATTCATTTTTTCTCTGATATCTTGTGTTTCATGCAACAACAATTATAAATTTATAGTTAAATATTATTAAAATGTTATCTTTGTATTATAATATAGCAACTAAATTGGTGGTAATAAACATTAGTAAATAATTTATGAAATAAATATGTATTTTCAACTCATTATTAATATAATTGTATGTTCTTATAAAATTATCACACAAATTCTTAGTAAATCCATTTAATTCATTGAAGAATATATTTTCTTAAACAAAGCACTGTTCTTTTTTATGTGTGAATATTTATTTATTGAAGTTTTAGAAAATATATTTCAAAAATAAACTTCTTTTTTAGACTTATAATTTCAAAACAATAAAAGGATGAATTTTTGATAAATTTCTAAAAATTTTAAATTTTAATAAATAGTGATAAAAATTATTTTTATCAAAAATTATATTTTCCTTTATTTTTTTAAGAAGTTCGTTGTTTTTCTATTAGTTTTAAATTTTTAATTTATATTGTTAATTTACAATAACCCATTTCTGTTTTTCGAAGTGGATCATATCATATAATTTGTTATAAAAGCATTTTATATGTCAAATGATAATTTTTTCGAAAAAAAATTAATATTTTTATTGTGTTTTTTATCATTAATTTTAAATTAAATTATAAAATTTTTGTTTTTTAAAATTTTCAATAATGGATTTTAAATTTTTAATTATGGTGTCCCAATTTAGAAAAGTATGCCCCATTATTTTTAGTTTATATGAATAGTAAATGAGGGGAAATTATTGCCTTAGTAATGGGTAAAAATGTTTAATATTGATTAAAAAAATTACTAAAGGAAATGATTTTTTAACATTTTTATTATTGGATTTAATTATACTGTTATCACCTTGGATTAATTATTGCATATTTTAATGCACACCTGACCATTAAAATGACATATATATTATTTTAATTAACAAGGCACTAGATCCCACTTTCCTTATCTTAAATATATCTTATTAGTGTACATGGAAAAAAATATGTTATGAACCAATATAAGTATCTATATTAAACATAGTAAACTTTGATTCATTATAGTAATATATTTATGTATTTATGGTCTATTTGGATGATATTATGACCTTTATAAAATTTTCGTCAATGAAAAAGTAAAGTTGTTGGATTAATATTTTCAATAACCATAGAAATTTTAATATGGGGTTATATATAGGATATGTTTGAATATGAAAATTACTATTAAATAGAAGAGATTTATCTATATCATTGTAACATATTTTTTATGTTTAGTGATTGTATAATTACCATAATTAATTACAAAAGAACGATGTTGTAATTATTCAATTAAAAACATGTCAAATAAATGTTATTAAAAAAATTAAAAGAAACATAATTTGAAATATTTAGTTCACTAAACTAATTTAACATATTTTTAGGACATATTTGGGGTGTTCTAAATTATTTCCATTGATGTTATCATATATTCTTAATTTTCATAAATTCAGTTTAATGAATAGTGTTAAAATTAATACTAATGATATTTTATGACAATTATATTTTATTAAATATTAAAAATAATTTAAATATTTAATTAAGGAAATTTGGATAATTAATGGTCTCATGTTTCATAAATGTTCCATTAATTGTTCAATTTAACTTTATATGTAAAAATTACATCTTTTAAAATTGAAAAAATTGTTATTATTGTTAAAATGTAAATAGGTCAACTAAAGGTTTACAAAAATGATAAGGTTTAAAGTTACACCAAAAAATGTAAAACATTTACTGTTTTTGGGGATTACAACCCCATATCACATTATCTATAAATAGTTTTCCATTTGGATGTGTTTTGATAGATATTTAATTTACTATAATTTAATATTTTGAAAAATTATGAAAGTGCACCACAAATCTATTATAAAAGAAGACATCCTCCTTCACATAATTTAAAAAAATATGTTTTTTAGCACAAAAAAAATCAAAATCATTTCATCATTTCTCTATCCACATTCTATAGGTTATTATATTTACCAAATACCTACCCTAGAGCCCTTTAGAGAGGATCAAAATGTGTCATTTCGAAGAAGAGGAAATCGCTCTAACTGATAACATTATTTTTATACTATTATTATACTCTTATAAATCTATAATACTTTTTTACATTGATATATCCAATATTATTAAATGGTTTTATTATAATTAAAACACCATTATGTACCCCCTTTTTCATCAGACAGGAAGTTAATATATTGATCGAGTGTTTGTATGACTTATTGTCTCCACGTAGCGATCCAATTAATTTTTCATTATAATATTTTATAAATGATAATTATGATGTATTTAATTTTATATAAATGTTATTTATTTCATAATAATAATTCTTTAATGATAATACTATGTCTTCCTTATTATCATATAATATTTTGTGAATTGATAATGTTTCTGGTCCGTACGTATGGGAAAACATTTTCCATGGTGTGATGTGATTTTTTAAAATTTATACATTACATACATGGTAATATGGATGATTTTTATGAATATATATGATATGTAAGAAATAATAATAATTCTATAGGTTTAAATTATTACTTACCTTCCATTCATTCCATCAATCAAAAGATCACAACAATATTCAGGTATACGTATGTCATGACTTATCCATTAATATCATAATTAAAATTTCAATAACTTCATTTTATAAATGATTATAAATATTTAAATAATTATTATATATTATTATTAACATAATGGGGAAAATTTAAAAAATGTTAAAATTAAAAGGACCAATATTTCTAAACAAAAACATTGTAAGGAAAAAGGAGTAGTTATCACCTAGAACAATGATATTAATATCAAATTATTATTAAAAAGGATATATGGTTTTATAAAATATTATACATGGTATGAAATATATATGGTTATTTAATAAATGTGTAATATACTCATATTTATTAAAAAGTAGTTTACATAGTGAACAATTAATTTCTAGACATTAGGTAATGGAATTTCATCTCACTTTTACTTTTGGGGGATACATACTTTATACAATACATATTTCTTTTTTATGTTGTATATAATCCCTATAAATTATTTTTATGATTATTATCCTGATTATTATGTGATTAAATATAAATCTATATTTCTTTATTTTATAGGCAATATGATTCATATTTCACCATACAGTAATGGTTTATTTCACAATCTCATCATTAATCGAGATTATTTTAATTTAAGTCTCTTATGGGGTATATTTATATTCCATATAAATTTATTATGAAAATGTTTTCAAAAATGTTTTTACTATTATTATATAAGTTCTTAATGTTTATTTTTACCCATGTTTTACTTCTTACAAATTGGTTTGAATTGAATGCTTTTATAATTTTCCAAAAGAGGCACGTTATGAATTTTTCAACAACACTAAGGTAGTAATATTTTTTAAACTTATAACACATGAGTGGATTTTACAACCACCATGATTCCATAATAATTTTATTATTCATATAAAATAATATTTTTTTCTTTTTAAATAAATTATTTCAAATGAAATTGTGTGTTTCTTCAATAAAAATTGTTTTCAAAATTGAAAATGTATTTTCATCATTAATTATGAACATTAAAAATCATTTTCCATCCAAGTCAAAATTATTTGATGATACTTATGATTTACGTAGGATATTATGTAATGATACCATCCTTATCACTTCTCTATATTCATTTGTTTATGATGAAATTATTTTGATAAATCAATATACTTTTCTATGTGTTTTAAATGATGAGATATTTATTAAATTAATTTCTTTTATTGGGTTAGGATATGATTAATTATTTATGCTCCTATGATGAACATATGTATGTTTTTAATAATATCGAGGGTTATACCTATATCTCCCTCAAATTAATTTGGTAAATATTTATATATTATGATATAGACAGGGCCAAAATAGGGAGTGAACCCAGATCAGTAAAACTTGTATTGATTGGAATGTAAAAGCAGTTCAGAATTATAATGATAGAATGGGAAGTAAAAATAGTTATGAAATATATTTATTGAATTAGATGTGAACCTGGTTTGGTATAGGGATGGAATGATGAGGGAACCTGGTTTAGTAGAGGAATATCTCTACTTTGATGATCTTTCCAGTGATCCATGACTAATATATAAATTTTTTTCTATTCATATGTGAATTCAAAAAAATCCAAGTATTATAAAAATATTATTCTCTCATGTATCATGTTCTTTTATTTCCTCATTGTTCAGGTCTACTTAACTACAATGATTTATTCCATCAATCATGATTACGATCATTGAGGTGAAATGTATAATTTCAAAATGTTGGGTTCATGTTCTTATAAAGTTATGTGAATATTATGCTCATGAAATCATTATTATCTCCATTATATACCGTTACTAATAATTTCTTCTTACACTTTATTATGTTTATTTTCCCCATGATATGATTATTATTAATAATTATGATATGTCCAAGGGTTTCTATTTATGAATTAATAAACATGAGATGACGTATATATTTTATGAAGAAGTTGTTTTTCATTCTCTTATTCGTAAGACACTATACATATATGGATATAGCGTGGATTATTTATTTTATGTATTTAATTTTGATCTACATAGATGATATAACTATGTTTCAAAATCTTGTAACTATAGGAACTCATCCTTAAACATTACATAAACTTCTTTTAGACAAGAATTTATTTTAATTCAAATTTATGATCTTTTCAGGTTTAGAGTTTTAGATAATTAAGTCAAAATTAATATATAACATACCACATTAATAAAAAATGGTTAATAGTAAAAAAATATACAATTTTATATAATATAAAAATTCAAAATAAAAAATGATTTACTTTTCATAAATAAATCATTATAACTTTCAACATCGCTTCATTCTTTCTCTCGACAATTCATATATCCAATGAAAACATTGTTAAACATGGGTTGATCAAAAAAATAACAATAAGGAAAATAAAATAATAGAAATAAACCATTAATCCCTGAATACATATAATCCAATGAAAACATATTCAGAATGGTATACTTTTCACCAATAAAAAATAAGCTTCTTAGTTTTCTTCATTAAATAATATGTTTCTTGTAATATATTATAGAAAACATAAATCATAATGGTAACTTATTGCATCATTTCCTTATCACTCAAACATTTACATTAGTTCTCAAGGATATATATAGAGTAACCTTTATGTTTTCATTTGAAATAACCTCCTCTGTATATTCAATTAATCTCTTAGGAGAAACCCTATTGGTTAACTCTGTCTCATTACGTAATGCAATAGAGATATATAACTATTTCATTCGCAGTCAATTTATCACAGAACCAACTGTACTAAAAAAATAATTCCCAAGAACCATAATAATGTTTTACAATGTTACCAACATTTACCCTATACCAATCACCAGAGCTATACCACAACACAACATGAGAGGTGTTCCCGATCCACCAAGGCTAGAAACTAGTCCTAGGCCTCAAATATACATAATTTCTGATGATTTAGAATATAAAAGACAGATAAATAAACAAGAATGAAATAAAATAAACTTGAATCATAAAACATAAACAAAAAAAATTGACAAAAATACCTCAATGTGACCTCATGGGTCACCAGTAATCACAGAACCACTCTATCTCTAAGAGAAGTCCGAAACTGAAAGAAAATAAAACTAAAAAGCTAAACTAGTTGTGAGAACCTAGATTATAAGTAGGGATTCCATGGATAATAAACTAATCCATGGATTCTCTAAACCAGTGTCATTAGTATCACATACCACCTGGCTTCTTAGCTAATTTAAGGGTTGCTAACCTATTTAATTATGGGTGATAAGATACCATCACTCAACCCTCTATATGATGCTTATGAATCCCATTATTGTTGTATGTGGTTAAAGGTTAGGTCCTCATATGCATGAATCAATGATAAATCATAACCATTCTACATTCCTAGACTATAAACTTACACCACCTATGAGATAACCCTCTCCTTTGAGGGAATACAATTGATATTCCCATCACATTCCATGAAATAAAAAAGTTCCAATTGGCCATTCCCATCACATGAGTATCAAATCTATTTTCATGAACATCAGAATATGGAAAATGGCCATCTTCCTATCCAAATCAAACACATTTCCTAAACAACTTTTGAAGCCAATGTGAAAATATCATTCATGTTTTGATGATTCCAAAAATTCCTTCCCATCATATTCGATCAAAACAATTTCCGCGGAATTGTATAAGGGAGACAAATGAGCCTTACCATTTTCAATGAAACATCATTTAGAAAACCAGTTCAATGTTGAGAACAGATGACACCCTCTAAAAAATCATCTTTTGAAAAAAAAATTAGAACCATGATAAAAATACACAACACACTAAAATGGTTCCAAACATGACATGTTTTGGATAAAATATTTTACTAAGATATTTGTGTTCCAAGAAGACAAATTACATTTTAATATTCATTTAGAAAACTACTTTTAATGTTTAGGATAATTTGGATTTGAAAGAAAATGTGTAAATAGGAATAAAAAATTATGATAATAAATAGAAGAACCAATTTGAAGAGGCGCAATCAATTTAGAATGAAATTTATATATACATGATAAATATAAAAAAACACTTTCAAAAATTTCAAGCAATTGGGAAATTCAAATTAAATGTGCGAGCATGTGTAACATTCCTTGAACTATAGGAACACAACTTTAGACAACAGAAACCTGAATACAATTCATACACATACACACACATGCATTTATACACACACACACAAAGAGATATATATATATAGCTTCATTGTGCAAATTCACATCAGAATGATGGAATATGTACAAAGAGAGAATATATATTTGTTTATTCCGTAGTATTTCACATACGTCTAGGTCACCATCATGAACAATAGTCCTAAACAAATGAATTAAAATTACCAAAGAAAAAAAAACCCCTTTTATATATTTAAAAATAATGAGTAATATGAAAAAACCTACCTAAAATACATGGTGAGTGGACCAAAATGTTCTAAAATTTATTTCCTTAAGTGGTAGATGTTGAAATACTTTTGAAAAAGGCTATAAATCCCATCACACGCTCTACTGAGAATAAAATCATAAAATCTTTTCCCATATCAAACCATAGAAATTTTTTGATCTAGGATGGGAATTGGGAAGGGGAAATAACTCCAAAAAAAGGAAATATGAGGGATTTGTATTCCATCCCTTGGGGCAACAACAATGAATTTGGAATAAATGTGGAGAAATAGTGAACATAAATTAGATAGTGAGGGGGGAACATAGCTATTGGGAGGAGAGGATGAGGGGGATAACATGTCACACATGAATGAATAAAATAATGAAAATATAGTGTAATGATAAAAAGAAGCCAAAAATGAATAATAACATGAAAATTCAATTTTTAAAATTTTGGGCGGCACCTATGGTTTTCCCACAGTTAACCAAACCATGATCCAACCATGAGATGGACACTTCATAGGCCTGGTACTTTTACATGGTTACTATTACTATGATTGAGTATAAAAAAATAGTGACGTAATAATGCAAAATGACATAGTACTGAGGACAGACCCTCATGGATGGTTGTGGAACATTTACTCCTAATTGTGTGCAACTTGTGTGCATGAGCACATTGAACATTAAAATTTTAAATTTTAAACCTCAACCAAAAAAAGAAAAAGGGAGGATAAAATAATTAAAATAAATAAAATAATATATAATTCTCTTTTGGGGTGTGACAATAAGCACTACCCATAAATCAAGAATAAAAGAAAAAAATAACTTTTTTACTTGAAATCACTTTTCATTTTTACAATTCCAGACACTCATATATAATAAAAATTTATTTGAAAATAAAATTAAATCATGTAATGAAAGTAGAAAAAAAATTATCATCATGAATGTGGGAAAATACAGTGATTTTGTAATTGATATAAAACATACCTTTTGGATATTGTAAAATCATATAAAGAGTAACATTAAAAGATGTTTTTTTAAATGTCCCTTACCATGAATCTGAATCATAAAGTACAATACATCTCTTACTGAATAATAAAAATAAGCTAATTATTTAATTTCATGATAACAATTTTCAAATTTACTATTCCTTTTTATATCACTTATAATCATGATCAAATAATTAAATACTTATTTAAGTTCTTGTTAGATGTTTTGATGATTTTTGGTATTTGAGTCCAAAATGAATTTGGATTTATGTCAAAAATCGAACTGGTAATTAGTAAATCTTCTAAAAAATAATATTCATTATGTAATAAACTATCTTATACAACAATTATACTTATGAATCAATCAATTACATATGGATATGATAAATGAACTACGTTACAATCATGGAGATGGTAAGTTGTCTGTACTCATGAGGAATGCTTCTATTTTTAAATGATCATTATAAAATGAATTTATTTATTATTATATCATTCACGAATTATCATAATATCATTCAAAAAATATTACTTTTTTAAATATACTTATATATATATCATTAATGTGAGGTGGTGATAAAAAATTACATTACTTTGTGGAGGTGATAGTTCACTCGTACACAGGAACGACATTATCATTTTTTTTGTGAAATGAAAGGAAGAGATTAAATGGTATATTTGTACCTAATAAAGATAAGTATTTCATGAATATAATATATAAAAATTAATTCTATAATTATAACCATAATTTAGAGATGGTTATAGATAATAAATTATATTGGTTTGAAAGGTGGTAGTCTATCGTACATGTGAAGAAATATTTTATTATAATTTGATGGATGTTGAGATAGATTTTGTTGATGATATTCTCATAATAAAGTCAAATTAAATTTATGATAATGGGGGTTATTAATTCATCGGATATGAAAAATATTTCATGGATGTGGAAGAAGAAATAATACAGAAATTTTCAAAAATAATACCTCTTCTCCAGGTGGTTTTTTTCTTAACACCTTACGACTACTAAGGGTGGTGTTCGACCAAAAATAAATGATATATAATGTAGTTAAGGATTATAAAAAGGAAATTTTTTAAATAATTTCCACATACAATATGTTTCCTTTATTTAAAAAATTGATATGAAGTAGTGCCTTTTTATAAGGGATGGGAGGCACACTCATGGAATTCTACAAAATATTCCAATAATAAAAAATAATTTTATAATTAGAATGGTTGAAAAATGATTAATTTAGATGACATAATTATTATGGTTCAATATACATTCATCCAATTAATATTATGCTATTTATTATTATTTATTGTTCTTTGTCTTTTTTAGCCTTATTTTTACCCATTACCTCTTATCGTGATATCATGTAATATACACTTTTAGGGATAATATTATTACAATAAAATGAAAAACAATTCAAAAATAGATCTACAGGGATCTTTTAAATCATATAAAAATCATTTGGAAGAATTATTTATTTTTATAAATTTTATATCATTTAATTAAATATTATTTAAAAAAATATAATTAATGTCAATGTTGGAACTATTATTTACATAAATTTTTTTAAATATCATAAAAACAAGATAAATTAGAAAAAACTTTTACAAAACAACAATAACTTCTCAAATGATTATAAAATATTCGTATATGACAATAATATTCCATAATTATATTTATTCAAATGTTATTAATATCATTGTTTTTATATTTCCATTAATTAATCAATTACTACTTCGTAATTATGTCATATTTTATGGTAATTACGACATTCTTAAAAATTAAAAATAAATTTTCATAATTAAGATAATTATGTTAGATTTCACAATACTATTTATAGTTGAATATATCTTCTAAATAACACTATATTTAGAAGGTAATATTTATCAAAAAACGGGATTAAGATATATTTGACTATTCTTTAAATAAAATATTATAAATTTCATACTCTAATCCAAGTAGCTTCTAAAGGATACAATTCCAGAATAATGATGATATTGGTTTAAAATCACCCATAAAATGAATATATGGAAAGTATTAGATTAGTTTTATAATATTTATTATATTATTTATACCCTTGATTAACAAATTTACCTTTAACCGCGTTAAAAAATTTAATAAATTTACTATTCAAAATTTTTAAAAATAAAATAATACAATTTAAATAATTTGGACCCACAAATTCTTGATATTTAATAAATTTTTAAAAATTCAGAACTCTAAATTTTATAAATTTAATTTAATGTAATCTCACTGACTTGACGAAACAAAGGGTTTAAAAATAAAAATGTTCAAAAGATTGAATTGGTTTTATACCAAAATTAAATTTGAAATTGATTATAATGAACTAAATTAGATTAATTAATATATATTTTATATAAGTATAAATAATAAAAAATTTAAAAATAATTTAACTCTTTAAATTATTTTGATGAAAAGGCTATTTTCATTTAAAATCCATTATTTTCATTATTCATCTAAAAATAAAACTTCTGAGAAAAATGCATAAAATCAACCCAAGAAAATTTGTATATTATATTTCCAAAAATAACGATTATTTCATTGAATAAAATTTATAAAAGTGTCAAAATTTTAGTAATTAAAAATTTTCTTCATTAGAAGGCAATAAAACATTTTTTTAAAAAATACAATTTTTAAGCATAAAACATTATTTATCGTAGATGCTATTCAACATGTAACCCCCATTAATTTAAAATAACACTATAATTAATAATTACTAATAGATATAAAAATATCATATTCTATCAATACATAGGTTGTTATAGGGTCGTTATAAGACTGAGGTTCCTTAGACATAGAAACATCATCATTATAATTACAATAAAGCTTGATTTCTTTCAAAATTCATGAAATCAGACCATGTTTAAAAATAAAATTATTATTCCAAACTGTTCTCTTTTTATCATCTGATGTAGTGATAAAATATTCCACTATTTTCTAGTCTTCTATGGTTTCTATTTTATAACTCTTCCTACTAATTACTTCACCATTTAAGAAAAACATTAATCCAAATAGATATTTTATATCATCTTTATAAAATTGAAAAAATAATATATATAAATAACCCATTACAAAGATATCATAATAATCTATAAAATCAATAACATATCCTCATCCCTTCTTATTTTCATAATGATTTTATTCATAATAATCTAGTGGCACTAACCACCATTTGTTTGGTGTCTACTTGTTATTCTCAAAGTATACGAGGCATCAGGTTTAATACATAATATGGAATAAAATATATAGCCTATAAAAGATGTATAAGGAACCATATTCATTCATTATAACATGTTTAAAGGATATTAAATATTTTTTATATTCGTTCTATGCAATACTACTATATAACCCTTATTTTATTTCTCTATGATAAACCACATTATCACATTATAGATGTATGTATTCTAACACGGTCCAAGAATCTTCTATGATCGATCTCTAAAAATCCCAATCCCATGTATGTAATATTTTTATCTTATTTCATTCATTATGATAAATTTACCGAAACATATATTCAAATATTAAAGGGTCTCGATGTAATTTCCAATAAGTCTTATACAAACAATATACCATGTGAGAAACAATACTATATTGAGTAGAAATGCATATTTCTATAATTTATTTTGAAAATTAAAATACAAAATTTAATTGTTTTCCTATTTATTATCATTATCATTCCCTGGATATAAATATTTTAAAAGAAGGTATTATGTTTCACTGGATAGATAGAACAAATTTTAGTGGACAGATATATATTAATTATATCAAAGAAACATGTAAAAATGTACATCTAAAAAAATATACCAATTCCTTGAAATATAAGTGTTATAAATTTATCTAATGTAGTTCTATAAATTCAATCATACAAACTCCATCAGATGTAGAAGAAAAATGTAAACTATATGAACATTTACTAAGAATATAAACATTTAATAATTGAATATCCCATATATTATTCAATATTTAATTATTCACTTCACAATCTCATTATCCAAAAATTAATACAAAAATTATTTATGCAATTCACAACTCTATATTTCTATAATTAACTCAACAATTAATTATCTCCAAGTCGACATTGATTATCTAATAATTTACTCCAAAATTAATTATCCAACTCAACAGTAATAATATATCATAATTAATTCAAAAATAAATTATCCAAATCATAAATCTCAATATATCATTTTTAATTCAATAATTAATTATCTCTAATCAATAATCTCAGTTTCTCTACAATCCCAATATCCCAAATTTCACATTTTTCCATAATTAACTAATTCACGATATTTACCTATTTAACTAATTTTCTAAATTTATAAAAAAAATCAACCATTACAAATAAATAATTTTAAAAAACACTATGGAATTTGATTTATAAACCACCTATATCAATTCATTGATGAGTTATCACCCAATAGAAATCCCCAATTTGAACTGAATAACCACATAGAGTGAGATCCTAATCTAGAACGTAAATATAATATTGAAAAAATAAAATATCCCTTAATTTTAGATCAACATACACAATTCCTATTTCTCTATACAAAAATGAATCTATATCTAACCAATAGTATGGAAGAACATCCTTTAACGGATGGGGGGTGAATGTTAAAGAGAAGGTAAACTACATGGGATGTTATCCTCTTACTATGAGGGGGGAAATTCTTCAGTCTGAGAATTGAATCATGAATGAAGGAGTTGATAATTACTTGTAACCTATCGAGACGGATCCAAAATAATTAAATAAATGTTAGGGTCATATGGGATTCAATTTGGAGATAGAATCGGGGATCGGGAAATTTTAAACTAAATTTTTAGGGGAATTAGATTTTGGTGCAATGTTTTTTGGGATGAGGTCTATAGTTTCCAATTACAGTTTAGCTTAATTGTGAACCCCATTTAATGGGGTTCATAGATTCACTATTTTTGGCACATAGTCAGAATAACCATTTCCCAGCAATGCAAAAACATTTTTCCAGGGTTAGATGGTTTTTTGGGAATGGCACACGGTTAGGAAATATTGTGTGCTGACCATCAATATCCCTCTATCATCCATTTTTATGAAATTTCCACCAAAACACACCCTAAAGTAAAACATAAACTAAAATTAGTTAACAAATGGAAAAAATGTACCGTTCAAAAACCTCGATACATCTTCAGAAAAGTATAATGTTTTACAATATCCCCACTGTATAATAGCTTGTCCTTGAGACGTACTCCGAAGATTCCCTATGATTATGAGTTAACAATAATTGGTCCACTAATCCCTCCCATTTATTTTTCTCTCACATGTTTCCTTTTAAGCATATTCATGCTGGAAAAATACATGAACTATCTACACGGTCATTCACAACAACAATTTCTCATTGTGATCCAAATAATGAAACATATTCTACTCAAATAGCACATTTATATCATTTTCAACATCATCCAAATAAATAAATGAGAAGGTTTTTGGTGGTACCTCCGAATTTATGACACATTGAAAACATCACGAATAACACAATATCTATTTATAAGATCCAATCAATATGCCACTAGTGTAATTCTCTCAATAACATCAAATGGTCCAACAAACATAGTTTCTAACATTCTCTATATCTATATCCAATGGTTTCCCAATCTAGGTGACACCCAAGGGAATATATGATAACCCTATGTAAAATATAGGGGTCTTCATTGTCTATGAGAATACAACTTCTTTCTACACTGATCTTTTGAAATATTTCAAATAAACTAAACCTAATATGCCATCTCTTGCATGAGACTTGGTCCCAACAACTCTGACTCACCAGTTCTCATCTTACATAGAGTTGATCTACATGGCCTATCATAAATATAATCATATGGTTTCATCTATATTGTTTCTTAAAACAATTGTTATAGGAAAATGAAACCAAAAGAAAGGTTCTTCTCCCCAGACAGACCATTGTCTAGAACAAACACTCGTATAATATTTTCAAGCTCTAGTATAATACGCTTGGTCATCCGTTAATTCTATTAGTGGAATTATCTAATCAACAATACTTTTTATCCCAGTGCCTTATGTAATCCTTTCCATAAGCTAGAATTAAATGTTGTGTCATGGTATAAAATAATAGTCAGTGGCACCCCATATAGAAGGACTATATAATATGAATAATGTTCTCCCAACTGCTCTACTGAGAAGGTTGCCTATATAGGAATGATTTATGCTACCTTCATCTATATATCCATAATAAACCAAATAGAATCATTTTTATAAGGAATCCTTGAGAGACCCACACTAATGACCATGGTCACAACATCCCTCTTACATTTAGGAATGTAAAATGACTCTAGTTAATAACCAGGTCATTGATATCAGCCTTCACCTACTGACATGTGTAGCATCGTGTCACAAGCCCTATTATCTCATTTTTCATGTTCGGCCACAAAAATAGTCATCGTAGTTCACAGTACATTCTTTACACAACTAGATATACCTTCCACTTTGAGACTTGAAATTCACAAATCAACTCCTCCTACATTCTCATAGGCACAACAACCTGATTCCTAATATAGATGATCTCATCCACATATATGGTAAAATATGAATGTGTCACCTCACATTAATGGATATCCTCATTGTTTAAGAATTCGAGATCCTCATTCTATTTGTCATTGGTCAGTCTCAAAATTAAAGATTCCACAAATATTTACAAGAGATTTATCTAGTCCAAAATCTCCTGACTAAAAAATGCTTCTCAGCCAATAAATTAATCATCTTCCACTGAACATTAGACTCATGTATTTCATAGTTCTGAGTTTTCTATATCAAATAATCAATAATATTTTTCACTTTCTGTGTATATATGGTAGCTCAGAATCATACTATTGAATATACATTAACCACCTCTACTATTGGAGATTGGAATCTTATTTGGACAAGATATACATTAAGCTCTTGTGATCAGTTTAAATAGAAATAATACTAACAAATAGATAATTCCAAAATACAATTAAAGTATAAACCACTTCTTCTAACTCGATATCATATTTACGGTAGTTCTATTCACGTTTCCTCAACTTCTAACACCTTTATTCCAAAAATAATTTTTCAATCATCATCGTGGATCCAAACCCTATTCCAGATGTTTCATAAAACATTTCATACTCTTCACTTGGATTAGGTATGATCAACATTAGTATTGATTTCAACCACTTATTCAACACCTATAAGGCTTTATCACATCTTTCTGACTATTAAAACAATATCCCATTCTTGGAAATTCTTGATAGTGGTGCTTATAATGAAAAAAAGGCATAGATGAACCTCTAATAATATCTAATTTTCCCTGAAATCTATGGATAAAAACACATGTTCTTGGGATACTCCCTCAAAACTACTTCCTAAACCATATCTCGGTCTAATGAAACACCTTCCTCAGAGATGATGTGACCCATGCTGTGTACCTAATAAATCCAAATTTGAAACTGAGATGTCATGGTGTATAGCTAATTCTCTCTCATTATACTCAGGATGATGTCATAGTTTTGGTCATGATCATTATGATTCTTAGACTACACCGAGACTACATCGACAAACACTACCACAATTTGATCCATGTAATGATTTAAGATTATGTCCATCACAGACATAAACATTGTTGGTGCATTATTCAACCCAAATAGAATTAAAAAAACTCATATATTCCATTCCAACTTCTGATCGAATTAATTTTCATTTCATAAGTTTGGACTCTCAACTTATGTTACCATGATCTCAAGTCAATATTTGAGAAAACAATTCTCCAATAAAATGGTCAAAGGATCATCAATATGTAGAAGAGGATTTTAGTTATTTGAATTCTTCTCATTCAACATTTGGTGGTTAATGAAAAATAATAAAATTCCATTAGACCTTTTTGCAAATAATAGTGGTGTACCCTATGGTGATTCACATGGATGGATAAATATCAAATTCATTATCTACACTATCCATGTATTGATCTCTTGAATCAATTTCAGATTCATTCTGTATTATGGAATGAAAACTGGATAGGCCCCTTTCATGAGCTCAATAGTAAACTCCACATCTCTATCTGGTGGATTCCTGGATATTCCTTTAGAAAAAGATGTCCTAAACCCGATACACTACTAGTGGAAAGTCTCCAGTTTTCACACCCCCTTTATAAAGGAAAATAATAAAAACCTAAGGGTTATAAACACCAAATTACTAGAGAAATTGACCTACAATGCCTACCTTGATATCCCACTCTCCATGATGAATATAATTGTGACCCTTAAGAGACGTAATGGTAACTCTCTTCCAGTAAAAATAAATTATGGCTCAATATTCTACTAACCCATCCATACCAACAATTAGTTCGAATCCTGAAATATCAAGCGTTTAATGATCCAACCGAAAGTGATATTCTCTAATCTCGATAGATCTATCATTGAACAAGAAAATATCCCATGACTTTACTCCCATAGGTGTCCTATCTTCAACACCCCATTCAAAAACATCCCCACAAGACACAAACCATTAACTAATTATGAATAAATAAACGAATGAGAGGCACGAGTATCAAATAAAGAACTAGCTTGAAGGGATTCTATAATTATAGTACCTCCCATTTTCAATGGTCTGGTCTAACATTCTATAGTTGTATGATGAATGGAATGAAACTACCATACCCCTCTTCACTGGTTAGCAACTTGAGTCCCCTAATTTTCCCCTCTCTACAGATATGGGATCCCTTTTCCAAAAGCACCACATCCACTCCCTCTACTTCCACATCTAGTGGAACTCAAGCTACTAGACTGATATGGTGCATAAGATCCACTTCCCACACCTAGTTATTTCTAGCTCCTCCATCATTATACATGTGTCATGGGTTCCCACATAACATTTGTAGATGGAATATACTAATGAAATATAAACTCTCTAACAGTGGTTGGGGAATGTTTCTATGATATTTCCCTTCCTACCACATTAGGGACATACAATCTAGGTTTGGTCCAGTGTGACCTACCCTTCTCCTTGGAAACTCTTCATACTATTCCTCTAGCTAACACCCACATAACGATGCTTCCTACTCTTGGAAGTCCTTCCACCAAATCATCCAGTAGTAACCAAATGTCATACAAAATAAGAATCCTTCATGTTTCCCTCAACTATGAGATCCTGATCTACCACCACAATAAACATCATTAACTGAAGCTGTTTAACCAGGGACTTACTTTAACATTTAAGTCATTCCAAGAAACATCTCGTTAAAGCTATCTCATCCCTTTCCAATGATGGAGAAAAGTGCTAAAATCTATAAAGAATCCAACATAGTCCATCATTTATATTATCCCTTGGGTAAGTGTAATGAACTTAGTGGCTCTCTCTTTCTAAAGTATCCTAGGATAAAAGTTCTCCAAGAACATTTCTATGAAGTCCTTAAATAGCATTCCATTAATCTAAATAGTCTTATCTTGAATGTACCACGAGTACTTCAGTGATCCTCAAAGAATATCAGTATCCCACCTTACCCTTCTATCGTTAGAAGTCTCTAAATGGACACATATAGTCTCGATGGACATAGTCCAAAAGACATATCCCTCAAGTACACAGTCTTCAGTAAAGGTCAGATGGTCTTGCAATTGGAACTCCCGTGTCAATTTAAGCATCCCCTTCAAAACCATCTCTGGTTATCCTTCCATAAATTAGATGAAGTGAAAAAAATTCACTTGTAACTACTCCCCTGCCTTCTCATTTATAACTATCGGGGCCTCTCACTCCACTACTGGTAGATCATCTCCCTACAAATCCTCATGTCATCCTCTCAATAAGAATTATCATGAAAGAATCTCTCTACAATTCCATAAAAATATAAATACACATAAGACCACATTATCACATTCATGTTAGAGGGAAACATAATTTGGAACAACAATTCATTCTAATAAACCCCACCACACGATCAAAATTGCGGCTCAATCACTACCCTTAACTATCCTACATATAGGTCATGGATAAGTAACAGTAGAATCATTATCATTTTACAATTTTCTCATTTATAAAACCATTGTTTCTCCACATTCATCATTTTGAAATATTTCTGAATTTCATGTTATGTATGATTTTTATTTCTATTTCATATGAATGGAAAACAGTTCAAATTCAAGAACTTACCCATAACCCTTTTTCCCATTTGAGAATAAAATGATTCATGCCCTAATAATTAATAGTTCCTATAATTATAAATGATAAATAATCTCTCCTTACATACTAGGACATGAGTAAAATATCAACAATTCATAGAATAAATAATCGCATTAGACAACAAGTGCTTCCCCCAAGGTGAAATAATATTCAATTATAACAGAAAACCATAACAACATTAATCCCACCTATTGCACATCGACCCACCCCTGTACATGGGTTACATACTTCTATGCATGAGCTCTAAACTACGACCCAACACTTCCGATTATCATATATACCTTTTCTAAATATTATGAAAAATGAAATGAAAATTAAACTCCTTTGATACCAATTTGTAAAGTCCGTGAATCGGGTTCCACAGGATGGTGACTCGAACCGGTTCTCCACGTGAAGTCAAGCACACATCCCCATATTCCAGAGGGTTCAAACTAGTAGTGAATGAATAATATAAATCATGGGGAGACTATACCCTCTTTATAATAGTAGTACACTAGTGTAAATAAATTTAAAGTAACCAAATAGTGATATAACCTAACCAGAACAATCCATCATCGTATGATGAACAAAACTAGAAATAGAATATGATCTATAAATTGTAGAGAAACTAAGATAAACTAAATTACATGTGTGAAAATGAAAATCAAAAGTAAATTCACTGAAAAATCCCAGGCGGGTGCCGAATTACATCATGTTCCCTCATCAATGACCCATACCAAATATGTTATCTAACACATGGGATTTTCCCTTATCTTGTCTGGAAAACATTATGTTTATTTAGGTAATAATAAGGAAACATGGGTAGGGTGTGAGTAAAACATAATAGGCCACCACCAATGGTGTGTAAAACAATATCGATTAAATAGTTGTGTATGAGTATTATAATGAAATAATTAAATTCAAAATTAAATAGTTTTCACATTATCAATTGATCATTTATTTACCACATAAACCCTCTAGGTTTCTATAGAAACTCATACCTCTATACCTTCTTTGTCCCTTACTTGATTCCAAACTATCCCTGAGAGATATCATATCTCATAATGAAATTGTTACCATTCTTCATCTCAATCTACACATGATTGTCATTGTTATAATTCATTCTCTCAATTAAAATAAAAAATACATTGTTTCCATTCAATAATATAATAATCACTTGAATTCTGTTGTTAACATTCATTTTTCAAATTAACACATGAATTCCATTGTTACCATGCATTTTTCTAATTAACACGTTAATACCATTATTACCATTCATTGCTCTAATTAAATCATGAGGGTCTTTATTAACATTGATTAACTCAAATTAATTCCATTAGTTAGTTGAATAATTTTTCTAATATTCCCATTATCAATTTTAATATTATCATTATTTTATCACATGTAATGGTGGGAGTAGATTACACAAGAGCGGAATTGAGTATCTATAAAAATTTGTGTTAGAAATTAGTTTTTTGAAATATCCACAATTAAAAATATAGTGTATGTTAGTTAGTAGTGAATTTTTAAGAGTCCTAAAAGTTCAGTTACTTTCTCAAAATATTGGCCAGTTCCCCGTTATATTAATCAAAATATTAATAAAATTTTTGAATCTAACTTACTAGTTAAAAATAGTTATAAACACTTTCTAAACTATCTTTTAACTTTCAATATAAATTTATGAAATCATGATAAAATAGAGCAAAACTAAAGAGTAAAACATTTTGGAAATAGAAAAGTGGTTTAGACTCAAGCTGGGAATTAGTCATATCCATTTGTTATCACCTTTAACTATGTAGATTAAATTAATAAACATTTTGATCCACAAGCTAGATCATGGTTTACAACATCATACAAGGTTGTCCAGGTAACACATGACCTATACAATAGTTATTCATGGGATTAACAACAAATAGGTCACACTTTTCCTCTTCCACTGTTCTATGTGAGACACAAAGAGTTAAATAGAGAGTGATATTGTGGATATAAAGTATCCTCAGGTTATTCACAGGAGTCAGTGTGTTTATAATAAATAGATACACACACTTCTAGAAAATCTAATAAAAAAACTCAACCGATATAAAGATGTAGAAAAATATTTGACGTCTATGTGTGTTATGTAGTGAAACTCAAGACTCATTTGATGTAGTGTAAATTATGTTTGATTACTCTTATGGATGTTAGCTCCAAAAATTTAGTATCTCAGTCTCTGTGGTCTGGTTTCCATGAGTGTGAAATGGTCTACTCTTTGTTTGAATGATGTTCAGTGCATCTCAGTTGTTTTTTCTCATTTTGTTTATGTCCACGTATGTTATTTCAATGAGTTATTGGGATTTTGGAAAAATATTTAGAGTTTATGGAGTTTTCAGTTCTTCTATTCCTTATAATTGTCAGCATGTATCGAATAATCTATCTTGTAATTATTTAATTCATTTAGGTCCAATAGAAAGGAAGATCTCTCCAGGTGGATGTTCCTTGTTCTATCTACTGAGTGTCTTACATACAACATTAATTAATGTCATTAAAATTAAATTTTCTAAATATGACAGTTAGAAATACATTTTTATTAACAAATTAAAGACATTTTTTAACTATTGGTAAGTCATAAGTATCAGTGACTCATTGGCATCGGTCTTCCATTATCGGTTGGTCGGCATTGGGGACTCTTTGTGTAAGTGTCTCCATTCATTACTGAGATAGATAAACTAATCATGACTCCTATCAATGGTGAGTCCTTACTTCTATCTGCGAGAATGGTGATTTAATAGTGACTCATTTTAATAATGTTGATTCCTTTCATCCGAAGCATCATCCAATGGTAGGTCACATGAACTAACTGTATGTCTTCTGTGCCAGTAGCATGTGCAACAGTGAGTCTTTTTACTATCACATTAATGTCCAATGATGAGTATTTTCCAACGGTGTCTGGTTCACATACATAGAAAACATAACTGTCTAATATATATATCGGTAAGACATATGTCTGAAGGTGATTCATCTTTCTTTCGATGTTAGTGACTCATACATAAGATAATTTTAGATATTCTATCTTTATTGTAATTCAACAAAGTTAGAAACTGGTAATCCTGATAATTTCTCATAGGCAATCAATTAAAATCATGTTTATACTTAAGCACACATAAAAATTTATATGAATGAAATATTATGTTATTCAAGATAATGTTTTACCATAATATAGGATATAACATAAAATAATATATGTTAATATATTACATTCTTTTTGATAATTAAAACATTAATTCTAGAGATAGTGGACAACAACATCTATAGGCCAACAATCTACCCAATTTTTTAATCATAAATCATGGAAATATTGAATCTCATAAAGGTCCCTCCCTGTTAACAATGGTTAATAACATTCCTCCCCCTTTTGGGATTAGAAAAAAAATTATAGGAGAAAAGAATATGAAAAATACTAAATTAGTAACAATTAAATAACATTCATAAACTGTTTACACCGAAAAAAGTAGACATATAATAAATCGGCCAATCAAATTAAAATCATTCCAAACTGCAGGATATGATCAAGTGGTAGGATCAAGGGGATCCTTTTACTTATCAGAAGAATTGATAGAAGGTTTATTAGGGGGTTGGGATGAGGAGAAGGAGGGTCTGCAATGATTTTGAGAGGAGGAACACGCACTCCTTCAAGAACATTAGAAGTAGCGGTATGTCTATGTTGAGAAATAACCCGATATTGAACAGTTTCTGTAATGATGGTATGATGTGATATAAGTCCTAATAAACTGAAATTTGAGGTTGTGGAGGCACAGAACCATTAGTTCCTTTTGTTGCAATAGGAGGTACCATAATGGATTCACATTTGACAAGAAGATATAGATTCAATAGATTGAAAAATTATTCAATGATTTCTGCACCATATTTTATCGATTTTTCAAATTCATACTTTTTTATTAACATTTCCAAAAAGAAGTAATTTCTTTGAGTTCCTAAATCAGATCCTTAAAACCCATTGTCATTGAGAATATAGTAAATGTAGTGTCCAAATACTTGAATAAACTATTCATGTAGTTCGTAGTGATTTTATTCTAGAAAAACTCATTAATCCTCTTTCTCAACACTTCAGGTGCCTTTGAATCACTCCATGTATAATACGTTACATGATAACACAATTTATCTGAAGTATTCTAAAATTTATCTATACTTATAGTGAAAACATGTTGCTCCTCTTTCAACAATGAAGTAAGAGTAGTAAGATCTGCATATTGTCAGGAAAGAGCAGGTGGAGTAGAATGTGAATCTAGAGTTGAGTTTGAGATATCCTGAACTTCTTTTCTTGGATTGGAAAAATCAAGAGCATTAATATGAGAAACAAGTTTATCATGAACTTTCATGACAATTTCCAATGAATTTCTATACAATGTGTTCATGGCATTGATCCCATTTGTCTGTTCATCATATCATTTTTGAGCATGGTATTCCTTGTCATAATTGTCTCTGCATTTATAATTAGACATTTCTAAATCTCTTTTATGACCATCTTTGAAACTAAAGAATCGTCCGTTTGAGAATAACTAGTTTAGGCAGGATAATAACTAAAATCACTAGCGTGCTTTACACCATTAACCACAAATCTAATTTCTTTCGAATTCACAGTCATCTAAATATTTTTTCTCATGGATTCATCAGTCTCATACCTCATATGATATTTCACTAAGTGACTTATATAGACACATAACTCATTCATTAATTGTTAAAAATTGGATTTAGTGACATAGTCACTACTAGTGGCCACATCCACTAGTTCCATTGAAGTAAGGGAAACAATTTCATCTTCAAAATCATCATAATCCAATCCTAAAGATCTATAACCAGGATTCCTTATCCATTAACCAATAATATCAAAATAAAAATGAAAAATAGTATCATACCTTACTCTTCCTGTTTCATGCCGTTAATCAGCTTGAACAACTAGTCCTTGAGGATCCCCCTCATTGTCAGCCCATTTAGCTGATTGTTCAGCCTGAGTCAAGGATTCATGGATAGGTTTCTTTTCCTTATGTATTGTTCTTTTTCTTGTATAAATAGAATGATAAATAGGTTCATCTATAGAAACATTTTCTTTTTGAATAGCACCCTCAAGAAAGACACTGGTATTAGCTTCAGTAACTTCATACTCACAACATCTGGATTTTCATCAGTTTCACTAGATTCACATTCATTTTCCCATTCATAACTTTCATCATTATTACTTTCTTCATTGTTATAATCTTAAACTTTCTAATCTTCTTATTCATTGGATTCAATGACATACTCTACACTTCCTTCTACTTTGGTTCCTTAACTACCAAATTATTTGAGAATCGGATCATGAGAAGGTAAATCCAGATGTGGAATTGTAGGTCCCATATAGACACTTTTTGATGGTCCAGTAGTGTCTGGGTTACATCTATCATAAAAATGTAATCCAACATCTCTAATAAGGGTAGTAGGCTACTCTTCTACATCATAAGAATAAGTTACATATTCATCTGGACCAAGACCATGATCCACTTGATCCCTTGGTCTTACTGGATTGACTATGGGATTGAAATTCTCATACAATATTTCTTCACCACCAACCCATTCTTTCCTCCAAGGGAACAAATTTATTTTCATTATTTTTTAAATTTTATAGCTTAAGAAGATTATACTGCATTCACCAACTACCACATCCTCATATTCATTTACACATCCTTTCTCATTCGGCACAGCTGAAATCAGTCTTGAATAGAAGAGATAATATGACTTACACCCGGGTTTTATCATCTCATTGATGTGTACGATTAAATATATATATAGATTCAATTAAACTCCATTCTAGAGAAAATAAACCAAGTATACATCTTGATACTTGAGATAAGAAAATTCCCCTTGGGAAAAATCAAATGCGAAATAAACTTTAGAAGAATTTTGCATTCACCATTAAATTCTGAGGCGGTGGGTCTCTTGTGCACTTCATTTCCAGTTATCTCTTTCAGAGCATTCTTATAGCAGAAGAATTTACTTTCAGGAGGAGAAGTTCATTTTTAATCATTAAACATTCTTTTCATGTGGTAACTTAAGACATTCACACAAATGTCTTGAGTATAATGACATTCTCTTTCCTTTCACAATCGACTTCACACATGCAACATCACTTCCTTCCTGAAAAATTTCCATATCGATATAATACTGATAATTTATCATTGTATAACAGACTCTATCATAATTTGGGAACCAGTCAAGCTATCCATGATCTTTCATCACTTTCAACAAACATGAATTTCTCTCCAAGAGACTTTCCACCAAAACATCCGTCTAGAAAAAAATGGTTTACAATAATAGGATTCATAGGACACAACAATTTTCTTGATTACCCATTTTGTTTCTTAGATGCATGAGACTCACCCTCTTCCATAGCTTTCATTACTTGCACCATTCTAATCAGTTCAGAATGATTTTCCAAAGGTGAATGTTTTGGACTTGAGAAATAGAGAGGAAGTAGAGAGGGAGTAGCAGTAAAAGGAGTAGAGTGAATAAATTCAAATTTATTTTGTTTAGGGATTTTGGAATTTTACAATTGCAAAATTGTGAACCAGGTTCACTAGAATTAAAGATAATTTTCCATTTTTATAAAAACATAAAACATATAAAATTGATGATTCATCAGTGTCGGCATGAGAGACATTGTGAAACACTAATGGTGTGGGCATGGCAACAATGTAGACCTGAAAACACTATCGGCATGACAACAGTGTTTTCATGACAACAATGTCAGCATAAAAACATCATAGAATAATATTAAAGGATAGGCAGATACAGGGTCTTACTAGTTGAGAATTCCTATCTCATGTCTGATTTAATTTATTCATTCATAGTTCAATGGCTTGGTGAATGTATCAACAAGATAATATTCAGTGCAAATTAATTCTGAATTAATATCTCACTTTTAATAATCATCTCTCAACATGTGATGTCTAAAATCACTATGTTTTGTTCTAGAGTGAGAAATTGGGTTCTTAGAAATTTAAATAGAACTTGTATTGTTACATTTTATAGGTACATGTCTAAATTGATATCCACAATTTATTAGATTGTGTTTATTCCACAAAACTTGTTCACAACACCAACCAACACCTATGTATTCATCTTCGACAGTAGATAATGCAACAAAATTTTGCTTCTTTCTACACCATGAAACCAACTATTTTCTTAAAAATGGTAATGTCCCATAGGTTTTATTTCTATCTAACTTTCATCCACCAAAAGCAGCATCAAAATAACTCACAATATCAAATTATTGTCCTGTTGGATAAAACAAGCCTAAATTGGTTTTATGTTTGAGTTATTTGAAAATTCTATAAATATAATTCAAGTGAGATTCTTTGGGACTAGCTTGAAAATGGTCACAAAAACACACACTAAACATTATATCTGGCTTACTAGCTATCAATTAGAATAGGCATCCAATCATTTCTCTGTGAGTGGTTTGATCAACAGATTTATCATCTTCACCAAGATCTAACTTACAAGTAGTACTCATGGTAGTGTCACTAATTCTTAGGATATCAAAGCCAAATATTTTTAAAAGATCCTTTTTATATATACATTTATTTAAAGTGATATCTTCTAAATTTTAATATTTTTGGAATCCAAGAATGAATTTGAGTTCACCCATTAAACTCATTTCAAATTCATTTTTCATCATTTTATAAAATACTATACATAATTATTTTCCTGAAAATCCAAAAATAATATCATCAACATAGATTTAGACTACTAAATAATCTTCATACATTTTTTATAATAATAGTAGGATCAGCTAATCTTTTTGTAAAACCTTTTAAGATAAGAAAATTGCATAATCTATCATACCATGATCTTTGAGCTTGTTTTAAACAATATAAATCTTGTTTCATTTGAAAAAGATGATTTTGAAAATGAGGGTTTGTTAAACCATGAGTTGTTCAACAAAAATAATACTCATCTTTATATCTATTTAGGAATGAACTTTTAACATCCATTTTGATACAACAGGAAATTATAATGGGAAGCATAAGAAATTATGAATCGGATGGATTCAAGTCAAGAAACAGGTGAAAATGTTTCATCATAGTCAATACCTCACTTTTGAATATATCCTTGTACAACTAATCTAGAATTATTTCTAACAGTATTACTAGATTCATCTACTTTATATATAAAAACCCAGTTAGTTCCTATTTCTAATGATTATTTTGGTCCATCCACAAGTTTTCAAACATTATTTATCTAAAATTGATTAATTTCTCCTTGCAGATCCATCACCCAAAAATAATCATTAATTTCATCATTGATGCTTTTAGGATCATGATGTGACCAGAAATAATGATTTCTAACATGAATTATAAGGTAAGCTCATGTTTGTGTTCCTTTATCTATGTATCCAACAACAAAATCTAAAATATGGATTGTGAGATTTATAGTTGGTCAAGAAAAGGTATTTATAGTTATTTTATGTTCATCTATATTTTCGGGTTCATTATGTTTAGATTCTAAAGAATTTCCAGAATTTTTTGATTTCACAGATTTCTTCTCATAAGTATTAGTTGATTTTTCATTTATGTCATGATTTTATATATCATCTTCAAGGATAAATTGAGAGGTCTTTGGTTAACGTGGTTCTCTTTCCTCAAATTTGATATACATAGTTTTTACCACACACATGGTTCTTTTATTAAAGATTCTATAGGCTTCACTAGAGTTTGAGTAACCTAGGAGCATTCCTTCATTACTGTTGGATGCAAATTTTTCAAGATTATCCATTATATTAAAGATATATAATATTTAAACCAAAAACAATGAAAAAAATAACACTGGGATTAATTTTTTTCCATAACTCATAAGGATTATTCTTGAGGATATGTATAATTAGGACTCTATTATGTATGTTACAAGATATATTCACAGCCTCAACAAAGATGTAAATAAGTAAATCATATTCATTATGCATTGTTCTTTCAATTTTTTAAGGACTTGTTTCTTCTTTATTAAACTCCATTTTGCTGAGGTGTCCTCGGGGCAGAGAATTTATGTCTATATATATTGTGAAAAAAAAGATTCTGTGTCTTGATATTCAAACTCATGTCCATGATCACATCATAGAGATTTAATTCTATGTCCACTAATATTTTCTACAGTTTTAGCATTCTTGGTGCAGTAAGTACATGATTCCCTTTTGTGAGATATAAAATAACTACAAGTATACCTAGAATAGTCATCGACAATAAAAAAATAGCACTTCCCATTTAAACTAGAAACTCGAGATGGTCTGAAAAATTGATATGAACCAACACCAAAGGTAAATAATTTGAAACATATATCTTTTATTTGATATATAAATTATGATTTTTTCCCTTTTGACAAGGATTACAAACTTTTTCATTTGGAAGCTCACATTTGGGTAGACCCTTAACTAGGCCTTTTCTAGAAATCTTTCTAAGAAAGTGTATATTACAGCTTCCTAATCTACTATTCCAATGACAATAATCACTATGAAAGTAAAGTAAAAAACATTTTGAGATGCTAAATAATCTAAATGAACAGAATTTACATTTTCATTTATAAAATCAAAAAATAATTTGTCATTATTAGTGTTAAAAACATTGCAAGAATCATATTCAAACAAAACATAAAATCCATCATCCCATAATTGTAAAATAATTATCATATTGTACTTTAATCCATCAACGAAAATCACTCTTGAAAATAAAACTGAGTAAGTGTTAGAAATATGGATTAGGAAAATTATTTTTCCATTTGCATTGTCACCAAAAGTGACATATCCACCAACAATTTTGATGAGACTCTTGAAGCTTGAGTAATCCCCTATCAAGTGTCTTGAACATCCACTATCCAAGTACCATTTACTCTTGTATGATCTCTTCAAACTACTTTTTTATAAAATAATCAAACAAAAAATGATGTTGGTACCCAGACTATTTTGGGTCCAGTTCCATTTGTAATCAATGATTTTGTACCAACATTTTCCTTATGGGTTTCTTATAAGTATTATGCAACGTATTTGTAAAATAAAATATATTTGGTCAAGAAAAACTAGAGGTAGTAAATGATTTATCAGAACAAGTACTAGTAACAAAGCATTGATTTTTAAGTAAAAAACAGATTTTCTAGATTTAGTTATAAAATGAGTTTTAGAAAAGTTTCTCTATCCAGGTTGATATGCAATACCAAAAGTGCACTTCAGAGCTATCTTTTTACCAATCATATGAGTAATATTGGCTTTCCCATTAGTAAAATTTTCTAAATCATTCTTCAATTTCTCATTAGAAAATTTTGATTCATTTATTTATTTATTCAGTTGGCATAATTTAATTTTTAGTAATAAATTCATATTTAACAGTTAATGTAATATCATCTTGTTCAGTTAAATATTTATACATATCATTTAGTTTATTACATTTCAATTCCAACACGTTACACTATTAAAATAGTATATATTTTTTCATATTATTAGAATCACATTCATTTTCATAATAATATGAATTATATGTAGTTGAATATATGGTACCATAGATGTGTTTTTCATAAAAACATATTATACATGTTATTTTTCTAATCATGAGATGATACTGATTCACTAGAGCTATCTTCTGAATCACTCTTGGTGGCCTTCATAGATTTTTTATATTTCATGTCTTTATTTTCATAATTATTTTTCATTTTAAATTTTGGATAGTCACCTTATATATATCCTCTCCTCTTTCATTTATAGCAGACAATATCTTCTGATTTATCATTTCTTTTCCAATCATTCTTGCAGCATCCATTGTTTTCGTATATTCCTTTTATAATTGGGATTTTTAAAAAATTTCATATATATATATATAGAATTTCCTCAATCTTCTAGCTTTTTGATACATTTCTCCGTCACTATCAGATTTTGATTCTTCAGTACCGGATCATTCAACTTCAGCTAACATGTTCTCTTTTCCCTTATTCTTATAGGAATTAGTTATAAATTCCATAGATTTTCTTTTCTGTTTATAATCCTCTTCCTTTTTAACCTTCATCTATTCATTGTATATCATTAGTTTTATAATAAATTCTTTGATATATAATTTTGTGATCTCACATGATTCTCTAATTGAAATATAGGCTCATTTCCATTTGTTAGGTAGGCATCTAAGAATCCACATAATTTATTATTTAGCCGTAACATCTTTTCCCTGATAGATCATAATGTTCAATACATAATTGAACCTTATATTAATATCAGAAATAGGATCATCAGGCATCATCTTAAAGTTATCATATTTCATACTATATTTGATAAGTCCAATTTCCATAACATTAGATATTACTTAATGTGAAACAGACAATGTATCCCAAAATTTTAGGGGTATTTTTACATATAGAAATTCTGTTAAATTATTCATGTCTTAAAGAGTAGTATATGGCATTCATGGATATGAAATTATTATTATAAAACATTATAGATGGGTCTTCCCAATAAGTTCTAGCTGTAGCAGGAATCTTATACTCCTCGAGAATTGAAGACCAAATTTCAAATACAACAATTTCTAAATGGATTTTCATTTTAATTTTCCATTGGGAATAATTAATTCCATTAATCAATGGAGGTCTATTTGTAGGATAACCAGCTAATCTATTTTCTATAATAAATGAATAATTTTAGAAAGATAAATTTTTTAACTAATAGAAATTTATAGATAATTAAAGTACAAATAGAATCACCAGTTGAAAGAAATGAAATTAAAATAGATTCTTAACAAGAATAAACTCCTATGATACCAAATGTTGGTCAGAGTAGATTACTCAAGAGGGGTGAATTTAGTATCTATAAAAATTTCTTTTAAAATTGATCATTTGAAAATTCCCTAACAAATAATATAGTCTATATATGTTTTAGTGAATTTATTAGAGTCATGAAAGATTAGTTAATTTCTCAAAATATTGATTCGTTCTCAGCTATATTAATCTAAATATTAATGCACCTTTTGAAACTAACATACTGGTTTAAAATATTTATAAATACTTCATAAACAAACTATAAAATTTCAGTATAGTTTTATTAAATTTTGACAAGATAGAGTAAAACTAAAGTGTAAAACACAGTGGAAAAAAAGAACAGGTTCATTATCAAGATAATAGATAGTCCTATCTACTTGGTGACCACCTAAAACCAAGAGGTTTAAATTAATAAAAAAATTGATCCACACACTGGATCGGGGTTCACAACACCCCACAAGGATATCCCAATCACACCTAACCTCTACCATAGTTATTTTACGAAAAAAACAAACAGGTCACAGTTGACCTCTTCCAGTACTCTGTGTGGGATATAAATAGTAAAATATAGAGTGTGTTTGAGGATAGAAAGTATCATCTAGTAATGAATAGGATTCAGTGTTTTTATAATAGGCAGATACACACACTGCTCAAAAATGTAAACAAAAAACACAACAGAGCAGACAATGTAGAAAAAGATTTAGAAGTCTCTATGTGTTATGCATTGCAACTGTGGACTCATTTTATGTAGTGGAAATGATGTTTGAGTCCTCTTCTAGATGTTGTGTCCAAAACAGAGTATCATTGTCTCAATGGTCTTGTTTCCATGATTGTGAAATGTTCAAATCATTGTTTAAAAGATTTTCAGTGTAGCTCAGTAGGTTTTTATCATCTTTTTGATTTCCTCGTATGTTATTGCTTTGAGTTTTTGGGATTTTGAAGAATGATCATGTCTTCCATGAGCTTTTGGTTCTTATGCTATTTCTACTTTTCAGTGTATCTCGAATGATTTATATTGTTATTCTTTTATAATTTGAGGTCCAGCATACATGAAGAGCTCCCTATGTGAATATACCTCTTATATTCTACTGAATTTCATAAAGATAAAATTAATTAATTTCAGAAACATTAATTTTTATAAATATTTCCATTAGAGATAAATTTCAAAGAATAAATTAAAGACAATTTTTATGAATATTGGTGAGCTATAAGTATTAGTGTCTCATTGGAATTAGTCCATCATCATTGGTCAATTGGAATTGGTAACTCTGGGTGACATTGTCTCCTTTCATTCGTGAATAGTGAACTAATAGTGACTCATTTCAACATAGAGTCCTTCCTTACATCGGTGAGACAATTGAGACAAAAGTGGCTCATTTTAACTTTCAAGGACTCCTTCCATCTGTATAATCATGAAACGGTAGGTCACATGAACTAACGGTAGGTTTCCTGCACCAGTAGCATGTGCAATAGTGAGTCTTTTGTCTTTTGGTGTCATGTCTAACCGTGAGTCATTTCCAATGGTTTTAGTTTCAATTACTTAGAAAATATAAAGGTTTCATCGGTCTGTCAGTAATACATATGTCGGACTATGCGTCATCCTCTTGTTGGTGTCAGTGAATCATACATAGAAAATATTTGATATTTTATTTTTCTTTTAATTCAATAATGTTAAAAACTAGTATTCCTCATAATTCCACAAAGATAATAAATTAAAATCTTGTTTAGACTTAAGCACACTTAAATTGTTATATAAAATAAATGAGCTAATATTCAATATTATATTTTTTCATAATATTGTATATAACATAAAATAAGATATATGGTAATATATGACATGATTTGTGATAATTAAAACCATTATAGTTAGAGATAGTGTCCAACTACATCTATGGGCCAAGAACATGTATCCCCTTAATTAATTTCCCAATTAATTAAGTACATAAATCCCATTAATTAATTCATCAATTAATTAATCAGTATTCACAAACTCAATATCACATAATTAAAAAAGCAATTAATTATTCAGTTCAAAATCTCATTATACCATAATTAAATCAAAAATTATTTTTACAATTACCAATTCAATATTCCAATTACTATCTCAATAATTAATTTTCCCCACATCACAATTATATATCTAATAATTCATTGAACAATAAATTGTCCAAATCAACAATTTTAATATTTCACAATTAATTCAATAATCAATAATTTAAATCAATAATCTCAATATCTCATAATTAATTCAAAAAGTGTTTCTAAAAAATCAATAATCTCAATTTCTAATAATTAATTAAATGATTAATTATCCATGATCTATAATCCCAATATCCCAAATTTAATATTTTATCAACAATTAACTAGTTCTCAAAATCAATAAATAAAATCAGAAAGTCAATTGATAATTTTATAATATCAATTCCATAATTAGATACACATAATTGTAATCTAGACTACGGGATTTGAATTATACCACATATCTCTATTCGTTTAAGAATAACCACCTAGTGGAAACCCCAAATAGAATTAAATAAGGACGTAGCATGAGATCCTAATCTAAAACATAAATCCAAGATTGAAATAATCATGATCGATTAATTCTACATCTAGATCCACAATTCCTTGATCTAGATCCAATAATAGTTCTATGTCCAACCAGAATCATAGAAAAACAACCTTAAAAAGATGAGTGAAAACAATAAATAGAATAGAAAGTATATGGGATAATATTCTCTTACTTGGTGGGGTGTATATCATTAATCCAATATTCGAATCAATAAAAATGGAGGTTGGAATGACATGGAATCTATCAAGAGGGATCCAAAATCATGAAATAAATGTCCGATTTGAATGTGGGTGAATATTTGTTTAAAATGGGGACTTATTACATTTTAAAATAACTTTTTTTGTTGAATTAAATTCACTCACACAGTTTCCTTGGAGGAGGCACATAGTTTCTCATACCCATGTGACTTCTTCAGGGGGTTCACGGTTTTAATTTTAGGGTGAATGGTTTGACAAGCTGTCTGACATCTGTGTAAATTCTCTATGTATCTGGTTTCAGGATTTTTTGTTCCAGGCTGCACAGTTAGGGGAAGACATGTTCCAACATTACACTACCCTCTATCTTCCATATTTTCTAAAATTTACACCCAATAACACGATAATGTAAAACCAAATAAAAAACTTATTAACAAAAGGCAAAAGGGGTACCTATAAATGAGCCCGATAAAGCTTTAAAAAAGGCTAGGGTTTTACAAGTTACATCCACGCTATAGTCACCAAGAGTATGGGAAACTATAATAGTTACTACAATGCTACCCTAAAAACATTTCATGTTGAGGTTTTGATGTGTATTCTCTACATGAACACTTAAGAGTCCCTCATTAGATAGAATATCTCATTATTATGATCATAGGGGTGGTCTATAATTGGATGAAAACTATTCTGTTGTGTAGCATTACAATTCATATACTTCATAAGATGGGAACTATTATTCCTATGTAGATGTTGATGATCTGGTTCTTCCACTTTATTTTTAGGTAGCTCCACCACCACAACCATACACAACCTTCTTTAATCCCAATCATCTTCCATAAATCCACCTCCTCTATCAAATCTATGAACATACCCTCTACCACCAAAACCCTCAATTGAATATTTGATTGTATAATAGATGGATAGAGTGACTCATTTTTTTAAACTCCTAGAGTAGTAGTAAGTACAACTATAGGGGACCATTGGCATACTTTTTCAGAATATGGGCAGATTATTTTAACAAATATCCTTCACATCCTCTACATATACAACAGTTTCATATAGAAAATCCTATTACCCAACAAATGTGGGATTTATTTTCATATTACATGAGTTAGGTGATGTAAATGACCCTTTTTTATTAAATGTGTAGATATAAAGTGAATTAACTAGATAACTACAAAAATTACACGTGATAATTTTTTTTTGTAAATTGATTTTAAAATTTCTATTAAATCATTGAAAAGATCATGCTATATTTTTTTCTTAGAAAATATATTTCAATATAATCATTTAAAAATTCAAAAACAAAAAATTTTTAAAATATTTAGCAAATTGTATTTTTGGAATTTCGGAGCCACACATGTGGTAACACGTGGACATAATTTCATTTCCTTGGGAGAGTTATTTAAATATAAATGTTGTTTTTCATTTTCCAAAATTTGGGTATTCATAATAAATTTGAAAATATTGTATCGCATAAAATGATTTATATATGAAAAAAATATTACACAGTATGTACATAAAATACCTTTAACATCTCATTGGAAAACACAACATGGTTTTGATCCTATAAATGTTTTACACTCCATTTAGCTTAAAATTACATTTATCACTATTTATCAGGATATATGATTGAATGGAAATTCTTGAAGGGATTATTTTTAATAATGAAATAAAATATTTTTCTATATTAAAAATATTATTATGTAATTTACAATGAAATTAGTTTAATGTACCTTAATAATTGGCTATGGATGAGTGAATCTTGAAGACTATATGTTTTATTTTAATTAAATTTAAATAATTTTTAATTCCCATAATTAATAATGGTATGATGATAATGATTTTACTCTTTCTAATTTTGAGGGATAATTATGTATTTTTTTCTTGAGGATCAGAAACGTACTATGGGTAATGGTGTTTAATTCATCCGTATTGTATATCATATTTTGCTGTATTGTTTCAATGGGTAAACTATAAAAATATAATACATATATTTTGTTAAATTATTTAAATTCAACATGAATTTTTTTCTAAAATATATATTTATTTTTATTATAGAATGTAAATCATGGAAGGATTTTTAATTTCATTGGACAAATACATAGAATGTAATTCATAGTCTCACTACATGTACATTTTTGAAAACAATATATGATTATGTTAGCAGAAATACTTATCAAACTGGCCACTCATATAATACACACAATGTGGAGTATTTAACATGTCACTTATATAATTATAGAAGAATCAAGTTGAGAATAATAAACTACATGATATGAACACCTCTGACACATTTCACCTGATCCATCAACTAAATGCAAGAACATATAATGAAAAAGTATTAATACTAATTCAACCACCTAGTGAAAGACCCCATATGGTTATTTTACCAGATTACATAGTTTATACTAATGTACACACCTTTTAATCATTTTTACCTATAAAATAGATTCATTTATTTTGAGTCTCAGAATATTAACATTGGCTAAGATTCATTCACACCATTAATTCAATCCCATAAATCCATTGTAGGTGTTTTTATTTTTCTTCTTACGTTTTCAAATCAGACCCACTTTTATCCTAGAATTTTTATTATTTCCATGCATGGGGTTTAGTTTTTTCTCAACCATTTCATCCTTACCACTATCATGAGATACTAAAAGGAGAGTTTTGTGGTTTTATAAAGAGAACACTCATTTTTAAAAGAAAATACTATTCAAGAATCTATTTTATCATTTTATTTTTATTTATGATCTCATTGATGACATAATTTTCTAAAATTAATTGTTTTTTTGTTTTAAAATAAGATTAATATAATCATTGAAATCCAAATAACTTATTATAGGTAAACACATAACTGTTGGGTGAGTCTATTGTCATAAAAGTTGTGGTATTTAAAAAAACATTTTTAGTGAGCTATATGATGTATCATGAAATACAACATTAATGAACATATCAATTAATTATCATTCGATTATTAGTGACCCCTTTTATCTATAATGATAAATAAATAATATCAAAAACTAGAAACAACAGGGGTTATTTTTTATAATTTACCCTAATCATATTTGAAAATTCAAAATTTTCTTTTTTCTGGATAATCATTTTTTATATATTTCTATTTATCAATTTAGGAATTTTTATTTTCATTTTCATTTAGTTTCCTACATAATTATCTGAAATATCTCAAACCAATTATTGTGTCTCTACTTCCCTATTGATTGTCCCTGATACTCAACTACTTTTATAATCTTATGTAAAATAATTTCTGCTTCTAGGACTCAGTGCATTAAATTTTTGGATGAATCATAGATAACATGATCTAAACCAACATTTTAGTAATCCATAACATTGATATAAATAAATAACCGGTGGGGTCTAATAGGATGAAAACCAAAATCAAATATCATAGATATAATGTAATTATAACTTTTATTATTTGTCTTACACTACATTGGAGAAGATTTATAATGATACAAATTAATAAGATGAATATTTACTATGATAGTAATGTAAATAACAATATTATTGATCTATTGTTATTAAAATTAATTCTAAAATATAATGTGTCTCAAGATAAAAAAGCATATTAAGAATCATCAGAATAAAATATATATAATGGAAACATCATGGTAAGGGCTATAAAATTTGTAATTTGGATAAAAAAATTGAATATATAACATAGTAAATGTTTAATCTATTAATGAATTATTTACAATAGTGAAATAGTTTGTGAGAAAAATCAGAGTCATTTGAGATATATTGGTTGATTCAACAACATTCAGTAAAATATAGAGGATTCTCTATATGATAATTGACACTAAAGATTCTTCATTGTAAAATAGCAAGAAGGCTCGATCATGGGCATAAGACCCATGACCCCAAAATTTATTGAAAGAAAAATAAAAGTTGCAGCAAACAAACAAACAGGGGGAAAAGCTACAGTCCAAACAGACCACGCCAAAAAGAAAAAACTGAGCAAACAGAAGGTCACCTTTTTCGAGGACGACCGCGACCCCTAGATCCCCCCCGACTGGCCGGGAGGCGACCACGCCCACACTGCTGTCCAGCATCCATTGCCATAGTCAGCTCCTCAGTTGAAGCTTCCCCATGCGGGCCAACATCAGTGCAATTGTCTTCCTTGTGATCTGCAGCAGCATGATACTCATCATGCACCGGCCGAACCTCTTGTGTATCCTGGACCACCTGCATCTCAGAAGAAGAGCAAAGAGCATTATAAGCAGTGGATTCCACTACCACTGGGATCTCCATCCCCTTATCAGCAGCAGGCATCAAAGAGCTATCCCGATTATTGCTACATCCTGCCTTCTTAAGCCCCTCCAGATTGATCATATCAAACTCTGAAGTATTAATCGACTCTAACATAGAAAAGAAATTAATTACTGGCTTTGGAGATTTTGGCTCAGCACTCAAAGTATCCTTTGGAGCAGCCTCCATATCAGCAACATGCAGAGTTGAGCTCTCCAGAATGTCCTCTTTCCCAATATCAGCATCACCCTTCAATAATAAATCATAATGGTTATTCTGTTGGACCACATCCTCTCCTACAATACCACTATCCACCATCACAGCACCATCCAGCCGCGCTCCCACCGTAGCTACCTGGGCTGGAGCAGCCCTCAACTTCTTAGACGTCACCAATTGAAACCCATCTTCATCAAGGATCTTCATCTTACCCTTCATACAAGCCGAAGCCACTACAGCACGATCAAATTCAGCATTAACATCATCCTGAACAAGAACCTCATGCTCCGATTGGATCCCATCCTCTTCCTCAACAAGCATATTTTCACCCTGCTGGGCATCAACCGCAGCCTCCTGCTGAACTTCATTTACCATTGTAGCAGCATCCGTATGCACTAGATGACACCCTTCCTCCTCTTCAACAATATCAGCCCATGACCTGCAAGCATCACCCCTGTTAATTCCAACAACAGAAGGTTCCAATGCCTTATCCACTGATCGATCATCAGCAGCAGCCGGCTGGCCAGCAGACTGCTTACCCAAACCAGACTGGACAGCCTCAACAAATGAGGCAGGGCCTACCTTTGGAGGCTCCTTTACTTTAGAAACCAACTTAGAACCATCCTGCACCCTCGAAATCTTTTTGCACTGCTCAGAGGTATGACCCACCGACTTACAAAGTGTACACTTCAAATTCCTACGACATTGCATAGCAGTATGACCAATACAAAGACACGATTTACAGAAGATAGGCAGCCACTCATATTGAACAGCAAGCTCCAGCTTAAACTCTCCAGCAACAAGGAAAACTTTGTCAATCAGGACCTGTGCTAGATCAATTTCTACCAAGACCCTAGCAAAATGGCCAAATCTAGGGTGTTCAGTCTCCTTATCCACCTTAATTGGACTCCCAATGGCCGAGGCAACTTCCCATAAGACTGAAGGATGCCAAAAAAACCAGTTTAAACCCCTAATGCGGACCCATGTTTGAGTGGAAGAGTTCTTAGTGGCAAGGGGATGCGATAAAGGATCCCACTGCTGTACCATTATATACCCAGGCTTCAAAGAAACAGGTCCAAAACTCCAGGCTATATTCAGCAATTCCTTCGAAGGAAAAACGACATGAAACATACCTCTTCCGATGGAAATCAGACGCCAATCAGAGAACCCCCAACTTCTGACCAGGCAATTACGCACTTCATCAACCCTCACAGGAGCTTCACTACGGGTTCGCGACAATCTAGCGAGCAGTGAGAACCTACATTCCTCAAGGCGATCCTCTAGCACTTTGGGATTAGCTTCAACAAAAGCAATCGAACCATTCTTGGTGATCCTCTTACTTAAAGAGGCTGAATCAGCAAGGGATTCAGAGAAAAACCTGTTTCGGGAAGCCAATCCATCGTCCTTCCGCCTAGGGTTTAGCAGACAACCCTTCGCCGCCACATCCAAAGCATCACCTGGATCGAAATGGTATTTAAAACAGAATGTTTCCCTTGAAAGGATTCATATTTGGATATATAAGAGATTTTTTAATTTAAAATTCAAATAATAAAATTATTAAATATGGGGAGGTTAATCATGATAAAATTGTATAAACATTGAAATTTAGTAAATTGTGTAAATGGAAATATATTTAATGTGAATTGGGGAAAATAATAATAATTTAAAAAAAACATAACTCCAATTAACATAGAGGATTCAGAAGAATAACAATTTCTGGTTTATAGTGAAACCTATGCAAAATTATAAGAAACAAAATAACATTAAAAAAAAATTTAATATGAAATTATAATATTTTTGAGAATATAAAGAAGGTGAAAAAGAGAAGTTCACAATTAATATATATATATATATATAGAATAATACGTCCCATTCTATCATAAAAACATTATACAAACAAATTCAAGGGTATTGATAAAGAATATTGAATGTTAAAAAAAATAAATCATAATTTTATAATAAAAATATATGTTATACTAATTTATTAATATTTATAACAAATAAAATGTATCAACATGATTTTATCACTAAATAGATTTTTTGTGAGGTTGTTTCTATAATGAATGAGTTTTTGTAAACTCGGACAATAAGGATTGATATTTGTTTTAACTTAATGAAAATGGAAAAAGAATTCAAAAATGAAAAACAGTTTAATATAAACACACTAAGGATTATAAAGAATAAAATTATAATAAGAAAAATGTTGGTTGAGTATATAAAAATCAAAATACCTCATTTTAGAAGAAATAGTGTTATTGAATTTAATAATGATATGGTTAATCTTGTATCTAAATGAACAATTATAAATTTTGTGTCAAATCATGAAAACAATGTAATATAAAAATGGTTGTTATAAAATAATTTCGATCATAAATGAATTCCTTACTAGTAAATTTATATCTAAAAATGATAAATAATGATAATTTAATAATATATGATATCAATACATTTATGTTAATGATAATCTACCTTTCAAAGAGTATGGTCTATATTTTAACTTAAGTATTGGAATAATAATATATAGGAATATAATATTTTTTATAATTGGTTAAAATCTTCATTTAATATAGGATATATATTTTTTGAAGTTATGAGAGATGATATATTTTTGGTACAAGGAAATATCATGTATCAATCTGAAGGGGGGGTTTATTATGTAGTATTTTGTTAAGATTTAATTTATATAATAATTAAATATGTCTTATTAGAATATATATCCTATAAAACATTTTTTCTTATAATTTATTTTATGACAAAAAAATTATAAATAAATACAACACACATAATATTTTTATATGGTTCTACCTAATGTAGGTGACTACATAATTTTTAATCACATATGAGTATAAGGTAATGATTTTATATTATAATCAATAGTTATTAAAATTGGTGTCGGATTCGATCTACCTTTACCCAATATTTTCATCAAATAATTATTTCTCATGGATGTTGATTTTATAAGTTCCCTCCAATTTAAAATGTCACCACCGAACTTAATGAACCAAATAACATTAACATAAGGATGATTATACAAAAAAATCTTCATTTATGACGAAATTAGAATAGAAATCATCACATTATGAGAAAAACTACTTTAAAAAATTTAATATTTTCAGAATTAATGTCCATAAATTATATAGATCACACCTGATCACTGATAATCTTCTATCAAAAAGATTATTTTCAAAATCAATATTTAGAAATTTTGATTCCATTATCTCTACCCAAAACAACAAGTTTTTCAATTTTATATTGGATAAAGATTTCCTTGTAGAATATGTGTCTAAAAAACATACCTATCATAGTTGTATATTAGGGAAATATTTTCTCACAATGAATACATTAAAAAATCCTTACATAGGAAATTAAAATTTGGATCTCTAAAAAATTGCATCCAACTCATTAACTACATGGTTAAGCACTTTTTGAAGGAAAATTGATCTTCTCTTATAGTCCTACATGATTATATAAAACACACTACTTTCATTATTCATGATAACTAGGTTTTCTATATTAAGCATCAATGATAATAAATGCTGCACATGATTCTACCTACCATTTGTTTGATTCAACCAAACATGTACATGTTTCTACCTTCCAATGTGAAATCCCATATTTTCACTATATTTGATTTCAAACAACCTTAATCACCCTTCTAGTACTTAAATGTTTCATGTGTAAACTAACTAGGTTTTATACATTGGAAATATATATTCCTCTAACACATCAGACAATAAATCAATAATCATACTTTTGAAACTCTTGAAATTTTAATGTTAATCTATTCACATAAATAAATCCATAATACTATACTACTTATTAGGACATATAATACTCAGAATACGTTTCTTATAATTTTAATTATTCTTCTATACTCATAATATTCCCATTTTGTGTTTAACAACGATAATCTTGAACATCCATTACTCCAGTTTTCATTCTTCCCTAAAACAATATACATCACCTTTAGTATCTCAAAAAGTCTAACTTCAAAACTCGATATGTGACATTGTATACAAATAATTTAATTTTATTAACATTATATGATCAACATAGAATCATTTAATTTATCTTCACAAAATTAATATTAGTTTATAGTCTACAAATATCCTAACTACCTCACCTTCCAAATTGAATTTGTCTGGATAGATTCATCTTATCATGTGATAGTGTATCTTCTAAAGAAAAATATTTTGATTAATTAAAACAAAAATATTATATCATTAATTACCCTGATTAAAATTGAAAATCATAAAGACTCTTACGTATTCATATGTTTTTATAACACATCAGTCAATATATTAGAGTTAATAAAAACTAGATTGATTATAAAAATTTTACATACATATATCATTCAGATAATTGACTAAACATATTCTTGATACTTCTCAAGGAAGTATAAATTCATAAATCAACATAATAAATTTAATCTTAATTAGTATCATAATATGTAACTTCTAAAAATAAACGCATGTTTCTAAAAAAAAGTTAAATTCTATATACAAAATAAAATGAAGTATAACAAAAATGTATTACTTTTAAATATGTCAACCTATTATATAAATAGGAATATGGAATATGAAGACATATAACTCCTATAAATCACATATTAGTCAACTATAAAAAAATTAATTCCACATGACCATCTATTGGAAAAAATTAAACTTATTGACAATACTACAATAATTCCACTAGGTTATATAATATACACATTATTATTTCATATCATCATCAATAACTCTGGTCATTATATTAACCCATATCCTTTCTAAAAGAGAATTTACATATACCTTCATTTATTAATAGAGAAATATTTTCAATAGAATTTCATCCCTTGATGATAAGGAATATTTGAATCTTGATTTTGATGTTCTTCTAATTATTCATCTCACTTTCTTCCTACTTACTCTATAAATAAAATTAGACTAAAATTAAAAAACTATAAATTATAAAATCATGTGCTTATCTCCCTCATTTAATATAGAATTCATCAAACAATGGTGGGATTCCCTATCATCCTTAGGTAAAATGGAATATATTTAGGTGATGCTGCATCATTAAATATTTAAATATCTCTCTAGAATTGTTCTTTTGAATATATTAATTATCTAATAATTTATTGATATATACTCTATTATGAAATATTTACTAAAAACTTTTCACGTGATGTGATATTTAGTTTCACTATTATTGGATCTGTAGTGTTTGAATAAATATATAGAGAAATTAATTTAACAATGGTCATCACAAGAGACTATTAATGGTTTCTCGATGGTCACCATCAAAAATTATAACTTCAATTTCATCAAAGAAATTTGTTTACATGCATGAGTAATTACACCATAATCAAAATCCACATTACATAGTCATGAAACATTGTATCTTGTTATTCCATCACACATAATATTCTCCAAAATGAGAATTTATATATAATGTCGGTCTTATACCATTATTATATATTTCCCAATTAGAATCAGTAAACCCTATAATGTTATGTTCTTCACTTATTTGGTACATTAAAATAATAACTCAATAATCCTTTAATATAGATAATAGTTTTTTTGGAAGTCAATATATGTGATTCCCCTAGATCACATTAAAATTTAAAAAAAATTATTACATAAATAATTTCAATACTTAATTATTTTCTATATACTAGGATTTTAATTATTTTCCTAAATATGATCTAATTATAACATTTCATTGGTTCTTCTTGGATCATCTTTTAACAATTTTTATGGAATTTTCTATTAAATTAAAATTATCATAGAAAAATAGAATCAGGATTTCCCTAGAATATTTTCCCTCAGATAATAGGATTTTTTTTCATAACTTTTAATCCCAATATAAATTAAACTTTTAGATCAATGAAAACTCAAAATGGAACATCAAATGTTTTGAAAAATTTATACAAGCATTCGGAATGTCCCCTACAAAAAATATTTCTCTAACATGTATAGTTGAAATTTTATTACCTTTCACTTATAATTTACATTTTTTTCTATAAAATTTTATTTGAGAAATTTTATATATACAGAGAAATTAATTTTTTTCAGTAACTTTGTTCTGCTTCCTATATCAATAAAATTGATTATTTCATAAATAATCACACCATGGATCCATTAATAGCACGTAAAAATACTCTATGTTACTAAATGAAACTTTTATTATAATGGACACTATTTTGGTATAAAAAACACATATTTATTAAATAAAAAAGTTAGAGGCTGTGAGATTAAACCATATGACTTTTTTGAATGAAAACATCTTTATTTGTTGTGAAATTCAAGAGGAATGTGAACCTTTTTCCTCGATAGTGGGGTGTTTCAAGAAATAATATTTATATCAATAATCTCAGGCTTGTAACATCATATGAAGATGTTTTTTTGAAATGGATCTATGATTAATATGTTTTTGAGTTCTTTGGTGAATGTTAAAGTGGGTGAGGGTTACCCCTTTGCTGATTTCAGATACAGGTGACTCCTTATGCTAAGATAATTTAGAAAAACACCATGATAAGTTGTATAAATTATATAACATATTGTATCCTAGGGATTTTTTATATTTTTGATTTAATATGAATTTAAAAAATTAAAAACCTCTTATAAATGTATGTTGATACATTAATGATTTTCACTATGTGGATCCTTGATGTTAGGGAGGCTACATTTTAGCGGTGTGTGGATCGATTTTCATGATATCATAAAGAAGTTTCTTTCATGGGTATCCATTTTTCTTCGTGTTATGGTTATGGTTTGTATGGAATCACCCCATCCATTTGGAATATTTTTGAATCAAAACATAGAGGGGGAACTATGGTTTCACAGTTTCACTCTTAGGCTCATTCCATGACTAAGTACACAAATATTTTTTTTAATAGGGGACAACCCTTCAATTTAAAGCCAGTAACCATTAATATCTACGCGTCTAGGTTTAAGGTGTAGTATGGATGAGACCTTAGCTGTTAAGATGTCTATAATTTCATAGATAATCTAAAGAACATGTATAAAATGCTGTCTGGGATCATTACCTTGATCTAGGGCCACACTGAGGGTGTGTTCCCCTTGTTTAGTAATTTTTTCAGGATACCCATGTGTAATATATAATGAAAGCATGTTTTGAGTTTTCTTGAGAGGAAACATATTTATTACATGATTATGCATTAGGCATGGCCTGTTTATTTTCTTATCCTGAGGATAGTGTTTTGATTCACCTGAGTGCAAGGTATTGATTCACCTGAGGGAAAGGTAATTCTTCACATAAGGTAAAGGAATTGATTCGCCCGAGGTAAACGTTTCTTATGCCTGAGGGAAGTAGCTTCTGTGCCTGAGGAAAATATTTGTACACCTAAGGTCATGGTTTTGATTATCCAGAGGGCAAGGTACTATTTATCCAGAGGGAAATGTTCACTTGAATATTCGATGTGGTGTTTTCTTGTGTTATACCAACCAAGCTAAAGCAAATTCTTGGTTTTGTTATTACCTTCTATTTGTTAGATAGGATATTGTAGTTTTTTCTGTGGCATGATACATGAGATTGTTGGCTGAATCCGGGTCTCCAGAACATATAATTCAATTATATTGAATTGTTAAAAAATAATTAACCGATAGGAGTAGATTCTTTTGAGTACTTCGTAGATTACTACATTTTCTTCATTACAAACTATTTTTTCAAATTTTCACTGTTAGTTGGGCACATTCCTTTGGTGGATGCCTACTACAATTTATTTCTCACACCCTGTTTGTGTCATGACTTGGGCCCAAACTGATTATATTGTTGTGTGTGTCAATAAGGGAAAGGGTCCCTATAAAAGTACATGATTGTGTTCAAGAGTAGTAGGAGTGTACAGGATCGAGCTTTGGCTTGTGATGTTGTAGAGTTTCTGTTGCACAGTTTTAGTTTGTATTGTTGTACTTAGTACATTGTACTATACTTTATTTGATTACATTGTATCTTCCTTTGACTACATTCATTGAAATAAGACATAATGCATCATCTATATATATATATGATTGTTGGTTATCTTTTGCTTCAATACCGTTGTCAGTTCATCTTTGTATTGTTTACTGCATCCTCTTTTGTCTATGTTTATATTTTTCTGATGCGCTACACTTTGAAAAATGAGGTAATAGTTTCCCCACTATCAGACATAGGCCCTTCCTATTAGTCCACAACTTCTGGTGTTTGGGGAAATGCGCTTGAGGTCCTATGACCAACCGAGTTCGGGGCATCCGTTGTATGGCTTCTGGAGCTAGAATGTAAAATTATTGAATATTACCACTTCATGGAATGAAATTTGATTAAATAGATTCTATATTTAATATTATTTTGAATTTTTCTTAAACAAATCACTTTTATTTTTAGGCATTATGAATAGTAAACATTCAAAAATTTACCACCTAAGAAAATGGTAAATCATGATTATCCTGAAAAAGAACTAAGTGATAAGGTCATAATAATTCTTCATAATAATAAATAGATAATTATATCTCAAAATTTATCATATCATAATAAAAAATAATTTTTCTAAGGGAAACATTCTAATGAATGTCAATAGTTTATTATTTAAATCAATGAATGATTAAAAATGTAATTATCTTTGTTATGAATATCTCTTATGCATAATAATTGGGAAAAAACAATGTAATTCAAAAATATAAAATTATATTTTATTAATAATTATATTTTTATCATTTTATAAATTTTTATATAGTTTTTAGTAATTATGTGAATACCTTAAATGTCAATGCAATGACCATGCAATTTACCTTTAATTAGTAAAACAAAATATTGAATGATTTTAAAAATATTAAATGTAAAAAAATTTGACTAAGTTAAACATTTTCATGAATTTTGAATATTAATATGAAATATTATTGTTATTTTAAATTATCACATTATTATTCAATAATTTTCATTATTTATTTTATTTCAAATTAAGTGAATTTTGTCTAATAATGAAATAATGATATTTTTAAAAAATATTATTTTATTAAATTACATAAAATAATAACAATGTGAAAATGTGAAAAATGGAATAATATATGGTCTCTGATTTCAATCATTTATCATTTATTTTCCATTTTAACTATTTATCGTGTGAATAACATTAATATATTTTAATCCTCTATGAATTTCCAATAGTTTTATTCCCATCAATTAAAAAAAGGAACCCCTCCATTCGCATCTTCACACATAATTGAGCATTATATCTAGACTAAAATCTTCCAATTTCTCTTCACGGAACCCCTAGTCACATTAGTGGAGAGAAAATGGAGTTATTCCAAATAAGAGATAATAAACATAATTGATCACTTTATTTTTAATAATAATTTCACATACTATATATGTATTATATTATTCATAATATAATAAATTAAGTTTAATAAATTTACATATTTGATATTGTTGTTATCAATTAACCATTGTAATCCCTCTTTCAATCAAATGTGAGGTGAAAGTATCGCTCATGTTAATAGACCGCTTACCGTATTCACATAGAAAATAATATTTTTATAATAACAATCATTCATGAATGGTAACAATGATGGTTTTAATTTTTATATATCATATTTAGGACATAATTATTCCTCTATAATTACATTTTAATTTATCCATTATTAATTTCCAAATTATTAGAAAAAGATGACATTGTCCAGGCATATGTGTGGACTACCACCTCCATGAAGAGATATGATTTTTTTTCTGTATCTATTTTTCTTGGATTGTAATAAACATTTTATAATAAAAATTTATTATATATATGATATAACAAGTATTTGTTAATGTTTATTTAATATTTAGTTTTTTTGTTCCATTAATTAAATAATGGAAACAACGTTATTGTATAGGCATTTTCTACAATCTCCAAGAATGGTGTAATTCATTTTTATATCTATATATTTTTTGAATGGCTATAAATGTATATATAATGTATATATATGATATTTATAAAATAATTATTATTATTAGGGTTATTTAACGAAGATCAAAGAACAAGGTCCAATACTACTGAACAAGAAAATACATGAAAAATGAAGTAGTTATAAGACAGAACAATTTTTCTAAAAACTAAATATTAAAAAATGTGTGATAATAGGTTATATTCAATTAATATATGAATAGATATATATGATTTTGTTTCTATAATATAAATATATAATAAATTTATATATATTGAACTAATGTTTTAATAGGTACGAAGGATGTCAGTCCAAAGGTAATGTATTTTCATCTAACTTTAACTTCTTTGAGACACATGACATATTCACCACATTTTTATTTTATGCAGTGTATATAATACCGATTAATTTAATTTAATATTATTCCCATGAAAATAATTGAGTTAATATACATATATATATATATCCATCTATTTTTATTTCACTCATGGGGCTTATGATTCAAAAGTAACTAATGTAGTATCATATTGATTTTTCAATTAAATTATAATCAATATAGTTAATACTTGAATTTAAATAAAGTATAATATTTTATTCTTCATTGATAAACATACATTATTTTACTATCATCTATTTATTCCATGTAAATAAATTTTTCCTTCCATTTTTATATCTTTATGTACACAAGATACAATAAGTATATTTTTAATAAAAATTGACATTATTTCACTCTTCGGTTAAAAAAATATTCTTCTATATCCAGGTCGTCAAAAAATGTATCCAATAAAATTTTTACATCTCTTCAATTATTTATAAATTATTATGCCCCATTTATTAGAATTTTTACAAAATTTCTAAAATGGAATAATCATTTCATATTTGAAACAAATCGCCCATGAATTTTTACAAAAACTGTGAAGGGAATATTTTTTGTTAATGTGTAAGACATTATTGAATTTACCATAATGTTGAACACACAATATGTGGAAATTCCCTTATAATATTTCATGGTTATTTTCAATTATAATTTTTCCTTAATATTTTTAAAAAAAATATATTTTAAATAAGTGGTTCTAAAGTGAAAAGGATATTTTCCAAAAGAAATTTTTTAGAGATATTTTAAAGTAATTTTAATATATGATAACACAATTTTATGTTATGCCTTATTTAATAAGAATTTGATCATTTTATATCATCATTATTATTTCTATATATGGTTTCTGATTATGAAAATGATATTTTAATGAAACCATAGTTTTTAATGGTCTACATCTTGATGAATTGATGAAATGTTTATGAAACATATTTTTTTCACCGATTATGATGTGATGATATGATGAATGTTTTATGAACATTAACTAAACATATGTATCTTATTTATTAGGTGATGGTTCATTCCATTATACACCAATGATAGTGGTTAAATTATATCCATTGATGGTGGTTACATTGAAACCAAGAATGGTCATTACATTATAACAAAGGATGGTAGTTATGTTATATCCAAATATGGTGGTAACATTATAAACAAGGATGGATGTTACATTATAAAAAGGGATGGTGGTAACCTTATAACAGAGGATAGATGGTCCAAAATTTTTGATAGTTTTTCAGTGCATCAGGTAATGATTGACATCTTATGGGATAAATAGGACTTGAATGGTGAGTAAACCCAATTTGTAATGGACTGGCCACTACGATAGTTGTGGTTGTGAACTTTTACAATAATAATGGTTTGGGGAGTGAACCCATTCCACTAGGATTATATTTTCAATAAACCCTGAATAATAAGGAAATGATTTAATATTATTATTTTGATGAAAAATATATATTTCATATTATAATGTCATGATCTCATAGATAATTCACTTTGATTCATTTATGATATATATATTTTGAAATTCCTTGATTTTTGATATGAAATAATATTATGATATTTTATAACCATTCTATTGTTTTAAAATTTCATTTTCGTGATCTCATACCCTAAAACACGTGATGTTTTTAAGTAATCATTGATATCTCCATAACATACTCTATCTAAACATCTGATCTCACACTTTATTATAATTTCTTTCCCTTATTTATGAATAAAGGTATTAAGTATGACATCTTAGTGAAAGGTTCTATTATTGAAGAACGTAATTGGTGGAACTTCATAAAAAGTTTATCATGTATTCATGTTTCCAAATATATAATACCAATATGATTCTGGGGGGATTGAGATTCTTTAATGTATATTCATATAATTATATGTAATATCTTTGTAATAATAGTAAAGATCACTATAGTATTTATTAGAACAAGGTTTAGTTAACTTTGGAATCTTGGATGAGAATATTTTAGGGAGAACCTTGTTGATATTTATATGTATAGGATAATATCCAATTTTTTTGATAATGATCATGGATGACCGATGATAAACATAAGATATCTTGATTAAAAATATGTTTCCTTATTTAGACATCCTATTAATTATATTTCATGTTCATCTGTTTTTCCATGATGAATATTATTTCTTACAACAAGGTTTTTTGTATAAGTCAATGGATGGAACCCAAAGAAATCATATCAATGATAACTGTGATTTAAAAATCAATTATTTCCCGCATGAGAAACATATTTTATGGGAGCAGTAATGAAATATCTCATTTTAATGCTTACACTACTTTATAAAGTCATGAATTCAAGTGATATTCAATACAATCAAAGAGGGGAACAATGTATTGTTGGGTTTTTGATGTGAAAAAATACAACTCCATTTATTTGTTATTATGATGCACTAGTGGATATGTGATAGATCAGTAATATTGTGAAAATAATTTCAGTTCAAAAGTAATCCTAAAATGTAATGACCTAATATTTTATCAATTGAATTTTTTCATCTTATAGTAAGGTAATATAGCATAAATCTCATAAAATCTCATAGATACTATAATAATAGCTTTATATATGAAAAATAAATTAAATAAAAAATATTTTGATATGTTAAAGAATCTATATCGATGAAATATTAGTTTGACCATACGAATTGTAGTATGACACATATAAACAGTAAACTAGCCTAATGAATAGTAACATAGCCCATGAAATAATAATTAAAATTTATGTGCCTTTTAAATGAATGTATGGTATAAATATATCATAGTCTATCTAGATAAATGGTATAAAATTTATTAAGTAAGTCCATGTATCTTTGTAATTCAAAAATATTTAATTATGAATTTAAGATTAATTTTTTAAATAAAATGAAAATATAATTTCAGTAAATGAATTAATGAATTAATATTTTTATGTTTATTGGTTTTAATATAAATTTATTATATCGTAATTTTTTTCAATGTGTTATAAAATAAGTTATAATTTAAAAATATGTATTCTCCATATAAATGTAGATTTAAAAATAAAATTTAAATTACTTATATTAAAAAATTTATGTTTATAAAATGTATTTATTTTTTGTATTATACACATTAAAAAATTGGTTGGTTGAATCTTTTTTATTTTTTTAAAATAATTGAATTTGTGGTGAATAGTAAAATATGGTAATTTACAGTATATAGAAATTATATGAAAAAAACTATTTATTGAGTCATGGATGATGTAAGAACCATTGGTTATAACTAACATGATCTAATTAATGTATTTAGTCTCAATAATTAACAATATTTCTTATCTTTATAAAAATAATAAACTAATAAATATAATATTGAGAACACACCCCTCTCCTCCACCATAAATACCATCCCTCACCCAATTTTCTCCTCGCACATCTAAAGCTATGAAAATTCAATAAATTCTTTCCAATACTTTTCCCTAGTACCTCCACCCAATCTATGAGATCATGGAATCATCAAAAGTCCAAAACCTTTTCCCTAAGGAGGTTTTTAAGGAGGAAAAATCCAAGAGGTAAAACACTCTTCTTTTTCATATAATTCATTTTAAATTTGCATTCTTTTCTTCTCTTACCCTCACCTTATCTTATCCAAGTATCATGATATATATATTATATTTTTTATAATATTATTCTATTATGTTAATTGATGATATAACATCAAACACCTCCCTCTATCTCTTTTATTTTAAAATTGAAATTTTCGCTCATGATGTGTCAATTTACCGATATTGTGGGAGATGCAATTTTATTTTCCATTAACATCATACATGATTTTAATAAGTCCAATAAATTATGGATTTTTTTAAAATTTCATTAGACAATTGTATTTATGGTTTATATCTAACATTTTTACCTAAACCTATGATAATACATAATTGGTTTGTTGTGATAAAAAACATCCGGAATTAACCTTAAATGATCAATATATAATTTAATCTATTGATTCCTATTCATAGTATGTAGCAAACTTATTTATAATATCATTTAAAATTATTTAAGGTAATTTATAAAATTTAATAAAAAACATGATATCTATCATGTTTTTAAAAGTACTTCTATTCATGTATACAAGTGAATCGATCATGAAAACTAAGAAAAATAACGCTACCATACAACGAGATTAAAATTTATGACTCATGAAAAGGACTATAAAATAACTCATTTAAAACATAATTAATCATATTCATCTATAAAAGATTATATAATTTTTAATTAGTGAATCAAATTTCATTATACAATACATTAATGTGATGAATGCTTTCCGATGCAAGTTAAGGGGAATTCACAAACGTCGTTATATTTTTTTTGAGTTTTCCTTCTTTCACCCCAATATCTAAATGAATATTACATAAATGTTATTATATAACATTATATTAAATTTTCTGGGATATAAATGTTTTATAAATGTGATTATGAAAAACATAATTTTTTCCAAAAGAACTCTTCTTTCTAAAAAACATACCATTTACTTCTAAAGATTGTTTCTTCGTCACTCAAGGATGATGATTCTTATATCTAATATGTTGTTCCCCATTCATTAGGGAACCCAATGTTTTTAATGTATTATTTTATAAGTGAAACCCATTAATTTACACGGGATTTTTTATTTCCAATATTGGTATATGTTCTTTGTGGCATGCATATTAATTTAAATGTTATGATTTGACGGGTGCGCCTAGAATTATATAGAGTAATGAAAATGTTATGATGTGATGGGTGAACCCTGAACTATATAGAATACCAATTAATTGGGTAATTTGATTTATCTCATGAGGATGTTTAAATATGAATGAAAATGATGCTATCTTTTTCCCAACTATGTGTGTATGTTAAGCACTATGATATGATGTTTCATTTTTATGAATTTCCACATTCTGAAACTTTTATTAATGTATACTGTCATAATTTGGATCCTATTAGTGTGTTATAATGATGAGGAATATTTTAACCCCATTTTATATTGTTTCATGTATTTCTATTTTCATTTATTTGTATTTTATCTTAGTCTTTTTTTATATATATTATCATGTGATTTCATATACATATGAGAATTTAAAGTCCACTAAGAAGCAAGAGAAGAGGGAATTAAAAAAATTTATATAATTTATTATAGTAAATGAATGCATGGTCTTAGTTTTGCATGATATTAATACTTTTGATCCTAGTTGTGTAACTCTTTTATGTTGTTTATTCTTAAAATGATGAAATAATCATGTAACAAAAATCAAGGTCATTATTGTTGGTTTCAAAGGAACGTTTTTTAAATTTTGATTTAGAATTTCACAACCTTAAAGAAAACATTTAGTATGTGACAATGTATAAGTAATTACACAATATGAATTTATAAACAAAGGTATCCCACAAGATATTACATTAGACTTAATTTAAAAAATCAATAAATTATATATCCATGAATTTTTTACATATGTTTTTTATAACATATTCTATTTTTGAGTATGGTGGGAACATTGAGAAAACAGGCCAACAACCCATAAGAGGGAAAATTTAGTTATTTCTTGAATGACATCCCTAATGCTTTGGGTAGTGGAGTTTAAAATTTCATATATATTCTTTCCTATCTATTTTATGTTTTGAACAATAACCTGAATAATGTGGAACCTCTTCCTCCACCCATAAATATCAAACTCACTATTCAGTTTTTTATGTGGCAACGACCCCTTAAATTTACTGGACCTTATGATCAAAAAGAATTATAATAACAGGTCAACATGATGGATAGTATATTTTATGTTCTTAACTATTCTTAAATAGAGAGGGTGAATCTTGTTTTTCATCTTCTAGATGGAGAGGCCGACCAATGGTGGGTATTTTTTAAGAACACCCTATCGACGGGTGAAATTTTACAGATGGAGTGGGAATACTTTAAGATGGTGTTTCTTAATAAGTATTTTCCTCAAAATCAACATACAAATATGGAGATAGAATTCATAGATTTGAAGTAAAATGAAATTTAATTTATCAAAACTTATGATGAAAAATTCACAACACTTTCAAGTTATTCTTTGAGTTTTGTTATCAATGATGATGAAAATTTGATATATTTTTTAGTGGATTAAAACCACACCTTCAAAATATTCTTGAAATTCGAGACATTGGGAGATTTGAATAAGTTTTTCAATTTGATCTCATTGTGAAGATAAAGTATGGATAATAGTTCCAAGGCTCTGGTGATGAGAAAAATATATGGTGTTTCAAGAGGGAATATCTAGTGAAAAAGGTGAAAATAAAACCCAACCACCCACATGTGAAAAATGTGGGAAAACATCATGTTAACTACAAACAATGACATGGAAATCGTTCATGTGTGGGATAGAAGGCCACCAAGCATAGAATACCAAAAATACACGAGGAAGGTGAAAAAAGTTGTAGTTGAATGGAGAGAATCCCCCATGGTCCAATTCTACATCTATTGGGAGAAAGAGAACTATGCATGATAGTGAATTAAAAAATAAGTCCTTGAGGGTAATCATCATCATTAGCCACCAATCCAAAGGAGAAAGAGAATGATTATTCAATCATTACTACTGAAGTGGAGCTAGAATATGATGTCATATAAGGTAATCTTAATATTCATTAAAGACTGGAAAAAGTCTCAATTACATCTATTTCTACTCATTCTTTTATCTGTTACATGTTTTCTAGATAAATTGATTCTAATCATGAAAAACATAAAGTACATATATCTGTAAAAACACCAAGTGGTGCAATAATTTCAACCCATGTGTTTCACTCTTCTCCAATTAGTGTATTTGGGAAGACTCTTCCGATGACTCTTGGGATACATACCTTGGAGTAATTTGATTCTATAATTGGAATAGATTGGCTCTCTTTATATAGTGTAAATTTAAACTATTTGGATAAGGAAAAATATTTTCATATTCATAACCATCCCACACTACTCTAAGAATTAATGGAAGATCATGAATATCCTTAGGAGAATTATTCAATGGTGTGCGTGTCGATTTCTAATGAATAAGCATACCTTGCTCAAATGGTTGAGTCCAGGGAAGGTACCAACTGAGTGAAAATTCCAAATATGAGGGAATATAGGGATCTATTTCATGAAGAGTTACCAAGACTTCCCCCAAATCGTGACGTAGTGTTATCAATATAACACATACATGGAGCTAATCTGACTTCAATGTGTCCCCATAGGATGGCCTCTATAGAATATGAAATGATAATGAATGAGATATATGATAATTTTGAAAAAAAAATTATACTCCCAAGTGCATCACCTTGAGGTGTGACAATGCTCTTTATGAATAAAAAAATGGAACAATACAGATATATGACAATTATCAAGAACTAAATAAGATCACCATAAAGAACAAGTATCCTATTCAAATGATTGATGACTCGTTCGATTAGTTATGAGGAGCTCAGTACTTTTCAAAGGTGGATCTTTGTTTTTTATATCATCAGCTAAAGGTAACATTGGATGATATTCAGAAGACTGAATTTCGTACATGGTATGGAAACTTTGAGTATCTAGTGATTTCTTTCGGAGATACTAATGCCCCTGAATTTTTAATTTATTTCATTTATAAAGACTTTATACATTACATCCAAAACATTTTAGTAGTGTTTATCGATGATATTCTCATTTACTCCAAGGGTAAGGATAAACATGAAGGACTTATAAGGTTTGATTTGGGGACATTATGGAAGGATAATTAGTATGACCATTTTGATATATTTAACTATTAGATGCACTAAGTCACATAGTTAGAACATTTGATCACAAGTGAGTGATTTTTTGTGGACCCTTCAAAAAAAGAACTTGAAGTATGGCCCAGACCATCAACTGTCATAGAAATCTGTCACTTGCTTTGATTAGTAGGGTACTATAGACTTTTTTTTTGAGAAATTATGTAAAATTTTCAATCCCACTAACTGGATTAATATGGAATGGGGTAAATTATGTATGGAAATAAGAATGTGGGGAAATATTCAAGGAGTAAAATAGAAGGTTAATCACTAGACATATACTCACATTACCAAAAATTGGAGAATGCTTTCATAAATATAGTGATTCTTTAACGAAATTTTTGGGTTTTATATTCATAAAAATTTATAATGTGACTGCCTACATCTAACGAATATTAAAGATCCATTATTAGAACTACCCGATTCATGATTTTGAGATAGAATCAATGAATGTTTCCTAAAAAATATGGCATCACTGCCTCTATAGTGAGAACTGTGACATATATATTGATGAAAATATCCTAAATTATATATTCCAACAAAAGTGGGTCAACATGTGTCAATGGAGAGTGTTGGATCTAATTAGGGGGTATGATATCTCTATTCACCATCTTCCTAGAAAGGAAATCTAGGTAGCTAATCCTCTTAGTTGAAAAGAACATGTTACTCTATCCATGATGTGGATTGAGAATGGGCATATCTTCATGGATATTAAAATTATGGATTTCGAAATAATAAGTGCATGGAATAATTCTTATCTTTCCCATATAATTTTGCAATTATCAATCTAAGAGAATATTAAGGGGGCGCAAAGGGATAATCTAAAGTTGCAAAATAAGGTGATTATAATAAATGAAGGGAAGCTTCCCGAGATCCTTATCGATGAGGATGGTGTGATTAAATTTTGAACAAGGATTTATGTGTCTTCGTCACCTATGATAAAGAAGGATCTATTTGATAATGCACATAGCTCAACACTCTTTATCTATACTGGTAGTACCAAGATATACTATGATCTCTAAGAATACTTCTGGTGAGACAACATGAAGAATGAGATAGTGTATTATATCTAAAAGTTCTTAATATATAATAATGTTAATGAATATTGAAAAAATTCTAAAGGTATAATGAACCATTGCCTATTCTAATGTGTAAATGGTAGAATTCTACCATTGACATTGTCATGGGTCTCCTGATGATATCCAGATGAAATAATGTGATATGGGATATAGTGGACCAACTCAACAAGACTATCAACATTATCAATATTCAGGAATATACCTCACTTAAAATACATTTAATTATATATAGGAAGCTTGAGGTGAGACTGTATGGGGTTCCACTCTCAAATGTCTCAGCTCATGATCCAACCTTCAAATCTATATTCTGGAGGATTCTTTAAGATGATTTGAGTAAAAAATTCTATTTCAACATAGCACATCACCCCCAAACTGATGGCCAATTTGAAAGGAATATTCAAATGCTCTAACACATGCTAATATACTTATGTTTAGAATTTAATGGTTGATGGGATCAATATCTGTTATGGTTTGAGTTCCCATACAAGAATAGTTTCAACAAGAACATTCAGATGGCCCCATATAGAGCATTGTATTGTAAGAGATTTATAACTCAAACCCTATATGGTGAAGATGGTGAAATATTGATACATGTAAATGATCATTTACAAGTAATGATAGAGAAGGTTGAATCTATCTAACTACATATCAAAGATGATCATATTCAAAAAAAGGTCTACACTAAAAACCATATAAGGGACTTGGAGTTTGATGTTAGAGACAAAGTACTCCTTTGAATATCACCATGGAATATAGTCATGTTGTTTTGAAATAAAGGTAAGTTAATCACAATGTACATTGGCTATATTTATATCCTTGATCTCATAGGATCATTAGCATATCAACATTAACTTCAATTGAGTATGTCTCAAGTTTTTGATGTGTTCCATGTATCACTCCCAAGTATATACATAACCGATCCTCCACATGTACTGAACTCAACTATAGTACGGCTAGAATATGATCTCTCTTATAGGGAGTAGCCATTAAGTATTCTAGACTGGGTTATAACGTTTTATGCAAGAATAAAAAATTCAGTTTTAATGTGTGGTGGAGGCACCATAAGTATGAAGAATCTACCTAGGAGATGTAGGAGACGATGAAAGAGATGTACCCTCACCTGTTTGTGTAAAAACAATTCTATGAGCAAATTCTAAAAGGTGGGAAGAATATAGTGACCCAATATTTTATAAATTGTATTTCTTCCTTCTTTTAGTAATTTCATATAGTATAAATCTTATAAAATCACATAGAGACCATAATAAATGCTTTATAAATGAATAATTCATGAAATAAGAAGTATTACTAGATGTTGAGGAACCTATACCGTTGAAATAGTAATTCGACCATAGGAATAGTAACATGACCCTTTTGAATTGTAAACAATCCAATTGAATATTAACCACACCTATGAATTTATATATAAAATTTATACTTCTTATAAAGGATTGCATGATACAATTATATCATAGTCTGATAAAATAAATGTTTTAAAAGTTTTTAATGGGGTGTTAGTATTTTTCTAAGTCCCCTAAATTTAATTACAATTTTATGAATAATTTACAATTTTACAAAAAAATATTTTCATAAAATGAATTCATAAATTAATATTTTTATTTCTTATGGATTTAAGATAATTTTATTAATGCTTAACTAATTTTTAGTTGTGTTATAAAATCAGTTATAATTTTGAAATCACTATCTTCCAAGTAAATGATTATTTTAATTTAAAATTAATTAATAATATTTTGAAAATCATTTTCATAAAATGGTATTAATTTTTAAATTATATACATTAAAAAATGGTTAGGGTGTTTTTTTTGTATTTTCTAGAAATTCTAGAATTTTTTTTGAATAGTAAACTATGGTAATTTATAGAATATATACAATTTAAGATAAATACACTATTCATTGAGTCATGGATGATGTAAGAACCATTGGTTCTAACTCACATTATCTAGTTACTATATTTAGCCTTATTAATCAGCACTATTACTTTCCTTGAGAAAATTAATAAAATAATGAATTTAATATTGAAAAAACACCCCTCTTTTGCACTATAAATACCACCATCACCGCCTCTTCTCCTCAGACATCTCATTCCTTTAGACATTACAAAATTATGCCCAATACTCAAACCTAGTCCATCTACCACGTCTAGGGTCTCTTAGTCTTATAAAAATAACAAACCCTTTTCTCTAAGGAGGTCCCTAAGGAGTATAAATCCAAGAAGTAAAATACTCTTCTTTTTTCATTTAATTCATTTTAAATTTCCATGATTTTAATATTTTATCATCACCTTATATTATCCAAATAACATGATAGATCTAGTATATTTGATATAATGGTTAGATATCATGATAATGGAAGATCAATCATCAAAATACTCCCTCCCTCTATTTTTCTCTTAAAAATGAAATCATCGCTCGTGATTTGTCAATTTAGTAACATCATGGGAGATACACTTTCATTTTCCATTAACACCATAAGGGATTTTAATAAAACCATTAAATTGTTGACAACATATTTTAATGTTTATTAACCATCCTTCGTTATGTTTTGGAACTAAAATTCCTACATAATAATAAATGATAAAACAAAATGAGTATGTTATGATCAAAAAACAACCAAAATTAACCAAAAACGATCATTAATAACATTTATCTAATGATTCATCCTAATGGTATATAAAAAAATTCTTTATAAGATCATTAAATCTAATTTATCATCATTAATAACAAATAATAACAATTCTTCATATTTATCCTCTTTAAACTTTGACTCATTCATGTATAAAACTGAACCGATCATGAAAACTATGAAAACCAACACTCTAAAATGATGGTATTAAACTAAATTACTTATAAAAAGTCCCATAAATAATAATTAATTCTTAATGAATCATATTCTACTATAATTGTTATTATATTTTAATTAATCAATCTAATGGAACTATACCAGAGATTAATGTGAAGAAAGTGTTTGGATGTAAGCTAAGAGGAATTCTTAAACCCAAAAATAGTTATTTTGTTCTTACCTCTTTCATCACATTTTCATTAAAGAAATTCCTTAAAAAAATTCACCATTATATTACCTTTTCTAGGATATACATTTTTCTACTAAAGTTTGTAAAAAACAAAATGTTTTTCAAAATAATTATTCTTTTAGAAAAAAACACCTTTTACATCTCTTTATTTTTTCTTATTCACTAAAGGATGATGATTCTTATATCAAGAATGTTATTCCCGTTATCATTTGGGAACACAATGTATAGAAATTTATGATTCATGAAATTCAAACCATTCCTTTAAATGGTTTATTTTATTTCCATTATTGGTATATGTTCTATGTGTCATGCATCACAATGTAAATGTTATGATGTGATGGGTTCACCCTAAATTATTTATTGCAATATAAATTTCATGGTGTGATAGGTGTTCCAATAATTATATAGTGAACTAGTGCATTTTTTAACATGATTCATCTCATGAGGAAAGTTAAATATGTGTGAACATCATTCTATATTTGTTCTATACTATGTGTGGTAGTAAACCACTGAGACATGATGTTTCATTTTTATTCTTTTCCACATTCCAAGACATTTATTAATGCTTCATCTCATATTTTTTATCATATTATTATGTTATTATGAATAAGAATATTCTCACCCCTTGATATATGGTTTCATATCATTACCTATACTATTAATGGGATTTTATCCCACCCATTTTTAATGTATATCCTTGGGTGATTACATGAACTAATGAGAATGTGAAGGCCACTAAGAATCTATAAAGGAAAGAATTAAATAAATGTTTATGATTTATTTTGTAAAATTTATGTATGGTCCAAGATTTCCCAAGATCCTAAACCTCTAGATCCTGGTTCTGTAACTCTTTTATTTTATTTATCATTAAAATTATGTAATAATAATATAAGAAAAAACATGGTCGCTATATAACATTAAATATTTATCCTAAACATTTATCATTATGATGATTAAAAAAATTAATTGTAGAACCTGATTATGAATAAGATTCAAGTGTATGATATTTAATACATGGAATGGGATGATTTTATAACATTATTTTTTTAAATTACTTCTCCTATATTCTATATACATGGATGGAGATGGACACTCTTGAGCTCATGGAAAATGATGATCAAATTATCGTTAACAATAAAGAATATTTTACAATACATTCATGGTATTACTTTTTTAATAATAATTCGAAGGAGAATAATGTATCGATTTTTTGGTATATTAAAACCATTTTCATGAAATTCATTACTTATAAGAGACTTTTTTTAGCTAAAAATAAATCATCTGCTCTGTATTAACAGATAAAATTGACAATGGGTATTCCCTTCATTATCATGGTTTGGATAAGAAAAGGAATATTTAGTCACATGAGAGCTCAAATAGAACTCTCAGTGTAATGAAATTCTATACACCTACATGTACGAAATGTGGGAAGAAACATCATTGGAATTTATTGAGTGTAACTATGAATTGTTTTTGATGTAGAATGTTTGTTCACAAAAAATGAATGTTTAATGGTAGTGAATATGTGAATTGAAAAAATGGTGGAAATGAAGACACAAACTAATTAACCACTCATGCAACAATGATTAAAATCATAAGATTATGGTAATTATTCCAACTAGTTCATGAATCCCAAATAATATGATCATCATCAATGTTATGATAATCCCAAAGTGAAAGTTAAATCTCATTCAAATCAAAACTGGGGATCAGGTTTACAAGAATGACATGGTGAAATGTGCATTTATCAGCCCCACTATAAAAAACTAATATAATATTTGATTGTATTTATACCCACTATTTTAAATTTAAGTAATTTGAAAATGGTATTGAGTTATTAGATCAATGATTTTATATTGATTTAGTAAGGAAAACCCATACTAATACAATGGTTTCATCTCATGTGTATAGTTCCTCTCTCATTGAGATTTTTGGGAATATTCATCATTAAAATCTAGTGATACTCCCACTAGTTGAATATGTTGTGATTGTTTTCAATGATTAGATTTAGATATATTGATTCCATATAAATTTATTATAAAGGGAAATCACATTTCATATTCCAAATGAAACCATTATAATTTTTATATATGCTAATTAAAAGAACATCCATCGTAAATTACTTCTACCTTAAGGTTCAAAATTCATTTAAATTAATGTTATTTTCTCAGATGTTTTTGGAGAAACTCAAAATAGAACACATACGTACCTATAAAGAGATTTGAAATGTCTTTTTATAGTAATCTCTTGGTCCTCCACAATATTATGAAGATGATTTATCAATATAACTCATATCAAGTTTTAATTTTTTTTCAAAGAATCCATATAGAATGGACCCAATTAAGTTACATGAATTTAATATAAAAATATAGAATAATCATGAAAATTTAATCATTCATCCAAGAGTATCTCCTTGGGGAGCTCCATATCATTTCTGTTATTAATAAATAAGGATAAATGTTACTTTATATTGATTATCAAAAATAGAGTAAGATAAAAATCAAGAACAAGTATCCCTTACACTATACTGAAATATTGTTTTTTAAACTATGGTGAACTCAATACTTTTAGAAAATTGACCTTCCATTGGGATATCATTTATTTAGGGTCATGAAGGTGGATATTACCAAGATGACATTCTGCAATAGATATGGACACGTTGAATTTATAGTGATTCCTTTTGTTATTAATAATTATTCTTCTATATTAATCGATTTAATGAACAATGTATTTATATATTAGCTTGATAAATTTGTGATTGTCTATATAAATTATATAATTATATATTCCATGAAAATTTTAGATCATAAATAATATTACGAGGATTTATATAAATTCCATGAGGAAGGATAGGTTTTATTAATTATTTACCAAGTGTGAATTTTTTTCATCATAATGTATCAATCATGGGAAATATAATCTCAATATGGGGTATATCCGTTGATCTATAAAATACATAAGTTAATGAATGTTTCCCCATACCAACCACTAGGGTTGAGATTCATATTTTTCTTTGTTTGGGAATATATTTTTGGAAAATTCTTAACAATTTCTCATGAATTGATATTTTAATTTCCTTTTTAACTTTAATATGTGCTATGTTACTTTGGATGTATAAATGTAAGGGAAATGTCAAGGAGCTAAAGAGAAGGGCGTTCAGTGCACCTGACCTCCCACAACCTTATACTGGATAAGGGTTTATAATCTATAGAGATCCATCCAATAAGGGACTAAGATGTGTTCTCATACATAATTATATGTTTATATCTTATGCCTCATTCAAGTTAAACATTCATTCGAAAAAAATACCCATCTCATGATATATATTTTTTAATGGTAATTTTTTCATAAAATATTAGGATCCACTATCGATATAGAGAAAGGTGTTATAAATATATTGATTAAAAATTTTAATGTTTATTTTCATATATAATTATATGAACATAATCTTGGGAAGATGGTAATAATATATTAAATTTTATGAATGCTCAATTCATTACACTATAGAAAAGAAAACAAGGTGGAAGATGCAATGATTTGAAACAAACATGTTATCCAATCTATGATGAGGGTAAGGAAATATCTTATATTTATATATTAAAAAAGTTTAGTTATATAAATCATTAAGTATGTGAAATTTAATATCTTTATCAAATGAGTATTCAACCATCTATCCATTTGAATATTAAAGAGGCTAGAAAGGAAGATGTTGGACCGTAAAAGAAGGTTTTAAATTTCATTGAGTTAAAACATGTTTATGAGGGAATAATAAGGTTCTAGAACCATTTATATGTCCCATAAATACCAAAATTGATGAATTAAATGTTAGATTAATATAATAGTTATTCATTTCCTATTTATCCAGTAACTACAATGATGTATAATGATATGAAATAGTATTTACGGTTGGATAACTTGGAGAGAGATATTGCAGAGTATGTTCTCAATTCTTGGTTTGTTTTCAAGAAAATTTTAGGAGAGAATAATACAAGCAGTCTTAAAACCATTACACAAACTATAATGTAAATGAGAAAACACTAGCTGGAATTTCTCCATTGGACTCCCTGAATAATTTATTTGTAACAATGCTATATGAGTTATATTCGATTGCTTAACGAAGTAAACACACTTTATTTCCATCAAAGATGATTTATCCTTTAATAATATTTCCATAATATATACTATGAGTTATGGTTCCATGGAGTATTTCATAGTATTGTATCAGATCTAGAGCTGAGGTTTACCTCAATGTCTTGGAGAAGTCTTTAGTAAGACATGGATACATAGTAATTTTTTAGCACTAATTATCACCCTTAGATTTATGATCTCACTAATAGAGTAATTGAAACCATATTGGATATGATTAGATCATGATATTTTATTTTAATGTTAATTGGGATGAACGCCTTCCTCTAGTCGTGTTTTCTTATAAAAATAGTTTTCACTGAAGAATTCAGATTGTTCCTCTTGAAGTTCTCTATGGAAGGAAGTGTAAAAATATAAATTTATAGGATAAGGTTGTAGAAATAATTCTATTATTACATGAGATATATTAGAAAATGAAAAATAATACATTTAATATTCAACATCACACTAAGGAAAATCATAAGTGATTGAAAATTAATAAGGAAAATCATCTGTAAGATCTAGAATTAGAAGTTGGCGAGAAGTTTTTCTTATGAATTTATTCATGGATAACAGTTATGAGATTAAAAAAGAGTGGGAATATAGTCCATATTTATATTATCCCATTTAAGATTATTTATTTAGTAGGTATGTTAGATTATCAATTGGTTCTTTTACTAAACATCTTTTTTGTTCTTAATGTGTTTCATATATCTCCCATGAAGAAGTACATGTATAATCCATCTCATGAACTAATACCATTTGTCGTACCACAACAGTATGATGAATATTATGAAGAAACACCAATAGAAAATTTTTATCATATATATTATGTGATAAAAACCATGACCTCTCCCAAGGACAACATTTTGTAGTGAAATCAATAAGTTGAGGAAGCTACCAGGGAACACATGGACATGATTAGGTAAAAGTATCATCATTTTTTAGAACAAAAAAAATGAATGTTAGGATATAAATTAATTTTAATGTTGGTATTTTTTAACAAAATAATATTTTAGAATATATATATCCCTTTATATAATTTGATTTCTTTGATAGAAAGTGTTAATGAAATACTGAGTTTAAATGAACCATGGTATTCTTTTAAATCAATATTATAAGATATTAATATCTAAGAAAATATATTTATTGGTATGAATATGGACAACTATATAAAGAAAAATATATTGTTATCATATGTAAAACATTAATCCATTGGAAATTAATTAATTAGATATAAAAAAAATAATTGAAAGTAGAAGAGTTGTGTTTATGACAAAAGTTTTTATTAATTTAAACGTAGTTTATCATAATAAGTTAAATAAAAATCTTTATGTTAATGAGTATAAATATATTTATATATATTAGATTTAGTCAAAATTTTAACATTCATATAATATTTTTCTAGGAATGGAATAAGAATAAAATATTGTTTAATTCTTAAAATAATTTTTTCAGAAAAACAGTTTTTGCTGAACATTTTTTCTTATTGTAAAATTAATTTTTCAACATCTTTGAATTAAATTTGACAAAATGGATTCAAAATTGGGATTATTTGGAAGATATTTTTTTAAATATGGATCTTTTGTTTCTAATCATTATTAATAATATTTATGGAAAAATTTATCACCCCATTAAATGGTAAATCAAATTAGTCCTGGTTAAAACTAAGTGGTAAGGGAATAGTTTTTCATCTTCATTCATATTGAATTCAGGTAATTATAAATTTACCACCATATTATTGAGTTTTTTATTATAGCTAAAACTTATTCATGAAAATAGCTAATATAATATTAAAATCATAGAAACCTACAAAATGTCACTCTCTTAGTTTTAAATATATCCTTTGTGTCCATATAAGGGAAAAATAATGTTATGAATGTATATAGATATCTATTTAGAGAATAATGAAAAAAAAATTATGTAAATTTATATATGTTTTTAAAATTATATAATTACATTAAATTATTATGTAGCATTGATGCTCTATCCATTTAATTAATAGAAAATACATTATGTTATATTCAAAATAATAATTTTAATATAATTTCAGTAATTAAATGTGTGGAATGATATCTATAGATGTATATGGAATATTAATATGATTTTATGGGATTATAGTTAAAAATAAAAAATGTTATTCTATCCTTTAAGAAAATTAATTTTCATAGTGTCTAGTTTGGTAATAATTATATTTTATAAATAGAATAATATAATTAATTATTTATAAATAAGAAATATATTAAAATACTAAAAATGTGATATTATAAAGACTGAAATTTCATCTATTTCTCATTTATTGTCCATTTGGAACCATTTTTCTTGAGAATAAATGTATCATATTTCAATCTTTTATGAAGTCCCAAGAGTTCCACTCTCTTCAATTATAAGTGGCCATCCTTAATTTCTTATCTTATCACCATATTTGAACTTCTATATCATCCAAAATCTACCATGTTATTTTATCCACTATCCTATATATATTATATAGTATTTTTAATTCCCAAAATACAATCCCTTGATCCCTTATGTGGATTTCTATATGAGTTGCTTCAATGAAAAGTTAATGTCTTTAACTAATCACTTTCATTTGAATCCTTCATTTACCTAAAATAAATCTATTATATTATTAATAAAATAATATATAAATTAACCAAATCATACCTAAAATTTATTATTATTATGAAACCACCCTCATTCTCTCCATTTTCATCAAATGGGATGTGAAATTATCACTCATGCATGTGTACAACTTATTGTTCCAAGAAGCGGTACAATTTATTTTCCATTACCATCTATAATGGATGTTTATTATGATGTTTTTAATTATTATATGTGATATTTAGAAAATAAATATTAATCATGAATTATAATTTCATATCTACTATATTTCTTTTCTAACCATTAGAATATGATAACATAGTTCGTACGTATGTGTAGACTACCACCAACACGAAGCGATGTGATTAGTTTTTCATTTATGTTTTACTTAGATAGTAATGAGGATGGATTTAATTAATATATTATATATATATGACATAATAATAATTCTAAAAGATTATATATTATCTACCTTTCATTCACTCTCTCAGTCCAAAAAATAGAAACAATGTTCATGCAAACGTATGGTCAGCCATATCCATGAATGATGTTATTCATTTCTCTATCCCAAGGTTTTATTAATGTTATTTAATATGTATATAATAGATATATATAATATTTATATAATTATTAAAATTTATTAGTTCATGTAACCAAGCTTAATGTACATGGACCAAAACTACTCAACTAGAACACAGATGAAAAATAAGCAGTTAACAACCAAAATAGTGTTTTTAATAAAGAATTGTTAATAAATATGAGGTAAAATTTTTTAAGTTAAAATATAGTGTATTTTATATATCATTATGTTTCATTAAAATATTTATGATAAATATATATTTATTATACATGAGGTTAAATCATTTCTGAAGGAATTCATTTTTAAGGTAATGGATTTTAGTCCCACTTTTACTTCTATGACACACATGCCATATTCACCTATTAATTATTTTATGTGGTGTATATACAACCCATAAATTAATTTTTTTTATTTTTATCAACATAATTATTGGATATTCATATACATATATTTTAATGTCATTCATGTGGCTTATTATTCAAAATTTACCACACCAGTAAGGTATTTGTGTTTCAATCTCATTACAATCTAGATTATTTATACATGAATTTCTATTGAACGAAATAATATAATTATTTTATGATATACCATTTAATTTTATTCTCATTAGGTAATTCCTTGATTATATGTTGATTCCATTCATTTTACACTAATTTAGTACTGAAGAAAAAAAATATTATTTTATGGAAAATCTGTAATATTTCTTTTATTGCTCAAAATTTATTTTCATTCCATGTCAATGTTTTCTAAAAAATTCGATATACATTTGAAAACTCTCGAATTATTTACTATATAAATTTTACCAATTTTTTAATTTTTGAAAAATGTTTTAAATTTAATATTCTATTCAATTTCAAAAAAAATGTCCTTTAGTCTTTTTACCTAAAATGTGAGAAGAATCTTTGTTTTATCATATACGATATGTATTGAATTTTATACCATAATGAACATTCAATATTTGAATAATTATTTACATGTTTTCAATGATATTTTAAATTAAAATTATTTAATTGATAATTAGGACATTTTTTTAAATAAGTGGTTATAAATTCCAAAGTGTATTTTCCAGATGAAATGATTCAAATGATAATATAAAGGAATTTTCATCAATAATAACATGATTTGATGTTAAGTGTTGTTTACAAGGGATATCATCCAATGATAGAATAAATATTCATTTAATATATGTTTTATGATTATGAATCTGAAATATTTATGTAACCCATTCATTTTCAGGGGAAATGTTATGATGAATTGTTGTAATAATTATGAAAACTATTTTATTTGAATAGGTTATGATCTTTTGATATGATGAATTTTTGAAAATGTTGGGAACACATAAGTATTGTATCAATTATATGATGATTTATTTCATTATAATAATATGATGGTGGTTATGTTATATCCATGTACAGTGGTTACGTTATAACCATGGATGGTTGTTTCGTTATAACCATGGATATTGGTTTTGTTTTAACCAATGAATGTTGTTACATTATAACAAAGTATGGTGGTTATGTTATTACCATGTATGGTTCTAACATTATAAACGAGTATGTGTGGGACTATAATTATATATCCATATTTTTAATATCATAATTATTGATATCTCATGAGATAAATAGTATTGGAATGGGGAGTGAATAGATTTTAGTAATGAAAATTGTTTGAAATGATAGTCATGGGGGTGAATACTGACTACTAAGATAGTTTGGGGAGTGAAGGCAATAAACTATGAAATTGATTGTAATAATCCGTGACAAATAATTAAATTATTTTATATTATTATATTCATTCCACAAATCTATATCATATTCCAATGTTATTCTCTCATGGATTATGTTATTGGATTTCATTATGATTCATATCTTATGAACTGCAAATATTTATGCGATGAAACACGTTTATGATCATTTATATACATTTTATGGTTTTCAGATATATTATAATGATCTCACACTCTTATGATCATGTTATGTTTAGGTGATCATTTATATCTTTATTATTTAACAATATTGATAATATGATATCACCATTTCTTATGATTACTTTCCTTAAGTTATGAAGAAAGTTAACAAGTATGATATTTTTAAGAAGGGTTTATGTTATAAAAACATAATGAGAGATACTTATGAACTAGTTATTTATGTTTCCATTTTTCCAAAGATATTATACCAATATGATTCTAACATGGATTGTGATTTTTTGTAATTTATATTCATCTAATAAGATACAATAAATTTATATGAATATTATGGGTATCTATAAGTATCATAGAACTAGATATCTAAATTACATAATTCTGAACCTTACTCATATCCATTACCTTTCATACTATTCTTAAATAGTCAGTATCTAACTAAATTATTCTAATTGTTCACATTGGGTTTTTTTATTTTATTCATTTAAACTAGTTTCATAATAGTGTTGTCTGTATTCGTTATTCTTCCAATGTTTTTCTGTATTAGTTCATTAATCATACATTTATATATTACTTATAATAATTTATTATGTTTCAAATTCATTTCTTTACTTTTTTATACCTTATCCTTGATGTTGATGTCGATAATAAGCATGTTTTGTGATTTTTAATGAATAAAAGGTGTTTCCAGAATTGATGAGTTATATTTTGTTTTAATCTCCATGAACCAAAAATAATAATTATTGACAAATTTATATCATAATAAACTAGTAATTAATTTTCTATGTCCATCCATTAAATAAATACATTGTATTCTTCTAGTGTGTGGTTAAACTACCCAAACACTGATGTACCCTCATTTAATAAACCATTAGGTTGTGGTTTTCATATAATATCATTATAGAAGATGAATAATTATCATAGTTATTATTTATTAGTTTTATATACCATAATTTTTAGTACTTACTGTAATAACAAATTAATATAAAAATATTACATAATTTCAATAAAATATTATATTTTTAATACACTTGTTTTAAATGATTAAATTAAATATGGTCATCAGTTGACCATATCACTAATATTTTACCCATTTATTGAAAAAAATACTTAATGATATCCTAAAATAATATTTCTCCATTAATACCATCCTAATATACATCATTGTAAATTGGTGATGGAAAACGAAACATGTTACATCATGTAGCTTGTAGTTCACACAACACACAAACAATGATTTTGATTTTGCAAATAGATTGTGTATATAAATAAATAATTATAATATCACAAATATACTAAAATTTTAATACATAAATGATAATAATATTATTATATTAGTGAGTATAGAATAAATTTTAATGAAGTTAATTAAGCAAAAAACTCTATAGGTGATAATAATAACGTTGGGGATTTGAATTTTCCTTAGAGGCCTCCTTGGAAATGAGGGACTTATGGAATATAATGGTGACCATAATATTTTGAACATTGTATAATGTCATAGGAATGGAAAATGGAATAATTTTAAGTGTAAATTAAAACAAGTGGAGTGTATTGAAGTGGTGATGTTACCCTTCATAGGTGAAGGTAAGTGTATTATTGGGTGTAAAACATTAATTTTCAAAAACAAATTATGTTACTATTCATGGTTCAATAAAAAAAAATTCACAAAATATGAGATTAAAAAAATTATACAACGAAAATCACCTCAACCACTCATTTTAAGATATTTTTTTTATTTTAGTGTTTTTTATTTTTATATTTTACCTAAATTTTTTTTACCATGGTAATTAGTTTCTAACCATAGTAATTAATTTTGATGATAAATTTTATGATTGATCTTTTTCACAAATTTGAAACATCTATTTTCAAATTAAAATATATTTTAATCAAATTATATTTCTATAGGTGAGGATAATTAATTTTAAAATAAATTAACTTATCATAACGACCTAATATTTTATTATATAAATATTTCATCTCAATAGATGAATATTCATTAAATTACATAAATACATTTCTATGGATCATAATAATTAATTTACACTGGAAACATGGAATCCTAAATAATGGGTTCATAAGCGAACTATGCCTTCTCTAGCTATGTTCTTTATAACTTGAACCTTCCTTATACATATCATATAGGTTACAATTTTTTATATAATGGGGAAATGAATCATAAAATTGTGAGTTTAGATGCTTAGTAAGTGTAATCAAGGAAGATAAAAAATATAACTTATAGATATGGGTATGAGAACATAAGAATAACATATGAAGATCATACTCTTCATATTAATTATCATAATATTGTTTCATGTAAAAAATATTGGATGTTCATAAAATATTAATCATAAATATATCTAAGATCATCAGCCATGAGAGTTTAAAATGCACATCAGACAAGGAATTGTGGAAAACCCATAATCATATAAATCATTGTGTCAATTATAACAACCAATTCATTGAAAACATGTTATGATTGGGATAATCAAAGATGTACCTATTTCGGTCATGGGATATGTAGCAATGTACCATTTTTTGGGCTTGGTCTAACCACATGTGTACCATATTTTTCTAGCATAGGTTGATCACCCATGTAACCTCTGAGCTTATCAATCATTAATTATTCCCCAATATGTTGTATGGATATATAGGTCTTACCCATCACATAATGGAATCTACCATATGTATGACACATGATCATTAATCAATCATCATTTTATAACTCTTAAAAAGATATGGGTTTTTGAATCATTTATTAATATCCTAACCTATGGAAAACATATAGGATTAATAATAATTTCACAATTTCATCCATGTCTAACAAGTAAATATATAATGGGTTTCATAAATATATTTTCATCATAATCATGAACCCAAACCATCAGGAAAATAACAAGGGTAATATCATTGGTTCATATACCTATATAATCATAGGTAACGTCAAGGGAAGTCATTTTAAATTTAAATTCATAAGGAAATAAAAGATGGAATTTTTTTAGGAAAATAACATTTCATTGAAAATTAATTTATTAAAACATTTTATTCAAAAAATATTTGGGAATAAATTTTCATTGAAAATAATCTTTAAAAATGATGATGGAAGCTACAAGGAATGGAGTGGACATAATAGAAAAAAAAATCATGACCTAAACATAGAAACAAATATTCCGTTAATATTGTCTATTGGTGTCAAAAGCTCCCCATTCATAAAATAATAAGAATATTTTTTTAAAAAAAATTCTTTTCTAAATATACAATTATATGATAAATTTCTTGGAAAATAATTATATAATTATAGTAGAATATTTTTAAAATAAAAAATTTAGAAACTATTTTTTGGAAGGAAAGATATTCCCTACTAAATGGTTAAATAAGGTCATATTTTCATAAAACAAATTCTCAATTATGTTAAGTAATATAATGGCCCAGACCTCTCTGGTCCATTCCATTGTGAAAATACGGGGGTTGAGGTGTTCCGGGAGGTCAATGTGACTTATCCCCAACACATTTACAATTTTCCCTTTCTTTGAATAGTATCATCAGTAACCCTCAGTGAACAGTTCCATCAGTAGAAAGATGTGAACAGTGCATCGATAAACTTCTGTCAACAATGCCAATGGTGAGGTACAACAGTGACCTGTCTTTCCATTTCAAAATTTCCAATTATATGAACACTGCTATTGCTGAACAGTACAATCGGTAACCACTCATTCGTTTGGAAATTTTCCAATTCTATGAACAGTTCTATGGATGAACAGTTATATCGATAACCTCTAATGGTTACCTCTTTCTTAACTTCCAAAATTCTTTGATTTGTGAACAATTTTTCCAGAATGGTATGTGTGCAGTGTTTCCATAATGTTAGCTATATAGTTCTTCCAGAACAGTATGTTTACAGTGTTCTATCGGTGATGTTCTAATGGTATGGTTCATTAATAGTGTTCTATCGATGAGGATATAATGGTGAGGTTCATTAACAGTGTTCTATCGGGGAGGTGCGAACAGTGAGGTTCATGAATAATGTTATATCTGTGAGGTTCATCAACCATGTTCTATCAATGAGGTTCTAACGGTGAGGTTCATGAACAATGTTTTTCCTTTTCAAATTTTGCGTTCATGAATAGTGTTTCCCGCTTCTTACAGTTTCAGCCATTTAGCATTTTCCTTTGACATAAAATGTATTTAAACCCTCTTTCTAAAGACTGTTAGGCCAATTAAATGGCCATATGTTCTATATTAATTATTCATAAATCATGATATGTTTTTACTTAGTCAAACGACATGGTTTAATATGATCCACTAACTACTACAATTATGGCATTTATCAGTGCTACAAAAGTTTATTAACAGTGCTAAAAAAGAAATGTTAATTGAGGTGAAGATATAGGGGGTCCCTTTTATCAATGCTTTAAAATTCACTAAAAAAATCCCCTTTTATCATTGTTAAAAAACACTGATAAAAGACCCATTTATAAGTGATTTTTAGCGCTGATAAGAGGTTCATTTATCATCCTTTTAAAAAATGCAGATAAAATTCAAAAAAATAAATACAAAATAATTACATAATGCTGGGGGGGAGAGCTTTTAACAGCACTTGACCCCCCCCCCCCCCTTTATCAACGTTAGGAGGACCCCCCCCCCCCCCTCACACTCTCTCATGTGCTGCCCATCCCGCTCATCTGCACATGCGTGCAGCCTTTTCTTCCACCCGAACATGAACCTGCAACCTCCCCCCTTTCGCATCTGCACCTTTACCACTACACCATTTTGTTTTTTCACTATTTAATGATATATCTATTTATTTATATATAAATAGTAATATTTATTCATATATTAATATAGATTCATATTAATATAAATATATTTATTCATATATTAGTATATATATATTTATTTGTATATTAATATACATTTATATATATTTATATATATATTTTTGGTTAAAATTTTTTATCTGCATAATTAATTGTATAATAATATATATTTAAAAGAATAGTTTTAAATACATTTATGAAATATTTTTTTATGAGTTTTTATAAATAAATAAAAAAATACATACATACATATATACAACACAGACACACACAGATAGACACACACACACAGACACATATATATTTGTGAATAAATACAGATATATGTGTATATGAAAAGTCATAGAATGTTAAAACAACCATAACATATAATCCATAATCTCGTTTCAACTCCAAAACAAGTCAAATCGAAGAAAATGAAACAATCCTCTATATGAAATGTGATATATGCCTAACGGACATCCGGATCAAAATTTATACGTTTTTGAATTTTAGCAAAATGGGGTATCCGGAATAAAAAACTCAATTTTGGATGTATTATAGGACTTTTTTTCCTTGAAAAATGAGACGTAAACCTCACTGGGGTTACTAGCGCATAGAACTCATCATAGGCTTTGATTTGATATACTGTAGAGATCAAATGGAAACCTGGATTGAAAGTTATGGCCGTATAAAGTTTGAGTTACATTATCAACTTATTTTTGATCATTTATTATGTTTTTTAATTTTTTTCTGTCTTTAAATTGTTATTAAATGATTTTTAGTCAATAATTAATAGAAAATTATTAATTAATAATATTTTTTAAAATATTTTAATTCCATTTTCATTAAATTTATTATATATTAAATGTAATAGTCTATTTATACTTCTCTAAAAGATATTTAAAAAATATATATTATATTTATATCAATATAAATATACATATATATCAATATATTATTTTTCACGAATATTTTTGAAACATAAATTTATCAGCGTTATGAAAATGAGCTGATAAATCTCCCATTTATCAGTGCTAAAAAATGCACTAATATAGGGGGGACTTTATCAGTGCTAAAATATCACTAATAAAAGCATAGCACATACCTTGCCCGTTTATTTAGTAATGTATTTTAATGGGAAACCAAGCGTATCATAAACTTCCATTCCGTTAAAACTACTAAAGGGATGGGATATCTTCCTCTCTAATTCTTCCTCTTGGTTCTCGACTATGAGACACTTAAACCTTTAATTCTATTCAATAGGAGTCGTATAATAAAACTTACTCATAGGATGAGTTCCGCTCGGTTTTTTATGCATCCAAGTAGTATTGATCAATCTTCGATATAATATATGTTATATCGGTGTTATTTTTCTATTCATCTTCTACAGTTTCTCCTTTCCATTTTATAGCATGTAATCTCCATGCTTCTAATGGAGTCTTCTTTGGGTTTGGTTGGTGTTGTCGTAGGGGGGCATCCTCAGGTGGATGTCGTAGCTGCGAGAGGAGGCTCGTGACCCATTGTGTGGATAATGAACGTCAAGAATTGTTTTAGGTATGTGATTCATTTCTTCTCTTTTCTTTTACCTGAAACTATATTGTTAGCATGTTTTATCCCACTTGATGATAATGGAATTAACATAATAACAATTTGACCAGATAAATAAATTGATATCAATAGTATGTTATTGCCTCTTGTTTTTCTAGATAGTGTGATATCTATGCTTGATTCATATAGCTATTAGTTTAGGATGGAAATTGGTAAAGAACGTAAACCGAAATTAATTGATAACATTGTGGATAAAGATAAAGAAACATGTAATTGAATCTGGTTCTTATTTTGTAATTTTGAAGATAATCAAAATGGTGTAGTAAGCAAGTTTAATTTATTTGTGATAATATAATGTTTATGTATCCCAATGGTGGATCCTACATATAATTAATCAGTTAATTCAAAACGGATTATTTGTTTGATAATTCCTTAAAGGGTTCTAATTTACCCTCATGATTATTGCAGGGCTAAGATCCCAATTGTTAAGATGCTTGTTTTCATTATTCTTGTGTTGTGATGTGATCATGGAGGGTTTTTGTGATATGTGGGGGCATAGAGACAATTGGTTGTGGCAGAAGATGATGCCTAGAGTGGCGAGATGCATTTGTTTATGCATGTGGGTGTTGGGGAGGACACCAGGAATGACAGAATGTGATGGATGTGATTGTTGTATCCTTTCTTATTCTTACCAGTTTATTATCTCCTATACATTTACCCACTTCTCAAGGTAGTTTCTCTTACTTAACCTTCTTCCAAAAGAGGCGAAGACAGATGGGGTATGCCACGTGTTTTCCGAGTTAATCTTCTCAAGGGAGGATGGGTTTATTCTCTTGATATAAGTGGAAAAGAATCTATGGGTAGTACATATACTCAACATGTTGAGCCCCCTTGTGTTTATTAGCACAGATTGTTTTTCTAGAATGCCAGGGAATATGGGAATGTAATTATGCAATGAATAATTGAATACATGATGTAAACCCATGGGGTTGGAGTTTGCTGGAACATAATGATGAGGTTGTAATTTTAAAGGGATATGGGACTTTGGGTGTGATGAAAATTAAATTTAATTTGGAATTATTATTGCTTAATTAATGTTTAAATAATTAACTAACGTAAATTGAAACTGATCAAAAGGGAATAAAATAATGTATTAAATCTCTTTAAATTGTTCTGTGCATATAGGATACCTAGTCTTAGATGTAGTATCCTCGAGTCTGGGTGACGTTAGTTGTAGTTGAGTATAAGACTAGGTTATGACCATAGTGTGGTTGTGAGGTATAATATACTTTGTACTTTTTGTGTTTCTATATGCTACTCCACCCTGTCAGTAAGGGAAACTGACACCCAGGAGATTTTGAGCCCTAGGGGGGTGTATTCCCTATCATTCTGGTGGGAAGATGAATGGCTGACTACCCCCTTTGGCCCTGCTCTTTTCTTTTGGTAGTTACTTGGGCTGGTAGGAACAATGGTTAGTTTTCCCCATATATGTGTGTAGAGGGTAGTAATTGCTAGTGGTTATTCACACACATATATTCTAGATATAGTTTCTTTGTACTATTATAGTTTTCACGTGTATAGGCTACGATGGCTTAAGGAACCTTAATCGGTGTATGGGATTTAATGGACTGAGGTATAATACCTGATGTATGATACATGTTATACGAGCTATGATGGCTCCATGAAACTGCCCGGTTAATTTTCTTATGTGGACATGGTGGTTTTGTTGCACATGGTGCATGTTGTGGTGCTTCACCCAGATGTTTGTGGGAAAGACTTTTGGAGAGATATGCTTAGGACGTGCACTGTTAGGGAAAAGTTTAAAACTAGTGTGGAAGTAGTAGTGGGGTACCCTTGATATTCATTATTATATTATATACTCTTGTATGCGTTAATTGGTTAGAGTAGCCATGATGAGGCTGGGAACTAAGTATAACTCTTTTGATGATGAGTTAGTTTCACTTGTTGTTAACTATGCTTTATCATGATTTGGATACATTTTCATGAGAGGATTTATGGAGGGTCCTATTGAGTATACAGTTATACTCACCTTAGGTTTATATAAACTATTTTTTAGGTCACCGGGTGTAGGTTGGAGATCAGGATGGTTACTAATAGCGTATGTTTTCTGGAGCTGTTCAGGCTTGTGGTTGCAGATGTTTTACTTTTTTTAGTTACTTGTAGTTTTTCTTCTTTCAGTTCTAGTGGGATTTCCTGATATTTGATACGTGTACATGAGATTTCATTCATCTTACTTGTTGAGTTGGAGTTGGTTGGTGTCAAACATATCTATCTCTTCCGCATGTGTTCTCTTAGAGGGTAATGCCTCCCATTTGTGTGTATTCTAAACACACGGTGCTAGTCTCCAACACGGGGCCTACTGGATGTGGGACTCGGGGGTCATCATCTCCCTTCTCACATTGTCGTCCTAGGAGGGGTACACATTGTGGGGAGGGGGTCACGACAAAGTGGTATCAGAGGTCGGGTTGAGGGATAGGATGGAGTTTGCAGTTAGAAACATGTGAGGTTTCATGGGATGGTATGGAAACGGTGTCAATCATTATTAGGAGGTGATGTAAACATAAGAGACCGAAAGTTACATAGGATTTGAGGACACCCTATGATCTAATGTATAGATCATTATGTTTTTAATGGCTACTAAATACAGGAATAATTGATGCAGGGTAGAGACCAAGGAATGGATCATGTATCATTCTTATTTTTTCCTATGTTTGAATGGGTAGACATTGGGATAGGTTATCCTCAAATCAATGAAATAGAATAATTAATTAATTAATGTTGAGTATTCCATATTATAGGTCTAGGAGCTCTAACGATTTGTTATTTTATTGGTATGGCTTGATGTCTACTTCCTCGTTAGGTTTACACAGAAAATTTCTATCAGGATATTCCAGTAGATCGCCATAGGGTAGAGGTTGATGATGACGAAACTTGGAGGAAGACACTGTAAGAGTTTCAGTACCAATGTCTGTAGAAGTACGAGGGATCTGTTTTAGATGCAGTCCCAGTAGACTGGTTGGAGGAGGTGAAGATAGGATTCAGTTTGATCTTTGCTAGGAAGGAGCACTGGATGTCCTTAGTTGTGAAGATGTTGTGTGGAGCATTGAGGTAGTGGTAATTCCTATTCCTCGGGGATCATGAGGAGTTAGCGATATCATGGGAGGAGTTCTGAGACATGTTTAGAGATGAGTTTCTTTGTTCGACTGAAAAGGTGTCTTGTTGCTAGGAGCTTCTTACCCTTTAATAGGGGTGATTTAGAGTTCGAGAGTTAGGAATCTATTTCAGGAACATTTTAAGATATACTTCAGACTTATTTCTAGATGAGGAGGTCAGGGCGAGGAATTTCCAGGAGGATTTATATCCAGAGATCCAGCACCAGGTCACCCCATTTATTCTAAAGACATAGCTTTAGGTGCTGGGGAGCACAAAGGTTGTCGAGAGGAATTTGGCCGTGACCAGATCATAACGAGAGGGGAATGTTCATGATTCCTCATGAAGAAGTTCTATGGTCCGGGGTTCCCGGTTTTTAGGGCAGAAGAGTTTCTGTTCAGCCGGGGGTAGGTCCCAGCCCTTCACATATCGTTTTTCCGGAGGTAGCATCTATCAGTCGAATGCCAAGGGATCATGTGCTTTTTTTCCTTATGGGGATCATGGTCATCAGTAGTGGGAGTGTCTGACCTTTCAGAGTAGTCATCGTGCACCAAGTGCTACGCTTTGGGTTCCTTAGTTGAGGTAGTTCCAGGTGAGGCAGCAGTAGCAGGTTTCACAAGCCTTAGATCAACATAGGGTAGATGTGGAAGGCATAGGAAAACCCCATGATGATCCCTATCCTCAAACAGCAGAGTGTGGCCATGGTGGGGTCTTCACGAGGGTCAGATAGGTTGTAGAGGTGGTCATAGTCATCTTCATGCTCTAGAGTTTCCAGCTCCAGGTGATCCAGACGTCATTCTAGGTACCCTTTTCTTGTTTTCTACATTAGTGTATGCCCTATTTGATTCAATAGTGACACACTCCTTCATATCTCTTAACCTTGTCTATGCTTTGGGGCTTGATGTAGAGAGTCTTCCAGGGTCCCTGGTGTTGATTATTCCAGTTATAGGTCGAGCTGACTTGTTTGACATTTGTAGAAACCGTGACCTAGTTTTGGGGTAGCACCACTCTTTAAGAGATTTATTATGTATATGAATAGAACCATATTATGTCATCTTCGGCATGGATTGGTCGTATTCGATGTAGGGTATCATGGATTGTGTCATGAAGAAGGGTATTTTCTTTGGTGCGGATGGAGAACCTGTGGTATTTTTGGCGAGTGAGGACCTCAGATAGGTCATAGTCATGTTCCGCCCTTATCATCCATAATGGCTGAGATGATGTTGATTTCTTCAAAGGATCAACTGTTGGTGTTCACTATGGTAATGAAAGAGTACCCTGATAACTTTTTCAGAAGAGTTTGTTGCCTTACCCCCTCGATGAGAGATCGAGTTTGGAATTGAGCTACAACTAGGAGTGTCACCTATATCCATGTATCTTTATAGGATGGCCTATTCAGAGTTACGAGAGCTGTGTATACATCTTGATGGTATGATACGTTGTGGTTTGGTTCATCCAAGTGTGTCACCATGGGGTGCACTAGTTTTGTTCGTGAAAAAGGCTGAAGGAAGTTTCCGGTTGTGTATCGATTATTATTGCTTAAAAATTGTGACAATAAAGAATCGTTATCCTCTTCCAAATATTGTTTATTTATTTTATCAACTGACGGGTTAATGTTGGTTCTCAACGATCGAATTGCGGTCAAGATATTATCAGATGTGTATTAAAGATGATGATATCCCAAAGACTGATTTCTATTATCTTCAAGGGAATTATGAGTTCGTTGTAATGTTGTTCGGCATTATGAATGTTCCAGCTGTGTTCATGGGATTGATGTATAGAGTGTTTAGTGAGTTCCTAGACAGGATTTTGGTGGTTTTCATAGAGGAAATCCTTGTGTACTTAATGTATCAGGAGGATCATGAATAGGATCTACACGCCATTTTGAGAGTTCATTGTTAACATCAGTTGTTTGGGAAGTTGTCGAAGTGTGAGTTTTGGGACCGAGAAGTCCTTTTTTTGCAGTATGTTGTTTCCCAATAGGGATTATCTGTGGATCCATATAAAATATAAGCAGTTTTGTCTTGGGAAGCCCCTAAGACATTGTCAGATGTGCTATGATTCCTTGGTCTCTCAGGCTACTAAATGTGGTTCGTAGCCGATTTCTCAATAGTTGCGATTCCTCTATCATATTTGACCAGGAAGGATCATGCATTCATATGAACTGATCAGTGCCAGGGAGCTTTCGAGTATCTAAAGGAGATGTTGGAATGTGCTCTAGTTCATTGTCTTCCAGCTGAGGGAGTTCATTTTGATGCTTTCTGTGATGCATCACATTTGTGGTTTGGTTGTGTTCTGATGTACCAGAGATCAATTGTGTCTTATTTGGCTCAGTAGTTACTTCACCAAGATTATAACTATTCTACCCATGATCTTGAGTTGGTAGCCATAGTGGTTTATCTGAAGTTGTGGAGACATTACCTCATCGGCGAGTGCTTTGTGGTTTTCACCATTCATAGGCGATTGAGGTTTGTTTTTTCCAGCATGACATGATATTACGACAATGTCGGTGGATGGAGTTCTTACAGAAATATGACTTTGAGATATCATATACACCTAGAAAGGGTAATGCAGTAGCTGATGTGCTTAGTCGAAAGTAATGTATTGATGTTGTGCATGAATCTAGTGATTCCTAGAGTGTAAGGGAAGAACTGTTAGCATTACATCTTGATATGGGAGAAGTTGGGGGCAGAGGATGTCTTTTTCATATGAAGGTACAGTCATCCCTAGTGAAAAAGTTAGAAGAGTCCCAGTTGGGGGATCAAGAGGTGGAGTTCTGGAGATACTGAGTTGTTTTTAGTGAGGCCCATAATGGGTGGCATGAGGATAAACAATGTTGAGTGTTATATCACGGATGGATTTTTGTTCCTTTGAAAATGCATGATATATTTTATAGATAGTGTCATAGTTCACTTTTAATGGAACATCCTAGCATGAAAAATATGTACCGATCATTGTTGAGCTAGTTTTCGTGGTCTAGGCTGAAGTGTTCAATTGCAGAGATTGTGTCTCAATGTTTGGTCTCCTAGAAGTTGAAGGTCGAATACTGTGTTTCTGGTTGTCTACTCCAGCCATTAGAGATTCCTCAGTGGAAGTGGGAGGACAAATTAATATACATTGTTACTAGTTTACCTCTTGCTCTGGGAGTACATGATGTAATATGGGTGGTAGTGGATCATTTAACAAAATCATCTCACTTCATAGGGATCAAGGAGTCGAGCTCAGTGGATGTTTTTTGGAGGCAGTATCTAGAGGAGGTGGTGAGAGTTCATCGAGCCCCAAGGACGATCATTTCTGATCGAGATCCTTGTTTTACCTCTTGGGTGTGGATAGGTCTCCAACATGCTTTCAGTTATCAACTATGCATGATCACTGATTTTCATCCTCAAATGGATGGTCAGACAGAGTGAACCATCCAGACTCTTGAAGACATGTTATGATCTTGTATTCTTGATTCTGGAGGTTCATGGATGAGGAACATACAGTTGGTGGAGTTCTATTACAATAATATTTTTCACTCCACCATCAGTATGGCACCGTTTAAAGCCTTGTATGTCCAGCCTTTCCATTCTCCGTTGTGCTGGACTGGGGTCCGAGAGTCAGTAATTCTCAAACCGGAACTAGTGCATAATACAACAGAGATGGTTCTGGTGATTCTTGAGAGGATGAAGAAAGATTAAGATAGTCAAAAATCATTTTTTGATCAATTAAAGAGACCCTTAGAGGTTAATGTTGGGGATCATTTGTTTCTAAATGTAACTCCCTATCGTGGTCAGCAATGTTTTGGTCACAGGAGTAGGCTTTCTCCCAATTTTTTTGGGCCTTTTGAGGTGTTAGCTTGTGTAGGAACTGTGGTGTATCGAGTAGAACTTCTCCCACATATGAGTCGGATACATGATGTTTTCCATGTGTCACAGGACCATCATTATCTTCATGATGACTCTCACAATATAGATTTGGGAGAGATCAATTTTGGTGATGATTAAACCTTTGAGAGGTGACTTATGGAGACCCAAGACCGTAATGGGAATGTGTTACGCGGGTGTTATATTCCCTTGGTTCATGTCTTATGGCGACACGGTGGCATGGAAGAGAGTACCTGGGAACGTGAGTCACAAATACGTGATCAGTACCCATAGTTGTTTGATGTTTAACTCTTTTCATGTGATGATGTTCCCTTTATCATTAGACCATTCATGTTTATATTATGATTTCCTTTTGTTGTATCTTGTGGCTTTCTCTCTTTTGAGAGTTATCTCGATGGGTGGTTATTCGGACCCTGTTTTGTTTTCCATTTAGGCGGGCTTCGAATTATCGAGGACGAGAATGTTTGGAGAGGTATCTGATATAATGGACAAGAACTCTCTGGTCCATTCCATTGTGAAAATATGTTGTTTGAGGTGTTTCGGGAGGTCAACGTGACCTATCCCTAACACTTTACCAACTTTCCCTTTATGTGAATAGTACCATTGGTAATCCTCAGTGAACAGTTCCAACGGTTGACAGTTGTGAACATTGCATCAGTAACCTTCTATGAACAGTTCCAACGATGGGGTCTAATGGTAACCTCTCTTTCCATTACCTAATTTCCAATTCTAAGAACAGTTCTACAACTGAACATTTCTATCACAACCCTCTATCGGTAAACTCTCTTTACTTTTCCAAATTTCTAACTCTATGAACAGTTCTATCAGTGAATAGTTCTATCCGTAACCTCTAATGGTAACCTTTTTTTCTTTTTCCAAATTTTGAGTTATGTGAACATTGTTTCTAGAATGGATGTTATACAGTGTTTCCATAACGTTAGGTGTACAATGCTTCCAGAATGGTATATGTTCAATGTCTTATAAGTGAGGTTCTAACGGTGAGGTTCATGAACAATTTTCTCTCAGTGAGGTTCTAATAGTGAGGTTCATGATCAGTGTTCTATAGGTGAGTTTCTAATGGTGAGGATCATGAACATTGTTCTATTGGTGTGTTTCATGAATAGTGTTCTATCAGTGAGGTTCTAACATTGTGGTTCATGAATATTATTTTTCCTTTGCCAAATTATATTTTCATGAACAATGCTTCCAGCTTCCAACAGTTTCGCCCCTTTAGCGTTTTTCTTTCACATAAAATTCATTTAAAGCCTCATTTTGAGGAATCTAAGGCCAATTCAAGGGTCATAACTCCTATATTAATTATTCATATGTCTTGGTATGTTATTACATTGTCAACCCACATGGTTTAATACAATCCTCTTTTAATGGGAAACCAAGCGTATCTTAAACTTCCGCTCCGTTGAATCTTCTAAAGGGATGGGATATATTCCTCCCAAATTATTCCTCTTTGTTCGTGGATATGATACACTAGAACCATTCATTGCATTCTATATGAGGTGAATAATCAAACGTAGTCATAGGATTACTGCTCTGTTTTTTATGCAACAAAGTAGTATCGATCAATCTTCGATAAAAGGTATGTTTTATGATCATTCTTTTGGGGTTCATCTTCCCCTGTTTCTCCGTTCCAGTTTATATAATTTAATCTCTATTATTCTAATGGAGTTTTCTTGGTGTTCGATTGGTGCGGTCATATCGTGGCATCATCAGGTGGATTTAGTTGTCGCTATAGGAGGATCATGACCCGTTGTGTGGATAAAGAACATTAAGAACTTTTTCATGTAGGGGATTCATTGCTTCTATTTCCTTTTACATGAAACTATATTGTTATCATGTTTTATCCCACTGGATGAAAATGGAATTGACATAATAAATATTTGAACTAGATAAATTAATTGATATTGATCTTCTTTTATTGCCTCCTGTTTGGATAGAATGTAGGATATCTATGCATTTTTTGTATAGTTGTTCGTTCTAGATGAAAATTGGTAAAGAACGCAAACCAGAATTAATTGAAAATTGTATGGAGAAAGATAAAGAGGCATGTAAATAAATGTGGTTCTTCTTGGTGTAATTTTAATTTTAATCAAAATGGTGCAGTAAGAATGTTTATTTTATTTTTGATAGCTTACTATTTAGGTTTCATGAATGTGGAACCAACACATAATAAATCAATTAATTCATTGCGGATTATTTGTTTGATAATTCCTTGAAGGATTCTGATTTACCAACATGATTGTTAAAGAGACAAGAGACCAATTGTGAAGATGTTTGTTTTTATGATGCTTGTGTTTTGATCTGAGAATGGAGGGCTGTTGTGATATGTGGGGGAATGGAGACCTTTGGTTACAGCAGAAGATGGCACCTAGAGTTGCGAGATGCATTCGTTTATGCATGTGGGTGTCATGGAGGACACCATAGATGATGGAATTGGTTGGATGTGATTGTTGGATGCTTGCTAATTCTTACTGGTGGATTATCTTCTTTACTTTTCGCCACTCCTTAAGGAAACTGGTCTTACTAACCCTTCTTCCAAAAGAGTCGAAGACATGCTGGGTATGCCACAAGCTTCTGTGTTTATCTTATCAAGGGTGAATGGGTCAATGATCTTGCTATAAGCAAAAAAGACTCGACAGGTTGTAAAAATACTCACTGTGTTGACCCCCCTTGTGTTTAGTATCATATATTGTTTTTCTAGAATTCATGGGAATATGGGAATTTAATTCAATAATGAATAATTGAATAAATGATATTAACCCATGGGGTTGTAGTTTTATGTAACATAATGATGAGGTGGTAATATTTAAGGTATAGTGGAATTTGGGTGTGATGCGAATGAAATTTAATGTGGAATTATTATTGTTTAATTAATGTTTAAAGAATTAATTTACGTAAAGTGCAACTGATAAAAAGGTAATGAAATAATGTATTAAATCTCTTTAATTGGTTATGTGCTTATAGGATACATAGTATTAGAAGTAGAATCCCGGAGTCTGAGAGTCATTAGTTACAATTCAGTCTAAAACTAGGTGATGCCCATAGTGTGGTAGTGAGGTATAGTATATTATGTACTTTTTGTGTTTCTATATGCTACTACACCCGATCAGTAAGGGAAATTGACACCCCAAGGATTCTAAGCCCTGGGGGGTGTTTTCCCTAATATATTGGTGGGACGATGAATGAATGACTAGCCACATTGGCCCCACACCCTTCTCTTGGTAGTCTCTTGTACTGGTAGGCACAACGGTTAGTTTTCCCCATATATGTGTGTAGAGGGCTATAATGTCTTGTGGTTATTCACACACATATATTGTGAATATAGTTTCCTATGGACTAATAATGGAGTAACATGTATATTTTGTGAGGGATTGAGGTTCCTTACTCGATGTATGGGATGTAATGGCTTGAGTTATAATACCCAATGTATGATACACATTATGCGAGATGTGGTGGTCCCCAGAAACTACATGGTTAGTTTTCTTACATGGACATGGTGTTTTTTTGCACGAGGTTCATGTTATGGTGCTTCGCCTAGGTGTCTATGGAAATCATTTTTGGAGAGTGATGCTTAGGAAATTTGATGTTGTGGAAAAGCAGAAAACCAGTGAAGAAGTAGTAGTGGAGTACCCTTGATATTCTTTATTATATTATATACTCTTGTATGAGTTAATTTGTGAGAGTATCGTTGGTGAGGCTAGAAACATAGTATAACTATTTATATGAGGAGTTAGTTTTACTTGTTGTTCACTATGCTTTAGCATGCTTTGTTTACTTTTGCACAAGATGCTTCGGGGAGGATCCTACTGAGTATACTATTATACTCACTGAATGTTTATATAAACTATATTTCTGGTCACCTGGAGAAGGTTGGAGATCAAGCTGGTTACTACTATCTTGTGGTTGCAGGAGCTGTCCGGGCTTGTGGTTGTTGTTGTTTTATATTCTTTTGGTTACTTGCAGTTTTTCCCTTTCAGTTGTAGTGGTTTTTCATGACATTTCATATGTGTACTTCAGATTTCATTCATCTTACTATTTGAGTTGGAGTGAGTTGGTGTCTATCATATCTCTATCTTCCACATGTGTTCCCTTAGTGGGTAATTCCTCTTGTTTGTGTGTTTTCTATACCCTCGGTGCTAGTTTCCAACCCGGGACTTTTTGGAGGCATGTCTCGGGGGTCATCATCTCCTTCTCACATTGTCAGCCCAGGAGGGGTACAAATTGTGGGGAGGGGGTCATGACAAGTAAATAATTGTTAATAAATGTTAACATTACATGAAAACAAATTTGATAAAAAAGTAGAATAAATATAATAATTATCTTAAGGTATAGATCATAATATTACATCATTGGAGGCATAAGAAAAAACATTGTTGATAATGAAAGAGTTGTTATTAGAATTTATTTAAAACATGGTAACTTTGAATTATAAGTCTCATGAAGTATAAACACTAAATTAAACACAAAATACAATTAGAAAAAATAATTTAATGAAACTTCGTATCAATGTAAATATATATACAAATAAAAAATTATAGATTTTCATAGTATAACATTTTTCAAACATAATGAAAATCGAAACAAACATCTATTACCTTATGACTTGAACTTCCTTGAAAATGTTTGAAACATCTATATAATAAATATATGTTTATTATAACTCTATTTAATAATCATTAAAATTCTTATAATATCATTCATTATCCCTATATAAGGTTTCAACACTCTTTTGTTAATCATTTCTTCTTAAAATTCTCATTTTTGGTGTAAACTATATTGTTTTTCCTGATATATTTGGTTTATTAGATACAGTAAATGTTGATTTATCAATGATACATCATATACATAATATTAAACATAAAGTTAATAACATATAGATTTATTTTATACATTTTTGGTGTCATTCATAAAATCATAGATCGAACAATGAAATACAGCCTTCCTGGAGACAAACAGCCCTATGTACGCATAAATATTGATTTCCATGATTGATCAATGAAATGAAAGAATGATAAATATGAAATTACCTATTTTGATTAATTATTATTTTACATATTTGGTCTATAAATATTAATCCAATCCTAATGTTAATCCATAAATGATTATGATGTAAAAAATGAATTGTAATGTTATGTAGAGATGGTAATTCATATGTACACATGAGTGATACTTTAACATAATATTTTATGGGAATGAAAGTGTATACTTGTTTTTTCATAATAATAATAACATTTAAGAATAATAATGATACTGAAGTTATTGTTTTATCATATATACCATATATTTATTAGAGATAAAAAGAGTATAATAAGAAAGAGATCGGTTAGCACAATTTTATCTTATTCAATGTGACTGATTTAGATATCCTCTAAAGAGATATTGGGCTAGACTTATTGGATTACCAGAATATTTATAATTTTGATAGGAAAGTGTTCATGAGAATTTTCAATAGTATGTTAGAGCTATATTTCGAAAATTTCATTAAATAAATGTGAGAGGAAATTCCCTTTAATAATTGTGGTGTGGAAAACTCTTAAAATTCCCCAAAAGAATTCATTATAATTATTTTAGTTTCTATCCAAATACCACCACACTAATATAGATTATAGGATAAGATAATATAGTGTTTCAATCTTGTCAACCAATGGTATTTAGAAAATTATTTTAATATGTTAATGCTTATCATTTTGAATAACCTTTAGTAAACCAATTTTAATTCTATATATGGTAATAATTTTTTCAATTTTTAATGGAAATGATTTATACATTAAATATTACTGTTTTATGATAAGTGATAAATTAAGGATGGTTTAGACCATATAATTACATACTTGTGTTATTTAAATATTTTTATGATTTTTAAATACTTTGATAAAATATTATTTTGATAAAATATCATTATTGCCAATTTTGACACTATTAATTTAATTTTACTCCAAATACATAATGATAAAGTTGTAATTAAAATATAATGTGTCAAAACCTCCCCAATATAATATATATATATTGATAAATTTCTTACGTGACATTAAATAATTAAAATTATATCAATTTCAATATTTTTAATTAAATTTGTTATATATTTTTTAATAAATATAAAAATATTATGTCAGTTTTCTATATGATTTTAAGGAAAATTTATAATTACAATGAAAACAATTCAATAATAATTTTTTTATTAATTAAAAAATTAACTATTTTATTCGATAAAAACCTATTTATTACCCATTCAAAATCATAAGAGATACATAAGACAACAAAAGATACATTTTGGGACATTCATTGATTTAAACAATATATAGGTCATTTTCACGAAACAATGTCCATTAAACAACTAAATTTTAAATCTAATGTGATAAGGGTAGAATTTAGTTCATCCAATAAGATTTATAATTATGATTTACATCCTTATCACTTATCATTAATCCATATTAACACGAATCACCCCCTCAATACGGTGATGAATTTTATCATTGTTAATTTTCATATTGACTAAAAATAATTGGGGCATCTTTTGTAAATTTAACCTCCAATTCATAATGTTTAGTTCATTTTTTATATATTAAAACCTATTAATTTAAAATTTTAGATTTAATTTAGTTTTATAAAATTTCACAAAACCACATTTTATAAAAAATAAATTTTTTAGGTAAAACATGATATATTCTTTTCATATACCAAGAAAATATTAATTTATTTTTTTCTTTAAAATAAATCAAGTATATAATAAATAAATTTCAATAATATAAATAACCAAAACATATTAATTTAATTTACTTTTATAAAACACATTGAATACATAAAAATATTTCTTGAGAAAGAAAGTCAATTTTTGTCTAATAATTGTAACTATTTATAATATAATGAATATATTTTATAATTGTGTGGACCATATATTTTTTATAATTTAATTATTACCATTCATAACCACAAATCCAACAATTATACAATAACTGATATATAATATGATAATAATTTTATCTGTTTCATCAAAACACTCTATTGGGTACAACACAATCTATTCAAGAAATTTAATTATTCAATGAGAAATATTTCATAAAAATATTCGGGTATTACACTAAATAATGTTACGACCTTTTTTTGAGGAATAATGGTTTTATGCACTAAATTTTTATATAAGAAAAAATTATCATGGATACTGATATTAATGGCATAAAATGAATTATTATCAAATAAATAATGGTTACGAGGTTCTCAAGGTAATCTAAAACTGAATGAACCTTGAAAATACTTGATTTAGTGAAAATACCTAAAAGAGTTTTTTCATTAATGCAATATTTTAATTAATTATTAATATTTTGGTCATCAGATTTATATGTTATATTAATATTTTAAAATGAATTTTATTATTTCTTACATTAATATATGAATACATAAATAGTTTTGTAAAATTACAGGACATTACTATATGTTAATAATTTCATATAAATGACATGTTATGTAAATAATAAATTTTTCAACTAAAAAATCATTTTCAAAAAAAATTCATTAATTTATAAAAATATAAATTTGATATGATGAACTAAAAAATTAATATAGTTTGGTAAATTTAAAATTATTAAAATATTCATTGAATAATATCCCGAATGTAGTATATTAAGGGGAATGTTTCTTGATAGTTATAGATATTTTCGTTCCCTGCTATAGTAGAGTATCTTGTGTAAAACCTCAGGTGTGAACTTAGAACCCATGCGATGGTGGTGTTTAATATATTATAATTACTTTATTTTTGATATTATCATCAAATTACATTGTGAAGGTACATCATTATATGGGATGTTAGTGAATCCATTCTTCATGTCCTACTATGTTTTACGCAGACCCTTATTTAGAGACAATAACACTACAGTACATGAGAAGACCCTGATATTTTCTGTTTTAGAAATGGAATACTCCGGGTGTTGTAAGATTAGAGTACGAAAACTAGATATGGATTTTGAGGATATGTTGTAGTAATGATTAGTGATAGTAATAAAGAATCAACCATATTTTTTTATTTCATGTTTTTATATGTGATCGTTCAGTGGGTGGACAATGGGATGAATTCTAGTATAACCAAATTTAATTGGATATGAAATGGTTATGTTTATTTTTAAATTTATAGTAAATATTTTTATGGAATTTATTAGGTTATATTTTCTAACTTTTTACTCTGATATGAGGTTATATTGTCCACATGGTATCACCTAAGACCTTCACTACTAGTTGGAAGTAACTGGCATATGGGGAGGTGCACCTAAGGACATGTGATAGCTCTAGTCCAAACATTGATATCTGTTCTTGGTCTAGGGGATATTATAATTCTTATTTATTATTGTCTTGAATAATTTGAAAAAAAAAATCTTAAAATTATACCCCTCTCAGATTAAAATAGACATTCTATACCTAGCTAACATTGTTTCATCAAACAATGCATTCACTATTGGGTTTATTTCTGAACACACAATTGGTTTTAATAAAATTCATAGCATATTATCTAAAAACAAGATTTAATGTATCATTCTTAACATTATGATCTAGAACATCTTCCACACCATTTATCCTCTCATTTCCCTCAAAAGTAACAAAAATAAAATGTAGTTCAATGTATGAAGTAATATTTGGATAATTATATTGCCTTTGATTTCTTTTACTCCAAAATGATGTTTTCAAGTTTTAAATTATTTCATAATGTTCAACAAGATTATGTGGATTCTAAAATAGTACCATTTTACCTTTATCAAAAAATTTATCATCACTGGACTCATTTAAATTAAGAATGACATTATTAGGTTACTGGTCATTTTGCTTTTCACTAAACATTTCATTAGTCATCAAACTATCACCATTTAATTAATTAATATATCATTCACTTCTTAATGGATCTATGGGGTCTCAGAGAAGTCCCAGGTTCTTATACCACCGAGTTCTTTCCTTGTTAGTGATGTAAGTATTTTCATGTATTTATTACCCTCCCATGATAATTTTAATTAATATACCTTTCAACTGTCTACTTCAAGATAAAATTGTTTCTAGAAACTTCATATTATAGAAATCATTAGGTATGTGGAGACATTTATTTCACCACATGTTTACTTTTTAAATAGATAATTATACCATAAAAAAATATTCCTCATCTTTTTCATCATGCATTCCAATCTATTAATTTTTTATTTTGATCACTCTTGATATTCCTAAAATATTAAATTATATTATAGTAGGTTTTGTATTGAAATATATTACTACAGACATATCGATATATCTAGGAAGTTTCTATGTTCAGTGTTTTTATTCAAAAATCATAGTTTTTCACAGATCAAGCAAAATTCCATTATTTATTTCACCAACTCCATTCTATCGGTGACTATAAGGAGAAATATATTATTGTTCAATCCATATATGATAAAGATATTATTAAAAAATACTAGTTAAATACATTTAATTATCAGTTCTCAAGTAACTAATATAGTATCTTAACTCATTCTAATCCTATCTTCAAAATATTTTAAATATCTCCACCACATCAGACTTATGCTTCACAAACCCCACATTAGAAATATTATAGAAATAACCAAAATAATATAATGACCTAAGGATCACCACTATGGGTTGTTGTATTATTTTAACACAAAAATTATATTGAATTGATTAATGTGGATTAGTGGATGTAATTTTGACTATTTCATGATTTCCATGAACTAACTTCTACATTTATAAATTTTCATAAATAACAGATTTTTCACCCTTAAGTTTTTTCCAATCTTTCATTGCCTCCAAATTTGAGATTTTATATTTTATTATTTGACCAACATGACCAAATAGTATATTCCATAACATATTTTCATCATTGAAAATAAAATAAAAATAATTAGTCAGATTACCAATTTGAAACAAGTTACCACTAGTTCTTTCTCCCTTTATGATAATTATTATTTCTGTTAACAAATTAATGACATAATAATTTTCATAAAATCGCATCATTACTATAATGAAAATGTATTAATTCACTCAATATTTTATGTATAGTACCTTTAAAAATAGAACGTCATTGGATTTCAGTTTTGGATCTTTGATCTGTATTGTTCGAATTAATTTTATCTTAAATGGGACATCATCCCCAAAACAGAATATGCTTCTATAATCCCTTAAAATATTATTAAATATTGTTTATAACCTATCATGTGTCAAGAAAAACCACTATCAAGTATATATAAATTACAAATTCATAAAACAATTATAGACGTTTCATGTTTTTTTTAAACGTCATTTCCAAGATATTTATAGGAAAATATCCTAAACAATATTCATATTTTTTTTAGTCGGAGTATATTTTTTTATCATATATCAATCAAATTTATCCATTCCATTATTTATTTTTAGTTTTTATTTAAAAATTTAACCGTGAATCACTTCTATTTAGAATTTTACATTACCTTTTTACAGTTTCTCCATTTCATTTCAGTTTTTCTCCCCCTCAAGTCCTTCAAATTTCTAAGAACATTAATTTTTTATTAATAAAAATAATATATTTGAAAGAAATATACATCACCAATAGAAACCTACAAAATTTTATCGTCCATACTAATATGATTTTGTACCGTTAAACTGTAGTTGTTTTGTTCTTTATATTGTGATTCCTTCTTTCATGCGAAGAAATTCATTTCAAGTAATCACTTATCATCCCATGAAGTTGAATAATATTTATATTCACTTTCCATAACCCAAACTCACAATGTATTGGTGTTATCATAATCACTATTAGAAAAAATATATAATCTTCTACTTCTATAAGGAAATGATTTGACCAAAATATTTAGGATAACATTTTGAGTTACTTGAGATAATTGAGACATAACATACTTAGATTGGTTACATATATTAATAATAATTTTACAATTTTTTTCATAATTATAAATCATTTATTTGGTATTATATAAATAATTATTCATTACGATATATTTTTCATAAAGATATTTAAAAATCTGGTCTTGTTTTCCTTCATTTTCGTAAGAATTTTAATTTCCTCATAATATAAACCTAACATTTTATTAATTTTTCTGCTTTTATTTATTCTTTTTAACCCTTTTCATATATATATTGAATTTATTATTGATATTAATATTTTTTTCGAGGCCACATTCATGCTCATATTTCAATATATGCCCAATGTAAGCCTATTTTCCTTCTTCGTCTTCTAACCATGTTAATGATTTTTCATATTTTTTACTATTATAAAAGATTTTACTAGATATTTAAATTGCTTATTCTTTTTATTAACTACATATAGTGATGAATAATTATACTCATTTTTTCTACATACTTTTTCTCTTAATTATGAAAATCAATCTCATACTCTTATTGTATTATTAAAATGACATTGAACATTAACCCTATTTTATTCTCTGGGGCCTTTTTTGTTTCTCATCATTTTCGTGGATACCTCCTTTATCCCCTGGAAATTTAATTATAAAGTTCCCTATTTCACAATAAAAAAATAATTTTCTTGGGATTTTACCATTATAGTCACTAATTTCATTTATGAACATCTATAAGATGACATCCATAATACTATTATACACCACATAATTTTAATTCAAATAATTAGAATCACTGGAATAAAAATATTTCTTTTAATTAACTATAATATTTCTACAGGACTAAAATTATATATCAACCTTGATCATCTTTTTAAACATCTATTATTTCCATATATATTTATAAAAACAGATGTTTTGAAATTAGTTAAGAATTTAGTCACATCTATTATTAAATTTTAATCATTTATCATCCAATATATCACAAAATTTTCTCATATATTTTTATCAACTTTTGAGTAATCTAATGTATACAAAAAACAAGTTTTTTTTGATAAACATTTCTTTTAGCAATCTAATTAATTGAATTGTTTCTTCATCATCAAAACTCATTACATCCAATTTTCATCATCATATGTACAACAATTTTTTTTTCTACATAATTAAATTTTCATTAAAGATGTTTCTTGTTTTCATAAATATCCACAATTTTTTAAAGTCTCATCAAAATTTTATAATAATTTGAAAATAACAACGTAAAAAATTAATTTCTCTACTTTCCCTCATCCTCTATATTTATTATGTCAACATATGAAAATTTAGAATATTTATTCATCATTATAAATACTATAATATCATCATCTACAACCTTTAACAAACATGAGTGAACATGAGTTTCCATCATCTATACTAATACATGATAATTGATTCTTTCTATTATAGTAATACTTATATTTTTAAATGATTATGTATTCTACATATCTATAAAGTGAGGATCTTTTATATGGGCAATGATTACCTATGATACTAAATGAATCTCCCATGAATGTTATGTAGAACTAATAACGAGGGTTTGAATCAATGATATTCATTTGTAATTTTATTTTCTGAAATAAATCATAGTGATATGTTAGAGTCATGATACATAAAAAAATTTTATCTCACTATTACTCACATCCAAAATAAATAATAAATTAACATAAGTAATATTGGATATTTACATGGATCATACCCCTTTTTGGGATTACATATTTCTTATTATATAGTCTACTCTAACACATATTTTTTGTAAAATATAAATAATTGTTACAAGTGTTGTGAGTAGGTTTCAGTAACCTTTTTTGTCACCCATAGAAGAGTTCTCAAAAAATTAGTAGTCATTTTTAATTAATTGAATAATTTTTATTAATTTAATATTCCAATTATATTTATTTTTATGTAATAAATGAAATAATGTGTTTTAGAATAGTTTACAATAAATTAATTAGTTTAGGGATAGAAATCCAATTTTAATTTTATATTGGTCTATAAATGTGTTAAACTCTTTCCGAACAATTGATGAATGTGATGTCCTAAAAGAAAATTACCTCTCACCCTTGGTTAAATTATTAAAGGGATAATTCGCTGAAAATTCCATTTCTTCAGTATACCCTCTATAATATTAATGATTTATTTATATATATAACCAAAAGCTTATTATGTAAATACCCAATGATGACATGTTTTTCCAAAGAAATCCAAGAAATTATTTTATACATTCTACAGATTCCAGAAAATACTAATTACATTAATTCCAAGTCAAAATATTCGTCTATAAATTTAGTAAACTTTGTTGATGGATATTATAGATCCTAAATAAATTAAATAATCAATATATAGAGTAAAAAAACATATTACTATTCAAAATTTTGATCTAATGATGAATATAAAGGCTAGTTTATAAAGAAAATAGGGTTTTTTCAATGAATCATGAAGAATGGTGCATAAAAAGAACATCATTCCTGCCATAATCACTCAATAATCTTACCTCTATTCTAAGGGTAAAATAAAAGAATGGGGGAGGAGCATGCATTAATAATTTGATATTAAATGATTAAAAAAGTCAAATATAAACACCTCTATAAATCAGTCATATGAATCTCTAAATAAAAAAAATATTCTCTTCAAAAGTGAATACTCCATAACTTGTATATTCATTGAATCCCCTTTATTGATGGTCAAAAATCATTCTACTATTAGAACATAATTCTAAAGATCAAATATAGTTTAGTTGTAACAATCCAAGTATTTATTGAATTATAATTTTTCATTTCTATTAATATTTATAAAATAAATATTTCTTTTAAATTATGAGGTATTATTTTTCTAATAGCGTACTCAACATGAAATAACGAATATCATTGAAGTTTTACATTGCACACTACATTGAGTTATACCGAAAAATAATATATTATTATTATTATTTTAAATGGTCGTTAACACCTAGACATTTTATTAGTGGGAATGAATAGAACTAACTAAAATAGGGTTATACATGTTTTTTGAATGTCGTTAAAATTATCTGATATATTTTAGTGGATTAAAATAAAAATAAATGATATTTTATGCATGAAATGTTCTAATAATTTTTAAAAGGACTTTTTACTACTATTTGATAGAAAACCCTTTTTAAATCGTGTTTTATTAACTTTTTTATATTATATTTGAAAAAATAATCTTTTTATTTAGATTTTTAACATTAATATTTACATATGATGAAATTATGGTATTTCATATATAATGTTCATTTTTTAATGAATAGTTAAATTTACTTCTTTTTAATTCAAAACAGCAATTTTAAAAAATTTATTTGAATAGTTAATTTTTCATTATATTGTTTTTACTATTTAATTGGATTATATATTTATAATTTAATCAAATTTTGGTCCTTATAATGAATTTGACATTTAAATTGGACATAAACACATGTCAATCTTTTGATAGTTATAACTTTATAAAAATACACTTTCTGGTTTTAACAACGTGAATTAATTTTAAATTAATTATTACAAATTCTGGGTTTTCAATTTGGAAAAATGGATTCCATATTTTGATTCAGTGGGTTCAAATTTTGTATATATGTACCTTTTTATTTAAAGGCATTATGAATATTAACTTTAATAATTATTTTATATACCATTGTTAAAAGGTAAATCTACTAAATTAGGGTGACAAAATAATATAATAATAATTATAAAAAACCCTAACATGTGTTTTAATACTATTGGATGAGATATTACCGAACATGGAAATCCTGGGATCGATTTTGGGACCACATTGAGCCACTTTGATGTGAAAATGAATCTTTATAAGAATTAATATAAAGTAGAGAAAAATATAACATCAACATGTATCCTATACTAAACAAATTATTATGTGGGGTTATATAAGTGATATATTCAACTATAAATTGTAAATATAAAGATAAAAATATTTACTACATCATGGTATTTAATTTATTATTTTTAGACATCAGGTAAATAAATGTATTTATAACACAATGATGATTTAGTGATTTCCTTACAAATGAATGATTTAAATAAATGAAATTATAAATATTCAAAATAAAATTATTTTTAAACTTTATATGCCATAATATAATTTTTGGGATTTTTATGACTTGTTATATTTTAATTAACGATTTTTTACTGATATAATCATGTTGTGGGTTTTTAAAATTTATGATATGGATAGTATAAAAATTGACATAAATGAGTTTTTAAAATAAATTGTATTATATTATATGATATAATAGTAATAAAAATATAATATTCATCCAAATAACTTAGATAATGTTTAAAATTTCATTAATTAATCAGTTGAGGTTCTATTTTCCTTTTATTGTAAATATATTAACCATATTGTATGAATATAAAAGATGACATGGTAAGAGTTAAATAAGTTATCTAATGGTTAAAGCTAAAGAATAATTTTAAATTTCTTACCTAGAACAATCAAAAACATATTTTCTAAATGTTTTCAGACCCTAAAGAATCTTATATTTGAAATAATTGACTTTGGGATCATTTCAAATTGAAATGAATTTTAAAATAAAATGATATTTCAATACCTTTGTAATCTTCCCCTCATCCCTCTTATAAAAGGGCATCAACTTTAACCATTAATCACAGCTCTAAAGACCCTTGAATCATCAAGACTATAACCAATTAAGCTCCCAACATCCTCTTATTCTTCTTAGAAGCCTAACCATTTTCATAAGTCAATTCAGGAAATCTTTTAAGCTTAAATCAAAAGGTGTTTCCCAATTTGAGGTAATCTCTTCCCTCAAGCTTATTCAATTTAATTTCCTTCTTCAAACCCCTAAACTCTCTTTTTCCATTATTATTGAAAAAAATATCATTAATATACCAGGTTTTTTATGATAATTATTCGAACTACAAATATACAGACCTCTATCTAATGGATACAAACATACTGTTTCTATGTACGATGAACCACTACATCCCAAAATGAAGATTATTTGATTTTCCCCTACCACCTATCATGGTGGAAATTATGTTGTCACTATATTTAAATATTATTGATATTATATTTATATTTTCTCTATTATTTTACATTTCTTATTTAAATAAAAACATTTTTCGTTCCATAATGTGTAAATACAATAATTTAATTTGATGAAGTACGGACTACCGTCCCCTCAAAATGAATTGAATCATTCATGCCATACATGAAACATATAAATGATGGAGTTAATGAACTTATTTAACATTTAAAATATATTATATTATAATATAATTATAATATACATATGTATCATTTAGTTTTCATTCCATTAATTATGAAAATTAAATGAAAGTAGCATTCATGTGTACGTATGGCTTACTATCTCCATGAATAGTGCATTTCATTTCATATATCCAAATCTTATGGACTATTATAAATTAATATATAATGGATATAAATACATATATACATGATATATATTATATATAAAATAGGAATACTATTCTGGAGATAATGGACCATCGACCACATGGACAATTTGTAATTAAATCAAATTTATTTTCAACTAAAGTATCGAATATCATCAAAACATCTGATATGAACATAAATAATTATATAATTTTTATAAAATGATTATAAGTAATATAAAATGAATATTTAACTGGAAAAAAAGTTTTGATGAATGTATAAATTTAACTAATTTTATTATTCAGGAATATAAAGAATGAACGAGACAAGTCGTACTCAAAGTAAGGGAACATTTCACCATCATATTTTAGTCAACGACTTCTTTTATGTTATTTCTTTTAGTTTCCATTTTGTTTTGTTGGGAAATGTTCTTCTATATCATTATGGTTATAAATTTTATGTCCCTGTGAGAGACCATTTTCTCTCTCATCAACTAATTATCTGAATTATTATATGGCGTCGTTATGCTGGGGAATTTTCGTAAGGGAATTTCTAAACTCAACTTCCACTCAATGGGTTTTACGCATACTTAGTTGATTATATTATGCAACGATTATGCATGGAATGACTATTTTTTTTAATTTCCACTTCCCTTTTTTTGGATATAAATTTTCAACACACAATTCACCCATTGATAAATTCATTTTTCTTTTATACAAACATTGTAAGGGAAATCCTAGCTCAATCTCCATTCATTGTGTTAAATATCCATGTCATTGGTTTTTCTCCAATAATATCTGTGAATGAAGTATGATTGTTTTAAACATAATATAAACTTATATTGTTGGTATTTATATTTGTTACACATAGTTATTTCATTGAGTTATGCTTAATCTAAGGATATGATCTTTGTAATGGATTTTGTCTCAATTTACATTCCATTTAGAGTTATTTTTTGTTATAAACCAATTATCATTTATATTATGCATATACTGTCCTTTGACATATTATATCATGAATCATCTTATTCTCCTGATCCTAAATGTTTTTTTAATGTTATTGCTTAATTATTTTTATTCAATTATTTTCTCAAGTGGTAAGGGACATATTAACTAAAACATCATTTTAAATGTTTTAATTATTTATTATTCATAATTTCCATGTTCTCAAAATGGTTATAAGAATTTATTTCTATGGACATTAATGTTTCAAAATGTTAATTATTTTAAAAATTTCAAATATGTATTAATCACTTTGATTCAAATATACATTTATTAAATGTTTTAAATTGTTTTGGAAATGGATTGAATATATCAATTTAATTAATTGATTAATTTTGGTTGATGAGTGAAATATTAATAATTTCAATCATTATGTCTTATGATTATATAATGGTACTTGGACATTATTCTGGGGGTTATGTGATAAACCAAATATGGGTTGTTCTGTGATAATCGTATGGAGGTTGTGCCTATGATAGCTCTCCAATGCATTGGGTAACATGACAGAGGTAAACATTAAAGTTTTTCCTAATAGATTTAGGGAATATACTGTGATGGGTATTCTAAACGTAACTCCCTATATAGATATAAAAGCTATAATGTACGTATTTCTTTGATTCCACAAGTTACCATTGTGATTTATGATTTCAATGTGTTATTCATAAATCTTATTATTTCATGATGTTTTGTTAAAGAGAATATGTTTACGATTGAAATGTATGACTTATTTGTTTAGTATGTATTCTGGGACTACTGTTTTCATTCATTATTTTATATCCATTACTAATATTTTTATCCTCATTGAATGTTTTGAAATATTTTTCACTAGGTATAAGGAAGGGTAAGATAAATGAAGAATTCCTGATGATTTATATCAAGAAACGAATTATTTATTAATTAAGGAGTTTTATTTTTGTGAGAAAAATTGGATAGAGTAGAAGTGTCTACATTATCCATTTTTAGATTTAATGTAATAGTTATGGACTACTTCTATAAATCTATAAACCTGAAAAGATCCTCAATTTAGAATTCTTGACATAACTCATGATAATGTATGGATGTGGCCTCATAGTTGGTATTAAAGGTCAGTTTAGATAACATTATATGTATGGGTGTTATATAAACATAAGCGATATACCTATAATGGTTATCAAATTTGAAATAGTCATAGTTATTTTAGATTAATTGAATGAGTTTAAGATATCATAAATATTTATATCTTAGTGTTTACCCTCATCATATGATAGTATATTATGATTTTACTAATATAGTCACACTGATCATTTTGGTTTTAGTCAATGGTCGGATCTGGCAGGCACCAATGTGAACATGGATGTAGAGGAAACTATGGTGGTTTTTTGGATGAAAAACCAAATGAAACAGAGCTGCAATGGGATCTATTTTGGTTATTCCAATCCAACTATCCAGATTCATGATTGACTAGTTGAACCATGGTAATTTTTATAAGGCATCATATTTGCGAGAAATGAATCCCAATTGATTTTAGTGTAATAATCATAAAGTTAAGAATATAAAAAACCCTACGTGTCAAGGATGGTGAGTGAAACACCTAGGAAAATTCATAAAAGGGATGAGAAGATGTTTTAGATGATGTAATGATGGTCATAAATCAATATTATTCAATGGAAAAAGGAAGCATCCAGTTGACTCCAGGAAAGGTAAAGAAGTTCTCTCAAAGGATCACTTGAATGTTTTAAAAGTTGTGTGCATGGTCTTATACAAAGAGATCTCCTAGGAAGAAACATGAGGAATGAGATTAGAATGATCATAAAAATATATATCTACCAATTCCTAATGCCTTTAAAATTGAATATAGGGAAACTAAAATTGATCTATGAATGGTCTAGATTATTTCTAAGCTCGTGTTTGGACATTACTGAAATATTAGGACATTATGCTTTATTTTGTTTATTGTAATTAAGTATAAAAGAATTAAAAGGGAAAAAATGGATAAAGGAACAAGAATAAGTTTTGATTAATAAGATATCTAAATTTTAGCAATTCAAGAGCTATTTTAGATATATTGGTAATGAAATGTTTACATGAATTAATGATATTTTGTTGATGGGATTACTTTAGAAGACATTTCTCTTCTATTTGTAACCATAAATTTTGTTATGTGAAAATCCTGTTTGAGTAATAATTATCTTTTCTTTTGTGGATATAGTTATAAAGAACCATTTGTGTGTTTATGATCCCTGAATTTTAGGCAATTAAATTAAATTACTTTTTGGATAGAAACTGTGATTTTAAGTGATATCCATTGTGGTTAAATCATGTTATTGATATTTGTAACAATTTTATCTCATTTTTACTTTTATTAGAAATATTAGGTTTTTTAAAAATAGAAACACATAGAATATTTGAAATCCTTTCACATCAGTCCAGGCCGCGGGAATCAAACCCACAATAAAAGTGCGACTAGGATTTATCGCCTACCATAGGAAAATCTGAAGTCCTTGGTCAGTATTAATAATTTGTTTTAGTTAAATTATTTTTTGGATCAACAATAAGTTTATTTTGGGAACATTTGTTTTATCAAATGGATATCCTCAGTATATGAAAATGATTTTGTGGTTACATGAAAATGGTTTGGAAGACGTTCTCTCTTTTTAGAACACTTCAGGCCAATAGAAAATAGTATACATTGGGATTTCATTTGTTGAGTAATTGTTGGAATTTTATTTTGGAAGAAATTTTTTTGTGGACATATTGATATTTGGTTAATTTATTAAATGATTGAACTATCATAGAAAATATATGATTAAGGTAATTACTTATCAGTATTAGACATTTAGAGTATTCGATGTTATTTGGAGATAAATTTTACGATTTAATATAGAAGAGTAGGTGATTAAATCCTTCTGAGTTTTGAGATTCAATATTAGTTGGATTAATTTGGATATGTATAAGGAATGTTGTGTATTTAATTGTCTATGTTTATCTTTGGTTATTTTTGGTTTAATTTTGGAGATTCAATGTAGTATTTCAATTTGTAAAGGATAATCTAATCTTGAACTGACCATTATTATTTTGGATAATGTCTAAATACAAGGGAAATATATAGGTCATATTTTTTGTATTATGTTATTCTATATAATTATATTCTATTGCTTCATATGTGACCAAGTCATCTTGAATACTCATCGTTTATAATGGAAAAGATTAGTTTGTGGTAGAAATTTATTAAAGGATGAAACACTACTTGAAAAGTATGTATATTTTCTTATGTTCTTAGCCAATATCATAAATAAATTATTCAAATTTATTAAAAGAGACAGAATTTTTTTTATTTATTTACTTTCATACTGAGGAATCAATGATTGTTTAAACAATCAGAATATTGTGATTTTCTTGTGGTAAACATTCTTCAGATCATGTTTTCTATCACTCACCATCAGAACAATATGATTAGTTTCTCCTCTATATCCATGTTTTAATACATTTATTTCTAGTATGGGTTAATTTTAGTGACCTTTGTACTTATTTTTTGTTATTTTAATGTGATATATTTATTGACTCATTTTTTGATGTTGGACATTCAATGAAGTTTCCAAGCATAGTGTTTTAATTATAATAATATAATTTCCAAAGGTGGGGAAGGATGTAATGACACATGTATTTATAGAATAACACCTTTTAGTTTCTATTAATATATGGGAATAAGATATTAGATTTATAGTAAAGTGAATTCTTCATCCGATAGCGTACTCAACACGCAACCAAGTGTTTATTTGAAATCTTATTTTGCACACAACATTGAGTTAAACCAAAAAATTATATAATAATATTCTTATATTAAATGGTAGTTAGTTCCTAGACATTATATTTTAGAGAATGAACAATAACTAACTATAGTATTATTATATATGATTTTTCAATTTCGATTCATTTATTCGATAAATGTTAGAGGCTTAGAATAAAAATAAATACGACTTTAGCATGAAATACTCTAATATTTTCTAATGTCGTCTTACAACCTTTTTAATGGAGAACACTTTTTAAATCTAGTAGTATTAACTTTTATAATTTATATTTAAAAACATACACTTCATCTTTTGATGTGAGACATAAAAATTTATTTTGGATGAAATTATGGTATTTTTTTGATAATGTTCATTTTTAATGAATATTAAAAAATACAGCACATTAATTCTAAAACATTGACATCTAACTAATTTATACAGTAATATTGTAATTTTAATTGGTTTTAATTTTTAATTGGATTATATTTTTATCATTTAATCAAATATTGGTCATTATAATTAATTTTAGTTTTATATTGGACATAAACACATGTCACTCTGTTGATAGTTATTACTTCTTTAAAAACATTCTTTTGAGTTTTGATAATAATAATTAATTTTAAATTTATTACCGAAACTTCTATTTTTGGAATTTTGAAAAATATATTCCATATTTTGAATCAGGAGATCCAAATTTTTTAAATATTTACCTTTTATTTTAAGACATTATGAATAGTAACATCAGTAATTATTTTATTTACCACGGTTAAAAGATAAATCTGGTCAATAAGGGTAAAAAATAACATTATAATAATATTAAACTACCCTATCATGTGTTTTAATACTATTTTATGAGATATATCCTGCCATGGGAATCCTTGGGTCGATTTTGGGACCCGATGGAGCCACATTGATGTGAAAATGATATTTTATAAGAATTAGTTAAAATTAAAGATAAACATTAAATAAACATGTATATTTTACTAAAAATTATTTATGAGGGGTTATATAAGTGATATAATTTACTATAAATAGTAATTAAAAGGATAACAATATTTTCTACATCATAGTATTTTATTTATAATTTTCAAACATCAGATAAATAAATTTATTTATGACACAATACTGATGTTGTGCTTTTATTATTAATTAATGATTTAATTAAATGATATTAAATATATTAAAATATTTTTATTATGAAACATTATATACCATATAAGAATTTTAGGGATGATTATGACTTGTTATATTTTAATTAATGAAGGTTTTTAAAAAGAAATTGGTTTTTATGGATTTTTAAAAATTCATTATACAAATAGTATACATATTGTCATAATAGGGTTTTAAAAACAAATACTATTTTTGTAAATTATATAATAGTCCTAAAAATCTAATATTCGAAAAAATAACGTAGGTAATGTTGAAAATTTCATTAATGAACAACTGGAGGTACTATTGGAATTTTATAGTAACTATATTAATCATATAATATGAATATACCAAAACACATGGTAATCGTTAAATTAGTTAACTAAGGGTAAAAGATAAATGATAATGTAAATTTCATTATCTATACCTTTCCTAAATCCTAATGGTTGAGAGTTTTTTGACCAAAAATATTCTTATCTTTGAAATAAATTACATTGGGACCATTTGAAACATAAATTAATTTTAAAATAAAATGATATTTCAATACCTTCCTAAAGTTCCTATCACCCCTCTTATAAACATGTATCACCTCTAACCCTTAATCACATCTCTCATGCCCCTTGCCTCGTCCAAACACTTCCCAAAAAATCTATCAACATCTATCTCTTCCAATGAGAATCCACACCAATGGCATAAGGAAATTCAATAATTTCTTTTAGCTTAAATCAAAAGGAGTTACCCGATTTGAGGTAATGTCTTCTCTTGAGCTTCTTTCATTTATTTTCATTCTTTAAACCCCAAAACTATAATTATTACATTATTTTATAAAAACACCAGTATCTTCAATATAATATTTTATTTTTATAATACGTATTCTAACTACACATACACACACCTCCATTTAATGGATCCAAACATACTATTTCTGTGTATGGAAACTAATGCCACATGGAATGATGATTGTTTGATTTTCCACTACCACCTCCCATAGTGGTAACTATGGAGGAACTATATTTATATATGATTGATATATGATTGATATTAGTTATATTCTTATTCATTTTTCATTTACAGATTACCTTTATGGTTTCCATAATGTTTAAATATGATAATTTCATTTGAGGAAGTGTAGACTACCTCCCCCTCAATGTGACATGACTGATTCATTACATACATGGAATGTATAAATAATGGTGTTAATTAAAATATGTATCATATAAAAAAATTATATTATATTATAAATAATGGTGTATTATAAATACATATATATTTAATTTAAATACATATATACTGTATATATATGATATTTGAATCATGAATACTATTCCGTAGATAATGGACATTCGACCACATGCACAATTTGTAATTATATCAAGTTCATTTTCTATTTAAGTACTGATTATCAAAAAAAATTACTGATATAAACTTAAATAAATATAAAATTTTTATATAATTATGATAAGTAATATAAATTTAATAAAAAAATATATAGGTTTTGAAGAAGTTTTAAATGAACCTATGTTTAATATTGAGGAATATAAAGAACGAATGAGATAAGTCAGACTCATGGTAAGGGAACCTTTCATACTCCACATTCAGTCAAAGACTTATTTCATGTTATGTATTTTAATTTATATTTCCTTATGTTAGGATTTGTTCTTATATATCATAATTTTTGTAAATTTTATGTCCAAGTGATAAACCATTTTCTCTCTTATCCACATGTTATCTGAATTTTTATGTTACATCCTTAGGCAGTAAAATTTTCGTAAGGGAATTTCTAAACTCATCTTCCACTCTTTGGATTTGATGCATACTTTGTTGATTATATTATCCAAAGATTTTGTGTGGAATAACTATTTATTTATTTATGTTGTAATTTCTAGTTCCCTATGTGTGGATATACTTTTTCAATACATAATCACACCATTGATAAATTCGTACGTCATTTATACAAACATTGTATGGGAAATCATAACTTAATCTCAAATAATAGAGAAAAATATACATGTCATTATTAATGTTTTTTCTAAAATATTTTTGAATTAACTCATGTTTTTTTAAACATAATATCCAATTACATTGGGTTTATATATATTTTTCACACATAATTATTTTGTTGAGTTATCCTTAATATAAGGATACGATATTTGTAAGGGAATTTGTCTCAATTTACATTCCATCGAGACTTATTTGTTTTTATAAACCAATTAAAATTAACATGGTGTATATAATTCCATTTTACATATTATATCATTAATCTTCATATTCTCTTGATATTACAAGTTTTTTAATGTTATTGTTTTTTAATTTTTCTGAGAATATTTTCTCAGGTGGTAAGGGACTCTTCAACTAAAACATCATTTCAAATGTTTTAAATATTTATGCATATTAATGTACATGTTTTAAAAATGGTTTTATGGATTTATTTATATGTAAATTAATTTTCTAAAATATTATTTCTTTTATAAATTCCAAAGTGGTATCAGACCCTTTGATTCAAAAATCCCTTTATTAAACTTTTTAAATGGTTTTGGAAATGGACTGAATATTTCAATATCTTGAGTTGTTTCATTGTGGTTAGTGAGTGAGATTTTGATAATTTAAATCATATATGTGTTATGATTATGTAATGGTATTTGTAAATTTGATGTGTGGTTACGTGATAATACAAATACAGGATTTTCTATGATAAACCAAGGGTGGGTGTGCCCGAGATAGCTCTCCATTACTTTGGGTAACATGACGGAGGAAAATTTTAATGTTTCTCCTAATAGATTTAATGAATATGCTGTGATGGGTATTCCAATCATAACTCCTTATATAGATATCAAATCTACGATCTATTTATTTTATATATACAACAAGTTACCTTTTTTGATATTTTATTTCTATGTGTTGTTCATAAATCTTATGATTTCATGGGGTTTTTTAAAGAGCTTATGTTTCTGATTGAAAAGTATGTCTTATTTTATTTGAATGTATTCATGGAATAATGTTTTATTTATTTATTTTATATCCCTTTATGATCTTGCTTTGATCATCCCATGTTTTTTATTTTTTTCATATGTTATCAGGAAGGGTATGAAAAAGGAATAATTCAGGAGGAATTCTATCAATAAAATAATTCTTGTTTATTTATAGAGTTTTATTTTTGTGAAAATAATGGGATGAGTATAAATGTCTACTTTATAATATTTGAAATGTAATGTAATAGTTATGTCCTAGATCTTTAAAACTCTTAACCTGAAAAGTACCTCAATATCGACTTTCTGACATCACTCAAAATTATATAATATTTAATATCGAGGACTTATATTATTTTCCTCCCAAATAACATGTAGGATCTTAGATTTTAACCCCCCCATTACCAAAGGATTCATCTTCCCTTATTTTTTATTTTTCTTTTATATTTTATTTTATTTAACTTTTTCCATGTTCTGAGATATTTTTTTATTGTTCATGATCACTTGTAATTTGAGAACATTGTATGGAAGTACTGTGGGTTTCCCCGGAGAAAAGTGACAATCCTTTTGTAATATATGGTATAATCAAGCTTCACGATTGTGGAAATTGAATTTGACCTTTTTGAAGTTCTTGAAACATGACATTGAACTTTTCATTGCTATTATAGTACATAATATACCCTTTGATATCCCCAAAAAATGTTTGGTTACCTTTAGACAATTACATAGTTAACCCTTATAAAACTGTCAGAGCGTGAGAATTACCATTCGATAGGTATTAGATTACTATTTGAGGGATCATGATATCTTAGAGTCACCATTAGGTAGCTTTTGGAATATTAGTGTAACATTTACACAACTCAATAATGTATGAAGTATCAAACCCCTTTGTAAGTTGAAAACTTAGTCTTCTATTCAATACATTGGGGTATGATCAATTCTATATTCAGGTAGTTATCCAATCTGTTGCAAGGCCAATCAAGGAATGAAATGTAATTCTCAAGAAATGGTTATTTGAGAACTACTTATTACATTAGCTTTAATCCTTATATTTAGTCAAATTTCTACTTGTAGTAGGTTCAAGACATTGTGAAATTTTACTTGTTGTTGATTCTTTCATGCATTTAATTAATCAATTTATTCTGGTTGATGGATCAACCACATTGGTAAAAAGTATTTGGTAGGTTGAGAACATTGTAAAACTCTGAAATTGATTTTTCCTTGTACAATAACATCAATAATTCCATGATTTTTTATAGAGTTTCCTAATTTTTTTCAAATACCTTCCAATAACATGAAATAATCATCCAACACCAATTATTATGTTTAGGAATTATTGTAATAATTTTTTTTATTATAAAAACAATTAAATTCAATATTTGGTACATTTATTAATTAAAATCAAATCTATTTACAAAACTATAAAATTTATTATAAACCCAAGATCTCCTCAAAATGGTCGGATTAAAATTAATAAATCTAAAGATAAATTATTTGATATTATTATATTGACAATAAAATTCATTACCCAATTTTGATTCAAAATTCTTATTTCTTATAATAATTGATTATACGTTTTCCTAGTAATTTATAAAGTTACATAGAATCCAAATAACATAGATCATTTTATCTCAAGGATGATTCAGTAATTAAAATGTTCATTCTTCTGAGCCATCTAAACAGCCAAATTCATCACCATGTTTTAACATAACATTCATACAATTATCATACGATTTTCAAAAAACCAATCATTATGAATATCATGCTTTCTTCCCAACCGACCTCCAGAACATAACTGTATTGAACATCAATCATGGAACATATAATTATTCAATCTCAGCACAACATAGTAATGCATGAAAACACATGTTTGTATAAGATAAACTAAAATAATATGTAATCCTATTTGTTCTTTCATGAAATGTTTTGTCTTTTAAATGTATGAATACAAGTAAAACATTACAATAAACTTTATATGAGAACTAATCACATTGTTCTTCAAAAAATTTCATCAACCTCTTAGATAACGATTTTTGGAAATATTTTTTTGAAAAACAATATTTCCCCTCATATCCCTCAATTATTCTTTGAAAATTATCCTATGTCATTTATCAACATTAGTTTGTTTTAAAAAAATATTTTCATTTAACACATGAATTTCATGTGAGTTTTCCAGAATTGTGCATTATTACACATGATTGTTCAAAATCCTTATTTTTATTCCATCATGATATCAAAAATCCATTATCCCTTTCTAAAAACATATATGTTATATTTGTGAACTTATAATCAAAAAATATTTATCATTTTATAAACATGAAATATTTTTTAAGGCAGTTAAAAATTTATTCTTCTTTAAAATCAACATTTTCAAATTTTACTTTTTTCACATTATTAAATCCTCAAAAAATTAATTATTTTTTAGACTTATTACATTCAACACTTTAGCCTATTGAATACCCTTTAACAACCAGAATAATAATACATCGGGTAGATGATTCTCTAACTTAATCCATAACATCTATTCTATTATATTCCATTATTTTAAAAGTATTTATTCTCCACCACTAGTCTCAGTTGAACTCCATATTCCATATTTATCAAGGATCATAATATTTTACAGTTGTGATATTTATTTTGAAGAATATTCAAAATAGAATCATGTTCATTAAAATTTGAACTCATTGGTTAGATTGGAACTGAAATCTCTCTTACCATCCTCTCCTAGATTCACTTTATCTCAGTTTCTGCATCATACCTTTTAGTAGGGAATCTTACTTAAGTATGACTTAATTATTCATAAAAAAAAATAGTTTACAATTTTCGCATATGTAACTTGACTATTCATGTATAGAGACATTTAAAAATTAGTTAAAAATTTCTTATGAATTCTTCCACATATCAAAGTTACTTTTACAAATTGATTCTTTTATCAAATCATAAAATCACTATAACTTCTAGATAATTGATAAAATTATATTATAACACATTATAATTACTTTTGGATGCATTAATTATCTATACACATTAAATATTCATGACTGGATCACCTCATAACTATTAAGGATGGGAGCATGGATTCTGTTAACTGAAAGATCCGCATTTTGTTTCAATATCACAGTAGATTATGAACCACCAGATGCGGCCATTTCATTCAATAAAACATACCCCAATATTTTCAAGGCTATAATTTGCAAAACAATCCACAATGTGACACATCTATATTTCAATATATAAATATAATTAAAAAAATACCATATTTATTAATTTACATTATAAGAAACCACAAAAAAATCGCACAGTATACATCATAAAAAATATTTAGTAAATAGAAATATAGTAATCCAGTATGATATATATATTTTATTTTTTTATTGGGGAAATTTAATTACTATGAAATCTATGATTAATATAAAATTATTAAATCTATTCAATTTTAAACCATGGAAATTTTTAAAGACATTTTGTTAATGTTTTTTGTATATTTAATTATTAATTTAATGTTATTAGTTTTAAAAATAGGAGTCTGAAACACTATAATATTTAAATTCCTAGAATAATATATTCATACACAATTAATAAAAAAAATATACGATGAATACTTAAAGCTTTAAATGGGTGTTTTTCTATAAAATAAATTTTCTATTATATTTTCAATTTTATTGTAACGTATAAATTTAGGAATTTTATAATATTATTTTTTGAAATTAACCTAATTTATTAATTCATCATTTAAAAATATTCATAGTGTTATGGTTCTTAATTTCTATTAAACTGATTATTTTTGTGTGAATAGTGAAAGAGACATATTTTATATATATCATTATATTTACGAAATTGTAATGATATAAGAATTAATTAAATGTCTATGAAACCATTTTATAAAATATATTAATATATATTTAACCTAATTCTTTTTAAAATATAATTTTTCACTTACAAAAATATGTTTGACATTTTAAAATTTTACATAATGATTTATTATAATAAAGGAATTATTTTTGATCTATTTCGTTAATTAAGTAATTATATTCTTATATTCAAATTAATATTGATTTTAAAGTCAAATAACTATCATTTAATTCTTCATAAACCATTAGACATAATTATATCACACTCGGTCGATGATTTTGGAATAACGTCACATTTATTCTTAAAAGGCATTTTTTAAAAACAGTTTTTCATTGAATTATTCATTATTACACTATAATTAAAATTTAAAAACAAATGGAATAAAATCATAAAATATTTATTCCATATTAAGATTCATAATAAAAAATTATTTAATAATCCCAAATTCTTTTTATTCATGATTAATTGTTAATATTGTAAAATATTTCTCACCATGTTAAGGGTTATATAATTTAAAAGGGGTTAACCATACATCTAAAAAACCATTATCACTAAAACCTTTCCCAAATTGAATGGTGGATATTATTTTTTCCCTCACCATCCAAATATTCTATGAATTGTCTATTTTGGTGAGACATGACTATATAATGACATTTATTATATTTAAATGTTATTAATATTTATAACTATGTCACTCCTCCTACTTATAAAATTTATCCCCCAGTTATAACATCAATATCCCACCTATGAACAATATATCAACCAATATATTCCAAAATACCGTCCCAACACTCTAATCCATTACCTAGTAGTTATTTTCTTCCCAGAAGACCCATTCAATAATCATTACAATGTTTTTTCATAGTGATTAATCAAATAAGATGTATATATTCAAACAATACTCTTTCAATATTCTTTTTTATAATGAAACTCCTCAAAATATTTGTTAACCATCTCAACCTAATGAAATAAGTAAATTTAATAGATTGAATCTTTGATTTGTTATTATTATAAACGTTTTCTATTTCACTTCAATCAAATCGAAAACAAAATTATCATTTTTGAATATGAATGGCTTACACCTAAATGATGTGATGTGATTTAATTTTCCTCAACTCCTTATATTATAGGTTATATAGTGAATTTATGGTTATATATGATTCTAATTTATATATTATATATTATTTCATATTTCTCAAATGATGATTAATAAATAAATTATATAATAAAAAACTTAATACATATTGGTCTGTAAAACCATGTAAAATGGTATTAAAAAGTTACATTTATACATGACGAACCATGAAAATTTAGAACACATATGTATATTTGCGACCATTTATGTGTTAACAAAGAAATTAAAATAATTTTAATTCATTTTTTATTTATCACCTTATATTACAGGAACAACCATAATAATCAATAAATCAAAACAAATGTAGAACTATGAAATGAACATCCTTTAGAAAATAATAATTAAACTTGTGTCTTCATAAAATGAATAAAAAGTAACATAGAATAATATGAATAAATAAAATAATTATTATAACTGTTCTTATTTATGTGTTTAGTAAATATAATTTGGTTATTCAAGATGATTAACACATGCACTAGCTGTGTCGGGACATTATATGTGGGTTTTATTGACTCAATTTTTGTTCATTGAGTCTAAAATTACAATCCTTAAATATGCTCTTGGTTTATTTAATGTTTCCATATGTAATGGTTCCTATTTTATTTTACCAAATTTAATTGTTCTTACAAAAATATTTATCATTTTTCATCTTTAATATTTTTTAATATTCTATATTGTGATGTCTAATTTTTAACCGTTTTAATATCACTTTGATCTATATTTTTCATCCCTATAATGTTTTACACTAATAATTTAAAACAAAAATATATTTGGTATCCTATGATAGTTATGTTTTACTATATTATATTTAAAAAAATTTATGTAATCCTTTTTACTGATATGGGTTTCAATAATGATCTTTTATATAAATATGGAATTTGATATTCATGCAATATTTTTTTATCTTCCCCTCCACGTTATATTATTTAATTATAGTTTATTTAAATGATTCATTTATTGTGATCTATTTTAAAAATATTAGTTTAAAAATTCCTATAATAGCTTCATTAAAAGTGTTTTTTAATTGTATTTTATCATAGTTTTTGTATCCATGTTATAAATATTTTTAGAAGATTCTCTTCAGTGTTTTTATTCTGTTTTACTCTCTAATTTTTAATGGGATATGACTATGATAAACCTATCTTATAATGAATTTAGGATTGTATATATTCCCTTATTGATTTGTGGTTTATACCTTACTTTACCCAAGAGTAATAATTCTAAATATTGGAGATCGTCAAAAAATTTGGTACTGTAAATAGTAGTTCTCTCCTAGAAAAGAAATAACTGTCGAGATTAAATAAGTGGATACATGAACTAGAATAGAGTCGCAATAGTTTAATAACCGAGAAAAATCCTTGTTTGGTATCATTATCCTTCACCCAATTATATGACTAGTGGGCCAGTATGTACATATGGTCTGACACCCCAGGGAGATATGCTTTCGATATTTCGGAAGCATAGTTTTAAACCAAAATCATGGATTTAAATATATATATATTTACATATCCATGTATTTTAACTCTTGGATTCAAGTCATCTATCAACTTAACATTATATATATTACCCTATAATGTGTTAATTGATTAAATATTATTAAGAATTTATTCCATTGACTATAGAAATATTACCATTTGCATTCTGGATTCAATATAGATATGTGTTACTAGGTGTAACATACTAGATCTCATTTAGTATATGCTTTGGTTTATGTTTTGGTATAAGATCATTCTTTTTGTTAAATATTTGTTTCCCAAATTTCTTGATAATTTTCAGGGGTGTTTCTTGGGATCATGATACAATAATGGAAGAAAAATGATTTTTTTGGGAATTATGCATGGTTTGCGCATAATTAGGGCATATTGTGCAGATTATACTATGTTACCATGTAGCCTTGGACTGAGGCTTTCACACAGTTAATAAAAACATGTAGAAATCCCATGTAACTGTATGAGGGGATGTTATTAGATATTAGCATTCTCTTGGTTTGTGAAACTGTTCAGGTAAACTGTGAGACCTAGTAACATAGAGAAAATTACAAAAATCCATTACTGTACTTTATGTAAAAACTCTGTATTTCTCTCACTTCTTCCTACATCAACCATAGTGATGATCCAAGATTCCATGATCTTACAAGAGGTAATTCTCCATAAATACGTGGTCATTTGGAGTGCCAAAAATTGTGGATTGAAAATCCCGATAAGTCTAATCATTTCTTTGATTCTATTTTTTTAGGTTAGGGTTAACACCTTTTCTCCATCTACATCCAAAGATTTGAAACCATTTATTTCTAGTGATTTTTAGGTTGAGCCTCCAAAGGAGTATTGAAGTGGGATCTAGGGCCTCGATTAAGAGTTAGTTTTCCAATAGATTAATGGTTGGTGGTCTACAAGTTATATCTGATAGATTATTCATTTATTTTTGCATGTAGGGTTTCATTATTATTTACCTTCTTGATGTGTTATTTATTCAATTAACTTGATTTGGTTTATTGGGTGACTAAATGATTAATTGAACCACTTTGTATCGTTTTTGGTTCAAAAATGGATGACTTGACCAAATTAGGGCCACCCATCGGGTGTTCTGTCCCTCCAGACTAGGCTAACAGAAATGTAAGGTCTTTAACTAACTCATAATGAAGTAGAGACTTAGCGGGTAGGTTAATTGGTTTATTTAATGAGTTATACTGGATGGTTTATAGTTGTCTGTATTGTCCCTAAATGATAAGTGATGGTTTTTTTTCATCTAAAATGGTTAAATTGGATTAATGGTAATATGATAAATAATTATGTTTACACTTGAATATGCTTAATGAGATAGGCATGGGAAATAGTAAATTGGGAAAAAGGTTTATTTGTTATAAATGATTAATGTGTTAATGGATTGAAGAATAATGTAAAATATCCATTTATTAATATTGTTGTCATATTTCAAGTGATATTATAAATGATTGGTTTTGATGAATTTAGTTGGGGATAATAATAAATAAGAATGTGCACATGGCTCTGAAGAGTGGGGTATATACTTGAGGTTCTACACCAACAGGCCGAGTTAAACTGAGGTCATAAATCTACCCTAAAATGCAAAGTTTGGTGAACTGGAACGGTTTATATTCCCTTAACAGTTTCATTCCACACGGACTAAGGCTTTGAGGTGAGGATTATGAGGTTTTTATTAAGTAATTCCATGTGAGATATAATTTGATTTTAATCTCATATGATTGATAATATTTATCTTTCCTAATCCCTTGAAATCATGAAAAAGAAAGACGAAACCCTTGGATTCCTAGGTAGTAAACCTGGATTCAATGGTAGGATAAATTTAAAAGAACAATCTATATAATTTATTATTAAATATTTTACCTTTACATGCCTTTATTTATCATTTTCATGCACTATCATATTTTACTAGATATTTTGTAACCACCAGTGGTGGTGGCCTACCGAGTTATGCACACACCCTACTCAAGCTATTATTCGGTACCTGAGCAGATTTCATGGTTGATGGTCAGGGAAAGGGAATGAGCCCCATGACTGGGAAGTGATTCGGGATTTGTATATGCACGGATGAGGTCGAGGAGTTGGATCTATGACCATTTTGGGGATCCCAATATTTTAATTCCTTTTTGGTTTTGTTTACTTTGAATTATAGCATGGCATGAGATTTTTATTGTTGTGTATGATTTATACCCAGTTTTGGAGTAGGTTATAATATATTTTATTGGTGTTTCTTATTGTTTTAATTATTTAAACTATTTTTTATTGTATATTACTCTGATAAATAGGGTATAGTTTCCCCACATACCATATTATACCCTCACTACTAGTCGAAAACCTTTTTTATTTGGGGAGGTGCGCTTGTGGTCATGTGGTGTCCTGGCTTGGGGCACTAGTTTTGTGGATTCTATGTCGGGGATGTTACAAAGGGGTAATAGAGTAGTTCTTTTATCATTATTACTATTTGGTGATGGTATATATGAGGTTAGGAAACTGTGGGTCCTCGATAATGAGCTCGTGGTTGGGAATAACTATCCCATGTACGAGTGAAATCCCAAGTCACCATGTGTAACATCCCAAGTATGTACTGAATAATATATATTTTTATCTATGTCTATTAATGAATTAGATAGTGTTTTAGAGGCTTAAAATGAAAATAAATCCAATCTTAAGCATGGAATACACTAATATTTTTAAAATATTATTTTACTGCCTTTTGATGGAAAACCATTTTAAATCCATCTTTTGACAATTTTATAAGATATGTTTGTCAAAATAAACTTATTCATTATGATTGAGATATCAAAATTTACTTTGTGTGATTTTTTGGTATTTTTCAGACAATGTTCATTTTTTTAATGAATAGTGAAAAATACTGCATTTTACATCAAAACTAATTTTTAATATAATTTTTTTATATTATTAGATTATCTTTTGAATTGGTTTTGAAGTGAAATTAGAATATATTTTTAACATTTAATCTAATGGTGGTCATTGGAATCAAATTCACTTTGAAATTGGACTTAAACTGGTGTCAATCTTTTGATACTTATTGTTTCATAAAAACACGCTATTTGTCATGACAGCTGAAATTAATTATTAAATTAATTAATGTGAATTATATGTTTTGAATTTTTTAAAATAGACTTCATTTTTGAATTCAGAATATCAAATATATATTAGGGTGAATTTTTGGTATTTTTCTGGAAAACTTCAATTTTTGATGAATAGTGAAACCACTAAGTGGTACTTATAAAAACTGATTTTTCGTTTAAATGAAATTTTACCACTTCTGTGTTTTGAATTTCCAAAATCTGACATACATGGTTGTCATTAAGAAGTAAAATGTGGTTCAATGAGATTAAAATAATTTTTTGGTGAATAGTAACTCTTAAGTTCTTAATCGCGATTAGAGATAATTAGTGTTGTTTTAGGTAAGAATAATGTTTTAATAAAATTAAATGACATAGAAACATGTCCTACACTCATTGTATGTGTCATGGCCGACCAAGACAATCCTTGGGTCAACTTGGGGACCCCATGGAGCCACTTTTGTTGGGAAATGACATAAATAACATTTTATTTAATGTAAAAGTAAAAATGACACAAACATGAAATGTTTTACTAAAACAATTTTTACATAGGGTTATAAAGATCTGATTTTTGATTATAAATAGTCATTGGAGAGCTAAAAAGATTTCCTAAATCATAGTATTTTTTTAAAATTTTTATACTTTAAATAAATTAAATTATTTATGACATCATAATGATGCAGCGATGACCTCATTATTTAACGATTTAAATAAAATGGAATGATAATGTAAAATCTAAGACCTACACATGGCCAAAACCTATTGGATGGGTGTATTTTGAACCCTTATAACCTTAACCTCGAATTATTTCAATGTGGGGCCTCTTAAATCCGAATACCATTTTAAAATAATGTAACCTTTCTTTACTTTCCAAGAGTGCCCCTCCTCTCCTCTTACAAAAGGCCCCCACCTCTACCTCCTTACCCACACTCCCAAAGCCTTTGGCTCAGACAACCCCTGCTCATTTTGTCTCTCTAATTCCCTCTCTTACTCCTTGAAGCCTCACTTTGGGCATAAGTCTTCCCAAGTAAGCCTTTGAGCTCAAATCTAAGAGAGTTACCCGATTTTAAGGTAATGTCTTCTTTTGAGTCCTTTTGTTTGGTTTTACTTATCCAACCCCCTAAACTATTTTTATTCTTTTCTTTTGTAACAACTCTAGTATCCTAAATATACTAGGATATTGATATAATAAGTATTCGAGCTACACTTACACACACTTACATATAATGGTTGAAGGATATACTGTTTCCGTGGATGGTGAATTTATGCCTCCGGAAACGATGATTGTTCAACATTCTTTTAACAACTTCAAAGGTGTCCATAAGAATGTCACTATATTTATATATGATATATAATATTTTTATGTTTTCTTTAAGCTTCTGTATTTTTCATTTTGTGCATACCTTTATGGTTTCCATTATGGGTAATCGTGATATCTTCATTTAAGGAAGTGCGGACTACTGCCCCCTCAAAGTGAATTGATTCGTTAAATACCATATGTGGGATGTATAAAGGATGAAACTATGATATTATATATGATTTTATACTGGAATTATAATATACCTTTATATAATTATGATTCCATTCTATAAAATATGAAATAGAAATGAAAGTAGCGTTCATGCGTACGTACGGCTTACCGTCTCCGTGAACGGTGCATTTCATTTCTTACATCTAAATGATTATGTAATATTATAAATGCATGTATATATTGGATATGTATGATATATACATAATGATTATAATTCTGGATATAATTGATACATGAACAACATGTAATTATAAAGGGTTTATTTTTGACTCAAGTACCAATGATCGTTAAAACAACCGTTATTAACTTAAATAATTACATAGTGTTCATGACATGGAAATAAGTGATATAAAAGGAATAGTGAACTTGAAAAGGTTATTAAACATGTAGAAATTAACTCAATTTTATTATTCAGGATATTAAAGAACGATCGAGTCACGTCGAACCCGAGGTATGGGACTTCGTCTCAATCTCTTTTTATTGAGGCATATTTTGTTTTATACACAACCTTCTTTTATACGGTGTATAAACCCCTTTGACCTTTACGTTTTTCCAAAAGGAATCATTTTTTTATGAAGAGTTTTACTAAATGACAAAAGGGAATGTTTTTGTCGTACGTATGCGGCGACAACGACTTCTCCACCGCCGTGACCATTATTTGGGTTTTGGCTTCCTCTACAAGCCATACCTTCTTTTTAAAAGAAAAATAAATACCATGTTTTAATTTTTTTTATTTTGGTATTTAAAATCATTTTCATAATATATTTATATCAATGTGTGGTATTTATATCTTGTGATTGAAAGGTGGAAATGTTATGTTTCCTTTATGCATGTTTTATGTGATACAATTATGTTGATGTTCTTGGGCATTATTATGAAGACGAGTGGTTCCGTGATAAACTAAGGGCGGGTGAGCCCGATATAGCTCTCCAATGCATTGGGTAACGTGACGGAGTGAAACGTTAAGGTTTCTCCGAATAGATATAGGGAATATACTGTGAATTTTATTCCAAATGTAACCAAGAGGGTTACTCCCTATGTAAGAATGTTATGAATGCCTCAAGTTACCTTTATGTCTTATGATTTCTATGATTTATTCATGATTTGATGAGGTATGTTGAAGTGCTTATGTTTTATGTGTAATGTATGATTTCATTCTTATGTATATATGTACCCATTTTTCCTTTCCATATATATTTTATATCCCTTAATGAGCTTTTTATGCTCATCCAAAGTTTTTTTGAAATGTTTTTCACAGGTCAAAGGTAAGGTACATGATATGATGATAATGTCAAGGGAGTTTTAAGAAAGAATCCATGTTTTATTTTAAATATGTTTCCATTGATGGGAAAGAAGAATATTATCTTTATGTAACGACGTTGTTTATATGTGGAATGTAATGTTAGTTTTATGATCTAATTCTCTAAAACCCTAAACCCGAAAAGATCCTCAATGTGTAATCTTGTAATAACTCAAGATTAAGTAAGGTTTGAGGTTGGGGCCTTATAGTTGGTATCAAATAACGGTTTAGATAACTTTAGGAGTTAGAATTATATTAAATGATTATCCAATAATATTTTTTAATGGTCAAATTGAAGTGATATAGTATTTGAATATTACCATGTTGCTTCATCTAAGACATGTTTGTTCAGAATGGTTTTCCGAAGAGGGAACAGGGAATTAGTTCTAGGAAGGCATGCAGAAGGAAATAACCTTCCGAATCAACATCCTGAGATGGTCGGAATTGGAACTGAATAGTTTGTTGCAGTAATGGTGTAGTTGACTCAAGCAAGAAATGGTGGTGGTATCCATGCACGAGATCAGCCAGATCAACCGCGGAGGAACATGTCAGTGGTGGAACATTTCATGAGGCAACATCCCCCATCATTCAGAGGATCATCTGACCATGTGCTAGCTGAAGGGTGGATTAATGCACTGGAGAATATTTCTGATATCATGGGGTGTTCAGACAATCAAAAGGTTAGTCTTTCTATTTACTGTTTGGAGGGTGAAGCAGATTAGTGGTGGTCGATGGTTAACAATATCAGGGACGCTGATGAGATTGATTCTCTTGACTGGGATGAACTCAATGTTATGTTTCTTGAGAAGTATTTTCCTAAGGCTATTCGACTTAGGATGGAAAATCAATTCTTGGAATTGAGGCAAGAGGAAGACTCAGTGGCTGCCTATGAAGAAAGGTTCACTCGATTGGAAAGGTATGCTCCAAATATTATCCGAGACCTTGATAGTAAAATCAATCATTTTTACTTAGGATTAAAGCCAAAATATCGATGGGTATTAGCTTCTCGTGAGTTTAAAAGTTATGAAAAGCTTGTTCGATGTGCTGAGTAGGTGGAAATGGAGTTTGCCGATGATCAAGTGTTCTATAACAACCAACAGAAGAAGAGACCGAGGTGGCATGAGAAAGGTAAGAATTCTTCAAAAAAGTCTGATGGTAAGAAAACTAAGTTTCCAGTTTGTGATAAATGTGGAAAAAGGCATGCTGGGGAATGTATTCTGAATTCTATAAAGTGCTACCGATGTGGTAAGATGGGACATAAGGCTCGTGATTTCACTGAAAAAGATCATGGAGAAGGTAAGACTAAATTTGATTTACAGTTAGTAAAATCTTATAAGTGCAATGAGATGGGTCACTATGCAAACGAGTGTCCGACAAAGAGCTTGGCTGATGAGAAGCAGTTAGACTACAAGTAGAAAGGGGTGTTGAAATCCTTTGCAACTACTTCAGCAGATGTCGGGCCATCAAATGAAGTTGTATCATGTACTTTTTTTGTTTTTTCAGATTATGCCAGTGTGTTGTTTGATTCGGGGTCTACACATTCTTTCATATCTGAAACCTCTTCTAGTAAAATGGGAATACCATCTCAAGAAATGACTCCTGAACTTGTGGTAAAAACACCTGGGGGAAATGTTGAGGCAAAAATAATTTATAAGAATCTTCCTATCGTTATCTGTGGAAAGAACCTACTTGAAAACCTTATTGTTTTACCTCTAGTATAGTATGATGTCATCCTGGGTATGGATTGGCTCTCTATTTACCTTGGTAAGATTGACTGTAGAGCTAATAAAGTTTCTTTTCAAAAAGACTTTTAGTTTTTTTACAAGAATGAACCCTTACTGTTGATAACTTTTCAAGAGGCCAAGAAACATGTAAAAGATGGAAATGAATGTTACCTTGCACACATCGTTGAAAATAAAGGAACTGTTCAGATTAATGATGTGCCAGTGGTAAACGAGTTACCTGATGTTTTTCCTGATGAGTTTCCTGGGATAATACCAGATCGGGAAGTTGATTTTAATGTTGACTTAGTTCCTGATGCTAAGACAATTTCAAAACCCCCTTATCGAATGGGTCAAATTGAACTTTTAGAGTTGAAGGAGAAATTGAAAGATTTATTAGAGAAAGTTTTCATTCGACCTAGCACATCACCATGGGGTGCTCCTGTTTTATTTGTTAAAAAGAAATATGGTTCAATGAGACTTTGCATTGATTATAGAGACTTGAATAACATCACTGTTAAGAACAAATATCCTTTTCCTCATATCGATGATTTGTTTGATCAGCTCCAGGGAGCTCAGTATTTTTCAAAGATTGACTTGAGATTGGGGTACCATCATCTGAAGGTAATGGAAGCAGATGTTCTGAAGACCGCGTTCCGTACAAGATATGGCCATTATGAATTTTTAGTAATGCCCTTTGGGCTAACCAATGCACCTGCTGTATTCATGGACTTAATGAATATAATTTTCCATGAGTTCTGGGATAAGTTTGTGGTGGTTTTCATTGATGATATTTTGGTGTTTTCAAAAAGTAAAGAGGAGCATGAAAGACATTTATGGGTTATCTTAAAAACCTTAAAAGAAAATAAACTGTATGGAAAATTCAGCAAGTGTGAGTTGTGGTTTCAAAAAATTTCTTTCCTTGGTTATATTGTTTCTAAAGATGGGATATCTATTGATCCTTCAAAAACAAAGGTTGTTAAAGAATGTCCAAGACCCACAAATGTAACAGAGATTCGTAGTTTCCTTGGTTTGGCAGGCTATTACCGATGGTTTGTTAGAAATTTTTCATGGTTATCTAGTCCAATGACTAAGCTAACTCGGAAGGGTGTTAAGTTTATCGGGACAAAAGAATGTGATGATTGTTTTCAAGAATTTAAAAGAAGATTGGTGAATACTCCAGTTTTGGCACTACCTTCCAGGAATGGTGAGTTTGTTATATACAGTGATGCTTCATTGAATGGACTTGGTTGCGTCCTAATGCAGAATGATCAGGTAATTGCTTATGCTTGATGACAGGTGAAAACACATGAGGTAAATTACCCTACACATGATTTGGAATTAGCTGCTATTGTTTTCTCTTTAAAAATTTGGATGCATAATTTGAATGGAGTAAAGTGTGAAATATATACTGATCACAAAAGTTTAAAGTATATATTCACTCAGAAAGAGTTAAACATGAGACAGAGGAGATGGCTGGAATTAATCAAGGATTATGATTGTACTATTCATTACCATCTGGGAAAAGTAAATAAAGTGGATGATGCTTTGAGTCGAAAAAGTAATGCTTCATTAGCAATGTTGTGTTTGGAACTTGATCATTTGGTTAAGGATTTGATGAACTTTGTCATAGAAGTTGTTGGTGCAGTAATTTTTTCTGTTTTGTTTCAGGTATCAGTGAGATCATCTCTATCAGATAGAATCAAGCACGCATAGAAGCAAGATAATGAGTTACAGAAAAAGGTAGAGCTGGTTCAGAAAGGTATGTTGCCTGAATTCAACATTGATAATGATTGCTTTTTGAGATTCGGGAAGAGATTATGTGTGCCTTGTGATTCACAGTTGAAGAGAGAGTTGTTTTGTGATGCTCATAGTTCTCCATTTTCAGTTCATCCTGGCAGTACTAAGATGTACAGAGATCTTTGGGAGTATTACTGGTGGGATGGAATGAAAAGAGATATTTCTGATTTTACAGTGAAGTGTTTGACATGTCAACAGGTTAAAGCGGAGCAGTAGTTACCGAAAGGGATGATTCATCCTTTACCAGTGCCAGAGTGGAAATGGGAGAATATATCCATGGACTCTGTTGTGGGATTACTGAAGACATCTCGAGGTAATAATGCAATCTGGGTTATTGTTTATTGCTTGACTAAATATTCTCATTTCCTTGCTATATGAGATACTTTTTCCCTAGATCAACTTTCCCGTTTGTATCTTAAATAGATAGTAAGGTAACATGGAGTTACCCTCTCCATTGTATCTAATCGTGATCCCAGGTTAACTTTTAACTTTTGGAAAGGCCTTCAGAAGTCGTTGGGTACTGAATTAAATTTTAGTACAGCTTTTCATCCTGAATTAGATGGGCAGTCAGAACGAACAATTCAGACCTTGGAGGATATGCTACGTTCTTGCTCTATGGATTATCAGGGAAGTTGGGACCAACATATTTCTTTGGTTGAATTTTCATATAATAACAGTTTTCATTCCAGTATACTAATGGCACCATTTCAGGCATTATATGGGAAGCAGTGTCGAACTCCAGCTTTCTGAGATGAAGTGGGTGAAAGGAAGTTGATGGGACCAGAATTTGTAGAATAGATGGCAGAAAAATTTCAGCTGATTCAGAAGAACATGAGAACAGCTCAGAGCAGGCAGAAGAGTTATGCGGATAACCGGAGGAAGGATCTATCTTTCGAGGTAGGTGATCATGTTTTTCTCAAGGTTTTTCCTTGGAAAAGTGTGATTTGATTTGGTAAGAAAGGAAAGATGAGTCCAAGGTTCATTGGACCATATGATATTCTGGAGAGGGTTGGATCAGTTGCATACCGGGCGGCTTTACCTCCGAGTTTATCTCAGGTACACAATGTTTTTCACGTTTCGATGTTGAGAAAGTCTATGCCAGATCCATCTCATGTTTCGAGTCCAGAGGTAGTTCAGCTGGAAAAGAACTTATCTTATGAGGAACAACCTATCCAAATTCTTGACTATAGGGAGCAAGTTTTATGGAATAAGGTGATTAATCAGGTAAAGGTTTTGTGGAAAAACCACATGATGGAAGAGGCAACATGGGAATCTGAAAATGCAATGAGGGATAAGTACCCCCATTTATTTGAGAAGTAAATAAATTGCGGGGACGCAATTTTCTAAAGGGGGGAAGGATGTAACATCCCATGTAAGTAATGAATAATAGATATTTTTATCTATGCCTATAAATGAATTAGATAGTGTTTTAGAGGCTTAAAATGAAAATAAATCCAATCTTAATCATGGAATACAGTAATATTTTTAAAAGATTGTTTTACTGCCTTTTGATGGAAAACCATTTTTAAATCCATCTTTTGACAATTTTATAAGCTGTGTTTGACAAAATAAACTTATTAATTATGTCTGGGATATCAAAATTTACTTTAGGTGAATTTTTGGTATTTTCAGACAATGTTCATTTTTTTAATGAATAGTGAAAAATACTGCATTTTACATCAAAACTAATTTTTAATCTAATTTCTTTATATGATAAGATAATATTTTGAATTGGTTTTGAAGTGAAATTAGAATATATCTTTACCATTTAATCCAATGGTGGTCATTGGAATCGATTTCACTTTGAAATTGAACTTAAACTGGTGTCAATCTTTTGATACTTGTTGTTTCATAAAAACATGCTATTTGTCATGACAGTGGGAATTAATTATTAAATTAATTAATTTGACTAATATTTTTTGAATTTTTTAAAATAGACTTCATTTTTCAATTCGGAATATCAAATATAGATTAGGGTAAATTTTTTGTATTTTTCTGAAAAACTTCAATTTTTGATGAATAGTGAAACCACTAAGTGGTACTTATAAAAACTGATTTTTCATTTAAATGAAATTTTACCACTTCCGTGTTTTGAATTTAAAAAATCCTACATACATGGTTGTCATTAAGAAGTAAAATGTGGTTAAATGTGATTAAAATAATTTTTTGGTGGATAGTAACTCTTATGTTCTTAATCGCAATTAGAGGTAATTAGTGTAGTTTAAGGTAAGAATAATATTTTAATAAAATGAAATGACCTAGAAACATGTCCTACCCTCATTGGATGTTTCATGTCCGACCAATAAAATACATGGGTCAACTTGGGGACCCCATGGAGCCACTTTGGTTGGGAAATTACATAAATAACGTTTTATTTAATGCAAAAGTAAAAATGACACAAACATGAGATGTTTTACTAAAACAATTTTTACATGGGGTTATAAAGATAAGATTCTTGATTATAAATAGTCATTAGAAAGATAAAAATATTTCCTACTTCATAGTATTTTTTTTATAATTTTTAGACTTTAAATAAATTAATTTATTTATGACATCATGATGATGCAACGATGACCTCATTATTTAACGATTTAAATAAAATGGAATGATAATGTAAAATCTAAGACCTAAACATGGCCAAAACCTATTGGATTGGTGAATTTAGAACCCTTATCACCATATCCTATAATTATATCAATGTGGGACCTCTTAAATCGGAATACCATTTTAAAATAATGTAACTTTTCTTTACTTTCCAAGAGTGCCCCTCCTCTCCTCTTATAAAAGGCCCCCACCTATACCTCCTTACCCACACTCCCAAAGCCTTTGGCTCGGCCAACCCCTACTCATTTTGTCTCTCCCCTTCCCTCTCTTACTCCTTGAAGCCTCACGCTGGGAAAAAGTCTTCCAAGGAAGACTTTGAGCTCAAATCTAAGAGAGTTACCCGATTTTAAGGTAATGTCTTCTTTTGAGTCCATTTGTTTAGTTTTGGTTCTCTAACCCCCTAAACTCTTTTTATTAATTTCTTTTGTAACAATTCCAGTATCCTCTAATATACTAGGATGTTTTTATAAGATGTATTCGAGCAACACTCACACACACCTACATCTAATGGTTAAAGGACATAATGTTTCTGTGGATGGTGAATTTATGCCTCCCGAAACGATGATTGTTCAAAATTATTTTAACACCTTCCAAGGTGGCCATTAATATGTCACTATATTTATATATGATATATAATATGTTTATGTTTTCCTTAAGATTCTGTAATTTTAATTTTGGGCATACCGTTATGGTTTCCATTATGGGTAAACATTATATCTTCATTTAAGGAAGTGCGGACTACTGCCCCCTCAAAGTGATTTGATTCGTTAAATACAATATGTGGGACGTATAAAGGATGGAACTATGATATTATATATGATATTATACTGGAATTATAATATACCTTTATATCATTATGATTCGATTCTATAAAATACGAAATAGAAATGAAAGTAGCGTTCATGCGTACGTACGGCCTACCGTCTCCATGAACGGTGCATTTCATTTCTTACCTCTAAATGATTATGTAATATTATAAATGAGCGTATATAATGGATTTGTATGATATAAACATAATGATTATAATTCTGGATATAATGGATACATGAACAACATGTAATTATAAAGGGTTTATTTTTGACTCAAGTACCAATGATCGTTAAAACGACCGTTATTAACTTAAATAATTACATAGTGTTCATGACATGACAATAAGTGATATAAAAGGAATTGTGAACTTGAAAAGGTTCTTAAACAAGTAGAAATTAACTCATGCTTATTATTCAGGAGATTAAAGAACGACCGAGTCAAGTCGGACCTGAGGTATGGGACTTCGTCTCAATATCCTTTCATTGAGGCATATTTTGTTTTATACACAACCTTCTTTTATACGGTGTATAAACCCCTTTGACCTTTACGTTTATCCAAAAGGAATCTTTTTTATATGAAGCGTTTTACTAAACGACAAAATGGAATGTTTTTGTCGTACGTATGCGGTGACAACGACTTCTCCACCGTCGTGACCATTATTTGAGTTTCGGCTTCCTCTACAAGCTATACCTTCTTTTTAAAAGAAAAATAAATACCATGTTTTAATTTTCTTTTATTTTGGTATTGAAAATGGTTTTCATAATATTTTTATATCAATGTCTGGTATTGATATCTTGTGATTGAATGGTGGAAATGTTATCTTTCCTTTATGCATTTTTATGTGATACGATTATGTTGAGGTTCTTGGGCATTATTATGAAGACGGGTGGTTATGTGATAAACTAAGGACATGTGAGCCTGATATAGCTCTCCAATGCATTAGGTAACGTGAAGGAATGAAACGTTAAGGTTTCTCCGAAGAGATTTAGGGAATATACTGTGATGGGTATTCCAAACGTAACCAAGAGGGTTACTCCCTACGTAAGAATGTCATGAATGCCTCAAGTTACCTTTATGTCTTATGATTTATATGATTTATTCATGATTTGATGAGGTATGTTGATCTTCTTATGTTTTATGAGTAAATTATGATTTCATTATTATGTATATATGTACCCATGTTTCCTTTCCATATATAATTTTTATCCCTTACTGATCTTTTTATGCTCATCACATGTTTTTTTGAAATGATTTTCACAGGTCAAGGGTAAGGTACAAGATATGATGATAGTGTCATGGGAGTGTCAAGAAAGAATCCATGTTTTATTTTAAGTAAGTTTCAATTGATGGGAAAGAAGAATATTATATTTATTTAACCACTTTGTTTATATGTAGAATGTAATGCATGTTTTATGATCTAATTCTCTAAAACTCTAAACCCGAAAAGATCCTCAAAGTGTAATCTTGTAATAACTCAAGATTAAGTAACGTTTAAGGTTGGGGCCTTATACCATGGATGGGTACTGTTGTTCTTATTGTGTTTTGTTATATTTGAGGATAATTCACCATCAGGTGATGCACTTGTTTTGTGATTTGAAGGTTTTGTGGTATTTCTCTAATGGTAGGAAGGGTATGACGTTTGCATTCAGGAATCATTCTAGGAATCTATGTAGTTAATTGGCATACATCATGGTAGGAACACACACACAGGATGGGTATTTGGGTTATAAATTTTTGGATTCATTTTTTTCATAAAAGTAATGAAATTGTGCCTAATGATATGGAATGAATGGGTTAAAAAGAAAGCAAAAAAGGGTAAGTAAAAATTATAGAATGGTGCTAAATAAAGAAGTAAAATCGGATTAAAATGTTGTATAAGTAAATTTGGATATGGAAACTATTTTTAATTGTTGTAAAAACATAAGGCTTGTAACTATGGGAGTGAGACACCAGTGTTAGCCATGGCCTTAGGAGAGATTACGAAGGGTAGTAATCTGGTTGTGAGTGGGATCATTTGAGTAGTGTATGAGAACTAGTTTTATTATTGAAATTGATGAGCCTACCAATGACTTTTTCCTTTTATGAAAATTATTATGGTTGTATATTAAAGCTTATGTTTGCCATTGTTGAGAAATGCCACCTTGAAGACATGTTTTGGTTGGGTGATTTGAGGAAATTTCTGAGAATTCTCCAACGATAGTGGAATAAGGGGATGTGGTGATATAAGTGGATAGGGAAGATGATTTTCGTGATAAAATTGCTCATTTTATGAAAATGATGGAATGGGACCCAGGGCGGGCTGCACCGAGTATGTTTGAGTAGACCAGGGAGTTTTAGGTACATCATTCTCCAACCAGTATCAGAGAGGGTGGGCCAGAGGAAATGGAATTATGGGTAGAATACATCCAAAATATTCTTTCCATATAGAAACTCATCTCGAGAATAAAGTAATGTTAACTCCATATATGTGGAGAGGTCAAGAAAAGTGTTAGTGGGACATCATGGTATAGATAGAACATTCCCAAAGAATGATGTGTAAATATTTCTAGGAGACGTTTCTTGAAAATTTGACCTAGAAACCTTATGAAAAAATAAGGATGTAAATTTTGTGTGGTTGACTCAGGGGAAAATATCAGTATTAGACTAATCTTTTCATTTTTCTGATTTGAGATGCTTCATTCTGACATAGAAAGGAGACATGGAAGCCGTAGAGAAATCTTTCTAGAATGGGATGAGACATGAGATCAGGTCCCTTGTGAATATATATTTTTCTAAATTTGTTTTCTAAATTGGTGGATCAATCCCTTTATCTCAAATGGGGTTCTAAAGGGAGATTTAGGTAGTGAACTTATGGCTCCAGCTATGTTGTATAATGGTGCAGCTTCTTAGAGTAGGAAGTGCCATTTTGGAATCTTATAGTAGGGTGGAAGAGAGCTAAGTAGTGAGAAGAGGGGCTCGGATTCTCCTTTCAATTACAAAGTCTTATGCTATTTGTATGGTAGGCTACTGCACAAGTTTAACCAGTGTCCCCAAACACCAGTCGAGTGAAGAGCATGCAGCAGGCTTGGCCAGGTGCATTGGTTCTGTAGGAACATGCGCCAGTCAGGGAACGATGGAGGTTAGAGACAAATTCTGAGTGTCGGTAGGGGGTTAGATACCTCGTATTAGGTAGGCAGTTTGAGCTTCATGGGTTATTATGGTATGGGCGATGGATGTGGAACTCTGGGGAGAGATCATCCTTACCAACAGAGAAGTGTGGTGTAGGGTACTCAGGTAGAAACCTAGGGTAATGGAGTAGATTATCTCTATGTAGTTCAGACTACAATTGGATAGGATGAGGGGGTCATTTAAAGTTCGAGGTATGATTCTTGTGGCTTCCACACTCGTTAGTACTTTATTCGATATAGGTTATATGCATTATTTTATTTCTATTCCTTTCATAGTTTTTTAGGCTAAACCATGAAGAGAGATTGTTGAGTAATGTCACTTGATACTCCACTAGGGGTATGAGTTGGGAGATTAGGAATTTTAATGGTTGTTCTTTGTTGGTTGGTGGATGTTTTTTATAGGATTTTTTATTTCCAAGAGATGCTAGGTTTTGAAAAAATTTGGCGGATAGATTTGTTGGTGTTATATCAAGACCATATCAACTGTTACCGACAACACATAACATTTATATCCTTTGATGGAATCAATTATTTCTTTCGTGGTGAGTGGGATACTCAAGAGGGCCTTGCAGGGATGCTATACCATCATTTGGGAGAACACACATCCCATGTGGAATTCATTATACTAGATGATGGGGAAAAGTCTAGACAGTCTTCCCTTTTTGTGGACTAGTTTTATTATGTGTTTCTTGAGGATGTTTTGGGATTACCACTGGATATAGATATTGAGTTTGAAATTGAATTGTTACCAGGGGAAGATAAATTTTCTATTCTCCCATATTCAATGGCACCAGAGGAGGGCAAAGAACAAAATGTTTATTTAATAGAGTTAGAGAATAAGGAATTTATATGTATTCGTATATCACATTGGGGATCTCTGGTGATGTATTATAAAATGTTTTATGGATAACTGGGGCTATCTATTAATTATAGGAAACTGAACCATATGATAGTTAAGATCCAATACCAAATTTCTAGAATCGATGACCTAATTGATTGACATAGATGTGCCTCAGTGTTTTCTATAGTTGATTTCAGATTGAGATATCATCATTTGAGGGGGAAATATTCTACCATTCCCCGAATAGATTTCCGAAGCATGCATGGGTTGAATGAATTTTTGGGGATGCCATTTAGATTGACCAACGAACCGGCTGTGTTCATGGCCTTGATGAACCGAATATTTCACCCATATCTGGAGCATTTTTTATTTGTCTTTTTTGATAAAATATTGGTATACACAAGAACTCATGATGATCATGCCTAGAATCCTGACATCATCATGAGTACACTATGTGAGCATAGGAAATACTCAATGTTATCTATATGTTAGTTTTGGATTGTCAATGTTCACTTTCTAGGGAACAAAATTTTTGAGTTAAGTGTGTTGGTGGATCCATAAAAGGGGCAGGCTATGGTTTCTTTGGAGGAGCCCAAGAATATATCTAATGTTCCTAGTTTTCTTGGATTGTCTAATTATTATCAAAATTTTATTATAGATTTATCCCATTTGGAAGTGAAGATCACATGCCTAAAAATGAAGGGGGTTATTTTTGATTTGTCAGAGGCTTGTGAGAATCCTTTTTAAGAGTTGAAGAAGCGGTTGACCACTGCACTGATTTTGATCTTTTCTGAACCCAGTAAGAATTATATCTTGGTCTGAGATGTGTTCAATGTTGGACTTGATTTAGTGTTGATATAGGATGATTGGGGTGTAGCTTATGGGTTGACACAGTTGAGACCACACAAGAGGAATTACCCTACTCATTTCATTGAGATATCTATTTTGGTTGATTCCTTGAAATATAGAAGGTACTACTTGTTGGGAGAACATTTCATAGTGTTTAACAACAACAAAAACTCACAAGTACATATTTTCTCAGAGGTATTTGAATCATTGACTGTGAATGTGGGTTGAGTACCAAAAATACATCAATTTTGAGTTGGTTTACACACTTGGGAAAGGGAATATTTTCATTGATGTTATGATCTAGAAAACTCAGAATTAGGTGGTTCAAGAATATAGTTCAGAATGGAAGATGATGAACTTATCTCATGAGATGCATTATGAGGTATAGGATGGGCATGGGAAAGTTACCCATGCCACTATATCAGTTGAATCCAAACATTTTATACGAGTTAAAGAGAGTCAGTTGAGGGAACTGATGTGTGTGGCTATGAAGGAGATTCTTAAAGGTGGGTAGTCACCTTTTAGTAGGGATTTCAGTATAGATGGAGTTTCTTATGATCATGGTCATTTTGTGGTGCCAGTAGATGTATGGGAGAAGTTGATGCACATGTTTTATACATCAAAATGCACAGTTTCTCCTAAATCAACTAAGATGTATTGTAATATTCATAGGCTGTTTTGGGGGCTGGGAATGAAGAAAGATGTTGTGAGATTTTTGGCGAGATGACATACCTATCTGTAGGTGGACGATGAAAATTAGTGTCCATGTGGATTTATTTCAGTCATCCACTTTTCCACATAGGACATGTAATGACATAATTATGGACTTCATAGTCGGTCTATTTAGGATGCCTTAGTAGTATGATGTAATTTCAATGATGGTAGATTAGATAACCGATGTGGATCATTTCTTACTGGTCCAGGAGACCTATACAGTCATCCAGTTGGGATAATTATATGTTCGTGAAATAGTACAGTTTCATTGTGTACTGAGAACCATATTCTTGGATCGTGATCCACATTTCACCTTGCGATTCTGGCATGGAATACTAAATGTGCTTAGCAACCAAGTGTTTTTTAGTACACCATACCTTCCCCTGCCTAACAAGAAGACAGAATATACATTTAAGATATTATAATACAAGTTGAGAGAATGAGTTCAGGATTTTGGAGGTTCATGGGAGAAACACTTGACATTGATTTAATTTTCTATAATAATAGTTTTCAGTCCACAATTCAGATGTCCCCATCTGAGGCGCTCGAGGGGAGACTGTGTAGATCTACTTTGTGAAGGTTAGAAGTAGTAGAGGCTGAGCTGTTAGGACCGAGTATGGTGTAGGAGACACCAGAGAAGGTTTGATGGATTCAAAAGCATATGAAAATAGCACAGAGTAGACATAAGTCATATGTAGATTGGTTTCATAGACCTATAGAGTGTATGGTGGTTGATAGAGCATGCCTTCGGGTGTTGCCAAGGATGGGTCACCACCGTACCCAGAAATATAGAAAGTTGGAACCTTGGAATGTGGGTCTATTTGAGATTGTGGATAGGATCAGACTCGTGGCATACCGATTAGCTCTCTTATAGTGGTATAGTTGGATTCTTGATTTTTTCCATGTTTCATAACTCTGAAAGTATCTCCCATATCAATATCCTAATAAATACCAATGATTTGGAGCTTGAGGCTGATGTGTCATTTGATGAGAACCCAGTTTGTATTGTGGATTATAGTGATAAGGTTTATCACTAAAAGGTTGTGCCTTTGTTTTTTGTTCCATAGAAGTAATGAAACATCCAGAACCAACCATGGGATTTGTCATTGGATATTTTGGATTAGTGTCCCAATCTCATTACTTTGGGAACTCAATAATTCTTTGGAAGAGAGGCTTGGGGATAATACATCATAAGGTGAGAGGTTGTAAGATCCTTGATCTCCTTTAAGTTATTATTTTTGGTTAAATTTCAATTAAAGTTTCTCATTTTTGTTAAATATTTGTTTCACAAAGTGTATGAGATGGATTGGGGTATTTTGAGGGTTCGTGGTTCAAAATGGAAGGAAAATGGAGGGAAAAGAAATTTCTGGGCATGTAGCATGATTTGTGCACGATTAGTGCAAACAGTGCATATCATCTCAAGTAAATATGAATCCTCGGATATAGGCTCTCACAAGGTTATCTCATGGTTAATAAAACCATAGAGAAATCCCAGGTAACCATGTTAGGGGACTGTTTTTAGAAAGTTTCATCCACATAGTTTTCACACGATTTGTCAAACCATACTACCATGTAATTTTGATAAAATTACAAAAAAATCACTAATGGGATTTGTACTTCCAACTCCAGATATCAAGCCCTTATTCCACCATCAAACCTAGTGTTGAGCCAAGATTCCAATATCTTCCAAGAGATGATTTTCCTTCAATAATAGGCCGTTTGGAGTGATATCAATTGATTATTGAAGATTTGGGAAAATCTAATCTCCTCATTACTTCCCTTTTTGGGTTAGGGTTCACACCTTTTCTCCATATCAATCTGATGCTCGAAAAGCCTTTCATTCTGGTGAGTTTTAGGTTGAGTCTCAAATATGTGATGAATCAAGATATATGGAATCGATAAGGGGTGTGTTATCTAATGAAGTTAGAGTAGGTGGACTAAATGTTACATCCCTTAGTTTATTCATAGATTTCTGCATAAAATATTTCATTCTTGTTTCCCTTCTTGATGTGTTCTTGATTCCATTAACATGATGTTGTGTATTGGGTGTCTAAATGATTAATTGAAACTCTCTTGATCCCCATGGGATGCAAAGAGTATTAGATGACCAAATTAGGGCCACCCATTGGGTGTTCAAGCCCACTTAATTGGGATAACATAAATGTAAGGTTAGTAATCGACTCATAATGAAGTAAAAACATAGGTGGTATGTTAATTGGTTTATGAAATGAGTTATAATGGATGGTGGAGAGTTGTGTCTAGTGTGGTTAAGGTCTAGTGGATTTTTTGGGGGAAATTTAAATTCTTAAAATGAGATTAATGGGTATATGATAAGGAATTATGTTTAAACTTGAATATGCTTAATGAGATAGGCATGGGAAATGGGAAATGGGGGGAAATGGTGAAGTGTTAAAAATGATGAATGTGACAATGGATTGAGGAATAATTTAAAGTTCCCATTTATTAATTTTTTTTGTGATGTTCCATGTGATATTAGATATGCATGGTGGTGATGTGGTTAATTTTGGAGAATGATAATTAAAAATGTTCACTTATCATGGTAGAGTGGGTTATAGACTTGAGGTTCTATTCCAACTGGTTATGTTGGATCAAGGTTCTAACACCACCCCAAATGAACAACTTAGGGAAGGTGTCAAAGATCTATTCCCCTAATGGTCACATTCTACCCATGTTGGGGATTCAAGGTTAGGATTATGAGGTTGTTATAATTTGATGCCTAGTGAGATAAGATTTGATTTTATTCTGATGTGCATGAGGATATTGAACTTCAATAATCTATTGAACACATGAAAAAGGTAGACTAAACAACGAGAGACATATGTTGTGAACCTATATTAAATGGTAGTATAATTTTAAAGGAATATGGCCTATAATGGATTATTGAACAGTTTACCTTTACCATATTTTATTTATCACGTTCATGCACTATCTTCTTTTACTGGATATTTTTTAGACCCCATTGTTGTGGCCTACTAAATCATACCCATACCTGACTTGGATCGTCGTTGGGTACCTGATTATATTTCATGGTTGTTGGTAAAGGAAAGGGAAAGCGAAACTTGAATGTGAAGTGGGTTGGGTTCAGTATGTGCATAGATGAGGTCAGGGACATGGAGAAAGGAATGTTTTGGGGATTCCACTGTTTTTCTTCATTTTTGGGTTTTTTTACATGGAACAGTATCATGGAATTATATGTTAACTATTGGATATGATTCATACCTAGTTTGGGATTGGGTTATTATGCATGTTATTGTTGTTTCCTAATGTTTCTGTTATTTAATCTATTTTCTGCTATGGATTACTCTGGTTATATGGTATTGTCTCTCCAAATATCCTATTATACCCTTTCTACTAGTCGACAACCTATAGAGTTTGGGGATTTTTTCTTGAGGTCATGTGGTGGCAAGGCTCGGGGCACCGGTTTAGTGAATTCTAGGTCAGGGATGATAAACTATGGAATATAGATTACGTATTGACCATTCATTTTATGAGTAATTTCATAGACAAGTGTAAGTGACTAGGGAGGCCTAATGTTATATAGACCCTTAATACATCAGGATATCTTGCTAGATAAATTAGTTTGTTTATTATGTGTATACCATCCCAATTTAATTATTTTTTCTTGGATGGAGGCCTTGAAAGTATGTAAATTTATCCTTTTATAGTAATATCATGTTTTCCCAACATTAATACTTGATATTAAGATCATGATGTTTTTTATTGTGGATTATGATTTCCAAAATTATGTATTCTAACATTATAAAATTAGTTATTACTTACAATTTTATAATTTATACTATTATCAAATGATATATTAAAAACTCATGTTATTATGTTTATATGTGATTTAATAATTATTTACACTTCTGTATATTTTATTCCCAATGTATTCACAATAGATTTTATTGAATGCTTTAACCTATTAAGAAACTATGCCCCCCTTCATTATGTTTTCTATAACCTTGGGTACTAATAATAGCTATTTAAATGATTTCGAGGATCTAATAAAAGAATAATAAAGTTTTAATGATGTCTATAAACTAATCATTATGATTCCCATTAAATAATGAAATCACATAAATATAAACTTTCCCAAGATTCCTAAACTACTCAATCCATTGGGATGTTATATCTTGAATCTGGTAAAAGTGTAAAAAATATATACATCAAACTCCAGGTTACTGGACTCTATAATCATTTTATTTTTAATAATGAATATTTTATAAGAACCTCAGAAACATTATTTAATAAGAGTATATGTAGACAAATAATTATGATAAACACTTAGAATTTTCAATAAATTTTATGTTATTTTTATATGATGGAAAAATACTCATTATTAATTGATCTAATAATGTGTATCAAATTATTTTCAGATTGCAGGGTGTGAAAGGAATGAAAATAATATTAACACCTCCAATCAATGTATAGATTTCCCTTTTGATCATTTCAACATGGTCGGTGTTGTAGTTCAATATAATATGAGTATATTAGATAAAAAAACATAGGTCATGACTAATAAGTCTACTTTTATGGAGAAATAAGTTACTTTTCAGCTTGATGAAATGATGTTGGACCACTTATTTTGGTAGAAACTTCAATCATTTAATATAACAACTAATAATTTGATTGTTGATCAATAGATCACGTCCCTATAAACATTATTTATGGATTTATGATGTATTGGAAGTGATAAAATTATAAGGGTTGTATATTGTTTAGTGGGATGTGTTGTTTAATAGTGGTTATTATTTCAAAACATGTTTGTAGAGGATGAAATTAAAGAATGTAATTGAAAAGGTTTATGTTGATATTCATTGAGAAATATTTTCCATCAGATAAACAATATGATATGGAATGTAAATTCAATAAATGATATAAAATGGAAAAGGAATGTGATAATTAAAATGGTGATAAATTTATGAGAATCGAATAGCATTCTATAAACTACATACATAATACAAAAATTAGGATTTAGTGTTTTGTTAAAATACATCTGAAGTCCCTCAATAGGGAACTAGTCTGTTAATCATTTTCAACATATGTTGGTATGATTTCATGTTCCATCAGGATATAGAATGAATTTTTCAAGACATTTATTTTCAAAATAAATCAAGAGAAGAATATTATGTTTTTTCCCTAAGGAAAAATGAAATGAGGTAAAATACAATAAGCGAAGGATGAAACATAAAAAATTATACAATTGTGAAAAGAAATACCATGGTACATTCTTAAGGGTAATTGTATTCTATTATATGTATGGAGATAAGGGATAGCTAGCCTGTGAATGTAAGTGAATAAATGAAGCATGAAATGTGTGATGATTTAACTATAAGGAAATTGGGGCCTACTAAAACTAATGAACTAAGAACCAAGGGAATTTACCTCTGAAATGAAGAGAGAGTTGAATATTATGAAATTATTGTAATCGTAGTTTTAATCCCCCTATTTTTTTTAATAAGGTACCTTGATTAATAACTAATATTTAATTTAATTTCATGTATACACACTCTTTTATATTTTTAAAGGATTTTTAATGATCTCTAGACATTTTGAAGATTTAGTTTTCAATAGACATACATAATGGGAATCCAGTTATAATAAGAATATGTTGAGTTATATTTATAAATATGAAAAAATATTCCATAGTAACAAAAAAGCATTCTATAACTATAATTGACTTCTACATAATACTTATTTATTTGGTTTAATTAATTTGTAATAAAAATTAAATTATTATGTAATCTATAAAATAATTAGTGGAACTATCTAGTTTTTTATGGATTTCAATTTTTTGGATGTCATTTTTTCTCAGACATATAATTTTTTGTCGTGTATTTGGATTAAGATAGGATGAATAAGGTAGAGACCCAAAGAATGACGTACATGAACATTACATTACTTTTGCGGAATACTTAATACATAATAGGAACCAACACTAAAGGACTGTAATAGTTTAGTGTCTTTGGAAACTCGGAACATAATCTTGTAATCGTGGTGAATGATCTTCAACATCTCCTATAAAGATCTTCCTCTTTTTTTTCTTACCTAAAACATTTCCTTAAATCCTGGGGAAATGAAAACATTTAAAGGGTGAGCTCAAATGCTCAGTAAGGGAAAACATAGAGAACATAAAACAATCCATAAACATTTGAAAGATAAAACTTGACCATGAAATGTAGACATTAAATCCTTGAGCAAAGACATAAATCATGGAAGTACGTAAGGAATATTTCATAAAGGAACATTAATCACGACAAAATAGCATGGGAATAAAACATGTAATTGTTGAAACCATTCATCACTAGTTATGATTTCTATAGTAGCCACTGAATTGCTGCCAAGACCATCTTAGTGGAAAAATTCCCTTTCTGAATCGAGTTCACTCCTCGTTCCAGTCCTGTATCACGGAACCAGAATAACTTACCGTTCCAGCCATGTCTATCGCATGAGATATAAATCTTTACCCAATGCATTGGAGGGAGATATAGGTTCCACCCATCTCATAATGAAATCATTCTTACATGTGCCACAAAATAAACTTAAACCATTCATCATAACACAAAGAATAAAATGGGTTTCACAAATATCATCCCATCATCTCATAATCCCTATAAAACAAATGGAAAATTCATCATAAGAAAATTGAAACCATATAAATCATAGATATATTAAACTTGAAACATACACATATGAAATAATTCCATCTTAGATGGAAAATGGTTTTGATAAAACATTTGAAATGAATTCATGAGGAAAATAACCTTTCTTCTTAAAAATCATTTTCTTTCCAAAAATTTCATGAACTTTTAAAATAAAAGTATTTTGTTGAAAATTTTCATAAAATATTTTTGAGTAAGATTTATGAAAATGAGGTGTTATGAAACCGTAAAAATCTGTTCATGCCGTATAAGTTAAAAATAAAATTCTTCTCATACTTTTGTTGGAAAATTCAAAAAGTACCTCGTATGGTAATACAAAATAATTCCTTACATATCATGTAGTAAAAGTCAAAAATGGGAAAAATGACATTAAACATACATGAAAAAACATTTATAAAACATGGACATGGATGGTAGAAATAACCCCAGTAAATACGTACGAATAAGCAATCTCGGAAATAAAATGAGATTTGCAAAATTATCCCTTACCTTAGGTCTGATATGCTTCGTACATTTCTGAACCTCCTGTATAATGATTTAAATAATGTCGTTGACTCATTACAGAATCATATTCACTGTTATGATATCATATATGGATCACTTATGACTTTATATTACCCGTTCTTTTGTAAGTTCCATGTTAAAGCAGCGTTTTTGGTTAAATTGTTTTATTTATCGTACGTGTTTGGACTTGTTGTTCATGATATTATTACTTATATCCTGATTTAATTAAGTCCATAAGTTAAAACATGATTTATATATGATATATATTTCAGTATATACATATATATATGATAGATTGATTAAATGAAATTAACTACACTGTTCATGGAGACGGTAGGCCGTACGTACGCATGAACGCTGTTTTCGTTTCCTTATTGAATTGAATGAAATTAAATAGATGACATACATATATATATACATAAATCCAGTAGAATTACTATGTTATATATTTCATTATTATTTATTATATATACTTCATATTCATTCTTAAATTGTTAATTATGGAAAATGAATCTCATCGCGTTTGTGGAGATGGTAGTCCGTACGTACGCATGAGCGATGATATCATTCCCATGATCATGGAATTGTATTGGAGTGTATTAATACTATTTCAGAATAAATATCACTTTACAATAATCATATATAGTCATTATTTACACCATTATACCCATCCAAGTAAGTTGTTGGTGGAAAATATATATACCACGGCGTGGAGATGGTATTCCGTACGTACGCATGCGCGGTGGTTTCGTTTTCCGTTGGATGGATAAATGGTGAAATAGGGTTGTTTCATACTTATAATAAAATATCAGTTTTTTAGTGATACTGATGTTATTACTTCATAATAAAACAACTAAAGAAGAAGAAGTATAAGAAGAAATAAAGTTGAAATAATCGGTAACAGACATTATCTCTTCTTTGTAGCGCCTATTTGAGACCTCCTCATAGGGCACTAAAATTGGTCTTTAAAGAAGATAAGGACCTCTAGGATGTTTCTATAGAATTTGGGAAGAGACTTTTTGAGGGGTTGGCCGAGCCTGAAGGCTCAATGTGGTGTGATGAAGAGAGGGAGGAGGTGCCCTTTTATAAGGGAGGAGAGGGGCACCTTTGGAAAAACAGAAACTATTATTTTATTATAAAGTCATATTCAGTTTCTAATAGCTCCAAATTGATTTATTTTGAAGATAAGGCGGATATGGGTTGAATTCCTCTCATCCAATAGAATTTAGACAAGTTTAGGTGTCTGATTTTTCTTTATCATTTAGATTTATCTTTAAGTTAGATAAGTTAACTTATACCGTGTCTTCTTGTTTTCTTACACTATAAGGTTAATAAACTTAACATAAAAAGCCAAAAAACCACAAATTTTTTTATTATTAATGAATATAACCTAATATAAGTCATTTTTCTGATCCTTATATTTTTAGAAATAAAATAACAATTATTAATATAATATTTGTTTTAAAAACTATTTATGTCAATTTTGACAGTATTTGGTAATTGATTTTTTTGAAAATCATAAAAGAATAATTATTTCGATCAAAGATAATTAAATCAATTCTAACATATCATATTAACCTATAAAATTATTTTAATTCATAAAAAGTCTCAAATTACATTTATATGGGTATTTATAACATCAATTATGTCAATATTTCATTAATTAGATAATTACTGCATCAGCATTGTGTCACAAATAAATTAAAGTATATAATGTCTAAAAATTACAAATAAAATATCATTATGTAGGAAATCTTTTTAGATTTCTAATTAATATTTATAGTCGAATTTATCTTATGTATAACCCTATATTAAAAATGATTTATTTAATAAACGTTTATTTTTACTATTTTAACCCTTCTTTAAATAAATTAATAATAAATGTCCTAATCTAATCCAAGTGGGCCTAAATGGTCATATTTTATTCCTAAGGTTTTTTTGGTCGAATTGCACTTATCAAATAGAATTAGGACATGTGTTAGGGTAATAATAATAACTTTTTGACCCTTAATTACCCTATTTACTTTTAACCGTGGTAAAAAAAGTAAAAAGTTACTATTCACCAAAAAAATTCATCTCATTGAACCACATTTTAATTATGGACATCAACTGCGTCTCTTGAATTTTTTAAATTCCACTCACAGAAGCGGTAAAATTAAGTTTTATGTGAATTTGGGAATTCTCCTAGGAGGTGGGTAAAAGACGGTGAAAAGTTCAATAAAATTTTTATATATCTAAAATTTTTATAAAATGACTCCAATGAATTACATTGAACTTATAAAGGTATTATGTATCATGTTTTACTAAAAATAAATTTAAATAAAATAAATAATTATTTAAATAGAAAGTCGGTTTTAAATAGTCAGCCAGTGATTTCACTATTCATCCAAAATTGAATGTTTTTAGAAAAATACCAAAATTTCACCCTAGGCTAATTTTTATATTCCGAATCAAAAAATGAAGTCTATTTTGAAAGATGAAATATAAAAAATTCTAAAAAGTGGTTATTACTATTCATAACGGCTAGTTTTAATAATATTTTAATAGCATATCGTTGTTTAATGAAACTTGGTATTGCGTAGAAGACATGCTATCATGGAAGGTCGTGATTGCGTGTAATACAAGCCAAGTCAGGGATGCGTGTTGTGCAAGCTCCTTTAGGTGTATCGTACAACACAAGACATTAATGAAATAAAAAAAAAATTCATAAAATATCAGGGTGTTACATTCTACCCCCCTTAAAATGAATTTCGCCCTCGAAATTCGTCGGGGTTATAAATGGTTTACTACTCGAATGTTTCTTTGATAGAAACCCACATGGTAAAAAGAAATACCAAAACCTGGCTTTAAAAACTAACGTATGAAACATAACGGTTACCCAAATTAACTAATCACTGGGTTTCCACATAGAAGAACATATGTGAAAATATGGATATGGAAGAGAAATATAACCGTCATGTTCTGATGGAGAGTGGTAGAGAACATGTCTATGAAAAATCCAACTATCAGAAAGCCATAAATTTGTGATGATTTAAGGTACCATCTGATTCATCGGATATAAGGGCACTAGGAAAACATTTTTTGTTTTCAAGTTGATTTCCCTAAAGTTGAAGAAATTGGAAATAGAAGAAATACATTCTTGATATTGGTATAGTCTCACCGTTGGTCGTTCCATGGAAAATTTCAACTTCATCTCTTAAATAAATGATGTTGAATTTGTCATTCGTGAAGTGTTAGCAGATCATGTGATAGAATGAAGGGTCATTCCATCTGTTTCAAACAAAAGGTTAGCAAAAGTTATCAAATATACATAAGTCCATCTATGGTGTGGTTAATCATATACGATTCCAAAAATGAACTTATACTTCATATATCATACCTCTTAATAAAATAAAACTAGTTTCTACTAACCAGGGACATCCTGTAGGCCAGTGGTAGGCGATAAAGGCTAGTCGCACTTCGGTTGTGGGTTTGATTCCCAGAGCCCTGTCCGATGCGATGGGCTGTCGCCCATCCTGCAGGTTGTCCTTTTTCTAAAACTACATTACTATAACATCCAATCAATAATATTGAAAAATTTTCTATCCTTAAACTTATGTCCAACATAATCCATTCCAATCTTTAGGATTATCTAAAATACTTCGGTCCAAGCTCATAGTATAAAGAAAACAATTACTAGAATTTTTATCTACGATGAATGTTAATACAAGAATTTATCCCACATATATCATAAGATATATGTTGTTGGTTTCATTCCAAACACATGAATACCTTAGTATTATATTCTCTTGAAACATAAATTACCATAAAACCTTAGTGAAAACCTGAATGTTGTCAAAAGGTAACTCTTTCCATATACCAAAATCCAAAACATTATATATACTGAAACCATGATATCACTTTTCCCTTATATAATTCATGAGATCATTAATACTATCAAACATTTCATTATTTCCTTAGCACTTCTTTATGCTCATATTTGGTGCTTTCCAAAAATATCTGAATAACCATTCATGGTTACTGGTACCATTCATCATACTCTTTCAAAACAAAAGGAAAGACAACAATGTAACTATCCTTATATGTCTCTTTATTCCATAGTACCATGAGATTACTTGTACAACATTACTCTTGATAAACATGTAATCATTTCACTGCCTTCTTAAACCATTGACCGCGCTTCAACAATTCTTTCATCTCACATATCATTTGTAGTCTCTTCATCATCATCAACATAAATACTACTTATATGACCATGCTGATTCGCTTCATGAGATTTTCCCTTAGGGCATTTGTTGGCATAATGCCCATACATTCTATATTTAAAACATCTATTCATTGTTGATTTCATAGCAATACCATTATCCTTGTCCATGGTGTTAACTGAACCTTTTCCTTTTCACATACTAGCTTTGTGTCCTTCTTTTACACACCCAATGCATCTTCCAGTTCCTTTGAAGCAATCTCCTTGATGCTTCTTCCCACATGATTTATATGAGGGAAATTGATCATTCTTTCCTCTATGATCATCATGAAACTCCATCTTTATCTTATTATCTGAGTCAGGAAACTTTCCAAATTTGAGTTTATTGATCATATTATGAGATTGCTGATTTGGCATAATAATGATGTTTGGACTTGCAAATCCTGTTTCATTTGGTTTCTCATGATGAATATCATTCCATTTTCCATCTTATCCTCCATTATCGTGAATATTCTTATTTCCAGCCATTTTCTAAAACCCAAAAAGAATAGTTTGTGAGGAAAAAATCATGCAAGGGAAAACAACATAGTAAAGGGGGAGTAGCTTTAATATCTAACATCTTAGGTTACTGCAATTCTAGTACAATAACCTATACTTATACTTAACCTTAGGGACATCCCTAGACATACCTTATAATTATCCCTAGGGATCTCACTAAAGATCCCGCATCCTAGTTTCCATAGCATGAATAAACTTTTCCTCTGATACAAACTGTAGAGACCCAAAGCATGATGTACCTGAACATTACATTACTATTGTGGAATACTTAATACATAATAAGAACCAACACTCAAGGACTATAATATTATATTGTCTTTGGAAACTCAGAACATAATCTTCTAATCGTGGTGAATGATCATCAACATCTCCCATAAAGATCATCCCCTTTTTTTCTTACCTAAAACCTTTCTTTAAATCTTGGGGAAAAGAAAACATATAAAGGGTGAGCTCAAATGCTCAGTAAGGTCAAACATTGAGAACATAAAACAATCCATAAACATTGGAAAGAAAAAACATGAACATGAAATATAGACATTAAAACCTTGAGCAAAGACATAAATCATGGAAGTACGTGAGGCATATATCATAAAGGAACTTCAATCATAATAAAATATAATGGGAATAAAACATGTAATTGTGGAAACCATTCAGAACTTGTTATGATTTCCATAGTAGCCAAGGCATTACTGCCAAGACCATCTTAGAGGACAAAGTCCATTTCTGAATTGAGTTCACTCCTCGTTCCAGTCATGTATCACTAAACCAGAATAACTTATCGTTCCAGTCATTTATATCTCATGAGATATAAATCTTTACCCAATGCATTGGAGGGAGATATAGGCCCCACCCATCTCATAATGAAATCATTCTTACTTGTTCCACAAAATAAACTTAAAACATTCATCATAACCCAAATAATAAAATGGGTATCATAAACATCTTCCCATCATCTCATAATCCATATAAAACAAATGGACATTTCATCATAAGAAAAGTGAAACCATATAAATCATAGAGACATTAAACGTGAGACATACACATATGAAATAATTCCATCTTAGATGGAACATGGTTTTGATAAAACATTTGAAATGAATTCTTGGGGAAAATAACCTTTCTTCTTCAAACTCATTTACTTTTAACAAAATGACATGCACTTTTAAAATAAAATTATTTTGTTGAAAATTTTCATAAAATCTTGTAGAGTATGATTCATGAAAATGAGGCATTGTGAAACTGTAAAAATCCATTCATGCCGTATAAGTTAAAAATAACATTTTTCTTGTACTTTTGTTGGAAAAGTCAAAAAGTACCTCGTATGGTAATAAAAAAAGATTCCTTACATATCATGTAGTAAAAGTAAAAAATTGGCAAAAAGGACTTTAAAAATACAGGAAAACACTTTTATAAAACCTAGGCATGGATAATAGAAATAACCCTAGTAAATACTTATGAATAAGCAATCTCGAATGAAAATGAGATTTGCAAAATTATTCATTACCTTAGGTCTGATATGCTTCGTACGTTTCCAAACCTCATGTATAATGATTTAAATAATGTCATTGACTCATTAAAAATTCATATTAATTGTTATGATATCATATATGGTTCACTTATGACTTTATATTACTCGTTCTTTTGTAATATCCATGTTAAAGCAGCGTTTTGGGATTAATCATTTTATATATCATCCGTGTTTGGACTTGTTGTTCTTGATATTATTACTTATATCCTAATTTACATAATTCCAGAATGTAAAACATGATTTATATATAATATGTATTTTAGTATATACATATATACATATATTATAGATCGATTAAATGAAATGAAATACACCATTCATGGAGAAGGTAGTCCGTATGTACGCATGAACGTTGTTTTCTTTAACATATTGAATTGAATGAAATTAAATAGATGAATAACATATATATATATATATATACATAAATCCAGTATCATTATTATGTCATATATTTCATTATTATTCATTATATATACTTTATAATCATTCTTTAATGGTTAATTATTGAAAATGAATCTCATCACGTTCGTGGAGATGGTAATCCGTACGTACGCACGAGCGATGATAGCATTCCCATGATCCTGGAATTGTATTGGAGTGTATGTATACTATTTCAGAATCAATATCACTTTACAATAATCATATATAGTCATTATTTACACCATTATACCCATCCATGTAAGTTGGTGGTGGAAAATAGATTACACCACGACGCGGAGACGGTATTTTGTACGTACGCACGCGTAGTGATTTCGTTTTCCATAGGATGGATAGATGGTGAAATAGGGTTGTTTAATACATATAATAACATATCAGTATATGAGTGATACTGATGTTATTAATTCATAATAAAACAACTAAATAAGAAGAAGTAGAGGAAAAAATAAATTTGAAAGAATTAGTAACAGGCATTACCTCTTCTTTGAAACGCCTCTATGAGACCTCTTCTTAGGGCACTAAAATTGGTGTTTGAAGAAGTCCAGGACCTCTAGGATGTTTCTAGGGAAGTGGGGAAGAGAATATGGTAGGGTTTGGCATATATTGAATTCTAAAAGTTGTGTGATGAAGAGAGGGAGGAGGTGCCCTTTTGTATGGGAGGAGAGGGGCATCTTTAGAAAAACTAAAAATATTATTTTATTATAAAGTCATATTCGGTTTATAATAGCTCAAAATTGATTTATTTAGAAGATAAGGTGGGTATGTGTCGCAATAATCTCATAAAATATAATTTAGGCAAGTTTAGGTGTCTATTTTAACCTTATCATTTAGATTTAACTTTAAGTTAGATAATTTAACTTTTACCGTGTCTTCTTGTTTTCTTAACCTATATGGTTAATAAACAAACAATAACAAGCCAAAAGAACCCCAAGTTGTTTATTATTAATAAATATAACCTTATCTAATTCATTTGGCCGATCCTTAGATTTTTATAAATAAAATAACAATTAATAATATAATATTTGTTTTAAAAACTATTTTATGTCAATTTTAACACTATTTGGTAATTGATTTTTGTAAAGATCATAACATAATTATTAGTTCAAAAAAGTTAATTAAATCAATTCTAACATGACATATTAACCTATAAAATTATTTTAATTCATAAAAAGTCTCATATTACATTTATTTGGGTATTTATAACATCAATTATGTCAATATATCATTAATAAGATAATTATTGCATCATCATTGTGTCATATATAAATTAAATTATTTAATGACTAAAAATTACAAATAAAATATCATTATGTAGTAAATATTTTTAGATTTATAATTAATATTTATAGTCGAATTTATCTTATGTATAACCCTTTATTAAAAATGATTTAGTTATTGAACTTTGATTTTAACTATTTTAACCCTTCATTAAATAAATTAATAATAAATGTCCTAATCTAATCCAAGTGGGCATAAATGGTCATATTTTATTCCTAGTGTTGTTTTTGGTCGAATTAAACTTATACAATAGAATTAGAACATGTTTTAGGGTAATAATAATATCATTGTTTACCCTTAATTACCCTATTTACTTTTAACCGTGGTAAAAAAAAGTAAAAAGATACTATTCACCAAAAAAAATTTCATCTCATTGAACCACATTTTACTTACTGATATCAACCACGTCTCTCTAATTTTTGAAATTCCACTCATAGAAGCAGTAAAATTAAGTTTTATGTGAATTTGGAAATTCTCCTAGGAGGGTAAATGACGGTGAAAAGTTCAATAAAATTTTTATATATCCAAAATTATTATAAAATGACTCCAATGAATTACATTAAACATATAAAGGTATAATGTATCATTTTTGACCAAAAATAAATTTAAATAAAATAAATAATTACTTAAATTAAAATTTGGTTTTTAAATAGTAACCCAGTGTTTTCACTATTCATCCAAAAATTGTAAGTTTTCAGAAAAATAACAAAATTTCACCCTAGGTTAATTTCGATATTCCGAATCCAGAAATGAAGTCCATTTTGAAAAATGAAATTTAAAAAATTCCAAATAGTGGTTATTACTATTCATAACGGCTAGTTTTAATAATATTTTAATAGCATATAATTGTTTAGCGAAACTCGGTATTGCGTACAACACACGCTATGGTGGATGGTTGTGATTGTGTGTAATGCAAGACAAGTCAGGGATGTGTGTTGTACAATCTCCTTTTGTTGTATCATACAACACAAGACATCAATGAAATTAAAAATAATATTTTTCATAAAATCTCAGGGTGTTACAAATAACATTCCATTATTTTATTGATCTTGTTATCTATTAAAATTTTATTTTCACCACTTTGTCATTAAAAATTCATCATTTTAATACATCATTTAGAATATAAGGTGAAGAAAATTTAAAAATGACCCAAAACACAGTCATTTAATGAAATTACTCTTATAGAATGGAAATACATCAAGTAAGTATATTTTCACATATTCTCAATCTTGATGGTAATATAATTCCACAACAAATGCAAGAGGAATAAAAATCTATCAACTTTTATTTAGAGAATTCCACTCTCCTATCAATGTATTATTTTGGACACTCATTCAAAAGTGTGAGTATTATAATGAAATATTCATGGTATTATACATATGAAAATTAAGAAATACTATATTTCCATGTAGCAATATAAAAGTAATTTACCATGAAAAAAATGTAAAAATTTGATTATTTCAATTATAATACATATTCATTTGGGTAAGAACAAATTTAAATTTTGAGAATGAAATTTATTTAATGGGGAGAATGTATGATCATGATAACTCAATATGTAAATCTCTATTAAATAATACTATTTTTATAGCCTAAATGAAACACCAAACAGAAATGTGTCACAAAAAATTGTAATTAATAATTTTTAGATAGATAGATAATGTAAAATTATGATTCATAAAATGTATTATTTTTTCATTGATCAAATTTAGTAATTAGGTAATCAATAATTAATATAATATGTTTAAATTTATTAAAAGTTAAATGGGGGTATTTGTCATTGATTGTTTTAAATTGTTTTTTAATTTATTTTAATAAAATAAATAAATAACCATTAAAATAGGATTAGGATAATTTGTAATATTTTAATTCATTAACTAATATATTTATTAAAAATTAATTAGAAACTGATATGAAGAATACTTAAAGATTAAAATCATAATTTTTTTAAATGTTGTTTTTCTTTATATTTTTAATTTTTTTTAAATATAAGTTTTTGAATTTTATAATTTTAAATTGATTAAATTAAAAACATTATTTGAAGTAATAATAAAAAAATTAACATAGGGTGATTTTTTGGAGTCTTTGTAAAAACGATGAGTTTTTTTTGTAAATATTGACTAAAATTGATTTGACAAATACAATAGATTTTATAACTTAATGATGATATAAGAATGAATTTTATTTCAATGAAACCATTATAAAATAAAATAGAATATATTTAAAAAATAATATAAATCATTTTAAAATATCAATTTGATCATAAAAATATTTATTTGGAATTTGTGAATTCTATGTAATGTTTTTATTACTAATAAAAGAATTTTTTTTATATTTTCCATTATAAAAGTAATTACATGGCCACATTTTATTTGTGATTTATTTTAAATTGAAATAAAACTAATTTTTATTCATAATCTAATAAATGTCAGGAGAATCATTTCTACACATGATTTTGGTATAAAATCATTTCTTATTTTTAAAATTCATATTTTAAAAAAATGTTTTTGCATTTTGTGTACTCATATTAATATTATTTAGTTTCCAACTATTTAATTTGAATCTTGTAATATGTATCATTTTTTTAGAAAAGACAGATATCATTAATGACGAAGATCATCAGACATACATATGCAAAGCCATGATGGGAAATTGTCCAGCAAGAGCTAGTTGGCATCGAAGGGGACTGTTGCCGCCAACTGATGGGCCACATTGTTTCCTTCTCTTTTGGTAAAGGAAAAGGTTCAGAATGAAAATAATTGGTGGAGCGAGAGAATTCTCTTGATGATGAGGCCAAATGACTGGAGTCCGCCGTCATTGTGGTTAATGGAATTGATCATGGTGAGATAGTTACAATCAATGTTGATATCAAGACAACCATGTTCCCTAGCCAACATCGTACCTACCAGGATAGCGTTAGCCTCAACTACAACAGGTTCCCAAAAGACATGATGTGATTCATATTTTTCATCAATGAATTTCCCCAGAAGATTATGGGACAAGAGACCGAGGTAGAAAAGTCCATCCTTGGGGAGAGACATGTCCACGTTGATCTTAAGAGTTCCTACCGTTGGGGGGTTCCAATGAGGAGTATAGGAGGGAGAAATATCTTTCATGTGATGTCTGTTATGGTGTTTCCATCCCTCAATCCATGAAGTGGCCCGTTCAATCCAGAATTTAGGAGGTTTATGAACATGATGGAAGACAACATCATTACGCCCGTTCATTGATGTACATTTCTCGGATGTTGATTATATATGATGGATCATTCACATATCTCCTCAATAGTGACATTTCGAAAGCATTGTGCACCCCAACTATCTATGGTGGTAGAGCCAAGAGGTTTTCTACCTCACCCACTCAAAACATCATCTAGAAAGGGTTTATGAATATCAGAGATGTCTTAACACAAATCATGGAAGTAATTAACCATAGTAAATCACCATAATATGTATTATTACTGAACGTCTAAATTATTTGGGGTTGCATCATCATTGAATTGTTGAACCAAAAAAAATATAATATGTCCAATTTCCTTTTTAGTAATTATGAATTGTTACCATAGTAAAATACCTTTCGCATTGGTATGGAAAAAATGGGATTAAATTAGGGATAAGCAAAGAGTTAAGGAAATAATTACCAAAAAAACATTCATCAATTTGGTTATTATGTTCATTATTACCATTCATCACCATATATTTGAAAATTGGTTGTGTTTAGTTTCACTTGGTTTTATAGTTAAATTTATTAAATTTAGTGGTTTGATAAATTTACACAACTACCACCCATCTCACATATTATGGAATACATCCACTTATTAGTAATACACCTCACTTGAACTCTATAGATTATCCAATGACTACCAAAATAACCTATTAACATAGTTTTCATTGACTAAGAGGTATTTATCATCATAAAAGATCTATCCAAGAATCCATAGTTTGGTTTCAAGAGATATCTATCCAAGGATGAGATATATATTCTTACCAAACACTTTCAACTTTATTTTTTATTAAAACTCCTATAAATATTCTGTAAGCATCTTTACATAATGAAATAAATGTCTTTTCTATATTAAAATTGTGTTATTTTGATTGTACAACTATTTCCTATCTCTTTTCTATCTAATGGATATAAAATTGTTTCTCATGGGTACGTATAGACCGATGCCTCCATGAAGTGATATACTTCATTTTTTATCCCCCATCACATATAAACACATAAAATGCATTTTTGGTCAAATATTATTATTATATGTTATTAAAAATTATTTTATATTATATAAATCAGTAATAATCAATAAAAAATAAAATAAACTTAGTACATAATGGTCATTAAAACCACATAAATAAACATGGAATTAAATAATAACATTTATACTGGATAAAAGATGAATAAATTTGAACACATGTAGATATTTGGGACCATTAAAATTATAGAATAACATGAAAGTAATTTAATTTCATTTTTATAACTATAACCCTATTGGACAAGAGGATCAATAACTACCAACATATATAAATGGAATTAGAACCATGAAATGAACATCCTCATGTTTGTAAGAAGAAACAAAATATCAAATTAAAATGATTAAAGATGACAGAAGGTTATGTAATGGAGGGATTTCTACCCCAGGTGGTTTCATGATATTCCATGTATATTATCCCTAGTTATTTACTTTGTGAGATCAGATAATATGACTCCAGCACATGATAACATGCTTCACATGAAATTTTGAAAAAAAAATCTTAGTCACCTCTCTTACTAACTACTCCCTCTCAGTCAGTGCTTATATCTTGAGATTCTCTAGGACATCAATCTAATCCTCTAGAGATACTGAATAAAGCTTATTATTATGTTCCCTTTCCTTTTGGGCCTCGGTCTCCCTCTGTATCTCCACTCCCAGTTGTTTTCTTCAATGTTTCCCTCCATTGTCCATCTCCCAACCTATAAACGTTCTTCTCGGATCTTTCCTAGAAAAGTTTGGTTGATGCCCTAGATGGCATTGTCTTGGGGTTAGATGTTCCTATATTGGACTTCATCGAAGCATAAAATCTCCTCAATTGGATATTGGTGGCATCCTTTACAGAAATAATTCCACCACTCCATATTTTTAGGATTTTGGTGGATTCGTGTGAATTGGCATCTCCAGATCGTGTATTTTCCTTGAATCTCAAATTATTCTGCATTGTTTTGGATTCAATGGTTGACTTTGTTTAGACTTGGTAAAAGGGTCCCCAAAATATTGGATGTTAGTGGTACTCTCTCACAGTGAGTATTTTTAATATGTTTTATGAACTTTTTTAAAAAAAATCATAGTTTAATAAAATTTAAAAATGTGTCTAAAATGCAGCATAGGTGATGTGGCCTTTACGCTAAGAAAAAATAATTATTTTTTAATAAATATTTTTTATATATTGAAAATATTACTGTTTTATTATTTTATATATATATATTTATATTTATATAAAGGAAGAACAATGATTTAGTATAATTTACCACTTATTCAAGTATATGACTTGTCTAGCCTATAAAATATAATATAGAAGAAGAATACTAATAAAAATTAAACTTATATTAAAAATATAATAAGTAGTCAAAAATAAAAAAGATTTATGAAAACATGTTGATGAAAAATAATTTATAATCATTCTAATCCACCAACATGAAACTCAAAACGTTTCAGGTACATGACTTTTCAAACATATAAAATTTAAAACTATAATACCAATATAAATGAAAATTTTAAAATTGATAAAACATATAATTTTTCGTCGAAAATAATAGAAAATGCTTAAAAAATATTGATGAAAAATAATTTATAATGTTTCTAACCCACAAAATTGAAATGTAACTATGTTTCATGTACATGAATTTTCTATCCTACAAAATATGAACTATTAGACAAATATAAATTAATATTTAATCATTTGTTAAACATATAATTATTAGTAAAAAATAAAATTCATTTCTTAACATATGTTTTTGAAAAATTATTTATAAGCATTCTAATCAACCACATTGAAACATAAAAAAGTTTCATGTACTTGAAATTAATATCCTATAAAATATAAATAATAAGACCAATATAAATTAAAATTTAAACATTGATTAACCATTTAATAAGTAGTAAACAATAAAAGAAAATCATAAAACACATTGAAGAAAAATAATTATAATATTTATGATCCACCAACGTGAAAGTTAAAAATGATTCATGTACGTGACATTGCGAGCTTATAAAATATAAAATATAAGAAAAATTTAAATGAAAATTTAAACAATGATTATACATATAATAAGTAGTAAAAAATAAAAATATCTCAAAATATTTTGAAGAAAAATTATTTATAAGAATTTAATCATCCAAAATGAAAATGAAAAATGTTTCGCATATGTAAATTTTCTAGCCTATAAAATATTAACTATTATAACAATAGAAATTAAAATTTAATCGTTTATTAAACATATAATAATTAGTCTAAAATAAGATGAATTTATTAAAAAATTTTGATGATAAATAATTTATATGTTTTCTAATCCAACAACTTGAAACGTAAAAATGTTCCAAGTACATGAATTGTCTAGCCTATAAAATATAAAATATAAGACCAATATAAATTAACATATGAACATTAATTAAAAATACTATAATAAATCATAAATAACAATACTTTATTAAAATATTTTGATGAAAAATAATTTATATGCTTCTAATCTAGAAAATTGAAACATAAAAATGTTTCTAGTACATGTATTTGTTACCCCATAAAATATAAACTATAAGGCCAATATATATTAAAATTTATACATTGATTAATCATATAATAAACAGTCAAAAAATAAAAACAATTTCCTAAAAAATATAGATGAAAAATACTTTATAATATTTTTAATGAACTAACATTAAACTTAAAATGTTTCAAATACGTGACTTTTCTACCCTATAATATATAAACTATAATACCAATATACATAAAAATTTAAAAATTTATTGAACATATAATAAGTACATGAAAAGAAAAATAATCTATTAAAAATATTTATGAGAAATATTTTATAATCATTCTAATCCACCAACATGAAACTTAAAAATGTTTCAAGTATGTGACTTTTCTAGCCTATAAAATATAAACTATAAGCCAATATAAATGATAATTTAAACATTTATTGAACATATAAGAAGTAGTCAAAAATAAAATCAATTTCATAAAATATTTTGATGGAAAATAACTTATAATATTTCTAATCCGCCCAACATAATACATAAAAATGTTTCAAGTACATGACTTTTATAGCCTATAAAATATAAAATATAAGACCAATATAATTGAATATTTAAACATTGAATACAAATATAATAATTTTTTGATGTTAAATTTTTTATTTATATAGGTCTTATAGTTTATATTTTATAGTCTTTCAATTTCATGTATGTGGCTTTGGAACCTCCTCGACATTCCTTCTTTTTCTCTCACTTCGGAGTAACTTTTCATACATTACTTTCATTTTCATTTATTTATTTTATTTATGAAACTCGTTATTTTCGACAACTTTTTATATTTTTATGATATATTTAAAAAAATTACATTTTTTTATACTAGGATTTTTTATTCTTTTAAAGTTATCTACTTAAAGTTTAATAATTATTCCAATGATTTATTTAGCCGACATTGAACAATGTCAAATATAACATATGACTAAATTATTAATGAAAACTGAAAAAATTGATAAACATATAAGAAGGGATGATTGTAATAATTGTATCTTCAATTCAATAGACATAAATTATATAAATGAACATGTATATTCTATTTCTATGTCTACGACGAGGAGATTTCATCCCACATGTGGGTCTGTAAATAGGACTTCCTCATCATGTTCACTGTGGAGTCTGATGACATGGAAAGGGTATATCTTATGGCACTAGAATGTCGATTGTTGCATCCTCCGCCTATTTTTCAGTGGGATGAGATGTTAACTACATCTCTTAATACCTTCCTAATCCTTCTCCCACTAGGTTGGTAGAAGGACCAACCATCGTCACAATGTGGATCTATCCCTATGATAGAGTTGTACCCCATGGCTACAACAGATATAGACACCAAGGCTACGATGGATCTATACCCAGAGGTTATGATGGATTTGGACACCACAAATATGATGGATCTTGACACCAAGATAGAGAGAACTGCAGATATCCTGTCTATAAATACATATCTCATGCCACCTAAGGTACATCTATAATCGGTTATGGCTGGACTACTAGAGGTTTGACCTCATCCTAGGGAATATGTGATGCCCAAAATGTATCATGATGTTTTCTATGTTTCCTTTATTATGGCTCCTCAACACCAGCAGTTGCTGCAGGATGTGTCTGTAGGGTAGTAACGTCCTCTCTATGATCAGGATGATCGAAGATTCTCTCAGAAAGCACATGATAAGAAGTCCTCATCTCCGGCGCTTCATCATGGACAATTTCTTGGCTGAAGACCCCCTAATCTTCTTCATCACTCATGCAAACATAATTATTTGGGTGACTACCCTATAAAGTTATTCAAATTGAATTATAAAATAGTTCAATAAAAAATTAATGGAAATTTATTTACATACAATATTTTGAATATCTCTACACTGTCGGGTAAGATACAGTATATACTTCTCTCTATACCATGGCTCATACTCAACATACTCTGAAAGAAAGAATTGATTTGTAGGTACAACCTAGATATGAAACTCTCTACAACTATGCCAATAGTTTAAAATGTGGGCATGTATTTAGTTCAAGTCCACATTCTTCCTCCTTATCAGCTTCACTCTATGAAGATCCTTTGTCGCTATTGATGGAAATGGATTGGCTGAGCACATCAAAACTGGGGCAACAATCTTTCAGGAAGATGCCACTTTGTAATATGGAAGTGAATGAGGGGAACGAAAATCATAGCATCTTCAATCCCAACAGTGTATTATAGTGAAAATTGGTCCATACTATCCTATTATGGAACCATGAAATCTGTTATGACATGTGACCATTGTAAAAAATGATCCATACTAAAAAAATTGATGATATTATTAAATTTTTTACACAGAAAAATATTTTATAAACATACCTGGTGAGGTAAGAGACGTAGGACCCTGGGAGACCCTATAATGGAAGGGGTGAATCAGGGTTTCAATTTTTTTTTTAATATAAGGATCTTGTTCCCATGTTGGTAGGAACTCGTTAAAACTATAAGACTGATAGGAATAGAAAATGAAAAAATCACATGAAAAAAGATCACACGAAACTTTTTAATGGATCAACACTAAGGGATATGTCTAAGGAGAATAAGTTGATAGGTTTCTGGTCATACCTATTTCCACTAAACATCAAAAGCTATGGATTAAAAAGTTCATGTATAGTTACTTTTTCCCAGTCACACTACCATTACAAATGTTTAGGGATAGTTCACTATGTTCCTAGGATCACTTCCCTCAACTCCCCATAGCTCACTAGAATGAGAGAATCCAAGCTCAGTTTATCAAATTGAAGGACGATTGAATTGATTTTCATTTAATTAATTATCTCTGCTCATCACGAGACACTACTTTTATCGATGTCCGGAATTGATTCTCTTGAATGCCCTGAACCACTGAACCAGATATTCAGTAAATGTAATGAGCCCAGATTGACAATTGAACACCACACCTACCCTATACGCACAATATCATACATTTGAGTGAATTATTTTCTTTACACATGGAAAATATTTTCAACAACCACACCATTTAACCACAACTTTTATCTTTTTCATGAAACTCTATCTTTTCTGCGCAACATTAACAATTCCGCATAGCTTTAACATTTCCATACAACACCATTTTCGTGCAACTTTTACTCGAATCATAACATAGTTCATCTCTAAGTCTTCGGCTATACTAAATTACGGGGGTCACATATTATTTATAGGCATGGCTGGACCTTGCGTGAAAAACCCACAGTGTCGTGAAAAACCTCTCATTCGGTGCACAATGCTTTTTTCCTAGGAAATTTTTTCCGTGCACAATAACATATTTTTTTTGAAGCTCATTCCTTTGCCATTTTTTGAGGTTATTGTCCCAAAATGAGCATTTTTCCATTTTTAAAAAACACCTTCAATATTTCAGAATTTTTTTTTCCAAATACTCATTTCTCCATTTTCTGATTTTTAGGCCCAAAATATGGCAAACAATGGGAAATAATGCCACTTTCAATATTGTTGTCTGCTTGAACTATTTGAGCCCTTTCCTAGCAAACTTTATAAAATTACAATGGAGATTGACAAAAAACAAAAACCAAACTCCATTTCTTGAATTGAATGATCATGGTTCTAAAAAGATACACTCTAACTAGAGTTGATATACACCTAAATGGTTTTTTGGAACTGTGTGGAAATATGTCACTGACACCACCTATAAAATACATCATAGATAGTGAAAATAAATGTGAAAGTAATGTCTATAAATCCTAGTAGCATTAGAACCCAATAAAAATGATTAATCATATAATCATCCTTGTGGAGATTCATGTATCACCTCCATCTCAATCGGTGCAACAACAATCTTAAGGGGGAATACGAGGATGTTCTCCCATTCCCTCATTTCAATAAGGATGACCCATCCCCCGAGATGTGGGTGGTCAGTGTGGGATAGAATTCATAATAATCTGTTCATTTATTCCAATAAGTCTTTTCCCCAACTATACATTTCCTCCAATTAGTTGTAATATATATGCATGAGCATAACACATGCCATTCTTCTCATTAGGAACATCAGTATAAATTAGAATATGCACCTCCAACCAAGGCATAGATATTGATGCCTCATCTATTGACCTATGATCGGACAAAATGTTGACGCCTAACAATAGCTAAGGAAGGTCAGGCCAAATGCATGAGTGGGTCCAATAACAGCTCCCCACTGGATAAGAAGACTGAGAATCATTTCCACATCCTGAAGGGTGATGGTCATCTCTTCCTCAGGCTCGTATAATGTGTGTGTCTCTATTCTCCACCTCTCCATGAGGACAGTAAAGAATGTGATGGTTGAAAAATGAGAAATCTGATATGGCAATTCCATAGTATCCAACACGGTGCAATTATGGTCTAATGGCATGTGAAGGATCTCTGTGATAAAAATTGTATGCTCAACACACCCTGACCGATCGATCCTCACCACCATCTAACAGAGACATAGAAATATGTTTATCTTTCTGAGTGAGTAGTGTGGTATCATCCATCTACATATAAACAAATGAAATTAGTTCATTTCCCACAAATTCATTCTTGAAGATTTGTTAGTGTTATAAAATCAGTTTTACTAACCTTTATTGTTTGTTGTGTTCAATAACATGCTCTTTTATCAGTTTGTATATCCTCCCCATAGTAGTACATATAGATTAAACATTACTCTATACATAGAAAATATTTTCTAATCATGATTATGATAGTGTATCTAATATTGAAAAAGATGGTTGATCATACAATCTTTATTATTTTGAAATTTTATAACAACATCTTGGATAGAAATATATGATACTATTATTTTGTTATATAAAATATCATTATAATATCATTCATTGATTGTTTTGAAAACTGATGTAATGGGCTTATTTCTTTGAGTTTATGGTTTGTCATTTATGTTTTAGGATTTACATATTAGGGTTTTATATATTTTGTTTTGGGTCTAGTTTTTGGTATTTTTTGTAAGGTCTGAGGGTTTTGTTTTATGATTTCAGTGATAGGGTTTAAGTTTTAAGCTTTACAGTTTAGAATTTTGATATTAGTGTATAAGGAATATGTTTTTGGGATTATTGTTTCTCTATTGAGTTTTGGAGGTTAGAAAACCATGGTACAAAAGAGGATATGACAACATACAATTTACAATATGTGAATCATACAATGAAAAAATACAACATTGTGGCTGAGAGTATGAACGCTTCCCATAAATGTTAGGGAATCATTTCCTGTTATGAACTTCTTTATGCAATATGGTACATCAAAACCATTTCCCAAGTTCTTGAGGCCATTCCATCTCGTTCTACATCTTACTACCTTTTGGTCTCCCGTGGGGATGCAACTGAGGGATTTCATTTATCACTATTGGTTGTCATTCAGGCATTGGGAAATAATGAAACTCCCCAATAGGCATTCATAGTGCAACATAATAGTTAGAAATGGTTTCCATTATTAAAACTAGTTCAACATATGTTTCCCATTATATGTTCATGGAGTCATATGACGTTATGGCATGTGTTCATGGAAATTATAAGGCCTGAAAGTTTCCACATTGACATTTCATTGTTTCCAGTAATACCACTATTTTTTCACCAATGCTATTAGTGATGGGTTCTGAATACTCTTGATCTTAAAATAAGGAGTGTTATCATCAAAAAAAGGCAGACATGATAACCATAATATTCTTCAATATTCTTTAGAATCTCTCATTGAAATTGTCTTATGTACCTTAACCTCTGTTGTTTTCTGTCTAATGCATGTTTTTGTCTATAGAAAATGTACATCACACAACGATGTAATGCCTTTTGAACTGTGGTAGTTATATGTAAATTACAATGCCATTTTAAGACACCATTTGTGTTCTCCATAATTTTTGTGGTCATCTATCCATAACTCTTCCCCCTTCATATTCCAATGTCCATTTTTTTATTAGAATCACCATCATATAGTCATAAACATATTGATTAGCCTGGTGTATTCTGGTCATAACATACATTAAACCTCCATTGATACGAATCATATGCAACAAAAAATAAATTAATTATCTCATAAAATGATTTCATTCGTGCATTGAAATAGTAAAAAATAACAAAGACAATATGTACCCCACCTCATTATTTCTTTCTTCATCGGTTCATTATAGAATTTTTTTTTGCACGCTGCTATAAATGTGTATAATGAATAATCTGTGATGTGAATTTGAGTATCTCTATATATTAGTATTCTCATTGATTTCCTCATTAATTTCCCAATGTTTATTACACATCAAACAAACACCCTAAATGTTGGTGAAATGGTTGTGGAAAAATGCCAAAAACCAACTCCATGATTCATTGTTTTCATTCTCTACAATGGAAAAGCCAATAAGAATTGATGAATTGTTTCCATCTTGGGTTTTTGAAATCAAAAATATCCTCTATAATTTTCTGAATAGAAGAATTCCATAAATCTGAATGAACTTTTTGGAGAAAAAAAATGCAGAGTTATAGAGGAGGAAAGCCTAGAACCACTGATGAAATTGAACCTGAGAGGGATCAAGTCGGTTGTCCTGAGACACATGTTCATTTGCATTAAAATGGAATACAACGGGGCTATGATGGATCATTATGTCTAAAAATTTTAGCAACACTTGATATGAGTTATCCAAATAAACATAGACCTTCACAATTTCCTTCTATTTCACCACCCATGCCTTATTATATGAAATCTTGTAACGAAATTTCATTGGTATCCTCTCTTGAACAGTGGATATCAGAACTTATTGGCATGCCCTAATCATCTAAATAATAATGTATGACACAAATTATATATCCAATGATTTATGATCTTTTTTCATGCTTGGATGAATGCAAGTATGAGCTACCTCAATTCTCAATATTCTCCAACCTCAAAATCCAATGTCCAAAATCTCCCTCAAGAAAAATCTATAGTCATCCCCATATTTCTCATGTTTTATGAGATATTTACTATGACCTAATTCTTGAAATATATATCTAAAGTGCCTATATATATGAAATATCATTATAATACTTTTCAAATCATCCTTACTTGGAAAATTCCTTCCAACATAAAGGGTTTTTTCGAGCTCACCAAACCAATCCGGTGAAACTCCATGAAACTCAGTTTCCAGTGTGAGAGCATTCTTTTTTAATTCTCCACATGTTTCATTACTTCTGAAAAATATTCAATGACTGTTGGATGATTTATTGTAGGTCAAGGATGTAGTAAAACCAATTCATTTCTCAAAACCTCCTCCATAACTTCCTTGGTCCATATTCATCAGCACTATTCTCACCATTTGTTCCATCATTATGAAAATCCTACTCGAATGTCAAATTGACATGTATATATGGGATATAATCTAGGTTTTCCTCTTCTTCATAATTGGGAAGAGGGTAATTTCATGGGGTAGACTATCATCAGCCACTCATGTAAGTCTACATCTTCGTACAACTAGACATTTTTTATACAGTACAAACATCAACATATAACTCCATCATTGTACTATCTGTTCATGAGAAAATAAATTTATTGGTTGGAATCATTGGGCACCATCAACTAGTGGACAAGAAAAATTCCATAGTGTTACTGTGAATTGAAAGTGTCTATAGCTCATAGAATTGATGTCTTGATCAGGTCCCATATTTAAGGAACCACAAATTCTATCTTGATTTTTAATTTGGGTTACATAATCCGCTGCACTAACCACATTTACTGGTTGTTTACTATATGAATTTACTTTCTTAGTTTGAATAATCTCCCATAGAAGTATACATTGGAAAACAAGACAATCTACGTCAAAAATTATTATTTGATCAAAATTAAGATAGTGTAACAAATATTAACAATGATGATTGACCATATAATATATATTACAATATAATTTTAGGACGCCTTTTTATACCATAAATATTTCTAGTAATTCTACATTATATAAAATTTTATTAGAATATAAGTCACAAATTTTTTTTAACCCGAGGTAAAAAGAAGAGGAAACACCAAATTAGTTTATTTATCAATGCTAAAATGAATGTTCTGATCATATAATGTGCAATGAAAAAGAAAAAACTCATTAAAAACACATGAATTCTTTATATCATACAATAAATTATTTTAAATTTTTGAATAAAATATCATTTTTATGAGATGTGTTTCACTTCATATATGAGGTAAAATCAAACTTATTTTTACTTGGAATGATTAATAACAAATTCGAAAGATATATATTTTACTTTTGAACTTTCAAAATCATTTGACCATCTAATGATATATCTTTTATGGCATCATAGATGAAATTAGATGGAAAAAACATATCAAATATCAAAAGTGAAGGGCATACCCTTCAAAGTTGTTGTTAAGCAGCTAATTATAAATAAGATTGATTTTACCTCAAGTACAAATTGAGACTCATATCGTTCAAATAAATTCTATTGAAAAATATCAATGAATTTATTGTATTTTATAAAGCGTATTCAACAAATCATCCATGTGTTATTTTATGTTCTTGTTCTTATCCATTTTACTTTGTATGACCATAAGTATCCCCAGTCAATCATTATATGGATTCATTTTGATTCCTATGTTATTCATTAGTTAATCTATAATTAATCATTTCTAAAAATAAATATTATTTCTAAACTATATAATCATTATGATACTAAAATTTTAAAACATTTCATCATATCCTAAATAATGATTCTAATGTTTCTTCGTACTGTTCTTACTACGATAATCATTCTTTGATCACTAGTTAATAATTACTATGTAAATCATTAGTTAATATTTATTTAATAACTCCTCAATCACTCTATAATATATAATAAAAAGCACAAAAAATAACACATGATTGTTTTAAAATATACAGGAAATACCAAAAGTTTTCAACAAAACATAGTTTTGCTGGTATGATCCTAACTTAAAGAGTGAGGTAAAACCAAACAAATATTTTTTAATAGCTTAATAACATCTTCTAAAATTATATACTTAACTTATTAAGTGCATATCATTATATGATGTCATTAATCTACCAAATAAAAATAAATTGGATTTTAAATCACTTCTTAAGTCACCCTAATCTCATCCAAACCATGTTTAATCGAATAATGCCAATGTATTTCATGTATGTTGTAAAACAGTAATGTGTAATTTAATATGTTTGTTATTTTCCATTTCATTTTATATAATCATAATTTTTATTTTATCAATGATATGTATTATTAGGTAATCATTACATGTATTCATATTTTAATCCTAATATAATTAGTAATTAATCTATAATTAATCAACATGAATAAAACTATTATTTCCAAACTATATAATATTTTTTACAATATAATTTTATAACATCTTGTTATATCTGAAACATTGATATTAATGATTCTTAGTATTGAATTTAACTAATCAATCAATATTTAATCACTAGTTAGTCATTATTATGTTATTCTTAGATTATTTATCATTAAATAAATAATCATATGATATTAGTTAGTTAATTATAAGTAAGTAATCATATGCATTCAATTTTAATATTATTCTATATTTAATTAATCATTACTAATAATAAGTATTATTTCCAAAATATATATAACTAATTAAACTACATAATAAATAAAATCATTATAATTTACAAAAAATAATTAAATTACTAATAATTATTTTCATTCTTTAATGACCTTTTCCTGGTCCATTTGATTATATATCATCAAAATTAACATTTTATCATTGATAAACAAACTGATATTATTTTTATTTTCTTAGTTATCTTATTAGTCCATAATGAAAATATGGATTATCATAAGCATATCCCTCTGGAGTTTCAAACTAGCAGTGCAGCAAGGTTCGTTGTCAAACACAAGTTCTCATTCGATTCTAGCTCAAAGCGGTGTTTTGGGGTTTTACCCTTCGATATATTTGTACTAGATCCACATCCAAATGATTGTATGAAAACAAGGATTTTATTTCTTATATAACCACATAATCTTTATGCAACCAAAAATTCACAGTACTGAATCCTATGTTATTATCTATACTTAATCTATACACAATCTATACATAATCTATAGTTATTCATTACTAATAATAATATTTATTCTAAACTATATATATCTAATTAAACAACCTAATAAAAAAATATTTAGAACTAACTAAGCTACATAAAAATGAAATATTTAGAACTTAAAAGAATTTAATTTAAAAATATAAAACATTAAATTAAATAATAAAATACATGTAAATGATGGTTGAAAAAAAAACCGGCCCTTATTTGGGAAAACCAAATCCACTGCATGGAAAAAAAATATAGGGAGAAGTAATGAATTTGGGAGAGATGGGAGAAAATTGGAGTGAGGAGAAGGGGGGTTCCGTTATATATGGAGTTGAGTGAAAGGAAGCATCACCCACCCCTTGCCTTTGGCATGTCCTCGTTCCAGACCGATTGCGGCGCATTGGATGAAAGGTGGAATCCGCAATACTGCATTTAAGGAATATATTAAACAAATAACATACAATTTTAATAAAATTAAAAACATTCATCTCCTAGTGGGTGATTGTGGTTCACCATTGTAAGGATTCCTCTCAACTAGTAGTGTGGATCTTCCTTCGTGTATTGTCGCTCCCATTTCAGAACACTTCCCTCTTATGTGACATTAGTGATTATTTTAGAGGTTTTTATTGTGTAGTTGAACACATCCTATGCATTGAGAAGTCTTCTTCTTCTCTGGTCTGTGTTGATATTGATGTTTATAAGCTTCCATCGGATTGCATTGGTCCCATTGTATAGGGATCATTCAATTTTTCTCATGAAATTATTTATCCCCCACCTCCCCGGATATACTCATTTTATTCATATACATAGGAATTCTCAACAAGTCTATATGAACTGAAGATGAAGAAAACCAAAAATAATCCAACATACTCCCTCGTTTAATTATATGGCTCCATCTAACAATGTATTTAGTGATTCTCTCTTGTCGTCCCAAATATAGGAGGGGTGAGGATTACTATTGTTTTGGGGGTTTCCACTACCTCTTCTATGTTTTTTTCAGCACATGAGTCAATGTTTCATGTTCCTAATCCTCAGGTAAGGAACCCTTCTCAAGCCAAGACTTTGTGGCTTACGAGGCTATAGACTCTCCCTTAAATATTGAATATTCCACCAGGGGGTGGCCAATACTCCCCAATGTCTATATACGGTTCAAAAGCTATGATAGACTCTTGACCCTTGATTGAGAGTTTCTTCTTTACAATATAGACCACTTGGACTTTGCACTATTTATTTTTTCATACCTCAACAGAGCTTCAACTCATGTCCACTAGGTTTGACATCCCTGTAAGTCCTATTCCCATGTTATAGAGTAAATATTATCCACAAGAGAATGTCCATTTTGACTCCCCAAAAGATGCGATGAACGTAATCACCCTCCCAATTCATTCCTTTCCATGCCGCTATTTGGAATATTATCTTATAAGGTATAATGTGGTTATAATCCATTGCCTGGTATCCCCATTTCATCCTTATTTTTGTCTTTCTCTAGAATAGAAGCTAAACTCCCCATCCCCTAAAACCTACTATACATCAACCATGTTATATGGTGTTTGAACATTCTATAAAGAAAATCATGATCAACTACCACTCAACCACCAATCACTGAAGTCTCTGAATTCTATGACGTTGGTCTCCAACTCATGGTGTCATATCTATCAACGTTAAGATTTATCATCTATAACTCTCCTGAATTATAAGGACCCAATATTTTTACATTACATAATCTTGTATATTAGTCATGAAATAATTTCATTTAAATTTGAGGATCTTTTTAAGATTATATTGTTAGATAATTTAGAAATAATGAATTCATAACATTCCACATTAATACATAGTGGATGCCATAAAACCAGTATTCACTTCATCCAAAATATAAAATTTTTTATATAAAACATGATTTTTTTACAGTTCATCAAACATTTTACTTGGATTCCTTCATTGATGTACAAATCCTTATAACCTATAAAAAAAGTTTAAAAACATGGGATGCGAACAAAAATCTCAGTAAGGTATATAAAAATAATGAAATAACCCATTAGTCCATGAATACTTGTAATGTATGAAGTTATTTTAAAATACAAACTTGTCACTGATATATAAATAAATTGTGAAACCTAAATTTTACATAAGATGCACAGAAACAATAAAAACATAAATGCAACCATAAATATTTCTTGGGTATTACTTACATAATATTTTAACCATATAGGCTACCTTATAATTTGTAACCCTCACAACTACCTTACAATTTGCGTAATGATGGTAGTTACACTTGGAGTAACGTTACATCCGACCTCCAACATACAGATAACCAATGAATTAGAAGGAGATATAGGTCCCACCCTTAATAATAAAAAATTCACATGAACCAGAACACAATCATACAACATGAATAATTTCATAAAAACAATTCTTCTGAAATTTGATAAACTGAAATTTAAAATAGTATTTTAAATGAAAATACAATTACTAATATAATATAATTGAAGTGAGACATAAGAGAGAACATGGAATATTTATATACACTATAAATAAACATAATTAAAAATATTACAAACAAATATCAATAGGAACACAATTTTAATTCCACATAAACAATGAAGAAAAAGGTTATACCAAAGACTGGAAATCAGGTTAAGAGTTTCATTACCTCAGATTTATCTTTCTTAAAAATCATTAAAAAATCATGTATAAGGGTTAATTTTTTTATTAATATCTTAAAAAACATATTCACCTTTTTAATTCATTATATGATCATTTCATTACATCTTTTACCCTTTAATTGTTAGAACTTTCTTCCTTTCACTATTTTGGGTGCGTTCTTTACATGATTTCCATGATCGGTTCATAATGGGTATTCTTGTCAATTGAAATTGAAACTCTGTAATTGGAATGGAGTTCTATTTAAATATATCAAGAAACATAAATTATTCCATTTATAATTTTTAATTCTATCATGAGGATGATTAATAAGATAAATCATTATTGATATTTGTGTAGGTCATTTTGGTACTTCTTTGATCGTAAAGAACTCATTTTATTTTATAAATTTGTTAAATGTGTAAATAAATATTCCAGATGATTATATAAGATATAACACATAAATTATAATCTGTTTAAATCCTAAAATTGTTTTCATGAATAGTGTTTATGGAAGTTAAATTATTTGAAATCAAATCCTCCCTGTTGTCAGTAAATCGAAAAATCACAGACGGTGTTTTAATTTGATGAATAAGTGGGATGGGAGAAGAATTATAATGGTGAGTCATAAATAAACATGAATAAATAATTAACATGTTAGATACTATATCATCCATTCATCTTGAATAATTGTAGGTGATGAAATAAAGAAATAGAAAAAGAAATGAAAAGAAGAAGAAAAAAAGAAAACAAAAGGGGATGTTTTCCTCTCGATATCTTCTCCATGAGATCATTTATAATGCCTTTTATTTTGGTATTTTGGTGATACCGGATGCTCTAGGTCATGGGTATAAGACATGGTATTATTATTGGGAAGATATTATGTATATAACAAGGTTTGAGAGGTGTGAGAGGAAAAGGGTTATTAGGGTGATATTTATAGTGGAGGAGAGGTGTATTTTACATTATTTTACTCATTATTATTATATATTTGCTCAAGACTATAAATATTATTAATAAATGTCAGAAAAATATTAATAATGGCATGTTAAGTCTAACCAACTTGTATTACATCACTTATTATGTCATAAACAGTGTTTTAACTGATAATTTTAATATACAGCATTATACCGTCTATCACTATTCCTCAAAAATTCAAGAATTTATGAAAAATCCCAAAATATATCTCTAACCATTATTCGACGTGTAGAATTCGAAAATGAAATAATTTTTTTAAAAAAATAATTAGATAAATATTATATATTTATATTTTAAATAAAATCATAATTTATTCAAAAATTTAAATCTTAAATCTATAAATCATTTTCGAACACCATGAATAATTAATAAAGTTGAAATTTTTGTAATTCCATAAGAAAATAAAATAATAATACAATTTACTATTCATTAGAGTAATATTACTATTCATAAGAGTGTGATACTATTCACCAACAACATAAGGCTAGTCCTATTAGACTCCAAATAACTTACTGATCATAATTGAAGATGACCTGTTTTGGAAATTCAACAAATAAAAGTCGAAAAATTATGTTTGATGGATACTAATAAATATCTAGTGAAAAAATTTAATTCATTTAAATTTATTTTTATAACCATGGGGTGTTATATTATCCCCAACTTCTGGAAATTGCATCCTTACAGTTTTATTTTCATATTAAACCGATGTGGCTACCTTTCCATCATAGCATTTTCAGACTCCCTTGTTACTTCTTCAACCATGTGGTTTCTTCACAAAACCTTTACCTGGTAGATTACCTTACATTGAAATACATGATCCCTTTGATCAAGAATTTTAACAGCTTTCTCTTCAAAAGAAAGTTTCTCTTCTAGTTGAACTGCTTCTGGGCTCAAGATATGAGGTGACTCTAACACATAATTTCTCAACATTATTAACTAAAAAACATTATGTACATAAGATAAACATGGAGGACAAGATACAAGGTAGGTGAGTGGTTAAAAAATCATTAATATTTCATAAATTCCAATGAACCATGGAATTAGATTCCCATTCTTACCAAAATAAATAACAATTTTCCATGATGAACTTCTAAGAAAAACATGATCACCATCCTCAAAAGAAAATTCTTTACTCCTATTTCCTGCATAACTTTTCTATATGATTTGAGTTATCCTCATGTGTCACTGGATCATCATTACATTCTCAGCAAATTCCTCTATTAATTTTGGTCCTGTAAACATCATTTCCTCAACTAAATACCAAAAAATATAGGGTTCTATATAGCTTCCCATACAATTCCAAAAAAGGTGTCATGTGTATACTGGAATGAAAACAATTATTATAGGAAACCTCAACTAAAGAAAGATGTTGATCCCAAATTCTTTGGTAGTCCACTGAACAAGATCAAAGCATATCATCCAATGTCTGAATTATTCGTTTTGATAGCCCATCTGATTGAGGATGAAAATATGTACTAGTATTTAATTTTTTATCCAATGATTTCTGAAGGCCCTTCCAGAAGTTATAAGTGACACTGAGATCTAGGTCAGATACAATGGAAAGAGGAACTCTGTGTAACCTAACAATCTCGTTGAGGTTCAGGCAAGAATGTTGATCCAAAGTCATTGTATCTTGAGTATAAAGAAAATGTTCAGATTTTTTCATTCTATTAACAACAGCCAAAATCACATTTTTACCTCGATAAGTATTACGTAGGCCCGCCACAAAATCTATGGATACATTCTCCCATTTCCACTATGTAATTGATAAAGGCTGATGCATCCCCTTCGGACTAGTTGACATTTCAAACATTTCATGGTAAAATTAAAAATATCTCATTTCATTCCATCCCACCAATAATACTCTCAAAACTCTCTGTACATCTTCGTATTTTCCGGATGAACTGAAAAAGGAGAAAAATTATATTCACCAAACAAGTCATTTTTCATCTAGGTATCACAAGGCACAAAAAACCTATTTTAAAATCATAAAACACAATTTCTATCAGGGTTAAATTATGGAAACATATCGATTTTAACCCATACTACCTATTTCTATAGCTCACGATCATCCATGTGCGCTTGAATAATTCTAACATATAATGATGACTGCATTGAAACCTGAAATAAAAGTTTTAATTTCGTGCACCAACAATTTCTATGCCAAAATTTATCAAATCATTAATGAAGGGATCATATTCAAAATGTAACATGGTTAATGATGATGATGTTTTCAACTCAAGGCATCTGCACATTATTATCTTTTCTTATATATTAATTGATTTTTTAAACATATTCCTTTATTAGTTCAAGCAATCTTCTCTTCTTCATGTTTAGTTCCGACCAAGTAAATATATAATTTAGACTTTTATGGTCAATTTATATTTTACATTCCACTCCGTATAAATGATGCATTTAAATTTTCAATTAAGAAAACCAAAACTTCCAATTCCAATTCATGTGTAGGATAATTTGACACATGAGGTTTTGGTTATCATGATGAATAACCAATTACCTGATCACTCTACATCAGAACAAACCATGTCCCTTTAATGAAGCATCATTGTAGGTGAAAAACTCACCATTTTGGGAAGGAAAGGACAACCCTATAGCATTCACCAGTCTCTTCTTCAGATCCTGAAAACAGACATCACATTCTTATGTCCAAATAAATTTAACCCCTTTTCTCATTTACTTAGTTAGAGGGATATATAACTATGCAATGTTTTTAACAAACCATCAGAAATTACTTATTAATCCAATAAAACTAGGAATCTCTGTAACATTTGTGGGTCTTGGTCATTCATCAACATCTTTTTTTAATATGATTAACTATTATTCCATTCTTCATTATAATTCCTTCAAGAGTAGAAATCTATTATAACCAAAAATCACACTTGTTGAATTTTCCATACAATTTATTTTCCCTTATGGTTTGTAAAACCACACTTATATGTTTTCTTGTTCCTCTTTATTAATAGAAAATACCCAAATCTCATCAATAAACATAACCAAAAACTTTTCCATGAACTCATGAAATATTCTTCAAATAAGATTCATGAATACATAAGGTGAATTATTTAACCAAAATGGCCTGAAAACAAATTCATAATTCCCATATCTAATATGAAAAGATATTTTTGGGACGTGATCCTCCTCCACATTTTGCAGATAGTATCTGAATCACAAAATAATCATGGAAGAGTACTGAGCTCTCCAGAGATGATCAAACGAGTAATCAATATGAGGAAAAGGATAGTTTTTTTTAATAGTGATATTATTAAATTCTCTATAATCAATTTAAAGTCTCATGGAACCATATTTATTTTTGACAAAAAAATATGAACAACCCTTGGTGGAGTGCAATCACAAATTAATCCTTTACCAGGAAAGTCTTGAAACTGATTTTCCAATTCTAAATGATCCATTTGAGCCATTTAGTTTGAGAATTTTTACATTGTATTAGCATTATGAAATAATTCATTTGTGAATTCAACTTCTCGATTAGGTATGAAAATGGGTAACTCATCAGAAAAAAAATCCAGATATTTATTTCCCACTAGCACATGATTAATATGAACAGTTACTTTATTTTCAACAATATAATCACATAACATTTATTTCTTTCATTTAATAATTTTTCATATTCCTTATTTGTTATCAATTGTTTGGGATCATTCTTGTATACAAACTAAAACTCTTTATGAAAAAACAACTTCTTTACCTCTACAGTCTATCTTAACCCGATATAAAGAAATCCAATACATTCCAAGAATGGCATCAAACAAAACTATGGGAAAATGAGTTTTTTTGCTAAATAATTTATACATACCTCAATAGAAAGAATATTATAATTCATATTTCTATAATTTTACCAACTGGTGTTTTAACAATATGTTCTGGTAGCATTTTTTGGGGTGATATTTAGAATTTAAAATAAAATTACAAAGAAATAAAGATATCTATATACCCCGTATCAGAAAAAAATTTAGAAAAATCTGAGTAAACAAACCATGTACCTAGTACAACTTCATTTGATGGCCCAACATATTCTGATGTAGTTTCAAAAGATCTCACTACAACGTTTTTATTATAGTTTGACTTCTTTGTATAATTTTCATCTCTCTTTGGACAATGATTTTCATAATGAAAAATCTCAACACATTTAATTTTTTTTATATTTTTATTAACATGAATAGTATTAGGAGCATTTTATTTACAATATCATCCCATATGTCTAAATATACCACATCAAAAACACTTCCCAGTTTTGGTAAGGCATTCCATAGGGTACTTCTTGTCACACTTTTCACAAACTGGGAACTAGATTTTCATACCATCATATTTCATTTGATGATTCATACCCATTGATTCCCATCTAGACCTATTATTTTACTTTCTGTAAAAATGCATGTGATCATCAGCAAACTTCATCTCTACCTTCTTAGAACATCAGAAAATTTTCACATAACTTTTGAATTCAAAAGAACCTAATGGCCTTCGACACCTTGGATTCAATACTGAGTAGAAGAAATTTATTTTTCTATCAAGATCCCGAATAATATTTGTAGCCTACCTTTCCAGTCGTGTGATGTTCAATTTATAAATAACCACTTAATCTTGCTTTTTTTCTTAAATTCATGGAATTACTTATCTGACGAAAGTCTCACCACTTTATGAAAATATAATTGAAGGAAAATAATTTTAAATTCATCCAACTATATGGCATTAATATCCTCAAAATCACTGATATTCGTAACCATTGACCACCACTAATCATCTTCACCTTCAAAATGATAAATATAAAGACATAAATATTGATTATTTGAACATCAAATAATATTGAATATCTTTTCAAGGGATTTATTACATCCTTCAGCCGCTATAAGGTCATGAGATACATTGAAAGTAGGAGGGGGATGTCTCATAAAATGTTCCTCTATTGTCAAGTTCTGTTGTGGTACCTCTATTTTTTCTCACGCATGGATGCCTCCACTGTTTGTAGTCTAGTTTAGCTGATCCATTTTTTCTCAAAACATCATTGTTCCATCCTTACCATTCCAAGATTTAGATTTGGAAGGATATCATTTTTCAGTGCCTCTCCTCTTCATCTTCACTATTTCTTCTGTAGAGAGCCATTCTGAACAAGCATATCTTATTAAAAGAATCAAGGTAATCATTTAATTCTATAACATTTCAAATTCATCATAGCGTAATATTCATGTATTCTTTTCTATTAACATCACCCTATCCGCTAAAGGTATTTAAATCATCCCTTTATACCATCTATAAGGACCCAACCTTATTACATTACATTATCTTGAATTTTTGTCATGAAATAATTTCCATTTATATTGAGGATCATTTAAGTTTATAGGTTTATAAAATTAGGAAATAACACATTCATAACATCCCGCATTAATACAGAGTGGATACCATTAAACAATATTCATTTCATCCAAAATATAAATCTTCTCAAGTAAAAAATGATTTCTTTGACAATTCTTCAATCATTTTAAATGGTTTTCTTATTTCTCATACACATCCTTATAACCTATGAAAATAATTTCAAAACATGGTATGAGCACAAAAATCTCATCAATGGATATAAAAAGAAGGAAAAAACACATTAGGCCATGAATACTTGTAATGTATGAAATCATTTTCAAAAGACATACTTGTCACCCATATATATACATACTTTTCAAAGCATGATATTTTCAAAAGATTAACACAAAACATAAGAAAATAAATAGACCCATAATGAAATATTGGGGAAATACTTACATAATCATGTAACCCGCTGGACTACCTTAAAAATTTAAACCCTCATGGCTACCTTAAAATTTTTGTAACCATCGTAGTTACACCTGGAGCAACCATACGGCTAACCTCCAACTTACACATAACCAATAAATTATATGGAGATATAGGTCACAAACATCATCATAAATAATTCCCAATAACCATAACACTATCATACAAAATGAATAATTGCATAAAAATATTTCTTTCGAACTTTTTAAAATTGGATTTTAAAAGAGGAGTTTAAAATAAAAGACTCTTAATAATATCATATAATTGAAGTGAGACATTATAGAGTGTATGGAATAGGTATATACACTATAAATAAACATAAATAAAAAATAAATAAACAAAACTCATTACACAAAAAAATTTAATACCATATAAATAATGATGTAAAAGGATAACCCAAAGAATGGAAATCGACTTATGAAATCCTTTACCTCTAGATAGTAATAATTAAATCTCATTAACAACTCCTACATAATATTTTAAAAAGATTTCATAAAAACGTATAGAAACATATTCATCTTTAAAATATCTTATATGATCATTTCATTACCTAATTTCACCCTTTAATTGTTAGAATTTTGTTCCTTGCATTGTTTTGGGTGTGTTCTTTACAGGATTCCCATGATCGGTTCCTGATCGGTTTTCTTCTAGATTGGAAGTGAAAATAAATAACTGGAATGGAGTGGTATTTATATATTTCCATAACTATAAATTATAATATTTATACTTTTGTATTCTGACAGGATTATGATTCATATGCTAAAACATTATTGATTTTTCTTGAGGTCATTTTGGCGAATCATTGACTGTAAAGAACTCATTTTGTTTTTTAAGTTAATAAAATGTGTACAAAATAATATTAGAACCTTATATAATATAAAATAAATAAATTATAATCTTGTGTGACCATATAAATGGTTTCACGACCAGTATTTAAGGAAGTAAAGTTAATTGAAATAACATCGTCCACGATGTCTGTAAATCAACACATCACGAATGGTGTTTTAATTTCTTGAATAAGTCGGGGAGAAGAAGAAGTATAATGTAAATTATTCCATAAAAATGATTAAATGATAAATATTTAAGATACTGGATCATTCATTCCTACTGGATAAGTGGAGGATAGGATATTGGAATAATAGAAAAGAAAAGAAAAAGAAAATAAAGAAAACAAATGAGGATGAATGCCTTTGGATCTCTTCTCCTTGAGATCCTTCATAAGGCCTTTGTTTATGGTCTTTTGGAGAGACTAGAAAATCTAGGATGTGGGGAAGATACTTGGGAGGATTATTAAGAAGAATATAGGTAAGGATCAAGTATTGAGATGTGTGATATGAAGAGGGGAATGAGGGTGGTATTTATAGTGGAGGAGAAAATGTATCATACATTGTTTTAATCATTATTATAATATTTTTTCTCAATACTATGAATAGTTTTAATTAATGAGACCCAAAATATTAATAATAGTTATTTATTTTTAAAAAATTGTCCTTACATCACTTGTGATGTCATTAATAGTATATTTAAAAGATAATTTGAATATACGGCATTTATCATATTGCACTATTCATAAAAAAGTCAGGAATTTTAAAAAAATATAAAAAATTCACCATAAATTATTTTTTAATTTTAGAATTCAAAATTGAACTAATTTTTTTGAAAATATATTTTTAAATATTAATAATTTAATTATTCAATAAAATCTTAATTTATTTAAAAATAACAATTTTAAATCTATAACTCAGTTTTTAACACCGTGAAAATTTAAAAAAGTTGAAATTATTATAAATCATTAATAGAATAAAATAATAATAAAATTTACTATTAATTAAGGATATATTATGATTCATATTATAGTTCATAAGGGTTTCTTGCTATTAACCCAAAAACAAGTTTGTCATATCAACCATCAAATAACTTATTAATCACAATTATAGATGACTATTTTTTTAAATTCAAAACTTAGAAGTGGGAAAAATATGTTTAAATTCTAGGTATAAGTATCCATTTAAAGAAAATATTCATGCATTTAAATTTATTTTAAAACCTTGTGTTGTTCCATGGATTGGGAACACTGGAGAAATTATATTTTATTACTAATTAAATCAATAACAACCAACACTCTTATGGTTACTCTTGAATCCAAATACAAAGAATCCCATATCTCCATCTATACCCAAAAGACGAGGCTTTTTAAATTAGTTCATGGGAATCCATCCAACTAGCACGCAAGGATCTTTTTGAACTCAAATATCTCAGTTGAGCTTATAGAAGATTCATACTATTACCTTAATACGAAGATCACGTCGGTTACAAATCACTACTTTGTTTCATTTGTGTGAGATAAATGTGATTCTATGGCCAATAATTCACTATGGAAAAGCCTCATCTTTTTCAATCCAAGGAGTTTTGTATGGATAGTTGGTTGTGACTTCATCTCCATCTTGCAACCATTATAAATGAATTGTGGTGGCGCCTTTTGTGAGAAGTATTAGGCCTCAATCGTATGAGATCTCCAGGGTTGGATGTCTTCCCTAGTTCCTTTTCTATGGATTATTGGAATATAGGGAAGAGTAAAATTATTGACTCTCACTACCATAGATTCGGGTTTTCATAAAACCACCCCTTTAATAGCGCTAAATGAAGAGATGATGAAGTGTATTTTTAACAGCACCAAAAAGAGCGTTGTTTAAAGTACGACTTTATCAGTGATTTTTCTACTAGCACTGGTATAGGGTATATTTTAAAAAATCAATAAAAGTAATATATAAATATATAAATATATTGAAATTTATATAAATATAATATATATTGTTTAAATTTGTTTTAGATGAGGATAAATATAAATTTACACTTAATATATATGATATTTAGTAAAACAATCCTAGGAAATAATTTAAAACCCATTTTTAATTAATAAAATTTTTATTTTTATCGAATAATTGTCATTTAATATCAATTTGAAAATAATATAATTAAATAAAAGATCTATTTTAAGATAAAAAACACTAAAACTTCAAATGACCATATCTTTTTATCTAGGTTTCTGTTTTAGATCTACCACATGTCAAATTGATGCTTACGATGATCCCTACGCCAACGTTAATTATCATGAGAATGTTTAAGGTTTTTTTGAGGTCATATAAGTCCTATAAGGCCTCTAAAATTGAGTTTTAAGTCAGTGTACCCTGGTTTTTTAAAATTTGTTCGGGGTGTGTGCGAGAGTGGCAAGCACTGTGGAAGGGGATGGCAGGTTCTTTTAAAAGGGGTTTCCAATTTTTGGATATTTTTTTACATTTTTTAAATTTTACCCTAGCTACGAGAAGCACTAATATAAGGGAACTTTATCATCACCTTTCTGAGTGGTGATAAAATGGACCCCCTTTATCATTGCTCAAATTAACAACATTATGAAAGAGATGTTAAAAGTTATTTTTAGTACTGATAATAGCACTATATGTTGTCATGTATGTTCAAGATTTCTTTTCTGGATGAATCATTCCTCAAGTGGCTAGTGTTTCTTTCCTTGTTTTGATCCAAAAATTCAAAGACCCATTATTGATTAGGCAAGTCGAGCCTATATGTATATGAAAAATTCTATAAAATGTGCTCACTAGTGTTCTATGATGGAGGATTTCCCATAACCTACATGAACCAGTTGTGGAGGATAAACATGGAATTATTGGGTGAAGGTCCATCCAGGGTGCTAAAGGACATGTGCAAGAAATGATTGAGGACATCTATAAGAAATATCAAGGTTCAATTTTTTGGTCATGTGGATATGGAAAGCTGTATGAAATGATTGAGTGTGGGTTTAACTTAATGGTCTTTAATTTTATGGTGATTTTTTCTTGGGTAGTTGTTCTTCTAGTCAGATGTTTTTATTCTCTTTGGTTATGAATCTACTTCATGGGAAGGGGGAAAGGGTTTTCCAATTCAGTCCTCTAGAATAGACAAGGGGACCCATATTATCCATGTCTGTTCCTTTTTTCCAATTATTCTCATTGTAGATAAATTAAAGATAAAATTCAAGCAGGGATGTTCTGGACTTTCAGATAAAGATCTCACTAACAAATATTCTTAGAGTGGCATGTTCAAATAATTGAATCCAGTATTGGCATACACAAAATAAGTCTTCCATTAGAATATTGAGGATCCCCAATAATGGTGATAAGGCTGTTGATTAGGAATTTGAACAAGGTGGGTAATTAAATATATTATTGGGTCAATAACCAGAGAACCCAAATTCTATCCTTTAGAGGTTGGATCACCATCCCTAAAATCTTGTTATCTTATATTCCTATGTACATACATTCAGTTCTGAATGTTTCAAATTTATTTATAAGGAGAATAGAGAAAGTATTGATGTATTTTATTTTGGATTCTCATTACTATGTAATATATCACATGACTTCATAGTCGAGATTGAATTTTCCATGTGATGATGGTGGTATCGGGTTGAGATGGGTCACTGGATCAATGCAGTTCTTGTATGCTCGTTTATCTTGAGATGTAATGGAAAGTCATACTATGGGGGGAAAAGTTCATTATGGGAATTTATATGAATAATCTAGGTATTCCAAGAATGAAATCATATTTTTATGGGAAACTATCCAACTCCATATTCCACATATGCAACGACATACATGCTAGATTATTGTCCAAGGGAAAATTAGTTTCTAGCTTGACAACTAGGTGGGAATAACATTAAGATTCTCAGGATTCCCAACTCTATATATTTCATTTCTCTAGTCCAATGTCTATCTTTATTGTACTCGGTCCTTCCTCAACATGGAACAATATGAGATATTTCATCTAATTAATCTCTTGGTCCATCCAAAGAACATTTTTTTCAAGGCTTCCACTACAGGTTCATACTGAGCCAATGCATAATGACATATTTTCATAGACAATCATGTGCGGGACACATTGTGTGATTCCCTATAGTGAAATTATATTCATTTAGAATATTTTTTTCCTCTCAGTAATATTCATAACAAGATTATTTCCACTGCTGAAGAGGTGAGGAGGAAAGGGATTCATGTAGCCTCTAAATACCTATTTTCTCATCACCCAGTCCTTGAATCTAAAAATCACTTATATTATGAATGTGAATGGCAAACTATTTTTTGGGATGTAGGTTTTGAATATAATGTTCCATAATCATATGTCATTAAAGGTGATATATACCTTCAATGGTCGTTCTTGGGGGTGGGAAGAGGCAGATCAGAGATGAAAGTGAAACCCATAATATTGTCTGTTGGGTGCTAGTGTATTTGGGAGGCTCGAATCAAATCATGGATGAAGGGTATCCCATACACTATAATGGATCTAGTATATCTAATCAATGACCTATAAATTATTTAAAAAATGAGGTGATGATCCATTAGTGAAATATATACAAAAATATAAAAATAAGACGCCTACTGCACGAAAATATATTAATAAGGGGCGATAGATATGTCAGAATCCTCCCATGTGATCTATGTATAGTAAAGAATGATGGAATTTTTTTTAAAATTTGAGTTTATCCTCATTGAATGAATGTGATTTCACCATTATCCCATTGATGTATAATTAATGTCTAGACCACATAATCTAGTGGTGCATTGTTTTATAATTTGTGCTTTCATGGGAATTTTGTTGTTGTGCGGTTTGGTTTGTCTCACATAATAGAGACCACGATATGAACAAAACAAAAATAAAAGATGATTAGTGTAGTCTATGGGGTGCCTTTACATCATAGTTCCAAAATCCAATGTATTGGGGGATCTTCCACATCATGTTTCATGCTGGTTCTTTAGGGCTCTCATCCCCAACAAGTGGTATTAAAGGTGTTTCTAGAAAATCAAAAGTTTTTTTCCCGTAGGTATCATGTAGTGTGTTCCTTTCATTGGGAGACATTTGGAGTTTTATAGAAGGATACTGAAATTCAAGAAGGCTATAGAACTAAAAGACCATGATATCATGAATTCACGGAAGACGATGTTAGTTGAAGCCGTCAGTTGTCAATTCAAGTTGATTGATGATTCGACTGATGCCCCTGTTCTGCATGCTGTTGTGGATGTAGAAGGGATTTTTCTATTTTGGACTCTTTGTTGGTGAACTTTTAGAGGATCAATAGAGAAATGGATGGAACTTTTATGAAGAATGTGGACTCTGAAAGAGTCAGAACCAAGCTTAAAGCAGTTGATGAAAAGAACTTGGTTTCTATGGATTCACATAAAAATGTTTTAGTGGGAGTTCATCATACCAAAGGCATTAGAAATTCCAGAAGTTATGGTTAACGTATGATAGCTAGTTCTGAGGGCGTTGCTGGATTTTAATGTACCAAAAAAATCTATTTGGTGATTCAGATGCTCGGTAGAAGAGTTTTCAAAAATTCAAGGAAGAACAATAGAGGGAGACCATAGACAAAGTTAAAATAGAACATGTTGTTGGTAATTTCAACATAAACAAAGGATGAAAACACATTGCTGGTTGTTTTGTAGAAACTTTCTATAGAGGTAGTTAGATAAGTTTCACATATACTATGGAATAATCATATCAGGGTTCGAGAAGATTGAAGAGAAATAACTTCAGTGGGATCCTGGACGATTGAAGAAAAATGTTGTGGAGAACCATTCAATCGCTGCAGAATAAGGGTGATTGTAAGCTGGACCAGTTTCAGCATTCATGAGAGCAAGAGAATAGTCTTCATGTGGGATATTGTTGGATGTAACTTGCGAATATAATTATAAATATAGAATTGATTACGATCCAACTCATTATTGGAGAGATATAATTTTTACCCACATTTAACCATAGTGAAATTAGTCTATTTTCCCGTGATTTTTTAACCCATTTGTTGGGTGGGTTTTCCACATTACATCTGATGTTCTTTTAATTCCACAATTTTCAATTTATTTCTCTCTCAAAATTATCATTGACTTCATTGGAAAATTTCTTAAAATCCAAACATGTGTGTATTCCAGGACCAAATAGGTAATGTGATAGGCACATTCATCACAAACATTAGAAGTAGAGATTCTCGTTCAGTGTCGGCATCATATTTATAACATTGTCTTCACTTTTTTAGGTTCAAGAATATAACTGTCACAAACATTGAAATAGATTACCAAAACCATTACAAATCTCTGAAAATATCAAAACCACTTTATGGTCCATATATTACCAAATCCAAAAATGAAAACATCTCATCCACAACCATGTAATCTTACATCACACATGGAGACAAGTCAACAAGATGAAATATTTTCTTAAATAAATGTACACTCTTGAGGATTAGATTGTATTATTTACTAGTGTTGATTCCCTTCCACTAGAGTATGTGAATATAGTAATATCTGACTCTCTTGAGCTCTATTACTTTCACACCCCATGACTCCTTATTTTTGTCTCATGCTTGTCTGGTCTTCCATGGGTGTTTGTGTTCTTTCAATTTTCTATTTTGAATAAATAAATTATTTTTTGTGGGTAAAACAAAATGATTAAAAATGAATAGAAATTAATATAAATATATAAAATATAGATGAATAATGTATTTAATGACCACAATTTCTTTATTCAGGAAGTTAAGTGCATGTAATTATGTGTTGGGACTTTAAGAAAGTCTTTTAGATGCTCATAATTCAAACTATATTCATTGAATTAGATCATTCATTTTTATTTTATTATTTAAAATTGGATTTTTCCCTTTATATAATATCATTTAACAAATTCACATAAATATTCCTCTATGATAATTTTATCCTGTCGAAAAACTATACGGCATTATGAATAATTTATATGATTTTTAATAAATATTTTTCCTACATAAATATTTTTTTCTACAAGCCAATGGTCTCCATTTATAGTTCGAATCCAAAAAAAAAATTTATCACTTATGATATTTATTTTTCTCAATATTTTTATTGAATATTGGTTTCAGTATCCCTTTTTTTGATTTGGTATTGAATAATATATTTTAAAATAATAAAGTAATTTATCATTCATGCATGAATTTTAATCTTCTACTCAATATTTTCTAATTTAATAAGTTTTTATTTTTGGACATTATTTAGTTTTAACAAATTTTAAAATTTATTTTTCAAAAAATTAGTCTTGACACATAATGAACTTTTCATTCGAAGTAAATTTTAACACTATCTTTAAACCAAGTTATAAATGTTATAAAAACTTATTATCAATATTTAGATTCCATTTTTCTCTCTAAATTTCTAGGGGACATGTCTATAGTAAAAACACTTTTTATAATGAATTTATTATATATTTTCATGCCTTATAATAAATTTTTTATACCTTGTTTTAGGCAATGAATATATCTAAATATTAGAACACTCTAATAAATTTCAGAAAACTGAAGAGTTGGGGATTCAATGAAATGAAATCCCATCATAGATTCAATCAAGTGGTTTAATTATATGCACAAAATGTACATAGGGGTAATATACATAAATATGTCGGTTGGGTATTAACTAAATATTCACTTTTAAAAAATTTTCTTGCCTAACTACACACCACATTTGAAACTCTCAGGGGACATTCTTTTGATATTTTTTGTTCCTATTTATAATCTATACTTATGGATTAGAACATATTGATTATCATTTCCATGTATTTTTATCTCATATATGTCTGTTATATATTGAAATCACAATATATTTGTTACTCTATATAGTGTGTAATGAGTAAACCATATTAAAAAAGTTATTCCATCGACATTGGAAGTATTGATATTATGTATAATTGATTCAAAAATAATATTTATTACTAAGGAATATCAATTTTTTTAATGATTATTACATATTTAAGGATTGAACTGGACATCTGTAATTGGTGAGTGGGGCCAGTAATTATATGTCCCCTTGAATGATTGATATGTCTAATGAGAAAATATATCTTTAGTATTTACGATTTACCATACATATTTATGTATATTGTTTTATCAGATGTTCTTTGTAGTTTATAAGATGATCTTTTGATGGTAAGATCATGATTTGTATTTATAATCCCTTAACATTATGATCTTAATTTCACTGATCAACAACTTATATTATTATTATTATTATACATTCGATTATTATGTTATCAATTATTATTTTTTATGTGATTTTTTTACTATTATCCACGGATACAAATAATGATCAATATATTAATTATATTTAAAATTTACATGTTTTCTACTATACCATATTATTTATTCATTATGTATTCATGAAGACATCCATTGTACTATTTCTCTTACAGAGTATTTGATATCACCCTTCCTTATTATTTCCTATCCGCAAGGTACCAATAGGAGGTATTTAAATGATTTCATGAAGGTAATATAATGAATATGAAATTCTTTATGACGTTTACAAGAAATTCACTTTGAAACAAATTTAATATACAAATTAACTATATATCTAGTTTCCAAATACTGTAAATTTTCTGTATGATTTGAGATGTGGTCACTTTTATCTTGTATCAGTGTAAAAATTTGACATTCAGATGTAGGATAATAGAATTTGAGTTATTTCACACACCAACCACCACATTGATTATTTCAATAACCTTTCCTATGGTTTACTCATGTGCTTAATTTTACGTACTTAACAAGTGAACCAGAACATGAAAAACACAATAATACAAAAACCATCACAACCACGATTCACATAATAGATTATATGTTTTAAACATTTTTTTCATAGAGATAATATTTTAAATACTTTTTATACATACTTAAATGGTTTAGTCCCCATAACTTGGACTTTTTTGTGATATTACATCATTTTTGGATTTTCTTTAGTTTTTAGATAAATTATGAAAATTGACTTATTTTGGAATTTTAATAGTTTCTTTTAATTTGGTATTTCAATAATAACATTTAAAAAACTAATCCAAATGTAAAGAAACAATTTACTAACCCTTGACTCATTAACTTCATCTATTACAACTGGAATAATTTTTACCACAATAATTTCAAGGCCAAAATAATTCATTCAAAATTAGAAGATGAATTGTCAGACAAAAATGACTGAACATCAAAAAATAAGTCATAACACTATCTTCAAACCTCTAAATTATATGATTATAGAAAGCGATAAATGTGAACGCAATTTATCATCATTTTATTAAATAAAAATTTCAATTTTTCTCATCATGATAAATAGTTTTTACGTAACAATTGATTAATATGAAGATAACATTAATCCAAAACAGTTCAATTCAGTAAATTAGGTTCTACATTTTTACCACATGTCCAGTGGATATAAAATTTTTAGGTGATTAGCTATGATGTGTGTGGAAAATAAATTCATAAGGAACCATAATATGGTTTGGCATAAAAATTATTAATTCAGGAAAACATTCAAGGGAAGGAAATAGAACATCATCTATTAACCCCTTTTTCTACCAACTAAAGTAATCACATTAATTTAAATGGATAATAAAAGTATGAGTAAATGGATGTGAATGAGGATCATATTGGAGGATATAATAGTTCAACTAGATTAATCCATCCATAATGGGCTCAAATCTAAGTGGGTGTGGTTGTAGATATCTGATCATTCTTATATTTTGAGTTTGATACATTAATTCTTTCTTATTATAATTTCCTAGAAACTATTTTCAATGTTTAAGGGGTTCTATTTTCACAATTTAAATCACATTATTCTATTTTTAATTAATTTTTTTAAAAAAATATTACTTTAAAATAATTGTCTTCTTGTTTAAAAATATTTGGGTGATGTATCCCCATTGATCACAATAAGATCAATTAGATTTTGTTGCTGATAGGACTTTTTGAAATTGAATCACATTCATAAGGTCATAAACACCCATATATCGGTTCTAGATATGGTGTCTAGTAAATATAGGTGTTCATTTTGAGTTCATTGAGTGAGTATGGAGAAATATAGTTTTATAATTCAATTAATACAGTTGAAGGGAGTATCTAAGTATCGAAGATCTTCTATCATTGTTATATCAATTCTACAATCCCATCTCATTTTAAGTCTATTTTTTTCTAACATATAGATTATGTTTTAGATTATTTTTAGTTTTCATTACATTATTTGAAACCAAAAATACATCAAATTACAAACATTAACAAAAAATGAAAAAGTGATTGTTTCATAACGTAGTCTACAACCACCTCGCGAGACAACCTTTTTGTCCCTAATATGATATATTTTAATGGGAAAATTATTGATTTAGATAAGACAGTTAGATCCTCAATGTTAATTGGAACCAATTTCAGGGAGCGTTCTTAATTGGTTTTAAATTTATTTTTTAATAAATTTTATTTTAGCCACAAATTTAGAGTATTTTAAAAAATAAAATTTCACAGTGAATAGTCCAATACATTTCTTATTTATCAAAACTTATAGGAGACTAATGAGTAAGATCGTATCAAAAAATGAAACAAAAATCTATATTTCTTGAATGAAATTATTTCATGATTTAGGAATCATGAAAATAAATTGATATTATTAACACTATATTAAAAGAATATTATATGAGAAAATATGCCACTAATCTCTGAATTCTATGCCATTAATGCCATCCAAAGTTGATAATAATATTTCAGTGAGGACCATAATCCATTTTTACATCTTATTTTCATGAATTATAGGTCATTAGTAAACCAAATAACAGGTTTATATCTATAACTAGAAAATGTTTTATTTGAAAACATGAGATATTTAATGAACATTGTTTTCAAAATGATTGAGTCAATTCGTTTTTTAATTGAAGAACTTTTTATGTTAAATACCTCAATTATTTGGATTATCATTATAGTTGATATTTTTGAGACCATAATACAAAAAAAATTATATTATTTATCTTCATTACAAACCAATTTTCCTAACTAACCCACTCTTGATGTACATTCCATTATTTTCCTAAAGAAAATGTTTGGGGGAGTTTATTTATGATTTTATACACCATTTACCTCTACTTGGGGTGAATAAAAATCATAGTTTATAGAGAAACATGTTGATGTTATATTTTGGACCTTTTTATAATTTAAGAAAAAAAATTGTTCCTTTATATATCATTTTAAAAAAAATAATTATTTTGGATGAAAGTGTTGTGCTAAATTTACTGACTTATAGATTTTGTGGGCTCTCTAGGAAAGAAACTATAAAGTTAGTTTACAACTGATTTTATGTCAAGAATGAATAGAATAATACCATTCTTGAATAGAAACTATAATCACAAAATCTTACATTAATAAAGACCCAATCCAATGTCTTATACCAAAAGAGTTTTTACATTTGAAAACCACCAACCTATAAAATTTAGAAAAACAATTTTATTTCCACAAGAGGGATACAAGTATTTATCTTAATTGGGTGTATATTATTAATTTTCTAAATATTATGGTGGCCCTTTCATTTATTTTAATGAGGAAAACATTGTTTAAAATCAAAACTATGTATTCATAAAAAAATAGTAGTGCTAGGAATAATTTTGTGTGGAAGAATAAAATAGATGGTAATGTAACAAATGAAAATAATAGATAATATAGAATTTACGCAGTTAAATATAGATGATATGTTAGGTTCCATAATTTTTTTCTTAGTGAAAATCATTGACATGTGTCTAGATTTTATCACAGTAAATTTATTTTTATTTATCACTTGTCTAGGAATACAAGTGTTTAGGGAGGGGGAATTGATATAGCAATTATTTTCAATATTATATATATATATATATATATTATTTAATTAATCCCAAAAAAATTTATTTTATGTGAAATTGCATCATTTTTTTATTCCTATAAATTGTTTCTGTAGAATTGGGAAAAAATAAAATTCTACAATTTAAATATATTATTATCACTTTTCTATTTCGATCATAACTTTTCAAAATGAAACAAATTTTCCAAAAACAAAATTGAAGGATCCCTTATATCATAGGATTCATTTTTTCAACCATAACACATAGTGAATCAATAATTTTTATACCCAAATAAATCATTCATTTTTGTTATATGAATGGTTTTATAGAATTTACCTACTTTTAATAAATGAGTCATAACATGATCTAGAGACCTCCAAATAATAAAATTCTACCTGGAGAAGAAATAGTGCTCAGGGATAAAATCTATATTAAATACCATGTTCAATTTCACTCACTAATATGGAATATTTGTGCATGAAAATGGTTCAATATAGAGTGAATCTTCATATAGGCAATTTTAAATTCAGTTAATTGGGTATAAAATTATCACCATGTGCCCAATGGATCATAAATTTCTTGTGTGAAGAGAAATTATGTGTTCAGACAACATTAAAAAAGGTAAATCAATTTTATTTAGCCTCTATTAAGGACTAGATAGAGAAATCATTCAATTTATAGAACCAAAACATCATTTTTTCAACCACTTTTCATATAAATTTATGTCTCCAATTATATTTCAAAGGATGGTTGGAGATTGATGCCATGGTTGTAAAATAAGAGCACTCTGGAGGATATATGAGATCAAATGGATTAATCAATCCATGGTGGTCTAAACACTATGTTGTTTTGGAAATAGATATATGAGGATCATTCCATTTTATCTTCGTTACTTAAATGCATTCTTATTTTATTTTCTTGGCAATAGTTTTCATGATTGAAGGATAAATATTTTTTCTATTGTATTCAATTACTTCAACTTTTTTCTTGATTATTTTAAAAATTATTACTGTAAAAGAATTTCATTTTGGTTTAAACATAATTAAGAAAGGGATCCAATTGATATCAATAGGATGAATTAGCTTCAGTTTCAAAGAGATCATTGGGAAATTGAATAACATTATTAATGGGATCAACACCCATGTTTTATTTCAAAAAATGATTTTTATATAATCTCCATGTTCAATTGGTGGAATTTTGGTAATAATTGATAATTATAATTTGTGCATTCAATTAAAATTGGATGAAATTTGCATCCAAGGATTAAATCTCACACTTTGTTGTTATCTCAATTCTATTATCTTATAACTTTTCTAGTCTATTCATCACAAAAATGTAACTTATAAAGTATGTTTATAGATTCAATTTATTTTTCATAACATTTATTTTACTAACAATACCTCCAATTTCCCAACATTAACAAAAAATAACAAAGTGATAGTTTGATAGCTCATACTTTCACCTCCATCTGTGACAACCCCATAGTCAATATTGTACTAAATTTTAACATGGAAATTATTGATTAAGGTAACATGATTGAATCCTCACGTTCAATGTTTAATATCCATGGGATAATAGAGGAATATGTTTGATTCAAATGGGGGAAAATGTGAATCAATGTTATAATGATGTAACATATTCTCGTATCCAAACTATGTGAATCATATATTTTATATAAATTCCCTTCTAATAGTTACATCCCCATACAAATCCTTCCAGCCTTTTCCCACTGTGAATCCTTTATTATCCTATATCGTTGTTTTCTATGACATTATGATGATCCAGAGTGGAATATTTTTTGTAACCACATCAACCAATTTTTAGGCTTCGTCAATGCCTTTCAGTTATATACACCCTTATGGACCAATCCCATTTATAATGTGGGTCTCAGTCATATATCTAGTCACACCACATTTTAAAACCAATGAGTGACCATGTATTGGAATATTTAACTACCAATTTCTTATTTAAGTCACTTGAAAAAATTACCAAATTTACATAATTATAAAAACAAGATATTTTATGATTTTTTTTCAAATAAATTTAATTTCATTGATATCATGCATAACATGAAACACTGAGTTTAAACAATCCATGATGTACAATAAATAAATTATTCTTAATATGATAGTGATTGTATATCCACTAGACTGGAAGTAATGAATTCGATTTAATAAATTAATAAAATTTATAGTTTAAATTTTTTAAAATATATATTTTTGTTTTAAATTAATTTGAAAAGAAAATTAAAAACAATTAAGACTAAAAAAATAATTTCTAAATAACTATTTTTTGTGCACAAACAAATGTTTTCCCAATAAAATTAATAAATATTTTTATTGGTAAATAATTTTATTGAAATTAAAATATTATATTTTAAAATAATTTATCATTTGTCTTATGTGTTTTCTAGGAATGATATATGAATCAATAGAATATTTATGTGTTGAACTGCTTTTTTTAAAAGAAAATTAATCGAATTTTAAAATTTTTTTACATTTATTTCTTCCAGCTTATATAATATTTATTTAAAAAATACACACAATTTATTATATCATAATTTAACAACTAAATAAAAATTTATTTTTCTAATTTTATGAAAATATTCATTTTTTAATGAATACTTAAAATAAGGATTTTTACATAGAAGTGTCACTTATTTTAAAGCATTTATAAAGTTAGAAAATTATAAATTTTTTGAAGTATACTTAATTAATTTTATGATAATTAAACAAATTTTTGTTTTAAAAAAAATCTTTTCATTTTTGATATTAAAAGATTCTATACTTCTGAAACTTTTCTCTTTTGAAATTGTTTATTAATCACATATGAGGGTATACTATTAAATTAAATTGTTCCAGATATGTGATTGTAATATTCAAAATTGGATCCTAGATTTATAATCATAATAATAATTATTATATAATAATGCCAAAATAGTTTTTTACTGTAATTAATAGTGGAAATTGAAAAAAATGAATTACCATGGTTAAGATAAAAATGGGTTTAGCAGTGGTTAAACTAAATTGATTAGTATGAATTTTCGAATAAAACATTTATAAATCTTTTTGGTTAGACATTTGAAAATCTTATAATTCCAATGTTTGAATTTTTTTGTAATTTTTAGGCTTCTTTATTAGGAATTAATTTATCATTTTGGAGTCCTTTTGGAAAATTCTATGTAGTTTCCATGTGGTTTCAATTCCTAATTTATAAAAGGGACTCTCACCTAATATCCTCTCCACACTCAATGATCCTTTTAATTTTTCAAAACACTACCAAAACATATCCTAGGATACCTTTACACATCCTCTAATGCATGGTTTTGTTAGGAAATCATTCTAAGAAGGCTTTATATTGAAACCGAAAGAGGCTGTCTGAATACGACGTAATTCTCATAACCATGCAATATAATTTTATTTCATATTCCAGCAAACACAATTATTATTAAACAATATAACATTGAAACCTAACAATATTAAATATATTAATATTTTTTTATTAATTGAACAACCTATATCCATATAAATTTCCCTAAATGGGAAAACAATTTGTGTTTATATGTATGTCGGACTACCGCCTCACGGACTAACATAATTCATTTACATCATCACCATTCATTATTTGATTTAATGATGATTTTAATATATATATACAAATATATATGTTATATATTTATCATAATTTTACTTCTTCTAATATAATATAACATTTAACATTTTTACATTCCATTCATCATGGGATACGCTAACGTCACACGTGTGTACTGCGAACTACCACCTCTCGAATCGATGTGACACTTCTTTCAATAAAAATTTACCTGTAAGGTAATAAGGATTATGTTACTTATTATATGTGATATATATGAAGTCATAATGATTCTATAGAATTTATTAATTTAATTATTTTTTTCATTCAATTTATTTAGAAATGAAAACAATGTTCATGTGTACATATGACTTATTGTCTCCATGAAATGTGTATTTAAGTTTGAAAATTAAAAATTTTATGGATGACTATAAATATGAAAATATTTAATATATATGATATTTATAAAAAAAATTACTAGTCTCTTATGTTGTTATTATGATAAAATATATGTATTATAATAACATAACTGAAACTTACATGAAAAAAATGAAACAATCAAGCCAAAAAATGATAATTTTAATAAGTAATTATTAATTAGAGGGTATTGTTACAAAATAATTGTATAATATAAGATATTTTAAGTATATATATGATTATATCATATATTTATAACAAATGTCTATTTTTATATAGGATTCTAGAGCACTTTCAAGTAATGGAGAACTCAAGTAAAGGAATTTCCATCTATATTTTTATATTTATGAGATACATAAAATATGAACTAATTTTTACATTTGTGTGGATTATGAAATAAATATGATTGTATTTTTGTATGATTTTTTTTTAAATTATGGTGATTTAAAAATCTATTTTTGTATTTCCCATTCATTATTCAAAAGATACCCAAGAAGTTAGGGATTTTCATTTCACATTATGTATCTATGACATAGTTTCCACATTTACCAATTGTTCCTTTTTTGAGATGTATATACACCCCATGAATATATAATATTAATATTATTATGAATTTTATGTGGATTTAAATATCCATTTCAGTATCTCTCTTTAATGGGGTTTATGATTCAAATGATACCATAATATAAATTATTTCATATCTCACATTCATTTCTAGGAGACTCTAGCTAATTCTTGACTTGTTCGTTTTTTGGTGCATATACATCTCATTTGATATGTTATATCATGAATGTATTTATATTAATCATATATAATGTTTTTTATTGTTAATATTTCTTAAGTAATATAAATCAAATGTAACCAATGTTGTAAAAATTTTATGATACAAACTCATCATTTATAGGGATTGTTTAACATTCAATCTCAAATGATGAAATATTTTGAACAATGTCTCAAAAATAACCATGATGTTTCTTATACTATTAGTGTTTCATTATATTATGTGTTTACCTTTAATTAACCACTACTTTTGTATTCAATAAGTCAAAAAAATATATTTTTTGGATTATTTGACTTTATTACCCCCTTTTGATGAGAATTATTTTTCATAATGTCCATGATTTATAAATATGATTTAAAGAAATTTTAATGACCCGCCAATTCCCATTGGCTTTAGAGCTGAATGACTCATTACTAATCCTTAAGCGACATCCCCAAGGTACCAAAGGCTGACAATAAATGTTGAAGGGTTTCAAATATAAGTTGGGGGGATGATTTACCATTTAAGAAATAAACCCAAAAACCATCGATAACCAAATCACTATATGATTCATGAACAAAAGAAACAACCAACTCGTGCATTACCAAAAGAGAACTACACTATCCCAAAAATCACTAAATAACCAACACAAAATCAGAGTACCAAGCGGAAGAGTAAACAAAAGACCAAAATAGACCATGACATTCTCCACGGCTCCACACCGAGCTCCATGATCCAAGCACCACCACATCTCCCAAGAAACTCCATGAACCACTAGTATTGAGATGACTTACCTTTACTTGTGTCTCAAAATACAGAACCTAAAAAAGCACCATAGTGTCATAGCAGGGGTGAGTATAAAACTCAGTTGGTTTTCCCCAAGGAATTCCTTACTCACGCCACTATGATAGAAGAGTTATCCAACATTTATATAAAACGGTTTATATAATACAATTTCTCAAAAAAGTTTATAACAATATATAAACAAGCTTCCACAAACAATCATATCCAAAAACATCCAAGTTCATTTTAAACAAATTTACAACAAGTTATTTTTTTCCTATAAAAATAACCAAACCAGCTTCCATAACATTTCAAAAACATCCCGTTTTGGCCTACCCAACCATTTCACAAACTCGTGAAATCAACCATGCATGCTTCGTTATGACAGTTTCATACTCATGAGAGGTTTCTCTTCGATCTACCAATTCATCACAAGGTAATTATTTCCAATGTTCCACTACTCCTTTGGCACCGATCGAGCACAAGGTAATATTTCAAACAAGCCACGTATTTAAAAGTACCATGTTCTATTAAATGTTTAGAACAGATCACAATGTCATATTTCAACCAAGACTCGTATATGCAACATGAACACCACCACACCTTTACAACAATCATGAAAAAACCATCCTTTCAATAAAACACATTTTATTGAACACCATTTCCATCAAAACCAAGTGTGTTAAACCATTTCGAACCTTTTCAATAAAACAATACTTTTATTGAAAACAAATGAATGAAAAAAATTTATCAAGCCATTTAAATACTGTACCATTTCAATAAAACACCCATTTTTATTGAAAACCCATCTTCCATCAAACCATTTACCATTCCAGCAAATCCATCATTTTAAATCAACATTTTAAATTCAATAAGCCAAATCACATTGCACAACAATTCATCAAGATTTCACAATTTTATCAAAACAATAAATCATCACTAAACCAATTTTAATTATTTCATGCTTTTCAAAATAAATTTCATTCAAATAACACAATTTGAATCTAAGCCAATCAATTATAGCAAGATGAGTTAAGAGTGAAGCCACCTACCTCAATAAAATAAGAATGGCCAACCATGAACCGGGACGAAACACCACAAACCCTCTTTAGATTCCTTCCCCTATCACCAAAAAGGCAAAATCCCGACATAACAGTCATCCAGTACATTAGATATACCAACATCGGGCATAGATCTAAGGATCCATCAAGAGGGAAGAAGAAGATCTAAGAAAACTAAAGGAAACGAAACTTACCTCGATCAACCAGCCTCTAAATGCCAAGGCAACCCTCCAGATCTCTTCCAAAATGCCTAGTATGTGTTCTCCCACATTCACAATAGGGAAATCCCGAGTTAGGTCCATCAATGAGAAAAAATGAGTGGGTTTAATGATAAAACAAATTAGATCATTAAAAATAGGATCTATGTTGACTTTGCGCATGGTTATTCAAATCGTGCGCTAACCTTGTGGTAGTCACTACTTAGAAGGGGCGCTCTGCATGGCCTCCTCTCATTGTTTCCCAAACCGTGTGCACACCATGCGTTCTCCTCTATCCAAAGTGACACCACCTGTACAGCTTCTGCATAGTTTTGGCAAACCATATGAAGCCCGTGCATCACCACCTTTTTCCCTTCGACACAATAAAAGTCTCCAAACTCTCCCCAACCATTTCGAATATGCTTCATGTGAATAAAAAGAATTAAAAAAGGGTTTCTTACCAGAAATCAGGGGTACTAAATTCTCCCCACCATTGGTCTTTCCATCCCCAGAAAATAGAAAATATTCATCCCGTTGAATGAGTTCTGACCACTGCTCTTTCATTTCATTCTCTCTGTCCCAAGTCTCTTCCTGAATCTGACCATGCTGCCATAAAACCCGCACTAGACCGTTTCTTTTTTCATGAAAGAATTTGTCTTCCCAATCCACTATCCGTACTAGGATATGTATCAATGAAGAATCTGGCTCTAGGTCAACATGATCGTATCTGATCACCTAGTTAGGATTAGGCTGATACTTTTTCAACTGAGATACATAGAACACATTATGCACTACACTGAATGGTGGTGGTAGTTCCAATCGATATTCCACCTCGCCAACCCATTCCAGTATCTCAAAATGGCCAATGTATCTAAGAGATAAGTTTCCCTGCTTCCCTAAATAATGATGTCCATGTCTTGGATAGATCCTCAAGAAGACATGATCACCCAAAACGAACAACAACGGTCTTTGACGGTGCTTTGCATAAGTTTTCTGACGATTCTGAGCCGTCCCCATCCTCTATCTAATCAACTGGATCTTCTAAGTTGTCTCTTGGAAAAGGCTTGTCCCGACTGGTAAAGCTTCACCCATTTCCACCCAGCATAGTGGAGAACGACAAGGACGCCCATACAATGCTTCAAACGAAGCCATACATATTGTGGCTTGATATCTGTTCTTGTATGAGAACTCCACTAACGGTATATACTCCTCCCATGATCCACCTAAATCCATTACACAAACCCACAACATATCTTCAAAAGTTTGTATCGTCTGCTCAAATTTCCCATCTGTCTGAGGATGATACGCCGTGCTCAGAGTCAACTGAGTTCCAAGGGCTAGCTGTAATGATTTCCAGAAATTAGATTTAAACCTCAGATCACTATCTGAGACTATAGATACTGTTAATCCAAGCCTCTTTACCGCTTCTCAAATATAGATTTTTGAAAGATCTTCCATCGTATGAGTTTCAAAAATAGGTATGAAATGGGCCGACTTGGTTAAATGATCCACTATCACCCAAATGGCATCGTGTTTCCGGACCTTTCATGGAAGACCTATAACAAAATACATTACTATCTGTTAACATTTCTACACTAGGATAGGTAAAGACTGTAACATACCAGTAGGTCTCGGATTATCTTCTTTAATCTATTGAAAAGTTATGCACCACAAGACGAACCCGACCACCTTCCTTTTCATGACACTCCATAAAAATTGTCCCTTCAATACATTATACACCTTATGTGTACCTGGTTTTTCAACCCATCTTGAATGGTGGTAAGCATTTAGGAGTTTTTTCTGAAAAGAAATAGGTACAACCATCTGATCTCTGAAACAGACAACTGAACGCCCATCATGTTTCTAGCCATCAATAGTCTTCCCACCATTGAGTTATTGACATACAACCAGACATTTTGCATTAGATGTTTGTGCTTCATTGACCATCATTAATAGATCAGGAACAAACATGGATGAATGGAAAACTATCACATCCCCTCGATCTTCATATTCCACATGCATGTCGACTAAGACCGAAATAAACTAAAATTCATATTAATCTTCTTTCACCAACTGATCATATGAATTTCTACTCAATGCATCCGCCACCGATTTCCATTTTCCCAGTGTGTACATCAAGTCAAATTAAAACATCTAGAGATACTTCTTCCATATCCTTTGCCTCAGATTCAAATCTTGCTGTGAGAAAATCTGTTTCAAGATTTTGTGATCCGTAAACACAGCAAATTTCTCACCAAAGAGATAATGTCTCAATGTTTTCAAAGCATGGACGACTGTAGCCAACTCCAATTCATGTGTTGGGTAATACTTCTCATTAACCCTCAACTACTTTGAAACATAAGCAACCAAATTATTTCTTTTCATGAGAAAAAAACCCAAACATGATTCTGAGGAATCTCAATACACCACATACCCTTGTCCTGATTATGGAAATATCAAGATATGTGCTGATGTAAGCTGAAAATTCAGTTCCTCAAAGGATTTCTGACATTCATCCGTCCATTGTAAGAGATCATTCTTCTTAGTTAGCACTTTCATTGGTGAAGCTAGTCATGAGAAATGAAGCACAAAACATGGGTAGTAACCAGCTAGACCAAGAACACAGCGTCTTCCCAACACATTCTTCAGTGTTTTCCAAGAGATAACGACTTTTATCCATTCTGGATCAACAGAAATGCCTTTCTTAGGATCGAAATGGCCGAGGAAAAATACTTATTGTATCCAAAAATTATACTTTGATAATTTGGAATACAAACGATGATCTCTCATGATTTGTAACACTGTTTCCAGGTGCACCTCATGCTCAATCCTTGTTCTTGAATACACAAATATGTCATCTACAAACACCACAACAAAAGAATCCAAATATCTCTAAAATATCTGATTCATCAAAGCCATGAAGACCGCTGGTGAATTTTTTATACCGAAAGGCATGACTACATATTCGTAGTGGCCGTATCTGCTTCTGAAGGCTATCTTTAGAATATCGTCCTTCCAAACTCGCAATTGGTGATATCCTGATCACAAGTCAGTCTTGGGGAACCACTGAGGGGCCCATAATTGATCGAACTGATCATAAATTCGTGGAATTTGATATCTATTATATATCATAACTTTGTTATGTTTACGATAATCCACACATAGTTTCAATGTTCCATATATTTTCTTTACAAACAAAACTGGTGCTGCCCATAGAGACATGCTTGGCTGAATAAAACCGTTGTTTTCCAGTTCATCCAACTGCACTTTCAATTCTCGTAACTCTGTTAGTGCCATCCTATAAGATAGAAGTGAAATAGGACTGGTCCTTGGAAGGAGTTCTATCGTAAACTCCACTTCCCTTAGAGGTGGTAACCCTGAGAAATTGTTGGGAAATACATATAGAAATTGATCCATAATAGCTAGAAAACTATTCTCTTCAATCAATTCCATTGAATCCAAATTCAATGCTGATAGTTGGTAATAGATCATTTCCACCATTGGTGCCAACAAGCTCTTTGAACCATTCTTTACCATCCGCTCCCCTCTAAAGAGATGGTTGATGTCGTCCTCAGTCGTGAAAATAATTGTTCTCCAATATCAGTCGATGTAAGCCTTAAACATTTTCAATTAATCCACACCCAGGATGACATCTTAGATGTCCATGTCCAACATCGAGAAGTCCCACTTTAACAAAGCTCTATAAAAAATTATAAAACTTGCTCTACACACAAAGGCTTGACATTATCTTTCACCAAGATGAGTTTTCAGTTTCAAAATAGAAGGCATCATTTCAATTCTTAAACATAGAAAGTCAACAACACGAGAAGCAATGAAGGAATGCGATGCACCGGTATCAAACAACACTTACACAAGGGTAGAATTCATGAGAATCGTACCTCTCACTGTAGATGGTCATGCCTGATCATCCACAATCATCTACTCAACTCCAAACAATTGCTTCGTGGTAGTACTATTCAACTTGTTGCCTTTCTAATACTTTCCTTTCTGAGGAGTCAAGAAATATCGAGAATCACCATGGATAGCTCTATTCTGTTGGAAAGAATGGTGTTGTTTTCCTCGCCCTGTCGAAGCATAAGATGCTTGTGACACCTAAGAAGTGTCATGAACACCCGATCGTGGAGCACTGCAACAATATCACTAAAGATGCCCCCATCTAGTTGCAATTATGGCAGGCTCTCGGTTGTTTTGTACATTCTCGTTTCATGTGATAAATTGTGCCACACTAAAAATGTCCAGCTTTCATCATGGGACGTGGAGGAAGATTCACCGATCCAGCTCTCTGATTCTGATTTTCACTACCACCTTGAAAGTTAGTGACCCTATTTCACTTGTTTCCAGCATTAGAGTTACCACCCGTTCTCGTGGGTATCAATATACTTCCTCCTCTCATAACTCATGAGATGTACCTATTAAATACTATTTCTATGTTTACCATCTCCGTATAATCTGTAATACAGAGCATAGCTATCTTTGAGCGAGTCTCCTGTCCCAACCCTGATTCAAAGATGTGTGCCTTTAGCGATGCACTTGCAGCAACATCCAGTGCCAAGAACACTGAATTCATGAATTTAGCCGCATACTCTGTGGCAGGGAGACTCTCCTACTTTAGAAAGGAATTTTTTTTCATCCTATGGATCTTGAATGTCTGCGGAAAGAATTGTTTATTGAAAAATTCCTCAAATTTCTCCCATCCCAGGCCTAGATCCACCGTAGCTTGCACCACTAGCTCCCACCTCTATCGGGAATGATCCTCCAGCATATATGTCTCCAACTTTACATTCAGGTCTACTAGTGTGTCGATGAAATCAGATATATGGTTCATCCTACTTAACTACACCTTCGCCTTTTCAGGTTCTGCATCACCCCGAAAGGTTGGTGGATTCTACTTCATGAACTGGATGGTATGATCCACATGTCTGGGTTCATTCCTCTGGTTCCCTATATCCACAGCTTGAAAAGCATGGAAAATACTCTTAACAAGCTCTTGGTTCACACATGGTTCAGGTGGAATGACATTCTCCATAGCTTCTTTGGGTTCTTTCTGACGACGCCTAGCGGGTTCCATTTTCAAAACCAACCAAAACCTCCCTCAATCTCACTCTCTAGCAATTTGTGGCATAGAATTTCAAATTCTATCACATCATCTATTACAAAATTGTTTTCAAAATAACCTTTTTCCCATGTTTAACCATTTTTGAAATCATTCAACATTTTTTTTGAAAACCAATCCATTTTCAAAATACACCAAATACCTTATTCTCAAAGTATTTTCAAAATCATTCATTTTGAAAAAAAATTCTGCATTTTTAAAAAATTCTCACTTTGCCTGAAATCATAAATCATTCTTCACTATGAGATATGAAATCCTCGTGGGAATTCATTCCTCTACAATGCATGTCATGCTCCTCTCATTGGCTAAAACCATGACAGTGAGATTTTTAAAATCAAAGAAGATTCTCCAAACACTTATTTAATCAACTCCATGGTAACATAAAGTTCATATTAAAAGGGTTAGCTACGTCCTTTTATGCTATACATTTCATGTTACAACATTCCTACTCATGTCTAAGATTTCGACCCATGGAATAGACAAGAATGATTTTCAACTCCAAGACCTGGAGCATCGATAACCACTTGTTAGGCAAGGACCGAACAAGCTGATACCATTTGTAATGACCTTCCAATTCCCATTGTCTTGATAGCTCAAGGAGTCATTACAAGTCCTTAAAAGACATATCCAAGGTTCCAAAGGCTGGTAGTAAATGCCGAAGGGTTTCAAATATAAGTTGGGTGATGATTTATTGTTTAAGAAATAAACCCAAAAACCAACCATAACCAAATCAATATAAGATGAATGAACAAAAGAAACAACAAACTCATGCATTAGCAAAAGAGAACTACAATATTCCACAAATCACTATATAACCAACACAAAATCAGAGTACCATGTAAAGACTAAAAAAAATACCAAAATAGACCATGACATGCTCCATGGCTCCACATCGAGCTCCATGCTCCATGCACCACCACATATCGCATGAATCACCATGAACAACTATTACTGAGATGACTTACCTTTACATGTGTCTCAGAATACAACATATACAAAAGCAACAATGTTCCAAAGCAGGGGTGAGTATAAAACTCTGTAGGTTTTCCCCAATGACTTCGCTACTAATGCCACTAGGATAGAAGACTTGGACAACATTTATATAAAATAGTTTATATAAAACAATTTCTCAAAATTGTTTATAACAAGATATAAACAAACTTCTACAACCAATCATAACCAAAAACATCCAAGTGAATTTGAAACCAATTTACAAGAAGTTATGTTTTTCACAGAAAAATAACCAAAACAACTTCAAAACCATTTCACAAATATCATATTTTGGCATACCGAACCATTTCACAAACCTGTGAAATCAACCATGCATTCTTTGTTATGACAGTTCCATACTCATGAGATATTTTTCACTGATCTACCAAGTCATCACAAGGTAATTGTTTCCCATGTGCCATTACACCTTTGGAACCAAGAACAAGTTCATATTTCAACCAAGCTTCGTACTTAAAAGTCCCATCTTCCCTTAAACGTTTGGCACTGAGCACAAGGAAATTTTTCAACCAAGCCTCATATATGCAACATGAACACACACAACACAATCACAACAATTATGCAAAAATAATCCTTTCAATAAGACACCTTTTATTGATAATAATTTCCCTAAAAACCAAGTATGTTCAACCATTTCAAACCATTTCAATAAAACCGTACTTTTATTGAAAACCAAAGAATGAACCAATTTCATCAAGACATTTAAATACAAAACTATTTCAATAAAACAACCCTTTTTTTGAAAACCCTTCATTCATAAAACCATTTATCATTACAGAAAATCCATCAATTTAAATCAACATTTTAATTTTTTGAAGCCAAATCACATTGTACAACAATTCACTGAGATTGCACAATTTCATCAAAACCATAAATCATCATTAAAGAAGGTTTAGTTCGTTCTTTGAACAATCAATTTCATTAAAATAACCCAATTTGAAACTAATACAATCCATTCTAGTAAGAGGATTCAATACTGAATCCACCTACCTCACCAAAATAAGTGAAACCAATAAAGAACCGGGCTGAAACACCACAAACCCTCCATATATTCCTTCCCATATCACCAACAAGAAAAAAACCCATCATAAAAGTCATCCACTACCTTAGATCTACCCACGTCAGGTGTAGATCTAAGGATCCATCAAGAGGGAAGAAAGAGATTTATGAACACTAAAGGAAACGAGACTTACCTTGATCAGCCGGGATCTAAACGCCAACGCAACCCTCGAGATCGCATATAAAACACCTGGTAAGTGTTCTCCCTCCCTCACCAGAGAGAAATCTAGAGTTTGGTCCATCAAGGAAAAATAACAAGCATGTTTAAAGATAAAATGGATAAGATCCTTAAAAATAGGATCTATGTGGAATTTGCACATGGTTAGCCCGCACGGTTAGTCAAACCGTGCGTTAATCGTGTGGTAGTCACTGCTTGGAAGGGGTGCTCCGCACAGCCTCCTCTCATGGTTTTCCCAAACTGTGCGCACACCGTGAGGTCTATTCTGTCCAAAGTGACACCACATTCATAGCTTCGGTACGGTTTGGGAAAACCGTGTGAAGCCCATGTGTCACAACCTTTTTCCCTTCAACAACTTAAAAGTCTCCAAACTCTCCCCAACCATTTCTCATATGCTTCATGTACTTAAAAAACATAAAACAAGGGTTACTTACCAGAAACTGGGGGTACTACAGAAATGATTTAAATTATATTTAAATATTAATTTCTAATTATATAAGGTAAATTTCAATGAACATGATTTTGAAATATTTAAGGATTTAAAAATGAATTTTTCAAATTTGAAAGGATTTTTTGCTCAAGAATGGTCTTAAATGATTTTTAAATCATTCAATATAATTTGACAAGGTTATATTCAAAGAAAAAAAATTAAAAAATGTTTTATGTTTTGAATTTAATTTTTAAAAGCGGAAAGGAAATATTCCCAAATAATTGTTTTAATCTATCTTTAAATCTTCAATTAAATGTATGAAATATTATTTTCAAAGAAAAAGGTCTTGGAAATGTTTTGTAATTTAAATATTTTTTTCAAAGTGGAAAGAATTTGATATAAATAATTGGTTGAAATTAATTTTAATGATTATTTTATGTATCCAATGTTATTTTCAAATAATATAATTTCTAAAAAATTAAATTTTTTATAAAAAAGTTATTTTCAAGGTTGAAAGGTTATTTTTCACGAAATATTCAATGTGATCATTCAAAATTTTTTCCACCTAAAATGAAATCCTTTGATGTTACTTATGACTTACTAGGGATTTGATCTAGGTTTACTAATCTAATTCTTTCTTTGAGTGGATTGTTTTTATGAAGAAATTATATTTATGAAACCTATTTCTCATTTATGGGTTATACCATAGTGAAATTCATATGAACCCCCATTATTTTTCAATGGGTTTTTATATGATGAAATGATGAAATGTTTAAGAAAAAGGTTTATTTTCCATATAATATTCTATGAAGATGTATTAATGAAACCCATTTTTATGGGTTTTGATATGTTGAATGTTTTATAATCTCTATGGAACACATTGGTATTATTTTAATTATGTGAATAATGGGACCTATACCTTTGTCTAAAACGTTAGGTAATGATTGATATCTCATTAGATAAAATGGAATATAATAGGGATTGGTCCCTGTTTAGTAAGGTTATTTTTCCATTATGATAGTATTGGGGGTGAACCGTGCCTACTATGATGCTTTTAGGAGCTAACCTAATCCACTTTGATAGCAATATTAATGATCCTTAACTACAATTGATTTGGTTTTCACTACTTATATGTATGAAACAATTCCATGTGTTATGCATATTTTATTTGCTCAGGGACGCTGGTTTTTAGACTTTTATGATTCATTTCCTATGTACAACCATGATTTATGGAATTTCTCAAGATTATATTCTTTTTTACAATGTGTTTGTTTTCCAAATGTTATACTCATGTTCTCATACCCTTGTGCTCATGTTATGACTGTGTGATACTTGATATCTCACTTCCATACCTTCACACAACAACTGGTATCATCCATTATTATCGTTAATTTCCATGAGTTGTAAATATAGGTATTATGTAAGATATTTATAATAGAAGTACTATGTTGGATTATCTTTGTGAGATATGTTGAACGTATTACACAAAAGATGAATATTTTTATCTAGTTTCTGAAGATAATATAATTATGATCATTGAGCATGTTTTTATGTAATTTATTGAATATTGTTCTCAAAAATTGTATTAATTCAATATGAAATGACAAGGGTGTTTTACTGGGAATTAGATAGTAGGTTTAGTTAACCTCTTGAAAATGGGAGGAGAAAACATTATTGAGAACGCTTTTGATTTTTCTAGTGATGTTATATCATCCTAAATCTTACGGAAGGAATATATTATATGGTTTTCCTAGAAATACATTTATTTATGTATACTACATGTGGATATAGTTGAAACATAGATATACGTAGGGTTAATAAATCTGGAGAAGGCTCATTGGGATTTAATTGAGCATCACCTAGAACATAAAAATTGGCCTTAATTCTCTACTAGTGTGACACTCATTAGGGATACACATCGGTTAATCTATATTTTCATTAAAATGTGTTATGAAGGATTTGAATATACGATAATCACTAGGGATCGAGAATAAACATACGGTATCACATATATAAAAATTAATTTATTTTTCATGATTATGTGGGTTCCCAAAATCAAAAGTGTTGAAAAAACTATGTTTTTTGGTTTTAGTCAGTTGAGGAAACAAGAATGAACCAGGTTAACAAAGAATGTTTCTTAAAATTTGTTGGTTATGAGAAACCAAATTGGATGATAACTAGTGTTAAATATATTTTTATTATGCCTATTAATTAATTTCAATACATGACTAACTATGTAAAATTCAGTGAGATTGATAAAAAATTAAATAAGAGGATGATGGAATTTTATGAACATTCATGTGGTATTGAACATAGAGGGAAATAGATTGAGTTTCCTATATGTCCATAATGTGGTAATAAGAACTCAAGTAAATGTCTCAAAGGACTGAGAATATCTTCTCTATGTGGAGAATAAAGGCACAATGTGTGAAATTTCTATGAAAAATAGAAAATTTTGGGTAACACAATGGATAATAATAATGGATTCCATATGGAATAATCAGTTGTTGAATATTTTAAATTTACAATGTATGATAATTATTAAAATATATTCCTTAGTGATAGAAATAAATAACAAGATCAATAAGGTTGTATGAGTAACGGTTTTTCAGATAATTATGAGGAGACTATGAATGCTATATAAAAGGAAGTGGTATTAAACAATATGTTGACGTATCATATATGATAATAAAAAATGAAGTGGAATGATTGATGTTTTTTAAAATTCAAATTCAATACTAATTTTATATGAATAATGAAATATATAAGGATTGTTTTTTAGATGTGTTACAATTTTTAATTTCAAGAATATGTGGAATGATATTGATGATCTAAATAAAGATATTGTTCTCACTAAATTTCACTTCAACCCATGAACGACTGTCACTGGGTGCAATAAAGCATCCATGCAACTCAAAATATTATTCTAAAATGACCAAGGAAGTTTCCCAAAAGATAAAATTTGTGCATGAAAGATTTCACTTTGTGTGAAATACTCTTGCAAGCCCACGGTGATATATCTTGGACCAATTTTGTGAAAGAGACAACAAGTGACATGGTAGGTGTGCAGAAGATAATCACTTCGTATGCATGCTTGAAAGTCACATGGATAACCTTTGTGCCCCCAATGCCATCTCAAACCACCCATTATAAGCTCATTTTCCAGGGAAAATGATCACAACTTTGAAAAATTCCTCTTATGTTACCATTATATGGAGAAACATCACTAAAAGATCGGTGAATATATTAATGTTCACCCCCTTCTACATGGTCATCCTCTTGACGTTGATATGTTTCTCAGTTGCACTTAACAATAATTTTCCACATCATAATGATGTATGAAACCCTCATGGTGGTGATATTCCATTATATGTTCCCTATGGGTGCACTCTCTAGTGGTTACACAGTTGAGTAATCCTTTCCCAACCACTTTTATCCATTTTTTGGAACATGCAAGGGATCATCCTATATGTAACATTGACCATTCTCGCAATACATCAATGTTGTGTGCAAGCGTGGTCTTGTACAAAATCATTCAATATTGTGTGAACCCCTTATCTGATGTTCCATATCCTTATTTGTTTTAAACCACTAGGTTGTAACCCCCTTGCATTTAACTCTCATGCTTTGCATGTACCTCTTGTGTGAAGCCCTCCATGCCTGCACATAGTGATTTCTTCGTCCCTCATGAGTTTTCCCTTATTCCCTTAGTGCATGTGTCTCCCTTAGAATTTATATTCAATATAGGTGTGATAATATTCCTTTATTTTCATCAAAGGGATGCTATAATTGACCTTGGGATTGACTAATCCTCTAAATTGTCGTATCATGGCATTGATGAAGCTATACCCTGCAAAAGGGTTCATGAGCTGTGGTTATATAAGACAATGGGTAAGGAGTGAGTCCACTATATCTGTGGTACATGACGTAGGACAATATTGAACCATCATCCTCAACATGTGACCTTAAACTATGAACCTGCCATATGAAAAAGATACAGGATGTCATGTGTAAGAGTGACATGGAATGAGATCCTCCTAAAATGGAAGGATGTCCTCTACACGGGGAATGGAATAATACTAGGCATCCCTCCTGGAGTACGCTCTGAATCTTTCTTATAGGAGGCCTCACTCCTGATCATTTTTCACCTTTTCTATTATTTCAAAGAGTGGATGGGTACTAGATCCAAATCATCCCTCTCATGTACCCTCAACCTCTTCCACTATATGTGGAGAATAAGTGTGTGTTTTTTCTGATCTTCCACTCCCTTATATCCATCACATTCTATAATGACTCATCCTTACTCGTGTACACACTATGTATAGAAATTATAATGACATACAAACAATCCTACACCTTATCCAAGTAGCATATATGTGTAATCCCCACAACAAAACTTCTCTTTTCATCTTTCCTTACATGATCGTCATGTAAAATACTTCTTATTATTTCTCACAACAATAATAACTCTTGTGGTCTTAGATGTTTGAAAAAAATATTACATCCATTCACCTCCTCCATAAATGGTCATCCCTCCCCAAGTGAGACAAAACCAATATTGAACCTCCACGGTTCAATTCTACATGTATGACCCATCCACATTATTCAGTTCCTTGGGCATCCTCCTTAAGTGTAATTCCCAACATCCTTTCTAGAACTACATGGGATTTTATTCCCAATCACTTGGGATATATAGGAATCCTCTCTGAGGTCCAATCCCAAGAAACATAACAATCCATCCATTCTATCCATTTCATCCAATATATCCATATTCCATAATGTTTTTACCCAGGCCAACACATCCTAGTGGGGTCATTCCACACATCGAGGACACTCATATGTGTAAACATCATCTAAATCATCACTACTCCCATAATCACCAGGGTAGCTCCCATTTTTAATCCCCAAATAATACAACCATGAGAAATCCTCTTGTGAGGGGTAGATTTCATATGTAAACCTCACACAATCCATCGAACTACATGGGTTTTGAGCCATGTCTTCTATATGTGGTACATATGATGCCTCTTTGAAGATAAATCTCAACCAACAATAAACCTTTGTTCCCCCCTCCTAGGGTAGTACCTCACTGATCCATCCCTAATAGCATCCATATCATCATTCAGAGTGTTCCATCTTCTATTTATGGGAAATGCCTCTGGGTTACACCTCTACAGGAACTCTAATCCATCCATCTGGGAAACATTCTTATATTCTACCTCCTATGGATGTACCTCCATGATCCACCCCTTTGGGGGATTATTATCAACCCCTTTCTATATATTTAAATAATTAAACCTGCGACCTATCTCATAATACTACCTCATGCTAATCATGGTATTATTGAGGTGAATGGCTTTAAAGATGTGGACCCATAGTGTTATATACCTCATTATCTCCATCGAATTCATATGGTTCTATTCCAATATATTCATATATGGGGTGCCATCCAATGAGTAAAATTACAGGAAACTACTGTTCCTCGCATCCAGACATTTCAGTGATGCACAATGTGACTACTCTCAAAACTGAAGGATTATACCCTATCAAAATCCCCTAGAAAGTCTAGAAATAACTATCCTAAGTAACCAGCATCAACAAAGATATGGTACAAGGAATGATTTCCATGAACACAAGATAAATCGAAGAGAGAGACCCAAAGTAGTTGACAAATTCCAAAGATGAATCCAACGCATGGGAAATGGAAACCCAATAATCACATTTTGATTAAGGAGAAAACATTTCTGAAGAAAGTTATGAATTTATCCCACCTTTGGAAAGCATGAATTTGGGGTTACAAAAACATTACCGCTTCACGTCAAACAAACGTGGCGGGAAAACATCTTTTTGTGCCTTAGAATTGGGAATGGTAAACCCAATGTGAAACTCCTCTCCTCTAAATAGGTAATAGTTCCATTTTTGAATTCATTTTATGATCATGCCACTGAATACAGTTATCTGGTTCCAGGGTCTAACAAATAAGTAGCGGTCTAATCATGGATCTCACCAAAAATGGGGGCACTTTAACGCTGTACATTCTAGTCTATGAAATCGTCAATATAGATCGCTAACAAGTTATAAAAGATTGAACACTTCTAGGGTATTGTGCATTTCTTTCCTTATATTTGTACAGATAGTTGAATCTTCTTTTTTTGTAGCACCCAAGATATTGGAAGGAAATGAAAAAGTTCATTCTAACATAGGGTAAGGAGAAATTTCAACACAACAATCCAACATGAATCCATTTCTACAATAACTTCATCCACCACTATGGCTACCATACATCTTCACCGTGTCTCATCCATAGGGAACATTAATACTAGGGAATTAGATATTCACATATGCTTGTATGAGAAGGAGGGGGTGATTTCCATGAATGATAGGGACCACCAAAACATGGCGGATTATATGCCTCATAGTCACATACAAGGGCCACATAGGGATCCCCTATACCCCCTACAACATCTAACCATTTCAAGATCATTTCAATAGAGTGATCCTACAGCTCTTTCTCTTATGAAAAGGAGGTGGTGGATGATTGGGTCACGGTAGTTGCGACTGCTACCCAAGTGTAGTTCAATAGGGTTCTCACTAGGCCCCATCAATGTCAATAATGTCTTGTCCTCAAGGACAAGATTCAGGTGGACTTTCCCCTTTCTCATCCAACCACATTATGAATGACCCAACACCAACATCAAGGAAAAAATCAGTATGATTCTCATCACAGGGTATCATATTTCTTTTTTCAATAGGCCCATTCCACCACTGGTGCCTTCTTCTAGACCCCTGCTACTATAGAGCAGGAACACATCAATTCCGAGTAGGGATCAAGATCTTAGATGTCCCACATGAATTTTGGGTTGACTCATTAAATTGTCGGAGTCATCAGTAGTTGTTACAGGATAGTCCGTTATAAGGATACCTGGAATAAAGGCACTCAATGTACAATCAAAACCCAAATCGAAGGTCCTCCCTGCTCCCACCACAAACATGGAGGTCCTAAATATTATACCATCATCTATCCAAGTTGAGGCTCTCCCCACTCCATCATCATAAAGTATGGAGGTCATCCACTTGTTTATAGTTCTTGATAAAGTTGTCTTCCCCAAGTCATATATCCTAATTGCAATGTTCATCCTCACATCATTCCCACCTCTTGAAGTGGCCCTCCCCACTTCAGCACTTACCATAGTGCATGCCCTCTCTACATCATCTATGATTAGGGTGAAGGTCTTCCTCAAACTATCACTATTAGCCAACATGAGGGTTATCCTCGTGTAGCATCAAGCCATAGTGGAGGTCTTACTCACTCCTTCAATAGTCAACATGGAGTCCCTCTCTATGTTTCAATCAGCTCATTTGGATTTCCTTCCGACATAAACACTCAACACTATGGTGGTCTTCCCCATGCATCTATAAACTTGTACGGTGGTCCTCCCAGTACTCATTTTCCTCTACACGGAGGTCGACCCAAATCCAGTTTGATTAGTTTGAAGGCCCTCCTCATGCTTCAACCTCTCACAAAAGTGGTCCTCTCAACTCTCAATGTCAAAATTGAGATCCTCCACATGTGTCTTCCAGTAAAAGAGGATGTCCTCCCCACTCAGAAAAAAAATGATACGAAATCCCTACCCGTATCCCAAAAAATCAAACTTGAGGTCCTCCACACTCCACCACCCAACAGTACAATGTTACTCTATTTACTGAATCACATACATAACCTAAATAACCATAAATGGTATGATGGGTGAACTATCACCATAGTAGGCATTATTTTTAGACAAGGAAAGTCTTTTTCAATCTCAATTGCTTCTCAAACTCCAAATCAAAATGTGACTCGATGATGGAACCTTCTCCCTATTCGTCTACATTAAAGTCTGGTTTAGGATCCTAATAGGTGATTTCCATCATCTGAAATGTTTAGATTAGCAGGATCCCCAAATCAATTCATAAATAAAAGTACTTGTTGGATGATTTTACATCCTTATAGGGTCTCATGGTACATTAATATCTACCATCACCAATTTTAATTATCTTCTTCTATATGATATTACTAAGAGTTACTCTAGGGATTTATAGATGATGATCATCTGGAACACCATCTGATGACCACCGCTTCCCTTGCACATGAGTAGTGGTAAGAACATAGTCCAATAGGGATGCGATAAAGCAGCTGATTCCACCTTCTAGAGATGACCCAATAGACAATGATCAGTTATACCATAAAGTAGACCTTCCATTATCCAGTCTATTTTTACAACAATCCACTTCATTTCCTCCACCAATATCCCATAAAATAGTATCATAAGATTGTGATAACCAATAGTAGGGCTCTGAATCTGAAAAAGGCAGCTTGTAGGATACATTGTATATAGAGTAGGTATCCGAGGTGTTCTGAAAAAATGTGGTTCTCGAATTAGATATTCCAGAGTCACTCAGCCAAGATGAGGATAAATGATTTCATAGAACCATATGGTCAAATAATTTTCACCTAGGTGATATTCATTTGGTCTACCATGGGATTTCAGATCACTTTGACGACATCGATCCGTAGTGACTCATGTGTGAATTGGAAGCATTCCTAGTGGCTCATCATCCTACATCACCCGAATATAATTGGACCCTTCAATAAATACAAGTTCATATCTTTATAGTGTTATGAATAATATTTGAAGAATTGTCTCCACACATATATATTCATTTATGGGGATAATACAATACTCCCCACTTTAGTCTTATAAATAGGTTGATCGACCATACTACTGATATTGAGGATATTCCCTCGTGTATTATCATGGTAAATATGGATAAACTCGGGTATCCTAGAGATGGGGATGATGGTATGGGAGATGAAAAGGATGAATATCCCCTAGGGTAGTGAAGTACTTGGTGGACCCTCATACATGAATTCTCACTAACCTTCAAATGAATGAACTCAACCATAGAGGGCCTTCTACATCACTACCCAATGTATGGGATACCAGTAAGGGTAAAAACCTAATCGAGACCTCTAAGGAATGTGATCTATATAATGTCAAAAAGATGACATAAGTCAATCCCTCTATTTATACCTTTCAATATAATATCATATATTAAAAAATGCATATCCAAAAACTCCATTCTTAGTGGCACCCAGACGATTGTGTTCCACAAAATTATCATGCTCCTCCACTCGGGGAAAACGGGTAGCCATAGGTTATTCTGGGACAATTTCCCTTGATTGAGCCCAAAAATCAATGACATCTTGATAGTTTCGAGACATGGGATAATGGTAAGAGACCATGTAATGAGTCTCCCAATCCACCTGATTATAGTGATAACCCACCATAGTATTTGAAATAAGCTACTCCACAAGCATCAACAAAATCTATTGAGCCATATTACCATATTGGTGATACTATCAACTCATTGGAATTCATGGATCCTCCTCAGTATTGGAACCCATGGCCGGAAACTATTATATCAACTCTCACTATTCTCTATGAATCATTGGAGATTCAACAGGTGGTGATCTCACCTCATGGAAAGCCATATCCAGTATGGTTGGATGTTATGCAAGAACCCCCAAATTTAAGGAATCCTACCTTCTCCCCCATTAACAGTATAGGTGACCCACTGTAGTGTTTATCCCACATATTTTAAATGTGTATACCAATGTTGGGAACTCTAGATTAGATGGAACCATCCATGATCTGATGTTTTGTTCCGATGTTGGAAGGGCCTATATTCATCTTGTACATATTGATAACCATATGGTATGTCACTAGTGGAGAAAACAAATGCATGAAGTTTCATTACATGCTAATATCTTCTACATGTAATACAATCATTAAAGTCCACTTCATGTTCGTGAAATTTCTAGATAAGTGTGTCATAGACGTTTTCACCCAGTGGAAGGGCCTCACCTATTCACTCGATATCCCACTAACCCAAGAGAAATTGTTGTCGACTTGTGTTTGGAATGTAAATACTGAACTAGTCCTCACTCTCATCACTCATAAAATCCCATATGGATTTTTGGATTTCTTTTACATGTTCTATTTCCTAGTGGAAGACTTAAACCAAGTCAAACATGTATTTCCATTGCCTCTTCCATCTCCTACAAGAATAAATTCCAAACTAGATACTACTTTTATACACTACTACAAAAAACGGCCTTTATCAGCGCTCAAGCTGGGCTTTCACAGCACTAAAAAATTATTGTACAACTTATCGCTAATATGGGGGGTCACTTTTTTCAGTGCTCTGAAAAGCGCTGATAAAGGACACTTTTATCAGTGCTAAATAAATGTTCTGATAAAAGACCACTTTTCAGTGCTTTTTTTGGCGCTGATAAAAGGGGAATTTATCCGGGCTTTTTAAAAAGCGCTGATAAAAATAAAATAAATTAAATATTGCTTGGGGAGAGATTTTATCAGCACAAGAATGTCCCCTCGTGCGTGTCCCTTCCCACGCATCCTCACATGTCCGCACCACCTTTTATTCTACCCAAACTCGAACTTGCAACCTCCCCTTTCGCGACTGCACTTTTACCACTAATCTATTTCATTATTTTCTCTATTTAATGATATATCATTATATATATATAGTTATATTTATTCGTATATTGATATAGATAAAAATTAATATAAATATATTTATTCATATATTAGTATATATATATTCATTCGTATATTAATATATATTTATATTTATTTATTTAAATATATATTTTAAGTTATAATTTTTTTCCGTATATATATTTTTATATTAATATATACTTATATGATTAGTTGTAAATACATTTATGAGAAATGTTTTGTATGTCTGTTTATAATTAAATAAATAAACAAATAAATAAATACATACATATATATATACAACACACATACTAACACATAGACACACACACACAGACACATAAATTTTTACAAATAAATGCATATATATGGTATTTGAAAAGCCATAGAATGTTAAAACTATCATAACTTATAATCCAGATGCCCATTTCAACTCCACAACCACTCAAATAGAAAAAAATCAAATAATAATCGATATGATATATGGTAGAGGCTTATCAAACATCCGTATATGATGTTATAACTATTAGAATGTTAACAAATCGGGGTATCCCAACTAAAACTCAGTTTTGGAGGCCTTTTGGGCCATTTTTGGCCTAGAAAAAGGAGAAAAAGGATTTGCATCGGTTACCAGCGAGTAGAGCTTGTCGCAGGATTCTATTTGATATGCTGTAGAGCTCAAACAGACACCCAGATCAAATGTTATGGCTGTTTGAAGTTTTAGTTACATTTTCAACTTATTTTAGATCTTTTATTAACTATTTTGATTTTTTGTGTCTTTAAATTGTTATTAAATAATTTTAAATCGATAATAATTAGAAAATTATAAATTAATAATATTTTTAAAATTATTTTAAAGCCATTTACACTAAATTTCTTATATATTAAATGTAATAGTCTATATATACGAATATAAAACATATTTAAAAATATATATATTATATTTATAAATGAATAATTATATTTATATAACAATAATTTATTTTTCAACAATTTTTTATGAAATATAAATTTTTTCAGCACTGATAAAGCCCCCCTTTATCAACACTCCAAAACAGCGCTGATAAAGGCACCCTTTATCATCATTTTTTATAATAGATAAAGGGGTAGAGCTTCCCTTTACCATTTTTGTAGCAGTGATAGTACAGGTAGAGGGTACAAAAATGATGGATTTGTCACTAGCTGAGACTCACCCAGCACATCCTCTCCATGTATTGCACCCTCCCTAGTATCCAGCTTGTCTAGCATAGTATCAGTAGGAACCTTATCATCAAGAATTGTATGCTACACAATATAATGTGGCACTAACCCCTCATCATTATTCCGTACCTTATTAGGGTCTAGATACTAAATCTCCCTTCCTAGATAGGATAAACCAGACCTACTCCTCTTTGAAATCCATGGTTCCTGGTTAATTTTTTAGTGACTTGGAATAATGGATGATGAAGCTACTAGAGTTAAGGAATCCACTTGAGGTGAATATCACAAACCACACTGACCACTAACACTTAAATAGAATACTGGAAAATAAAATCTTGAAATGTTATGTGTTCAAGTACTGGCTCCCTGATCATATATAATTTGGCGTGGTCATGTTGGGAGATGTTCCGAAACAGACGCCACAAATCTCTACTGAGACCGATAGAGATAAGTTTCCAACCACAAAACTCAAAAGTATAAGACTAGTTGGCCCACAGAGTAGTTTCTTCTAACCATGGATTCATTTGTGCTCCCTAATGCATGCCCTAAACTCCAAATGTTCTTTCTCTTATTCAAATAACATTTTTTCATCCACCTCTAAGCCTTCAAATTTTCCAAAGTGTTTTACCTATGGAACAAGGGAATAAAAATTAAACTACAAATGATGAATCCATCTCACAAACTCGATGACTTCTTACCTCCTGAGATGGGATTCACACCTACAGTCAATAGAACATTGGAATATCCCTCTGATGATGATCTAGAGTATGCCTCCAAGAATACCATCTAGTTGGTGGATCATTTCATGGTCCCCAATGTTGACGAGTATCATTAATGTCATATGAGAACCTTCATTTGATGCCATCAATGAAGTTGTTGAAGGCATACCGACCAGTGATGTGATTTAACCCATTTCGTGCAAGATAATAAAACAAGACAATAGGTTTTTATCATAGCTCACCATGCATATTCATCCAAGCCCACTCTTTTAGACGTGTCGCCACAATTGACTATGCCACTTGACCAGGATGAAAATTCACAACCGCACTATGATCGACTGTGTCAAACTAAGTTCATTCTGCAACATGCCAAAACTCATCCAGTATTGGTTCTTAGTGATTTTCATTATGGGATGTTGAATATTTATTGCACCATCATGAATCCTGTGGTTCGACCAATAATATATTTCATATATCCGACCAAGGAGAAACCCCATGTGTGTATAAATGTGTGTCTATCATGGAAGTGTGGTTTTCTAATGCACCAATTCATCATTAATTAAATTATGTCAATCAATAATGACCTCCCAAAATAATAAGTGATACGTGAGGCCCATACAGAGGTCATGAACATCCCCCTCCATTTTGATATAGAGGTAGTGGATACATATACCATTTATGATAAAGAGGTTGATGAAGCTGAATACCATCCCATAATATCGTTCTCTAGAGTAGATGAGGAATCCCTCGTGCAGGGGAACATCCTCCTATTGTACATCGCTAGCCAGTTCAATTTCGTGGTGGTCTATAACCATCATGTCAAAAACTGTTTTGGGATCAATCTCATTATGAACTAGAAAATCATTTAGGTTTAGACTAACTAATATAGATTTGAGTTTGACTAACCTGAAGATCAATGGTTATGATAAAACTGGTCAAAGGATGTGTAGATGATTATAAAATAATATCTTGTTTGATGGATTGGTAGAAAAAATCAAATTTATGGTTTTCACATAGGAAACCACCTAAAAGACAATAATGTATAGGAATTGGCTCCACATGCATGCAACTGTCCCCTCATTGTAACAAAAATTCTTCATGCACTCCCTCAATAGTTTAATAGGAATTATCCAAAGTGATGCATCTCCCTTTAACTCTTTTGATGCCTGCTATATATATTCTAGCTATTATATGACAATAGATAAGATATTTCAGACCAATGCGTTTGAGAAAACCATTTTAAAAGCTAGCACATGGATGTAAATGGATTATGCTTTTATCCACCCAATTCACCGGTTGGATCCCACAATGTTAGACATGGGAATTTGATTTTTCATTTTTGGAATGAACTGGAATCACATACCTAAGTACAAGGAACACAAGAATATTATATCACATTTCTACAAAAGCTAGCCTAGGGTGATACCAGAAACCCCTTCTCTTATAAGATACCATCTTTTCACAATGTTACTATAACAGTATATCAAAACTATGTGTTTCACTGATATGAGTTGAATTGACACAAGCCGAACAACCACCATTGCATCAAAATCCATCATGGGCCCCAGGATTAACATCTTAATGAGACTGCCATGAAAAAAATGATATTTCCATAGTTTCAATAATGCATGATCCTCTGGAAAGAATTCCACATGTTCGGCCTAGCCAGGAAACCATATTTCACTAGAATCAATCATCCTAGATGACTCATCTCCTCTTGGAGATTCCCCTTCCTAAGATAAAGAAAATGATATAGATGAAGATCCTCCCATGTTTGAAGAGGGTGTCTCCACAACACTTGATGAGCTAGTGCGGGTGAACCTTGGTATTAGGGTAGATCTGAGGCCAACAATAGTTAGTGGAGCCATGCCTCTTGTGGAACAACAACAATAAATGAATTTATTGACGAGACATTATTATTTTTTCACATTGAATTATGAAAAGATATGGGGACAAGACATTCAAGACATTTCCCATTGTCTTGGTCTCTCGGTGAGGTGTCGCAGGTTTAAGATGCCTCCTAGAAAAATTCACCACTACCATGGTGCCATGGTCTAGAAAAGTTTTTATAATCCTATAAAATCCAAATTCATCATGGATGTTCAGTAGCCTATGTGGCTAGACAACATCATCCCAGACTGGAAGAATAACATATAGATCAGAGTCTGAATCAAATTTTTATACCTCAACTAAAAATACCCAAAGGATGATTTTCCACTATCGGTGATGTGGATATTAATCAATATTACAGCTAGGATATATGACCTCTATTTCATGGATTTATTCTTCATATAAAAATTAGATGTGAATGGATCCTAATGATGAAGAATCCACTACCTTCATATTTTCAGAAAGAACATTCTAATGGTGATAAATTCATGTCGTTGATGAATTCATGTCAACGATGAACTCTTTATAAAAGCCTTATATATATAACTTCCACCATACACTGTCATTGTTTTTGATAAATTCATTTCGACGATGAATTATTTATATTATGCATTATATGATGGCGATGATGGTCATAGGGGTAGTTAGGGTGATGACTTTTCTGGAAATAGTGATGGTGATGATCATACTAATGGTTATCATGAGGATAATTGTGAGGACAATAGTTATGAAGATGAAGAAGATGATGATAGTGATGATGATACTAATAGTGATTATATTTGTTTTGATGAGAGATATATTATTCCTTTGAATTATTAATGATATTTTTGACACTAAATATTTTATGATTGAATTTGAATATATATATGATATGATTTAATTTTTTTCCCTGGTTGAATGCCATAAGTAGTATCTTGTTTTTGTTATTGGCTGGAAGGTCATTAGGTGTATGTTTTTTGGTCATTTCATGTTCTAGGCTATGTTAGGGGTGTTGGATACCATGATAATGGAATGATATACTTATTGTTTACAAAATGTTTGGTACAAACATATACCAATGGTTTCATTAAACCATTTGTATAGTGTAAATTTATGTGATGAATACCAAGGATTTCGATAAAACCATAGGTATAGGTCAATTCTCATTGCCATATACCTAATGTTATTTTAGAACAGTTGGAATAGTATATTCCAATTGACCTCCATCATATATAATGGTACAAATTATTTATTATACCAAGTCACAGAATTTTCAACCATAAAACTTCTGTTTTATTTTAAAAATAATCACAATTTAATTTTGATCAACCCTCAGGATACATTCCAAAATTCCCATTTTTCTCTGATACATGACCCACCTCACATGAATGTTAAGGTTCACAGATTTACATTAGTCAAATGATATCTCATACTCTAAAGAATATGATATCTAAATAAGTAAATAAAATAAACCATTTATTTATGTTTTTGGTCATGTGAATTTTGGGTTTATGAGACCACACATCAAACGCAGATAGAGAATGAGTGAAGGCTTAAATATTACAAAGGGAACACGTACCTTATGCTAGCAGAATAATTCTTTTTAAATATTACACATTTCCAACATGATTATACCATATTGGTAAAGGATCTTTCATGGCATACAGGAGGTCATGGGATCAACCCCTATTGGGTGCATGTACTGTTAGAGTGATATGCATGAGGTGACATAGATGATGACATGGGTAGATGGTTGTATAAGCAGGATAATACAAGAATGAAACTACAATGGGCTTTCGATCCATGTCATGGGATTCAATCCCACGGGTCCTATCAAACATATAATAAATAAATAAGGATTGTATGCTGGGCTATCCCCTTTGGGAGGACTATGGACTACCTCTTTATCCTATGTGTGTGGTGTCTGTGTGTGTTTGAATATAATTGTACCCCAAATAAGCTAATATATATATATATATATATATATATATATATATAATAATTCAATATAATGTCAAATGGGTGGAATAAATGAATCTACAAAAACCCATAATAGGGTATAATTGTCCATAACTAGTGTCAAACTATGAAATCACCTGTAAAACTGAGTATGAATCAAACTAGACTCATTGAAATACCTCTATATATACCATGATTTAGATATTATAATGAACACAAGACAAAAAATTAATATCTTAATATTTTATGAATCATGTAATTACTTAGAGATATTGCTTCCATATTTATAGTATTATAGAAAAAAAATCCCTAAATACCATTTCAAAAAAATTTACACATTTTGGTAATATTCTAGAAAAAATAAAATAAGAAATCATCAAACTATAAAGATATAAAACAATAAAAACCCCAACCCACCCAAAACCTTATGTATTACTATATATAAATCTATCATAATATATATCTCACATGCCTAGGTTTTTTATTTGACTGAATTACACATATAATATATATTTTATTAATAAATAAAGGTATTCTCTTTGGAATATCTATATTTAACACTTTCCGCGTTCATGAGGTTTTCACCCAATGTAAAATTTGAAATTTCAAATATTTCACAAATATTTAATATATAAACCCCATTTTTGTGATCTTTCCCATAACTGAAAATAAAATACATAAGAAATCACTCATATATAATATATTATCATTGTATAGATTTTTTATATGAAAAATATTTAAGCCATGTATAATATTTTCCACAAAGAAAAAGGTTTTTGACATAAAAAGTAAATTTTATGTAATATATATATTGTATACATACTATATATTACAATACAAAAGATAAATTATATTTTCAATCCATCATATCCAATTTATTAATATCATTCAGAAAGTTTTTTCCTTAGATCAATAACTCATACATAATATATATATATATTGCATGTAATATTTCATTCTTTATATATAATATATTTTAATTACATATGTAGTATATTATACATTATAACCTATAATATGTAAGGATTTATATTTGTAGAATTTAAAAAAACTAATGCAACACTCATGTCAATTTTGGACTACGACTCACCTTAGTCGTACAATGTGACAAAAAAACCCTTATTTCTATAATCTTCATAAGTTCACAACAACATTTAAAATATGATCATATTAACTCCAAACAGTTATAATTAATTTTAGCTCTAGAAAACTCACATTAAACAAACAGGGGCCTCAAAATAATATAAAATAATTTCATTTATCCCATATCATACATTAAAATCGATTTTAATCCATTTATGACACCCCTAGTTCCTATATAATATTGTATAAACAGGGTCATCCTATGGTGTCTCCCAAATTTACATTCTTAAATACCCAACCATATATAATAGTCTAATACAATTAAATGTACAAATATTAAAAAATATAATACCTATTTTTTAAAATAATTTCCAACAAGATCGTACCTCAACCAAGTCAATGGTGTTAAAACCTATCTATAATATAGATTATATTCACCAAGATTGTTTATAGTGAATTAATATCCATTTTTAGTAAATAAATCCTGCTAATGAATTTGTATGTTATACTCTAATTCCCTTGTATCCTTGAAGTTATAAATGTTATAGCATTTCACCTATACCATAGGAACTATATTTCTACAAAATAAATTCTCATTCCTATATATGATCCAAATTTGAGACCCATTAAATTATTCAATGACCTCAAGATAAATATAATTAGTATTGTCTAAAAAATAAGGAATGATAAGATATCATTGAAGGTTTTATACATGAAATACATTGTGTAAAAAACCAAAATGTTTAGGGACATAAAACCGGTATAGAAAAATACTTACCGACTCAATGATCTTAAATGTGCATAAATTAATGGGGAATAATTTTACTAACATCAAAATATAATGATGCCTTGATCTAGGGTATGCCCATTGAAATACCCAGTTACTCATCGAAAACTATTATGGATGGAATCATAATTAATCATAAAACCCATTAATACTATGCATGATGTCTAAAAAATTCTTAATTTGATGGATAGTTTTAAATGGTTCCTCCTAAAAAACTAAATCCAAATATAACCGAATACCAATCATCTAACCATCATAAATCCAATAAATATGTCATGCCTTATCAACCTGAAAAGTAACTATCTAAATCAATATATTATAATAATTGTTGAAAGAAAAATCTACAATAAATAAATGGGTTTTCATGTAACTCTTGAAAACTAGCACATGTGATCATAGAATTGAATATAATATATGAATTGTAGGACTAAACAACCCATCTAACTAGGGATGATAACAAGTTCTCACTTTCTATATTTTTTTTCAAGTGTGTTCAATGACAACTATTAGAAAAATGATGTTAATATGACATCCATTTCTAAGAAACTATTTTGAGGGGCGCCATGTAGGATTACTATATTTCTTAAAAAGATATTTCCAAAATCCCAAATAGTAAATATCTCTTATATTGATAAGAAATTTATAATATTATTCAGTTGGTCTAAAATAAACATGAATGTAACATTTACCTAAGGTTTCCTTGGTAACCTCATGAAAAATATTTGTAGTCACATCATCATAGTTTCACTCAGTTCTAGGTAGGGGCTAAATAAAATCTGTAGGATGTTGGCGCTAAACATTCCCCTAATGAAAAAAGGATCACTATAATATGAAATTTTTAACTCCCCTTTTCATTCCACACCAATAATAATATTTGTATACATTATTATATGTCTGAGGTCAATCATCCACCTTGATTGATGTATGTCCTTCATAATCTCATCATGAAATCTCATACAGACTGAAACATGGTCTCAAAAGGATTAAATCTTATATTAATCTTGTATCATATCAGAACTCTGAATCCACAATAGATAGTATTACACACCACCACGAAGCTTGAATATGAGTGTTTTCCTACACCTTCTTAATGTTTTTGGAGGTGATGATCCTAGGAATAAGGTTCCCCAGGATGTGACACTCGTGAACATCCAAAAATAACTCTAAAAATAGAGAAACAATATAACATTTGATACTTTATTCTCACATATCCAATGCCTAACCCTTCATACACGGAACACTAGCAATGATATTCCCCGTCTAGAGGGTATATGCAAACTGAAAATCAAAGGAATGATGGTACTCAATACACCTTTAATCAATTTTTTTTATGTTTAACTATTATAAATTATATTTCAGAGTCTTATAAAAATTATATACTTTAAAACACTAACTATAATGAATGACCCATTTATATCTCAAGTAATGAAAGAATTATTATAACTGAATAACATGTTTCAAGTAGTATCACTTATTCACTAGAACTATGCAAAACTAAAAATCCAATAAAAATCATAATTTCTCTAAGGAATAATCATAATTCATCACGAGATAGAGTATAACAATTTACTGTCTTACTAATGATTAATACGAGTTTAATCAATAGTATACTTTTTAGCTCCTAATATTTACTTTAATAAGAATCTGACTAGAGAATATTTAACCCCACCACATCCATGGACATCATGAATACAACCAGTAATAATAATCCGTGTGTAAATATCTTGTACTAATTAGTGAATCTCAAAAAAGATATGAATCATAAAACCCACTCAAATGAAAATACCATCTCAACCTTCTCAAGGTCCATAAATACACTAAACCTAGATAACACATGCCCTAATATATACACATGTTCAATAAAAAAGTTTCACATTGACATATTTTATTCTTCCAATGCTATCTAAGCTTACTCAAAACAATATATAAATAATGATCATGTTCTATCCCCATCTAGGAGTACTAGATAATAACTTCTACAGATATGAATTAAAATTAATCCCAATAAGTGTTATAATGAAATTCATCATGATTATAAAAACATCTAGTGAGTTTATCAAATAGAATGATGTTTTTAGATAATCATACTGAACATAAATTTCATTAAATATAGTGTACAATATGACAAAAGGCATTACCCTTAGCTAATGATAGCCAAACCATAAGTCAATATAGGAGAATACTCTTGGTCAAATCAATTAATAAAATTAATCATGATACATGGATAGGGATGTAATTTCTTCATCATCACATCATTCAAATATCCATAATATACACATAATATCATGTGTCCACCGGAATTCTTTGAAAAAAAACTATAGAAACACTAGAAAAGTAATATATGATATCAACTCCTACTCCTATAGAACCTTTAAACAATAATTCAACTCTTGAAACTACAGAAGTACTATCCTATAAGGAAAAAATTTTATATTGGATTCATTCTTAGTATGATCTCAATCGTAATAAAAACTCATGTGTGTGAGAAAATCCCATAAAATAATCTTGAAGGACAACCCCAAATTAGTCAACCATGAGAGGAACGTTCACCTGACACATCTCATAATCATTTAAAATGAGACTAAAATCTAGGGTCCTGATCAAACCCATAATTGGATGGTCAACACTACATGATCAAACTATATGTATCAATACCAATAATAAACATAACAATCACACTATTTAGAATTAATATATAATCGTTGATGATAGTAATCAATTTGTGGTCTATAGAAGACTCTACCATCCATTAAAAACATCACATAAAAACTAGTTTTCACTAACATTATGAAACAAAAAATGAATCTATAATGTCTAATCATCCTTGAACACATTGAACATTTCTTAATACCTATATACATAGACCAATAAAAAAGAATTAAATTTATAAGTTATTAAAATAATACATCTAATGTTAATCAAATCTATTTATTGATCTATATAACATGGCTCAATGGGGTGATAGTGTTTATAAGGACATCCCCAATCCCTTACTTCTCTCACATGAATCATAATCCACTGTGAGACTACTTCCCCTTCCCCTAGGAATAATATCCCTTTCCATAACTTGAATTACTGGTAGAACACAATGTACTTATTTTTATAGAATACCATATCCCAATCATAAACTCAACGTTTCCTTAGAACCCCTAAGATTGGAAGAAATTTGAAATCCTTGACGCACCAATACTGAAACTGCATCTTATAGTATAATCAACATCTGATTATTATCTAAATGAATATAGATTAAAGATGATCATTCATGTCCCATTGATGTAACTCACTAATCCAACATCTAGATGAAAATTTTATGAAACAATATTATGGTTTCCCTATACACCACTACCATACAACAAACCATTAAACTAGAACTTCTTACATACAATATAAATGCTACAAAATCCCATAAAAAATTCATTTGATTAACCCTATTCCATTTTTCTGGGTCGTCTATTTAATGAGGGACTAATTAACCACCACTATGAATGATGGATGGTTATAGTTATTTACCTAAACCCAGATCTCATACCTCAATATGCTGTGAAAATACCTTACCATGTCTATTTCATCCCATGTCAACATATACTACCTCACTAAAATCCCACCATTTGTTAGTCACATGGAATACTATTCCTCTATCATATCGAATTTTTTAAGAAATGTGTTTTTATAAAATTGGGTTTGTATGTCCGGATATGATTGTCCATAATATTGGTCCACTAAGACCAAAGAATCCCACAACTACTTAGTGGGGCCTTAGAGCATATAATTAACTAACATTAGCCTCATCTCATGATTTGTATTTATTTTAATGAATATATTTTAGATATAATCTACCTAGAATATAGTAGCATGGGGGGATCCTTCATAGATAAATAGTGGTGGGTGTTGTATAATGAACTCATGTGTTATGTAAGAGATGTATTTTGAATCTAAGGGAGTCTCTCTCACTCTCTCTACATTGACTGTATAACAGAATGTATTATCTCACTAAGATGGTATCCATAAACTATATTGGAACAAATTAGATGTGGACCATCTTCTAGTGAGGCATGCTTATTCCCAACCTCTTGATACTCTATTGGCGCTACAAGTGGCTCTGAACTAAATACCAGGGAGGCATGAGAATCTCCCAAATCAACATACATTCCCTATACCATGATGTTTTTGAATCAAGGGAATCCCTCTAGATCTAACATCCTGTTATTTGGGTTTTAATAAAATAAATAAATTATTTACATCATTTCATTTAAAATTTACATTTAACAAGGTTATTAAAACTATGGTTTAGTTAACTGAAATATCAAAAAAATTACAAAAGAAGAAAATTTATAATGTTTTTTCATCATTTAGTCTTTACAAAATAGTTTTTATTAAATAAATTTTTACACTCAAAACAATGATAAAATATCCATATAATAATTCAAAAAATAATACACCATGAATGTATACTAGAAAACACCCTATATATTATTGTTGATAGTTTAAATAACAGAAACACATGTCACTAACAATGTAACAAATCAATGTAAAGTATATAAAATTAATTTTAATTTTATGTGTATGACAAGATGCAATAACACATTACCTCTTGACATAATTTTCAATGTATATATATATAATAAATCTTAAATAAAAATCAATAAACATAACATTTTTTGATGTAATCAAACCATATAAGTGAAAACCAATAATAACTGTCCCTTTCCTGATTAATTAGATATCCCATAGATGTGTGTTAGCTACTACTATGGAAAATATCAATACTATGTTCTAAAAACATTATATTATATTTACCTTTTATAAATTGTGCCTGCAAATGATGTAAAATAATTATCTGATTCCACATTATAATGTAGAGACCTAGATAACTCTATAATAATAGGATCAGAGTTCCAGAATTCTTCATATAGTCCACCTTGTATGCTAAAAGATTTAAAAATAGAATTGGGAAATTCCTAATATCACGGGCTGACTATACCACAGTGATTAGGAAGAAAAATATATGATATGGAGTAATGATAATAACAACAAAGATGAAATTCCTAGTGACCAACATCCTATAAAACATCCTAAAAATTAAAAATTACCCATTCAATAAAATAATTAATATGTATATATCACACAAGTCACATAAAAACTATATGATATCCACATGGGTTTTTTATATATCAATATAAAATATAATGAAAAATAAAAAATCAATACAAACATGAAAACGGGCCTCAACACTTATTCCAGTCTAATCTACCATTCTCTATCTCTACATAATAGATCATCTATCATTAATAATGCCTTCAAACATATCCTGAAATGAAACCATAATATTATATAATGTACTGACGATGGAATGAGAATAGTGTGATTAGATCAGTTGGACACCATCAAAAATGTCCCTAAAATAATTCATATTGAATTGATTTTATCATTATGAGGTATAGTCACTAATTAAAAGAAAAAATATGTAATCCATCATCAATCAGTAGGATATAATGTGACACTTCGTAATGAACACAGATGATTCAGTTGGTCTTTTATATATATTAACATAATGCATAACCCCCAAGGTAAAACACATAATTTCTCAAAAAATATAGAATTCCACTATTAGGGAACTATTTCCTAAAAAGAAACCTTTAGGGTATCACCCAAGGGAACAATTTAATACCAAAAACAATATATTATTTCCCATATGGAACAATGTTCTACCTGAAATCCTTTAGAATATCACCATGGGGGAAACACATCCTTCCTCAAAACCATTATAATATCACCTATAATTAAACATGTCCTACAATTAAATCTTCTAAATACTATATATGGGGAAGTATATCCCTCTTTGAAACCTTTTAAATATAACATTTGGTGAACCATATATGAACCCAAAAATAATTCATTCACTATTTAATTATATTTTCTGTTATAATTTATTCCAATTTTTTTTGAATTCCATTATCAATAATATTTTTAGATAAAAATTTTTGTTTTCATTTAAAAAATAGTTTCATTTTAATTTTGGTAAACCCATGGGTTACCATCAAAATTCCCATTTTTTTCAAAAGAAGTAAAATATCACTTGGTTTCAATAAGAATATAATTTACAAAATTCAACAAAAAACTCATTGTTTGACAAATATTTTTTCTACATAAATCAAGAATATAAACAATTTAGTTATTTTTAGGTTAATCATACATTATTTCAGCATGACCTCACATCATATACACATAGAAAACAATAATAGACATAGGGATGACTAATAGAACATAACTATTTTAATAGATGGAAGCTACTCATATAGTATCATTGGTAAATCCAATATCAAATGGGAGTAATATAATAATACAAAATAAACCCTAAAATATATATTAATTATCCATAATTATCAAAAAATGATGAAATCACATGTAAAAATCTTGAATAATCAAAGTATGGTCATATATTTACCTATAGATATCTCAAATATCAAATAGAAAAGTGAACAGATGGGAATGGAATTGTTATCACTCTTAGATAAATATGGTAATAAGAGTAAGATAATATGGTTGTATTCATAATATTATAGTTAAAACCCCAATATACCCTTTTTTAATTCATCTAAACATACCCATAGTATTTTTTAACAACCATCAAAAAATTCAAGAAACTCAAAAAATTTAAAACATAGAAAACCCCCTATCAAAATGACCTTATGTATTTATATATATCAAACTAATGTAATATATATATCTGATTCATATGGTTTTTACCGTATCAATATTTCCGTATATAATATTTTTCTTCAATATGTATGGTTTTTTTAGGAAAAACCCATGCATAATTTTTTCCCAATGCAAAAGGATTTCTCCCTAAGTGATTATTCTATACATTATATATTTTTATGGTGCTTAATATTTAAATTATAAACTTTTGAAATTTACTTAAATGGAAAAAACGATATCCAATACATTACTCATACACAATATAAATTTTTATTATATTTTTATACGTAATATATTTTACCCATACATAATAACTTCTTTACGGTGTATGATTTTAACATAGATAGAATATCATTACATATTATATTTAGTCCATACAAATTATATATTTATAAACAAAATATATATGTCTTATTCATGTTATTATAGATAATATATGTTTCATACATGAGGATTTTCAATTGGGTGAAAAACGCATACATAACACACATATCTTGTAAAAAATTTGTTTCCTCGCATATAACAAGTTTTAATTACATAAATAATATATTATGTATTATTTCTTTGAGAATATATGGTTGCATTGGTTGATGTTTTTGGAAAATCAACCCTAACACCCAGGACAATCCTAGCCTATGAATTAACATATTCATAACCTATGACTAACAAACCAGAACACAATAATTTTATATAATATTAAAAATAATTCAAAATTCACTCTAAACTCAATTATTTATCTGAAAAGCAATAGGACCCCAAAAAAATAAACAAGCTACAGAGAATAGTTTCCAAATAATAATTTATCTATTTTCATTGAATAATAATGATTACCAATAATTTTTAACACCCATGATAGCGATATAATGTTCCAATACTCATGGTTGACCAAAATATTGATCCAAATAACCATTATCAAAATAACCAAACATATATAGAATCACCAATAAATTAAATATATATATATATTAGGAAAAATAATCAAATATATTTTTATTTTTAATAAATATTTAAACCATTTCATACCTCAACCCAGTATAATATGATATAAATATGCTTTCAAGAGTACCGTTTGAGGATCGAAAAAGACTAACATTAACTTAAAATGGTCTTGATACCATAATGATTGTCTAATAACACTTGAACTCCTACCACCTTTATCATTTCAATACATTTTTCGAATATAATCAAATGATTGAACTCTGAAAATGGTAGAGTGTAATCATCATGAGTATGAGTGTTATGTTTCCACCGATGGGTAATTATATTATAGAAATGTCTTGATGAATGAACCAAAATATATTCATTGGGTGTCTATTAGAAATGGAAAAGATGGGTTGCTGACTCCATCCAATCCATTTCCACCTTATGATCTTGCTCGAATAAGAATCTAGGAGTCCTATATCATTGAAACTCTTAATGTGCACATAGTCTATATGTATTATTATCTTTCACATGGATTAATAAAAGGTACACGAAGGGAAAATATTCTATCCATGAAATTGATTGTGGATATACCCTCTTATCTTGAGGGGAAGATATATCCCGTTGATGTCACTATATTGGAAGCTCTTTTCTCAATTGATTGGTGACTAGAGGATAATGTATTTTCCTAGGATTCACATTACCAGAACATATTACCTGATAAGGATGGATGTGTGTTGAAATAGTCAATTTTTACCATATGGTCCCATGGATATAAAATAATATCTAATTTAGTTGATAAATTATAAGTGTAAATAAAAATATAACTGTCATGTTATAAGCTATGTATTCAATCCTATTGTACTCCAAAACTGATGTCCTCTAACTTTAATCAATTTATAGATTATTATTGGCCTGGTGAATGGTTAAATATATTTCCTTCACCAAATCAGCGGGTTCTATATTCTTTTACCCAAATCACAAAACCCCCTAAAATTATTACACATGGTATGAAAACAAGTCATCACAAGCTTATTATATCTTAACTCTATCATCAAGTCTCAAAACACATAGATACCATGGTATGATTAACCAAAACACTATAACTTGACCTTGGAATATAGTAAGGCATGTATTACACTCAAATCATTCCTATAATAGTCCAAAGGGTGGAGACATGCACTAAAAAGGTTTATCATGAACCTAGGAGACTATTCTCTAATAAACAAAAGTACTACCCCATATTTCCAAAATATTATATAATAAATAATATTCTAGAAAAAATGTCAACTGAAATTTGAAATGATTGTGACAGGAACTGTATATTAGTACTATAACAGAAGAAACATCTTTATATATAGATCATTAAAATGGCACAACTCTATAAACTATTGATTTCCACAACTACAGGATACAGAATAATCCACTGTATACTAACTCCAAAAATGTGTTGCAATATTTATCATCAACATTGAATGATACAACGATTTGAATCCACCTAATCCATATCTATCAATAGAGACCATATAACATATTGTCTTGTACATAATCACAACACATGTAGGTACAAATCTCATGCGATGATTAATATAAACATACATAAAAACGAAGTCCAAAAAACAAAATTGAGAAGAAGAAGAATATGGAATCCAAATATAGTAGAAAACTATATATATTTTAGTATGTTTTTTCACCTAAAATAAATTAGAGACCCAGTCCTCACAACCCATCTGACTCCATAATATCAGATTTCTAAAGGTAACCTAGAAGGTGAAAGAAACATAAATGTTTCAAATCACTAAAATTAACCATATACCTAACTCCAATAACTACCAAATAAACCATTCGTATTTTTAATAGGGGACACACATGTAATTTAACAGAACATATAGATCATGGGGGTATAATCACTGATAGATTCCCCACACCACATCATGAAGTATTGGCATTATCCAATTGGGTAACATACTCCATAAGTGCAGGACCCATACTATGTCAAATGAGGGGCTTAACTACATAACTAGTTTTATGAAGGACCTAAAACCTATTGTAAATGATTTTCCAATGCCTAAAATCTATTTTTTTTCCTACATCCTAATCTCTCACTACCCATCATCATCTCTACAATGAAAAGAAATTGGAAACACTTAAAATTTCCAAAATACATGTAAGAGTGATGATGATATACACAACATTATGTTCTTTTATAAAAATTCACACAGTGTACTATTATAGTATCTTTTTAACATATTGGTTTTAAAATGTGGAAACCAGCATAGAGTATCATAAATTCGACACACACATCTCTGGATATAATCTACAACACTCAAATAGAATTGAGTAATGTACCTTCTTTATCTTATCAGGTAAGGCTAACAAAAAGAGTTTCTCATAAATTAATATATAGATTCTGGGATTTATGATTTTATTATGGATTTAATACAAAAACATTTAGAGTTATGTAACTCAAAATAAATATTGTTCCACTGGTCCACATGATATGGTGGCCAAGGGGTTCAGTCATGCATATAACCCAACACACCCCATGCTATGCGGTTCTGAAAAGAATGACATTAATATTCTATTCACACTATAAGTATTATGAGATTCTCTATATATAACCTAAATTCTAGTTATACATGTTAAATGGTGTATGTAATGGACCCAACCATATATTTACACATAAAATTCCATAGAAATCATTCTATGACTAACATGAACTGAACAACTAACCCCCCTTGGTTGGATATTAGTATAGGGTGAAGTCCCAGTCCTGAATTATATTGGTCAAGGACTAGTGACTAGCACAGAGTAGGCAGGTCTCATAGTATGGGAGGCCAAATACTATAACAACCTAAAACAAGCACATATCCCTAATGAATAAATTTACCAGAAACACTAATATTATAAATTTACAAAAATTGATGAACTATAAACAACACATGCCAGAGACATCATGTTCAAGTATAATTATATATAGGATAAAATAATATAACTAGAAAAATGTCTCAAAATATATCATAAAAAAGACCATTCATATCACCACTTATGACCTTAACAATCAAAACCACCATCACAAACCCACTTACTCTATCATGCATCATTAAACCACATAATGAAGTAGTTACAAATGAGTAACACAATCTCTATTTTGACCAATACCATCATTGAACATCCATAAATAATACATAGAAACCATAGATGAATACATTATTATTCTATTGGGGTGAGTGAAAAATCCCCTATAGGATTCCCAAAAAACTCTATTAAAATAAATTAAAACTGAATAACACATTTTTATGGTACTGGAGATCCATCGAGATGATGCTAAGTGAATACTATAGAGATATTTTAAATAATTAGAATCCTCGAGGTTACAATTAATTCCGATTATCCCATCTCCAATCATCAAATAATTTAATTGTTGAGAAATTTGTGATGATCAAATTAACAATAGGGTATAAAATTTTAATGTAGATAGTCATTCTTACCTTACATCATAAAGGAAACTATTGGGGTGATGAGTTATCCCAATTTTTATGAATGTAGAATTACTAATCCTTTATAACAACCATAAAACCATTATAATTTAATAATGGGACAATGATAATCTCAAATTTAACATCATAATTAAAGGGATCACACACCCTCAAGACTATAAATATTGTACCACTAATCATGTATCCAAAACACTAAATCTAGGAAACCCATGTAACCAAATGAGAAATTTTATAAAGGATCACATACCCGAGGATGATGTGGGGACTACTGACACCTGCAGATGATAATGTCCTTAATTGAGATCTTAGATAGGTGGAATTATAGCTCCGTAGATATAGAATCCCAACACAAGTATAAGAGAGAATAATAATCCTATAATATCTAGAAGAAGAGGATATTTTTCTAATAAGCACATATAAATTGAAGTAATTATCATCTCATCCAATTTATGGAAGGGAAAAACTATGAAATTTTTCAACAAATACATTAGGGTGGGTTCCTGGCCCCAAGAATGATCATTTTCTCATGTCGAGTTCTAGATATTTCTACATGGATCAATATAAAAAATCAACTAGTATCACCATATAAATAGATCCACATGTATAAACTGTGATGTAATTGATATATATATATATATATATATAAATAGGATATTCTATTTAAATTTTCCAAAAGGATACCTATAAAAAAAATGTGTTTGTCCTATCAAAAGGGAGAGTTCTAATTCATTGGACCTAGGGATTTTGCCATAATTCAGAATCATATATCACATATTTTTGTTGACTCATTTATCAAGATTATAGGATCTTAATACTATAGATAGATCATTAATATATCCTCATCCTAAAAATTTATATCTAAAATAATTATAATTAATGATAGTAATAATAATAATAATAATTTTATTATTATTATTATTAATCATGTTAAAAAGAAATATTCTAAATGATGTGGTTTTGTTTAAACACTTTCCCCATATCATTTACATTAAATTTTGAGGAATTAGAATAAAAATAAACATTAATTGATTTATAATTGAAACTATTTAATTTTAATATTAAAAAATAAATAATTGAAATTTTTAAAATTAATGAGAGTTTTTTTAAAATTATATTAAGTGTCATATAACATTATTTTATGTTTATAAAAATTCTATAATTGTTTATTGATATTTCGATAAATATTCCATGAAATATAATATTCATGAAATTAAAATGAATTTGGATATTGGATTAGTATGTTCCAAGTTCTAGAAATAAATTTTTTAGTTTCATTATTAGGGAATATTTCAAGCCATATTTTGAATTTTAGAGTTCATTTAAATTAAATTTTTTATCAAAAATTCTAAACTTTTACAAAGTTTTTGTTTCCTATTATACTTGGTTCACATTAAAAATATGATAAGTGTGATCATAAATCTTGTTGATTTCAAACTATAAAAGTGGAAATGAATTATGAAAATGTACATTTAGGTAGAGAAATTCAATCTTCATATGTTTCTCAGATCTCTGTAAGGTTCATTGTATATTGTAGAAGGAGAAAATTAATTAAGTTTGAATATAGTCAAAAGTTTTATAGAATACATTATAGGGTTGGAAGGTGGTTTTATATAGATCTGAATTGTAAGAACCCGGATCTTCGTTTCAGGTATGTTTTTCCTTTTCTGGTTGTTTTTGGCGAAAAAAGAAATTCTGGAAACATTCAAAGTACGAGTCGTGTAAATTATGAGTACACATTGTATACTTAGTTTCTATAGATGGTTGTGTTCTGTCCATGTATTAGACACACACACAACCATGTGGGAGTGACTTAGAGGCCTTTTAAAGGGGAGTACAAAAAATGCGAGTACACGCCATGAACATCAAAAGTACATGTTGTGTACTTTATTTTTTATTCATTAAACGGATCGGGGTCACATCTAATCGCATGAACATGCTTCTTCTAGGTCTTGTTCGGCCGAGAGCTCTCATATGGGTGTGATCATTCTACGAGCCCCTGAGCCTCCGTCCTATCTCTGATTCGACCAACATCGATAGTGTTGGAATCGAATCAGTGAGTTCTCTCTTCTCATAGAGCTTCATCATTTGATTTATTCTATCTCATGAGATATTTTGGGTTGAATGTTTTAGAAATTTTTGTATATCGATGATGTTATAAGTAAAATCAAGCTTCTAGGTTCACATATAGTGATCTTATAACCCCAAGGTAGGTGGTTTGTGCCTTTCTGTTCAAAGTCTTTGAGTGTTATGTGCAAATTCCACCAATACCCTTGAACGATGTATTGTGTGTTTACTTTTTTACCCCTATTATTTGTCTGCCATTCCTATAAGCTTGTGTGGAGGTTATTTGGATATGAATAGGTTTGATTTATATGCTTTGGATGTGTTTTCCCATGCATGTTCTATTTATGACTGTTTGGTCAAGTTTATCTAGTTTGGCTGCCTTGCCAATTTTCCATGCCAATTGTTGTATGATAGAGAGTTTGTGTTCTGGATTGATTGTTATGTTGTATACTTTTTAGCCTAGTAGTTTTGTAGGTCGACTTGGCCATATTACACTACTATGCTTGTTGACCCACACTGGGTCATGAGAACCTTGTGTAGTATACAATAAGGGGAATTTACCGAGTGATCTTCCTCAGAGAGTCTTTGAGCTGTTTAGGCTATAAGAAAGATTGATCGAGTGAGCATCCTTAAAGATCATAGAACCAATTGGGGAAATAAATTTAATTGACCGAGTGAGCATCCTCAACGTGTCATTGTTTGCTTTAGACAATAAAGTGAATTGACAGAGTGAGCTTCCACGGAGAGTCATTGTCTTCATTCCTGAACTGTTTATACTATAAAGGGAATTGACAGTGTTTTCTTCTTCACAGAGTCTATGAACGACCAGGTCTATAATGAGAATTGGCCTAGTGAGCTTCCTCAGAGAGTCCTTGACCTTGGGGCTATAATAGGATTTGACTGTGTGAGCTTCCTCAGAGAGTTCATTACTACCTTAGACTACAAGGGGAATTGATTGTGAGTGACTTCTCAGAGAGTCATTATATATTGAACCAGAGGGTTTTTGATGAGTGCACTATCCAGAGGGTTGCTTGAACTTGTTAGGTAGGACTAGAGGGGATGGTCGTGAGTACTTCCTCAAGGGTTACCAGTTTGTGTTTAGCTGCTTGTTTAGCTTTTTCTTGATATTGAAACTGTAGATTGTTTACAACTGTGTACATTCATGTTTACCACTTTGTGTTCTTTTACCTTCCATATATTCACTGACTATTAGGCATAGATCTTCAGGTGGTTTCCTACTAGGATTTAGTCTCACACCCTATTTGGGCCATGCTTTTGGTCCCAAACAGATTATATTGTTGTAGGTATAGATAAGTGAAAGCGCCCTTCTACTTCAGGTACATGACTTGTAGGGGAGCAGGAGTTCACATGACCAAGTTGTGGCTTGCGATGCTGAGTAGTCTATCTGTTTCAATTTGCACCTTGGTTTAGCACTGTTTGTATTTCCATCATTGTGACTTGTTTGTCTTCATTCCTAGACATATGTGTCACACATCATTTTATATATATGTGTGCTCTAGTTGTTTATTATTCCAGTATTCTACTGTTTACTATTGTTGGATATTTAATACTTCCACTGTTGTATGTATTTTTATACATCCATTGTGTAGTCATCCAATGGGGGTGTATTTTTCTACACTACCACACCAAAGGGCCTCACTGCTAGTCTGCAGCCTTTGGTGTTTGGGGAAATGCACTTGATGCAATGTGTCCCACTGGGTACGGGGCACTTCTGAGTGGCTTTCGAAACTGGAATTTTACAAAGTGGTATCAGAGGATTCTTTTCTCTTGATTTACTGTTTGGATCATTTACCCAGGGATAACAAAAAATAGGTTATTGGTAAAAATATGTTCCCAGGAATAGAAAACATGTGCATAGGGAAAAGCCAATCTAACTCGTTTATTTTAATTTCTTCCGTTTTTTCATGTTTACGGATGATCTGATTTTCACCATTGGGTGACTCACATATTTTCTGTTTGTACTATTGACATTATTGAGGTTCATTTTCTCTCACAACCCAAAGAGATTCGGGTATTCCATCTCATGCATCATATATGAACTTTCTAGAAATCACATGTTATGCATTCTTTCATTGTCATCTAGGATATATTAGTGATTGAATGTTGTTGTGATAGATGTTGTGTAGAATATGCATGTTGTTTTGATAGATTCCTTGATAAGAATACCTGCTGTTTGAAAGGGTATGGTTTTATGTATGCTTTTTCATGAATGGATTCCAAACATTGGTTATTGAGGTGTTATGGGACCTCATGGGCTGGAATTTGGTGGATAATTGCTCTGTTTTCCTTTTTATAACTTGATTAAGATGCCATAATTTTATTCGTGGGGAGTATGGGCCCTCAAGGATTAGAATTTGGCACTTTATTTGATTGTTTTAGTGTTTTTTTGGTTTTAGAGTAATTTAAGAGGAATACAATCCAAAAAAACCAGAATTCATGATGTGTAGTGTTAAGTACATGCCATGTGTTCTTCTATTCGGAAAGAAACTGTTTTTCTTAAATACATGCTGTGTACATTATGTACACATCGTGTAGTCATTGACCATGTTGTTGGCCGTGTGGGAAGAGACATGGGATGTGGAAGGTCCAGTTGGAACACACTGTGCACCATATGAACACGTCGTGTAGTGTCGACCCTCTGTCTGCCTGTGTAACCAACAACACCAACAGATAAGACCATAAGCTATACATGTCGTGTCCGCTTTGAACACACCGTGTAGTTTTACCTAGGTACCCAGTCGTGTCACAAAAAACTCGGGTCATTGTTATCCTTTCACGAACACTCCATGTTCGTCTGAAACACACCATGTAATGTGAGTCATGTGTCAGGCTGTGTCACTAACAACACGGGCTAGATGAAGCTTGTCTACTACACGTCGTGTCTATAGTGAACACGCCATTTAGTCTTTCCTTTGGAGAGATGTGTGAGTTATCCTTGTAGAAGGACTCGAGTAGGGGAAGAGGATTCAAGTACACACAGTGTGATAAGACAACATGCCATGTGTTTGGGTTGTTACACGACCAATTTAGGTAGGAGGACACACCCTTGTAAATGACTTAAATGAAAACTCTATGTCATAAATGTACACATCGTGTGATCATTTTCTATAAAACATGAATTCTTTCATTTCCTTGTTCCATTATTACAATCATTTTTTTGGTCATTGAAAACCTTGATCTATGGTGGGTGCTTGACCTTTCAGTGTCATGCCACCGAGACATCCTCCAGTTGTGCTCTTATTTCCATACGGTTATCCGACACTGGACATGGCTGATTAGGGACTACCTGTAGATCCTCTAGTTGTGCCAACCTTGTCCCCAACTGTTGTACATGACATAGGTTCAGATGTACAGTTCAGGGAGGGATTCCTGAGTATGATGAAAACATTTCAGCGAGTGTTGCATCCTACCCCGTCGATGGTTGATTTGACGCGGGTCTTTCAGCAGCAGCATCCTCCAAAATTCTTAGGGGATAAAGGACCCCAAGCTGCAGAGTCATGGCTAGAAGCCACACTGATGATTTTTGAGTATTTGGAGATACCTCCAGAGAAGAAGGTGAAGATCACCCAACCTGCTCTAAGACTCCGCCAAGTGGTGGTGTGATGTGATCTCACAGGCGGACCGCCAGTAGAATATGGATTAAGAAGAGTTTCGGTGCATCTTCTATGATTATTTCTATCTTGAGTCCGTGAGGACCGATTGATCCCGAGAGTTCATGAGTCTGGAGCACTATACTCTTACTATTATGGAGAATTCCTCTCACTTCACAGAGATGCAAAGATCCATGACTATTCTAGGAGGTGATGTGTTTTTCCTTGCATGAAATTTTTAGGATGGTCTGAGGCACGAAATATGATTTTAAGTTAACATATTCAGGTTGACTTTGATATCTTCTATCACTAACCAGGTGCTGATCTCAGAGCGTAATCCGAGAGATTCTGGAGATGTGATTTAGGGTGGTTCGGCCTCCAAGGTTTTTTCTCTGCTATCTAATAGAAGGAAGCGTCGTAGGGAGACTGCATTAGGAGATCAGAGCAGGCGAGATATATCTTCTTGTAACCAGGTGTTGTGCTACAAGTATGGGAGAAGCGGGAATACAACGCCACGTTTCCCGAGAGACCCAGTGGGGTGCCGATCTTGCAGCAAGATGGGTCATCTTCCGCATTTTTTTTCTTCTTACCAGAAGCTTGTGACAGGGGTTCTTTTATGACCCTGTGTTCAAGAGCAGCGCCACTAGTTTCTCACCAGTCTGGGAACTGGAGTTTTTTCGGCCGTTCAGGCTGAGGTGGAGGTCGTGTCCATGGTGTTCATTCACCGGTTATTCAGTGACAATATAGTGGATCAGATCAGAGCAGTCAAGATGGGTCATAGGTCCGCCGCCTTGGCCTCACTTTTGCAGGTGAGTAGACCTAGCAGGAGCAGGATCACAGACCCTACATAGTTTGAGGTACAATCATAGTTGCCTCAGTTTTATCTTTAGCTATTTTTTGACACAGGGGATTCCCGTAACTTTATATCTGTTGCTGTTATGGAGAGACTTTGCCTCTGTATATTTTGCTCTACCGATATCTTAACGCGAGATACACCATTGGGGACTAGAACAGCTAGTGTACGTCAGTGCAGGGAGTACCCTCTACAGGTTGGTGGGTGTAAGTTCTTTATGGGACCTCTATGTCCTCGAGACGAAATGCTATGATGTCATTCTCGGGATGAACGGGTTAGTTCCATTCCAGGAATTCATCGATTTTTATCGTCGTATAGTGAGTTTCACGCACCAGATGGTGAATATTTTCTTCATAAGGGAGAATGGGATGTCCATGCGAGAAGAGGGAGTCTAGAGAATCATTGGTTGGGAAGATTTATGGACCAGATTTATTGTCTATATCTGGATGACCAGTGGACTTCACAGTTAGCCTTTCCTCCAGTGTTGTATCATTTCAGATATGTCTTTCCAGAGTTCTTTTCAAGTATGCATCTAGAGTGTGAGGTAGACATTTCTATTGAGCTTGTTCCAGGAGAGGCACTAGTGTCCATTCCTCCTCATATGATGGCTACACTAGAGTTGCATGAGCTCAATTAACAGTTGCAGGAGTTGCAGGACATGGGTTTTATCCAACCCGGTAGTTCTCATTGGGGTTCACATGTCCTGTTTGCGAAGATGTCAGACAATAACTTTAGGCTTTGTGTGGATTATCAGATGTTGAACCAGTTCATAGTCAAGAACTGGTATCCCTTTCCTAGGATTGATGATCTCTTTGATCAAATTCTAAAAGCCTGGGTGTTCTCGATGTGTGACTTGATGATTGATTATCATCATTTGCATGTTTGACCATCTTTTATACCTCTTACAGCCTTTCAGAGAAGGAATGGTCTACGAGATAATATGGTTATGCTATTTGGTCTCACAAACATGCCTGCAGTTTTAATGGAACTGATGAACCAGGTGTTCCATACATACTTTTATTCTTTCGTGGTTGTTTTTTGGATGATAACTTGGTGTATTCTCACACTCAACACGACCATGCTACCCATCTTGAGATTTTTTTGATTTCACTGAGGGAGTGTAAGTTATATGGTATGATCCCAAAGTGCCAATTCTGGATGGATCAGATTCACTTCCTAGGTCATATTATCTTAGAGGCATGAGTATCAGTATACTTAGATAAAATTATAGGTGTAGTTTCCTAGGAGATGTCGAATAATGTCTTTGAGGTGCGGAGCTTTCTAGGGCTGGCTAGATACTGTAGAAGTTTCATGCATGACTTTTTACACTTAGCAGCACCACTAATAGGTCTGAATAAAAATGGTGCAATGTTTTATGGTTAGATTCTTGTGAGTCAGCCTCTTAGGAGCTGAAAATAATGTTGACTTCCACACCGATACTTGTCTTTCGAGAGCCGGGAAAGAGCTATACTATTTATTGTGATGTGTCAGGTATCGGGGTGGGAGCTGTGCAAATGCAGGGATATGGAGTAGTTGTGTATGAGTCTCAGCAGTTGCGGCCAAACAAGAGGAATTACCCGACACACAATCTGGAGTCGGTGACTATTTTTCATGCCCTATGATGTTGGAGACATTATCTTCTGGGAGAATATTTTTTAGTTTTCACCAACCAAAAAAGTCTCAACTACAACTTCACTTAGTTTGATCTGAATTTAAGACATTGGATGAGGGTTGAGTATCTTCAGTCCATTGAGTTTTAGCTTGACTACATGCCGGGGAAGGGAAATGTGGTGGCAGATGCGTTGACCTAGTGAAATCAGATACATGTAGTTCAGGAGGCTAGGAGTGATTGGAAACTTATGGTTATGTTCCACGCGATGCATTTTGTGGTGCACAACAGTCAGGGGCAGAAATTTCTATCATCTGTAGCTCTTATCTATACTATTCATGATCATGTTTGAATGTTGTGGCTATTAGATTATGAAGTCCTAGTCCTATAGGAGAGCGTGTCAGGAGAGGACCATATTCCTGGATTGACCATTGGGGGGGAAGAAATATTGAATTTCTATGGGAGCCTATGGGTTCCAGAAGACATATGCGAGGAGAAGATGCAGGACTATCATTCCTCATTTCGGGAAGTTCATCCTGGCGTCACCAAGATGTATCATGATCTACACCGTCAGTATTGGTGTCTAGGTAAGAAGAGAGACGTCGCATGTTTCATTATGAGATGTTCCACTTATCAGTAGGTGAAGACGAAGCATCAATGACCAGAACTAATTTAAAGCAGCTACTCATTCCCAAGTGTAAGTGGAATGACATCGCAATGGACTTCATGACTGGTTTACTGAGATCGTCTCAGGGAAAGGATGTTTGTTGGGTTGTCATTGACAGACTGATGAAGGTTTCTCACTTCTTGCTAATCAAATATACTTTCAGTGTTGATGAGCTGAGATGGTTTTACATTTGAGAGATCGTACATCTTCATAGAATACCACACTCTATTGTTTTTGATAGAGATGCACGTTTTACTTCTTGGGCCTTGAAAGGGATTCATAAGGCTTTGGGTACACATGTAATTTTGAGTACAGCTTACCACCCCAGGAAGATGGCCAGTCTGAGCGTACGATTCAGGTGCTTGAGGACATTCTCCGAGCATGAATTTTGTATTTTGGTGGTTCTTGGGAGAAGCATATACCTATTTTGGAGTTATCCCACAACAATAGTTTTCATGTAACTATTCAGATGGAACCTTATGAGGCATTTTACGGTAGTCCATTTCGATCACCTTCACTTTGGCTAGAGGCATGAGAGGTAGCTTTTCTAGGACTTCATCATGTTTAGGAGACCACATTGTAGATAGTGTTTATTCGGAAGAGGATTGCTTCTGCGCAGTCTCGACAGAAGTCTTATGTTGGTTAGGGGAGACGAACTCTGGAGTTCAAGGTCGGGGATTAGGTTTTCTTGCATGCCACACTGAGGTTGGGACATAATCGGATTAGGAGACTGGGTAAGAATTTTCCGAGGTATGTCGGGCCATTTGAGGTGTTTGAGAGAGTTGGGCTGGTTACCTATCGGTTGTGGATACCTCAGAGGAACGGAGATATACATGACGTCTTCCTCATTTCTTAGCTTCAATGTTACTTTTCAGACTCTTCTCATGTCTTCCAACCTGAGGAGGTTGAGTTGGAAGTGGATGAATCCTTCGAGGATCATCCTATCTAGATCGTTGAATGCATTACGAAGGTTCTCAATGGTCGGTTTGTTCCTCTGGTATGGGTTCTTTGGCATCACAGTTGAGTACAAGATGAGACTTGGGAGTGGGAGGCAATGGTGTGATCACAGTGGCTGGAGTTGTTCAAGGTTTCTTCTTCTATGGTGTGTTAGGGATATTCAGGGATGAATTTATTTTTGGGGGGCGTCTTCAAAAACCAGGATCTTCTTTTCAGGTATGGTTTTCCTTTTCTAGTCAATTCTTAGCAAAAAGGAAATTCTGTAAATTTTCTAAGTACACAACTTGTTCTTTATGAGTACACACCGTGTACTTATTTTCCGTAAGAGGTTATGTTCTGGCTATGTAGTAGCCACACACATGGTTGTGTGGGAGTGACCTGGAGGCCTCTTAAAGTGGAGTATGGAAAAGGTGGGTACACATCATTTACATCAACAGTACTCGCCGTGTACATTCTTTTTTTTCATTAAACAGACTGGGGTCGCATCTAATCACCTGAAAACACTTCTTCTAGGTCTCGTTCAGCTGAGAGCTCTCGTACGGCCATGGTCCTTATCTGAGCCCCTGAGGCTCTGTCTGATATTCTATTCGACCGCCATCTATTGCGTTGGAATTGCATCGGTGAGTTCTCTCTTCTCCTAGAGCTTCATCTTTAGATTTCCCTTCACTCATGATATATCATGGGTTGAATGTTTTTTACATTTTTGTAGATCTTTGACATTCTAAATAGATTCAAGATTTGAGGATCACATATACCGATCTCCTAACCCTAAGGTAAGTTATTTGTGCCTTTTAATTCAATGTATTTGAGTATTATGTGTAAATTCTACCAATACCCTTGAATGGGGTATTGCGTGTTTAACGTTTTACCACCATTACTTTCCATCCATGAAGGTATGCTTGTGTAGATGTTATTTGGATATGAATTGGGTTGATTTCTATTCATTGGATGTGTCTTCCCATGCATGTTCAGTTTATGACCGTTTGGTCCTCTTTAGCCAGTTTGGCTGCCTTGCCTATTTTCCATGCCAGTTTTTATAGGATGGAGAGTGTGTGTTTTGACTTTCTTGTTATGCTGTAGACTATATAGCCAATTATTTCTGTAGGTTTACATAGACATATTACACAGCAATGCTTGTTGACACACCCAGGGTCGTGATAACCATGTGAAGTAGACTATAAGGGAAATTTACCCATTGAGCATCCTCAGAGAGTCTTTCAGCATTTTAGTCTATAAGGATGTTTGACCAAATGACCATCCTCAAAGATCCAAGGACCACTTGGGGATATAAGGGGAATTGACTGAACATGCTTCCTCATAGATTACTTGTCTTCTTTATACTATAAGGGACATTGTCCTAGTGGTATTTCTGAGAGATACTTTTTTTTCATCCTGAACTTTTGAGACTATAAAGGGAGTTGATGGTGAGTTCTTCCTTAGAGTGTTTATGAACGACCTAGGATACAAGGGGAATTGATTTATTGAGCTTCCTCAGAGAGTCTTTGTCCTTCGGGCTATAAGAGGAATTGACTATGTGAGCGTCCTTAGAGATTTCTTGACTACCATAGACTATAAGGGTAATTGAATGTGAGTGCTTCCTCATAGAGTCTTTATATACTGAACCATAGGTGTTTGGCAGAGTTCACCACCCATAGGGTTTTTTGTAATTGTTATATAGGCCCAGAGGGGATGGCTGTGAGTACTTCCCATATGGTTACCTATTTGTGTTTAACTGCTTGTTTAGATATTGATTGATATTGAAACTGTGGATTGTTTACCGTTGATTACTCTCTTATTTTCTGCTATTTTTACTTTTACCTGCTATATATTCACTGAATATTAGGCATAGATCTTCGGGTGGTTGCCTACTATGATTTAGTGTCACACAATTCTTAGTAACTAATTTTGGGCACAAACAAATTATATTGTTGTAGGTATAGATAAGGGAAAGCGCCCTTCTACTTTAGGTACCTGACTTGTGGTGAAGATGGAGAGCATAGGACCATGTTGTCGCTTGCGATGCTAAGGAGTCTATCTGTTTTCTTTTTCACTTTGGTTTAGCACTGTTTGTATTTCCAGCATTGTGACTTGTTTGGCTGATTTATTAGTCATATGTATCACACATCATTATATATATATATTTTCTCCAATTGTTTATTATTCTAGTCTTTTGTTGTTTACTGTTGTTAGATATTTACTACATCCACTATTGTATGTATTTGTTTACTTACACTGTGTACTCTTCCAATGAGGGAATAGTTTCCCAACTACCACATCAAAGTCCCTCACTGCAAGTCGGTAGCCTTTGGAATTTGGGGAAATGCATTTGAGGCCATGTGACCAACCAGGTACGGGGCGCCTTTGGGTGTCTTCCGGAACTGAGATTTTACATGTCTGAACTTTCATTGTGTTTCTAAATAATTTTTTGGGTAGCATGGAAACAACATAGGGTTCATTTCTATTGTTAAACATTTATTTGGGGGATCTGGATGGAATCAAAGTTGAACATCGTCTAAAAAATATTAAAAAATAATTGGGGTTATTTCATTATATTTTATTGGGAGACTAAAGTTGTAATAGATTAGAATGTATTTTTTATTCTAAAAATGATTTAATGTTACTAAAAGGAGGAGGCAATCAAAATGATGATCCAATTCTAATTTAGCATTCTCCAAACCAAGTAGTTCATACACAATGAGCGAATAATTGATTACACATTATGAAAATTAACATGAATTATTGAATCTTAGGGATACAGTTATAAGGATGAACTCCTTAAGATTAATCCTTAATCTAATAAGATATTGATCCTAATTTAAGAGGAGATAGTCAAATCTAATTTTGAAGGAGGGTCTGAGGATTTATTCCCTTGCTTTGATAATTCCAATTATGGTCTCGAGAATTGGAATTGTGTTTTCATGGTCTTTATTAATAAATAATATGAATAACAAATATTTATTTGAAGATAGTTCTATAAACTGATTCCACAACATGAACTAAATGAAATTTTATAATATTGTTTTTCCTTGTAGTAGGTCAAACTAAATAATATGAGGGGGATTCTATTTTCATTGGGCTAAAACTATGAGGATATAAATCTTTTCATGGAATGTTCTCAACAATATTTTTGTTCGAACATAAAGCTACCAAAACAAATCTATTCGAAAGTCAAGGAATCATCTTATTCTATTTGGAGAACAATATTAAATACTAGAAACATAACCTATAGCCATGGTTTATAATTGTTGGTATATCCCATAAAACCTTGGTTATATCATATACCCATAGTTTTATGAATTGTGTGTTTTTAAGTCATCAGAATATGATTATACCCACTGTTTCTATAGAACCTATGGATATATCCAATGAGGAATTAATAATTCCCCTGGTTTTCTTTAAAGTATGGATATATATCTATGCCCTATATAGTTATATTGTGGGTATATATTCTCCCCTATAGATCATATATGAATAGTTTATTAAACCGTTGGTATATGTATATATCCCCCAACAAATAGTAGCAGCCTATGCAGCCCCACAACATAAACAATTCCATAACCTGTAAACAAAGTATAAGTCGTGGTAGAGATTCCATAAAATAAATATACTGTATAATTATCATTCAACCAACTAAAAAAACTATTTTTCAAAACAATTTACAATACTATAACATATATATAAAACAACACAAGTGATAAATTCATGTCATTAAAGAGCTTCCATGTGTCTATTTACTACTAACTAAAAAATTGTAGGTGATCAATCCATCACCAACATAATCATCCTAATATCATTATCTAACATTGTCATATGTAGCATCATCATAATCATAATAAAATCATCTTAATCATCACCACCACCACCAGTATTATCACCTTGACCTAAAATAGTATCCCCATTGACATAACTCAGTTATCATATATAGAGAGCATTGTTTCCATATCGAAAAAACATATTAGCATCATCTGTAGTAATGGATGTACATATAATAGACATCAATTTAATAAACTATTTGGTGACCAAATTAACCCTTTTCAGGATCCTTTATAGCTATTGTTTTGCGTCATCTACATCTACATGAGCGTTTTATTTTTCAGTTTTGTGAGAGGATTGATAGAAAACCGATGAGGCCCAATAACAAGTGGGGAATAATTTTTTCTAGGTCAACATAGACATATACTCTAGTTTTCCCCACCTAATAAATATCTCAATTGACCATTTGAACCAATTTTGTGATATTATTTCTCATAGATGGCCTCTATAGCACACTATTGAACAAATAAATAAGATATTTATTTGTGATTTTTTATGAAAATTCAAAATATCAATAAAATGACATACAATATTTTCTTTTGTCTGTGAATGTATATGATATCCACCCAATATCATCATTCTTAGGAAAAATTATTTCTCTCGAGGCACACAACCTTCGATTCCCAATACCTCTTACTACAAAAGTCATTGATTACTATAATAATACGCTATTGAATAATATGAAATTAGTAAAACTAATATGAATTAAAATATTTTTTATAGAATAAATCCATAAAATGAAGATCAATATAAATGTAAATTTATTATAAATTAATTAATTGTGGAATAACATAATAAATACATACTAATTATTATGATCAACTAGGGAATGATATGGATTTTTATTGAATGTTCATTTTGGTCCAATACTATTTGTGTTATGTTAATTGTTTATTCAGTCACTATTTAATTTTGACCATTTGGTTATTAAGTTCATTTATTTTTTTAATTTTATATTTTTATCATTTGGTCAATTGTTCATTGATTTGGATTATTTTACATATTTTTTGGTTTGGAAATTTTCTTCATTTTGGGTGGGGTATCGCTTTCATTAATGAGTTTTTTCATTGGGTTCCTTTTTGGGTAATTTGTTTTCGTATATTTGAACATTTATTCATTTATCAATATCAATTGGATAATTTTATGTTAGGTATTTCTGGTTGATTTTAGTTAGTGAATTTGATTCATTTTATGTTTATATCTATTATGAGTTATATAATTTGAGTGATTCCTAGAAATTTTATTTTGATGAATTTGGTTTATATCTTTTTGGGCTAGTTCATTTGGTTCATCATTGGGTTATTTTATATTTTTTTTTGGTCAAAAGTTTTATTTTGGGTTTTTAAGTTTGGTCTATTTGATAGATATGTAATTTCCGGTTGGTTAATTTTGTTATTTTGTTATTATTTTTAGAATAATTGGTTTTCATGGGTTAAGGTTATTTGATTTATTTTGGGTTATTTCATTTTGGTCATTTTGGATTAGGAATTTTATGGTTTTGTTATTTTGTCCTTTTTGGGTTATTTCATTTTTAGGAGAGGTTATTTTATTTATTTTGGGTTATCTCATTTGGTAATCTTTTGGTTATGTTTTTAGGTTATTTTATTTGGTTCATTTTGGTTGTTTGGTCATTATTTTTTTCATGTGTTTATTTGATCAACCACTCAATTTTTGGTTATGTTAACTAGTTCATTTGGGTGGGTTTATTTAATTTTGTTTGGGTTTTGTTATTTTGTTCGTATTTTAGGGTATTTGCTTCATCTTGGGTTATTTCAATTGGGTAATTTTGTGTTTATTATTCTGTTCATATTTGGGTTATGTTATACTTGATTTTGGTTATTGGTTTATTTATTATTACTCAATTTGGATCATTATAGTGTTATGTAAATTTTCGATAGTTCATTTGGTAATTTGTTAATTGTTTGGTTATAAAAATAGGTTTTCTTGGATATAGGTTATTTGGTTTATTTTGGTTTGTGTCATTTTGTTCATTTTTGGTTATGAATTTTTAGGTTAGGTTATTTAGTTCATTTTGAGATTATCTATTTTTAATGATACATTATTTGGTTTGTTTTTGGTGAGGTAATTTGGGTTATATTTGAGTTATGTATTTTTTGGGTAACATCATTTTGATTATTTTGGTCGTTTTGTTATTTTTATGTTTTGTATTATGTCATTTGACTTGTAGGTCATTTTTTTGGTTAGTTTAATTAATTTATTTTGGTATAGATTATATATTTTTCCTTAGGTTGGGTAATTTAGTTCATTTTTAGTTAGGTTAATTTATTTATGTTTGTTTATGTAAATTAGTTTTTTTTGTTCAATCATTTGGTTCATCTTTGGGTTGTTTCATACTTGAGTTTGGTCGTTTGGTTTATTTTGGATTATTTCATTTGGTTTTTTTCAGTATTATGTAATTTTTAGTTAGTTAATTCTGAAATTTGTTCATTCTTTGGTTATAATAATTAGTTAACTTGGTAATTCTTGTTCCAAATTGATTGGAATACCAAAAACATGCACATTATAAACACATAAATAATTTCATTCATTGAATATGAGTGAAAATTAAATAATATGTCTTCCATGATTTAGGTTTCTATAGCATATGCTCTTTACTTAAAAGGTAACCTATACAATCATTTAAGGAGGTAGATCCTCCCCACTTCTTGGGTTATTACCAACCAAAATATAGTCATTCATTACTCATATGATCAATCAGTATAGCAGTTAAAAACACAAACCCCAAATCCCTTAATCTCCAATTAAGTAGTATATGATGATGAAAATATAAGGATAATCACCAAACAAAAAGGGAATATAATACACACTTGAATAATTAAAACACTAAAATAAATATATAAATTATCAAAAACCTGAAAATTAAAATAATAAATATTCATGATGATAAAATAGAATGATAAAATAAAATTAAAACATGTATGATGCATATATTTCCTAGGGTCATGTGCTATTGATTGTAATAACATTATGACAACTTATTTTCAATGTAATTATATCTATGTCACACCCATCTGCGTGATTTACTCTCACTCCCTCCTAAATTTACCTATTTAATAGTCATATACTTGGATTCATTAGTGAGAATGGAAATGAGAACCTTTTTTTAATATACATCATATTATAACCAGAGGTTATAGTGAAAGTACTATTCAATTAATAGAATCATTGAAACAAAGAAAAAGAAAAACACATTGGGAATGTAATGGAAAATAAGTTTGAGAGGGAGGGGATAATATAATTGAGAACAAAAAATTAATTAAATAAAAATCCATAGACACACTAGTACAATCCCACGTTAATCACATGTTGTAAGAAATAAACATCACACTTTCATGATATGTATGATAGGGTGAGAAAAATAATGATATTAATCATATATAATCTATGATAGATCATAAATATAGAGGCATTAATCTAGAGGGAATGAATAAATATTCAATGAATTATTCAATGAATCATTTCAGAAGAAAATATGGACAAATTTCCTATGCAATTCATCCTTTATGAAAACACATCGGGCTCATTCATCCCCCATTTACTAATTTGTTCCATAATATAATTCTCATTAAAAATTTTAACTATTTTAATTATAACAAAAGACCTCAATATCTCAATATTTATATATTCACAGTGAAAAATATTACTAATATCATCTGAGAGTCTTCCTTAATCCCCTTTCTAATTTATCAACAAGCTCAATGATAATTGTTTTGATAAGTATCTTTTATTTTAAAATGGATCACTGATCTCATGGTCAATAAATATGAACATCCATCCAAACTAAATTAAAGATTGTATTTTTATTTTCATGTGAACTATAGATTCTCTAAATTAACATAAAATATAGAGTAACCATTCCATGGACATTCATGTTTCATGATGCATCTATTTACTTCAAGAAATGAATGAAAAATCATAATTTCTAGAATTTAAAAGCATGAACATAAAAAAACCAAATATATATATAAAAAGTATAAATAAATTAATTTATATAATTTATGAAAATATTTCATAGATAAAAATGAAAACAATACTTATCCGAATTGTATAAAGATATAGAACTAAGAAATATAAATTTGAAGAATATAAGAACTGAAAAACATAATTTGTGGTGATCAATAAAGGGGATGGGAAGGTTCCACGTGCATGGGTGAGGGAAATAACTATAGGATCATGGGTGAATGTGGGTGGGGGTAGGCTGAGAGCCACTATATATGTGCAAATGATATAAATATGGGTTTTTAAACTATTCATATATTCCAACCTATACTAACAATTTTATGTAACTAATTATATAACATTAACTCTATAAATACTGTGAATGAACCATTTATATAGCCTAGATATAGAAACCCTATACCAATAGTTCATTAAAAATACTGGTAAAGTGTAATGACGATTTTCCCACCTTCCAGTAGTTTTTGATGAAAACTAAATGCGATGAAGAATTATATTGACAACTAATAAAGATTACATGGGATTAAATAATAAAATATGGTGAAGTATGTAACTTGAGCCCAATTTTACTAGAACGATCACATAAAGATGAAAAGTAACACGTTCACATATATAAAAGTGGATAAATGGGATTCTATATACATGGGTTGTTCATAGTGTTCACATGTGTCAACAAAGTTGATTATTAGCATAGTAGCTGGTTAAAATCAAGATATTGAAGCTGAACCAGTATGAAGCTAACACATATTCTCAAAAAAGGTTATTGTTATTAGGTTTTTATTATATGTTATTAGATATATAGGGTTGAACATATTACTGAACAAGATATAGAAATTTTGGTCACTAGCTAGTCTCTATATTTAAATATATAATTTTGGTAGAATCACTAATAATACTTATGGAATAGTGAAGTTAAGTATAATTGAATTGGTAATAGATGAGTTTATAGATTCTTACTAGAATTGATATTATATTGATTAATGTTCAAGAGATAAATTTTTATAATTGAGAAAAACTATAACATTTCAATTAGAATTAAGGAATATGAGATTTCATGTGGTGGAGCTATATATTTGGGGTGACTTATTTAATAGAGAGGAATAATTGTTAATATAAGGCTAATTATATTTTTTTTGTCTGGGAGGTGAGATTTACTATATTTCTGAAGGTATTTATTGAGAGTGGTAGCTCAGGGAAATATAGAGATGGAGGGAAGGTGAATATCGATAAATAAGACTATTTTTGTTCTTCAACATATTTTCATGTCTAGTTATCTTGTAATAGAAATAATTCATTTCATTGAAATGAAAATATTATAGGTCAAAAACACTTATGGTAAAAAAATTTGATGTCGTTATTTCTTCTCACTTTAGTACTATAATATATAATGAACTGGATTATTATTTATTGTTCATCGTTATGGTAATTAATGATTATGGTTAAACTACCATTCAAATTGATAAATTTGGAAAATTTTCCAGAATCAAATTTTAAGAAAAAACCATTATTCATAAAAATTAATTATTATTTACTAATATTTGCATGAGGATTTGTTGAAACCCCAATTTTTATTTAAAAAAACCAATTTATATGTTGATTTATATATGCATGAATTGATATATTCATAATTAGGTCAATAGTATAATCTTCTTTTGATAGTGTTATGTTTACATTCTAATTTTTTTTCAACCCTCTTCACATTCCATTGGAATGTTATAAGAAAATATTACTTTATATTTCCTCACTAAAATTTCCCAAATTTTAATTTATATGTATTTTAGTTTTTCGTGTACATTATCCCACTATCTACTTGATTTTTCTCACACCTCAGTCAGCTCCTTCAGATATTTTTGAAAATATCCTGACTATTTTATAACTCACTGCACATCATAAGTTTTTACATCAATAATAGTATCACCATATGTCACTTATTTGTGTTTTTACATGCATTAGGAAAATATCGTTGGGTTTGGAATTATTTAGTGTTATAATACACTCAATAGGATTTAAAAACGTTTTGTTCACATTTCGAATGATTTTGTCAAAACATGGGGTTGTTTCTCGGGAGTACAATTTGCTTCTAAAAAATATATATTTAAAAATGAAAAAAATAAAAAATAGACTGTATAAAAAATATCAAGAATTGATGAAATTGATTTATTTCTAATAAAATAAATCCCTTTATTACTGATATACACAAACATCATATATAATTAAATAAAAAAATATATTATAAAATATCTATAATAGAGGGTGGTATATAATAATGAATTGGTATTTAAAAAAAGTAATAAAAGACCTAGGTTGAGGGAGTTTCAGCTCCTCTATGTTTAAGGAAATATTTTTTTTCCATTGTATTGAATGAAGGGGATTAAAATTATAATCTTAAAAAGTTATACATGTCCATGTTTCCCACCATTAATGTAAATTCCCAAAGAGGTATATTTAACCATCATTATATATTTATAAAATGTAGTGTAGTAGATTCCAAAGAAATGACTATGTTAGACTTAGTTGAATATTAGAATTTTTTTCTACTAGCATACAATAAATGATACGTAATAGTTACTATAGTTTGATTATAACATTTTAAAAAAAGGATAATGGTTATAATTCATTCATCAATATATTTTTTCCGTAGTGGAAGAAATGATAACTTAATAGTTAAATAACATGTTACTATCAAGTTGATGAATGTGATTTTCACAAAGATTAAGACAGGTTTAGGGAAATAATCATGTCGGGTCAGAAAAATTAACTTCCCTAGTATTTTTTTATGGATACTTTTATGATGGATTTTCACCTTTTTGTGAATATATTTTTCATTAATCATCTTGATGATATTAGATAGGAAAAATGATTATAAATTGAGATACATTTTCATCACCATAGACCTTGATTGGTAACCAAAATCTTCTAAGAGAAGGCATGTAAATATAAGATAGTAAAACAATTGTTCAGGGCTATAAATTAATAAAACTATTCTCAAATTAAATTAAATCATAATTCACTAAAAAAATATAATGATTAAAATATTTTAACATGGTTAGTAATCTCATGAGAATTATATTTTTGACCTAGGAATTAACTTAATGAAAATTCAGAAAATATTTTCAATTATAAAAATAGAAAAAATTTAATTTGTATATGAAGTCATGAATTCTAAAACATAATTATAAATTACTATACGAATTAAAAAATATGCTTCAAAGAGAAAATTAATAAGGGGAAATAAAAATTCTAACGTGGATATTGAAGGAATACTTCAAATTATTTTAAATACTTTCCCACCAATCACTTTCCCTTAATGAATCCTGAAAAGAAATTAAGAACCATAATTACCCAATTTTCATGAGTTCTTATAATTATTCTAATGAATATTATAATACTTAAATATTTTTATTAAAATCTATTATATTTTAAATAATCAATGAATATTTATTTAAACACTATATTGGAATATTTTTCTACCCAATATCAAGTATATGTGCATGGTATTATAATTATGTTTAATATTCTTATTAAAGTCTTAAACCTATGAGTATTATTACATATAATGTACCTTATATTGTAAAAGTATTATCAACTATTTATGTCATTTTTATGCATGATTATTTTTAATCCCTATGTAATTATTCTGACTTTTTATGTTAACATAATTATATCCCACCACAGTTGTGTTATAGTTGGTTAACTAATATATTATCCACCATATTGGGAGATTATATTATATATTAGATAAAGTATGAAATGTTCAAATTCCTTATTATTTCAAAATTATGTATATATATTTTGATAAAGAAGTTCCATTTATACTAGGTTGGGATTTATTAATAACTATTACAGTAGATAGTGATGCTCTAAAAGGGAATTTTATATTCAAATTGGACGAAAAAAATTCAGAGTTTACTGTTTTCTAGAAGAGTAAAGTAAATACATATTTTGAAAACTTCTAAACCTATAATATGCTACAAGAATGTGAGGAAACTTTTGATGAGGATGATGAATATTTTTATGCATCACTGAAAAGATTAATTTTAGAGCAATCCAAAAAGAAACTAATGTTGAACATGTTATAGTGTAAGGTGAATGAGCCCTATGATGAGTTTAAGGAAGAGTTAATGGAATATTTTGATGGTTATTCATAATAAAATTTCCTTAACCAAGATATTAAAATTTTTTTATGGAATGTTTTTATTATAAAAAAGTTGCAATGATGAAGATTATATCAATAATTTGAACTCTTAATTTATGATACATGTTGAAGAAATTATACAACATAAATGAAAATGTCTTACCTCTATTCAACAGGTACCTTTTTGGGAGCTTAAGTGTATTCTATCTCAAAGGAAATATTAATTTTTTTCTGAGAAGTATTCAATCAATGTTATCAACTCATCAATACTATGAGATAGTAAAGAGTAATTATTGTTGTAATTTTTTAGTTAGATTAAATATATATGTGGTTGGACAATTATTTACAAAAAAAAGTCATCATTCTAAAGTAATTGTATTCCCATCAAATCAAAATAAAATACAATATATTAGGGAGAACGATGAATTAATCCAAATTTTAATAGAGTTAATGCGGAATAATTGACCAACTGTTGGATTTTGAAATCATTTATTTGATATCATACCACCCCTGGGTAAGCCCTATCAATATGGTTCCTAAAATAGTGAATGTTTCTATTATAAATAATTAAATTAATAAAAAAATTCATAAATGTATGGTAACTAAGTGGATATTATTAATTGAAAATAAGGATATAAATTCTTCTACATGAAATAACCATTTTTAGATGCTATTGTTATATAAAATTATTGAGAGTCTAGGAGAAAATAATATTTTTATTTTATTTATTGTAAATCTTGTAACAAATATATTCAAATAAATCGATAATACTAAAAAAACTCAATTCAGATACACATTTGAAATATTTTACTTCCAAAAAATTCAAATTGTCTTCTTTAATGGTCTATCTACCATTCAACGTTGTACATTGATAAATTTTCATACATGATTGAGATTATTGTAGAGGTTTTCATGGTTATTTATCTATTAAAGGAAGCACATTTTAGAGCTATATAAATTATACATAATTAGTTTTAAAATGATATCATGATAGAAAACTTTTTTGATTTGGGATAAATAATAATTTTTAGTGACCTGAGAATTGTTCTTGTCTACAAGGTCTCTATAAAGTGAATCAAATATGAAATTTCTATGAAATATGTGACATGAAATATTCCCCTCTAGAAAATTAGAGATGTTTTAGAATATTTCTACTGCTTGTAAATTTATAATAGAGGTCAGCTGAAGAATTTGAATGATTAAAATACCCTTATGGGTTCTATTGGTTAGTGATAAACATTTTCCATTAATAAAAATTAGATTTCATAATTTAAAATTCTCAAATAAAAAACTATTTATCCACTCATCATCAGTACTCAATATTGGAAATATCCTTTGGTGATTATGTGTGATTCTACTAACATAGAAATGTTGGCTATTTTTACGTAGATAAATGAATATAGGTCAAATATTTTTTACAAAGTAATTTGACATTATTAGGATGTTGAATGAAAATACACTAAAATTAATAAGAATTGATATTTATAGAAATTTATTATGAGATGTTTGGGAAATACATGATAGGGTCCAATGTAATAATTTTCACATACCATTCACCTCTGTAGTATGATATATCCAAGGAGGCTAAACTGGGACTCGTTAGAAAGTTATGTCTCTTGAATGTGATTAATATGGATATGAGAGAAAATTTATATGATGAAAATTTAATGGTTGATAACTTATCATTTATTTCTATCACCCATAATAGAGACCCTAGGGATATTAATTCCTCTTTTACTAAGGATTTTTTGGTCAATAATACATCTCACATTGGATGCCTAATTTATGAATTTATTTGGTACATGAGCCTTATGAAATTATTTTACACAATATCAATTAAAGAAATTTATTTATGGGAAAAACTGTTCATAAGAACTGATGATGGGATCTTATAGAGATATGTACCCATGTAAAATAATTCATTTCATTTTTATTATTTTCCCCCTAAAACATGTGGTGGACACTATAGGAAAGAGTAAACATCCCAGAAAAGTGTTACATTTCATTTTAAAATAAAATAACCCTTCCAAGGATTATATAAGTCATATGGTTGGAAGTAATAAGTACCAAAAAAAAGTAAAATATAGAAATAAATAATGATCTATGAAAATAATAAATTTAAGAGGTTGTAATTCATTATATTTGGAGATTTTATTTTATAGTTCCATTTCAATTATATCATGTTATTAAATACATTTTTGTTGATATTGATTATATTTATATATGTGTAGATAAAGTGACACTACAAAAAAACATGCCAATGATTTCATAAAATTTATTATGATTTTTTTAATATTTGGAGTTCTGAAAACCTACATCTCTAACAATTAAACTCATTTTAAAAATTGTAAATTAAACTATTTGAAGGAAAAAATTTATTTTTCATAAAAAAAAATTAATCCACAATTAAGGATGAAATATAAAATTTATAATAGATATCTTGAAAATATTTTATAGAAACCAATTTTTATATCAAGGATTGATTGGTCATTGATGTTAGATAAGAAATTAAGGTATTACTACACTGTATTCAAGAATATCATTGGAATTTATCCTTCACAAAATGATTTTATTAAACATTTTTATTTTATTATGAAATTATACTAGAATTAATCATTGTGTTTTATGAATAAATGTTTGTAAATTCATGACTACTAGTGGGAGGAGTGTACTCGAGTAGAGAGAGATGGATGAAATCATAAGATAATCATATGAATATTCTCCAATTTAAAAATAAATAATCAATTATTCTCATAACTGAATATTCTAGAAACAAAATATTGATGTTCTTTAAGTGGTTCTAATTTTAAATTTTTGATATTAGACGTTTCATAGAAATCATAAATCCAAATTGTTCAAACTTTTCACTATTTAAACAGTTTTAATTAATATATGGTGTAATGAATTTTGATGAAAAAAAATCCTTTTTGATTAATTGTCAAAGGATCAAATCATATCTTCATGGGAAAAAATTGGCTTTGATATTATTTATATTTCTTGAAAATTATCCTTTACCTACTTCAACTAAAGGCTTTACACTTAGTTCTTCAATGGAATCATCGTAATATTCTTTTTATTCTTTTATTTTTTTTATTTAATTTAACATATGGATAAAACATCAATGTTATTATAATTATATAATCACTATTTTGATGATAAATTTTATTTTTACACTCAGTGTAGTGTTTTCTAATGTATTGCAGTCTTTAGAATTATTAGATGCTTTTTATAGTCATGGTGTTCAGTAATAAATATAACCTACAATGAATTTTACTTCAAAAATAGAGTATCTAAACTACTAAATGCTTAAACACAATGAATCATCCAGAGATATGAGGAGTATAAAGCTAGATAAACTTTCAAAACAATTGATTAAACCCAAACATTGGTTATTTAACTAATGTTATTTAATCTCCAAGAATCGTATCTTAATCTTTTCATAGTTTTTGTGATTCAATTTTGTAAATAGGGACATTTCTTTAAATTAAATTGAATGTAATATGTTTTCAATTTAACTTTAATGGTTAAAGAATCTATTTCAAGGGTGTTATTGAAACATTTGAAACATGAAAATCTAAAAATTCAATGATTTATAGCATATTTACTAGTGACTCTTTAGGTTTAGAATTAGAGAGGATTTAGATTAACCCTTATATAAATGACATATTATAAGATGAATTTTTAGTAATAAAAACACATAAAGTGATACACTTTAATCATTCAAGGAAAAAACCTCATGTATTTAATTTTAACTATAACATCTGATGTTTTTTAAAGGAAACGTTATGTTATATAACGTACATGATAAGCCATGTCGAGCTTAACCAAAAAACTAAATATTGATAGAAAAATGTTTCATTATTACCAATGTATTATAATAGAGGGTATAATAAGATTTATCTTAATTATGAAAATATTGTTTAATTATGCATATATAATTATTTATTAATTAATTTCAAATGAATGTAAATCCCATTTTTAAATAAAAGAATTTATTTTCTGAAAAAACAATTTAAAATTGAACAAGGTTTTTTAAACAATAAATAAACCAATCACCCTTGTTGGATTTTATTAATGACATATATTGATAATATAATCAATATAATGTTTACAATTTATCTTCTGTTTTTTCTATAAATGATATAATTACAAATCATATTTTATAAATAAAACAAGTATGTTTTTTAAATATGTAGTTTTGCAACCTTTTGATGGTGCACCTATTTCAAATCTATTTTCATAATTTCAAAAACTATATTTTAATAAATAAACTTCTAATCATAAATTTTAACATAAATATTTAATTTGGCTTAATTTTTTAATTTTCCTAATAAGTTTTATTTTTTGAGGAATAGTGATAAAATATTCCATATTTAATTGAAAACAAATTTTTCATCTAAATAATTTTTATTGTTAAATTAAAATTTTAATTAGTTTGAATATGAATTTAGATAAATATTTTATAATTTAATCCAATTAAAGTCAATAGAATTAATTTTATATTCAGTTTTCAGATAAATATATTTCAATATATTGGACATTCTTACTTAAAATAACCGATTTTCTCGATCTCTCGATGAAAATATTTTTTAATTATTTCAGAGAATTTTATTAATTTAATCTGGAAAATTGGAGTCCATATTTTTAATAATATATTCTAAATCTATTAAATGCGTCTTATTTATTTTCTAGACAAAATAAGAATATTAACATTGTTAATTTTTATTTTTAATGTCTAAGATAAATCAAGTAATTAAAGGTAAAAGTAATATTATAAATCTTATAAAATTACCCAAACCATTGTACAATTTTTATATGATGTATTATTTTATAAAAATGTAATCCTATGGCATATTGTATGATCTCTCGGGACAACTTTGTTGACTTTATTCCATTTATTCTATTTAATTTAATGAAAAGTCAAATTTGTCCCAATTTTTTCTTTAACAAGAGAAATATTTTCAATAATGGGTTATATAAGGCACATATTTGACTAAAAATTGTATTTATAAATATAAATATATTTATCTACCTAATCATAATTTATTTATAATTTTTAGTGATTAAATATTTACCTTAAATGGTGACACAATGATGATAGAGTAAGTCTTTAATAAATGGAAGAGTAAAATAAATGATATTAAAAATATTAAAATAAATATAATTTGATATATTTAATGTCTCACATGATTTTTTAAGATTAATTTAACCTGTTAGTGGTTTTTTATATGTATTGTTTTTAATTTATCTTGTTGTTATTATTTTTTTTTAAATTCATGTAATGAATAGTTTCAAAATCGACATTATTGAATGTTTAAGATAAATATAATTTTTTAATGGTATAAAAATTTTAAATGAATAATTTTGGTAAATTAATTGAGATAAATTATAAAATTTCATAAATGATTCATTTATTGGTATTCTGTAATATTATATTAATTATATTAACCCTCAAATAGTAAATTTCATGATATCACGGTAAGAGGCAAAAGGGTAAAATTATTGTTAAAACAAAAAGATACCAATTAAAAAACTATTAAAACATGTATAATATTTATTTTATGTATGTATTTATAACCCACCGCATTATACATTCTAAATAAATTAATTTGTATCCCTATGAAATAAAAATTAGTTTTTATTAATTTAATATTTTGAAGAATTCCAAGAGCGCCCCACCTCTAACCTAAAAAAGGGTAGCCATTGTTGACATTTATTCACACATAAAAAATTATTTCTTTCAGAACCATTCTACCAATATACCTTTATATAATCTATAAAAACATTCTAGAGCTATTAGTGAAGGCATAACATTCACTTTAGAGGTGTCATGGTGTAAAATAAAAGAGGTAATCTAAAAGAGATGTATCATTTTTAATTAAATGTTTATATTTTATTTATTTTTAAACAACCTTAAAATATCCTTAAAATAAGATGAAATAATATAAATATCATAATACTAGTCTCATATTTTATTATGTCAATATCATCACCTAAATTTATCTCAACTTATATCCAATGTGAAAACAATTATCGTTTGTGTATATGGAAAACATCCAACTCACGAATCGATATAAATAGTTTTCCATAACCATCTCTCTATAATGGATATATTGAAAGAATTATAGTTTATATATGATATTAAACACATATTTAACATTATTAAAATAAAATATATCATTTAATTTCTTTCCCTTCCATGAACATGTAAGTGATAGCATCTTTTGTGTGTAGGTGTGAACTATCACCTCCATGAAACAATGCTATTCATTTTTAACACCACATCACATGAAAGATATATTTATGTATATTTTAAAATTTAATTAGATATTAATTTTATAATTGTAATTATGTAAATATTAAACAATACATAACCTATTTTGGCATTGATCATTGAAAAATGAAATTGTTACTCATGTGTACGCACGTCTTATCATCTCTATGAATGTAACATAGTTCATTTTTCATATTAATTTGTTATAAATGGATTTTAAATTATAATATATATTTTATAATGATTATTATTTCACTAATATTATTCTAGATATGTTTTGGTAAATACAACTTAGACTATTGACACTATACCATATACATTTTGGACTCATGTATTTAATATCATCCAAACGTCTGATGTGTACATTAAAATTTATGTAATTGTTATAACATGGTAATAAATAATATAAAGAGAATAATAATCATGAAATAGTTTCTCATAAAGTTAAATAATTATCTTATCTTTATTATTCAGTTATATGAATATTGTACATGATGAGTCAGAATCAAGGTAAGGGACTTCATATCAATCTTATTTCATTGAGGAATATCTTGATGTTATACACCCACCATCTTTTATGAGGTGTACATATAGACTCGATGAAATATAATGTCAGTAATTTAGTTATTCTAATTTGATTTAATGTTTTTTAATATTTTATACTTTCATGGAGATTATGATATAAATGTTTGAAGTGGTTTTGGGCTATTTGAATGTTTAATCATTTTTTAACAATTATTTTTATCCATGAAGATAATATGGAAATTGTTTTACTTATTTATTTATATGGATATAAATGTTCCAATGATTAATTGTTATGTCCATTTTTTATTTCATTAAGTGGTTTTCCAATGGAATCTTTTTATGTGTTTTATACATAATGTTTAACTAAAAGAAAAAGGAATGTTCTATTCTTAACGTACAAAGTGACAAGTAATTGCTTTCCACCATGACTATTATTTTATTTCATGCTTCCATTGAACAATTTCTTGTTTTTGTAAAATAAAATACATATTTTTATTTCTGGTAATTTTCTAATTTGAAAATTGTTTTTAATAAAAATGGTGTTTTTATACAAAAGTATTTTTCATATGGGATTAAAAGTGTTTGTTAATGGGTTTTATGATGATAATGTTTTATTCATGAAATGGTACATTAGAATTATACAAACATTTGGAGAATGGTTCAACATATACACAGTTTTGAGCCCAACTATAGCTAAATGGATATCCCAATATAGAGTATACGATGCGATGATACCCACTATAGCTCACGGGTGAGCCCGATATAGCTTATACGAAAGGTGATCCCCATTATGGATCCTTAATTCATTAGGTAATAATAATATAGGAAGTCGGGCATACAGTTATTAAAATTTTAAAGGGATTTTATAGGGTTTTAGAAATATGATTCTCTAATTCACCTTAAATATTTTTTATTTCATTTTATTGGTTTTAAAGATTTTCATTGAGAAAAACACATGTGTTTTTCATGTGAAATGTTTTTGTTTTCTCAAAGAAAATTAAATGGGTTTTATTATTTCTCACTAGAATAATTTTTTTTCTTTCATTTTATCTCCCTTAATGAGATTTTTTACTCTCATACCATGTTTTGTTTTGTTTTTCATAGGGTTAAAGGATCTGTAGGGACGATTAGGAGGACTAGATGAATAATGAGATGTTATATCATGGTAAGAGACAATGTTTTTTAGAATGTTTTTTAGTTGGAAAATTGATAATGAGTAAAATTGGACACTTGTAATGTATGAGAAAAATATATATTAGTTTTTTCTAATTTTATAAATTAAAAACTGAAAATATCTTTTGATAAATAATATAATTTCTAGTTGCAAGATTACTATAATATGTATTATTTAAGGTTAGGTCCATATAGTTGGTTGCAGAATTGGGTTTAGAAAACAATAGATCATAGGGTTTTTCTTAATATGTATTGATATCATCATTTCTTTATACTTTTAAGGTTAATCATGTGTTCAATGTCTTATAAATAACTATTGCGGCATCTAGTTTGGTAATTTTTAGGTGACAAAAGATATTTTTGGAGACATTAATTTTTATGTAATAATGGGTTGTTACATTTTGGGAGGAAAAGAGTAACATATGAGATAATATTTTAGGTTAATACATTTTATGGTTATTATTGAGGAATTTATAATATTTTTGGAATATTATAAGAGTTTTATAGTTTTAAAAAAGGATAACCCATGGGATGGTGATTATATGTCACATCTGGAATGGCCAATAGAGTTGAACCCAAAACTTAAGGGTGAAAAGAGTGAGTATCCTACCACTAAAATGTGTAAAGTCATTGGTTAATATTAATTTTTTTAGTTAAAAATGTTGGTGTCATAAGAATAAATTCATTTTGGGAACATATGATTTATTGAATAGATAATCTTTTGATTGGGAAATGATTTGGCGATTAAGTGATTAACGTAGTTTCGTAATATGATAATTATTTTGAAAATACTATATCATTAAGGTAAATCTAATAATATATTATTTTATTTTTTGATTAAAGGAATAATTATATCTTAGAATAATGTATGTTTTTGTAGTGCACTTATGATGGTTAAGATTATTTATGAAATGGTTAGCGTATCTTGAATATTATAAGGAAGATTTCTTTTCTAGTATAAGACTTAATTTGTAGGTGACATTATTTAAAGATAAATATAAAAATTTATCTTAAAAATATGTCTTTAAATTATTTTTATTTTTTGGTTTCAACTTTACGCTAAACTATTTTTTAGGAATTTTAAGGATATATATTTATTGAATGGTGTGTGATGAACGTGGGATATAACTACTGAATTTTGAAGATTGAAGTAGTTTTTAATCAGAAAAGGATTATTATTTTTATAGAATTATCTTATCATCTAATAACCATATATTTATTAAATTCTAAATATAGTAGAAATATATTGTGAATCTTTTGTAAATTATGTGCTTCAATAACAGTTAATTCTAGTGATTCAGGCATGATAAATTTATTGTCAATACTCATTATATTGTGAAAAAGATGAGTTTGTGGTGAAATTTAATTAATGGATGAAACTCAACTATACATGTAAGTATATTTTCTTATTTTTCATATTCCAAAAATTAAAATAATTCTTCACTCTATGAAAAATATTTTAAAAGAAAATCATTATCTGTTTATATTTCTAACTTGGAAATAAATTATCTTTTGACCCATACAAGATTTATGGGTTTGTGATTGTAAAATTTCTAATGAGCATGATTCTATGCCAATCTATATAATAACACTATAGTTATTTTTTATTCAAACTCTATTTTTCATACATGGAACCCTCCTATGTGTTATCTCAAGTGACCTTCATACTTCCCTTTCTTTCTTTTGAGGTGGAATATATATTGACCCTTGTTTCGATGTGGGTTTTTAAAAAATGTTATTTTGAAACGTCACACCACTATTTTTTATCACAATTTCATTTATCGAAGAAAATATTTTTTATAGGGGTAGATTTTAACATCCTAATTTTTTAAAAGGAAACACTATGTTTGGTGGCGTACATGATACACCACATCTATCATAAACAATCAACAAAATATTAATTCTTAAATGTTATCATTATAACCTATATGTTGGAGTGAAGGGTATGAGAAAGATTAACTGAATTATGAAAATATTTTTTAAACATGTATAAATAATTATTTGACTAATGAATTATAAAATAATGTAAACCACTTTTTAAATTAAAAGTATATTTATTTCTGAAAAACTATTTAAACGTGCACATGCGTGTTTTACCCAAATATATTATAAAATTAAATATTTTTTAATTTATTAACCCAATAAGTATTTAAAATATTAAATATTATTTTTAACATTCATCTTATGTGTTTTATAGGAATGATATTAGGACAAATCGATTTTAAATGTTTAATGAATTATTTTCTAAATATAAAAGTTTTCCCCCTTTTGAAGGCACACCTATTTTAATTATAGTTTTAAAACTTTTATAAATTATATTTGTAAAAATAATAACGTTTTTGGAAAAAATAATATAAAAATTTACTTTTGTTCACATTTCGGAATTTTTTGACAAGTTATATGTTTTGACAAATATTAAAGAAATATTGAATTTTTCATTCAAAATAACTTTTTTATCTAAATAATTTATATTGTTTAATTATATTTGTATTTAATTTTAAAGTATTTTTATATAAATTTTTTTCTATTTAATACAATTATGTTCATCTCAATCAATTTCACATAAAATTTGGATATAAAAACAATTAAAATCTTTTGGACATTCTTACTTTAAAAACAAGTTTTCTCGATCTGTGAAAGTGATTAATTTATTCTGAATTTTGAAAATTATTAGAATTAAATTTTGAAAATTTTAATCCATTGTAGTATTAAAAATGTATAAATTTATTAAATAGTTCTCTATTATGTTTTGGATAAATTATGAATAGTAGTTGTTGAATTGTTTATTACCACAGTTATGGGTAAATCGAGCATTTAAAGGTGAAAATATTTTTATAAATATTAGAAAATCACCCAAACATTTGTACTCATTTTATAATATGAGTTAATATATACCACAATAAGATTTGGGATGATTTAATGAGTTTTTTGAGTGATTTGTAGGACTTTAATCGACTTTTACTATTTACTTCCATGAAAAGTCAATTTTGACATCCTTCTATTTTTAAAAAGAGTAATATTTTTAATATGGTGTGTTATATTGAATATGTCAGATAATAAATATTATTTGTAAATATAAATTTCTTATCTACATAATGGTAATTTATTTTTAATTTTTAGTGATAATATAATTACCTTAAATTGTGACACATTAATGATCGAGTAATATTATAATTTATAGAATAATCAAATAAATGATATTAAAAAAATAAAATAAGTATTATTTGATATTATTAATGAAATTTAAGAGTTTTTTATATTATTTATACATGTTAGTTATGTTTTTCTAGTATTGGTTCTATATTATCTTTATTTATTATATTTTGATTAAAAATCAAGTAATTAATAGTGTCAACATTGATATTATTGATATGTTTAAATACACATTACTTTATTAAATGATATAACATTTATAAAATATAAATTTCATAAAAATGATTGGGATATGTCATAAAATTTCATTAAATACTCATTTATCGATATTTTATATTTGTATATCAATTATATTAACCCTCATATTGTAAATTATATAATATCATATTAATAGTTAAAAGGGTAAGATTTGGATTAAAACAAATTGATAAGGATAAATAAATAGTCAAAACATGTAATGATTTTATTGGATGAACTTATTTATACCCATCCTCATAAAAAACTCTAAATAACTAAATTTAGATAATTTTTTTATATAAAATTAATTTATATTAATATAATATATATAAAGAAATCAATGGTTTCCAATCCTCTCCTATAATGGGAACTCATTATTATCTTTTATTAATGCCTAAAAACATAATATTTTGCCTAAATCTGAAATCATACCTTCTTATAATCCTTCCCCATATTTTATATATCTTATTATAGTATGAGCACTCACCTTATATTTGTTATGGTGTTAATTCCAGTCGGTCATCTAAAGGAGAGGTATCATTTTTAATTAAGTGTTTATATTTCTTTTATTCTTTTAATTCTATAATATATTCATCATCCATGATTAAATAATAAATACATTATCCTCATTATTCTTGAGGTGATGGAGTAATGAAAAATATACATAAAATTACCATTACCTTTATGTAATTTATTCTTTCAGATTATAAAAATGTTTTATCCCCATTATAGTGAATGGTTGATCCATATAAAACCCATATGATGGTATGAGCCCCATCATAGATCACGGTTGACCAAATATAGCTTATAAGAAAGGTTATCCCCATTATATATCTCTAATTCCTTGGCTAATAATTATAGTGGAAGTCAGTGGTATGGTTATTCCAATTGAAATGGGTTTTGAAGGCTATAATTAATATTATTATCTATGTCACCTAATGTAGTTTTAATTTCATTCTATTAGTTTAAAGGATTTTATTTGAGTAAAATATATCTTTGTTTTTCTTTTCAAAATGTATTTTTGCTCAAATAACATTAAATGGGTTTTTGTGTTTATAAATGGATCAATTATATATTTTTTATCTCCCTTAAAATGATGTTTTGTTATCATAAAATGTATTAAATTGTTTTTAAAAGGTTTAAAGGGTGATTAGGTACAATGATAAGGACAACATAATTGTTGGGATGTTATATATCAGAAAGAAAACATGTTTTTTAGAATGTTTTTGTGTGTGGAAGAAATGGATACTGATTAATAGTGGCCACTTGTAATGTATGGTATTACTATGTAAATTCTTTTCCTAATTCTATAAAACTCTAGACCTATTATATCATTCGAAAAGAGTGTAATTCATAGTTGTAAGATAACTTTAATATATAATGTTTATGTTCATGTCATTATATTAATATTATGTTAAATATATTTAGAAAAAACTATACATAACATTTACCTCTCTTGACACGTCATATATAATACTCATCATCACATACCAAATAAATGGAAACATAAGAATGAGTTGGATTTAATTCTATGTAAGGGTAAACAAAAACAGTAACAACCGATGATCTTAACTAATAATAATATGAAAATGTGGGTATTAGATCACAATAATGGTATATGAACATAACATAAGTAATAATATAAAATGAATCACTAATAATAAAAAATAAAACATAACATAAGGATTTGATCATAATAATTGGAAATATTCCTAAGAGGTTTGAATCCTAAGTCAGCAAATATGAGCCTTTGTGATATAGTTATATCACATGAAAAATAAGGATCACAAAAACAATAATATAATCCATATAATAAGTCGTGTTTGAACACTCATATAATACATTCATAGTGAGCTAGGATGATAACCTGGCCATAACATAGTGTATATTGGCTATCCTCCCTCATAGCATAAACTTTTGCGCCTTGGGATAACAACTTTCCCTAACCGTCTTAGGCATGAGTTAACCACTAATTTTCCCACTTGATCTAATGATATATAAATCATTACCCAATTTATTATATGGATATAATATAACCACCCATTAAATATTGATAATTCATACATATGTGTTCCACATAAACATGAATGTATTCATAATTTCATCATTGTTTAACTAAAATATAATAAAAAACATATTTCAATATAATTTACTCAAATCATGATCATACAAAATCATGGGGTGGAGGTTGTATTGAACTATAAAATCATATAACTACTAAATTAGAAGGTTCATTAATACATTTTTACATATACGAAAACCCATATATAAGTGTATTAAAAAATTAATTTGAAATATATTAAGAAATATTCTTATTTTTATTATATTTTTTTAAAGGGAAATATTTTCAAATATTAGGGGGATAAAAATTACTTTGGGAAAACAATGAAGACTTTAAAATAATGATTCATCAAAACAAACCTAAAAGAGGATGTGGCATATATATAGAAAATTTAAAAACAAAATGAGATTATATTCACATATTTATAAAGATATTCATGTCAACAGAAAATTATTATGAATTTTTTTAAAGGATCATTTTTTCAATTTTTTAAATAAGTTAAATTAAAAAATTGCGTTATTCAAAAATTTAATTTATAAAAGGATGTTCAAAAAATATTTTTAAGAATATGGACATAAAAAATAATTATTTGCAGCTAAAAAGTAGAGATATGGTCGGTCCCACAAATAATAATTATACATGTTTAATAGTGAAACAAAATATCACGAAAGAGTAAAAATACATGGAAAACATTGATTAACAAGTGTATAATAATACATACTAATTTAATGAGATAAATAACATTCAATTTCACTATATTGAAATATTTTCTCTAATAATATCAAATTCATAGTGACATTATAATTAAAACCATATCATTGATTCCAACTAGGTTTGACGTACCCTTTTTTCAGGTATAATCAATTTATTTTTATAATCCATAAATATTATAAAAATATTTTTATTATTTTTATTTTATACAATTATTTTTTAATTTCGTATTTCCAATATAATAATTAATTTTAAAAGGACAATATTTTTGTTTTAATAGTTCAGGATTCCGTGAATGGTTTGGTGTGGTGTTTTTAGTCCATGTTCTTTTATAATGTGTAAATTATCTTTATATTTTTCTAAAGATAAAGAATATTTTTTTTCATATTATTTAATATTTATTTGGTAAGTTCATTGAATATATGATGTTTTTTCAATAAATTCCTAAAACTTTTTTTTAATGTTTAGATTTTATAAAAGGATTTGTTACATATATATTATCATTACATTATTATGAAAACATTTTAAATTCCAAATTTTTTGCCCAATATTTCTAGTAATTAATTTTTCATAATCATTTATCATATATACATTATAAATTTTCCTATGTACTTTATAAAACAAAGTCAAACAATATATCATTATAAAAACCCAATGAGTAATAAAATTGTAAAATATGATAATAAAAATAACTTTTAGAAAATTGTAATGATTTTTAACAAATGTTATCAGTCTGTTAGATATAATTTTTGAATATTTTTCTAATGAATATATAAAATAATTATTAGAGAAAAAATTCATATATTGATGACGTGAATCTCCTCTTAAACAGACTCTTGTAAAGGAGGAAATTCTCACTCCTCTCTATTACCACAGGTTCCAAAATGTGGAAAAGTAAAATTATTGAAAAAAAATTGGTGTGGGATTAAGTGGAAAATATTGGATTTTTGTGGTTTATGATGGGGATAAGATGCATCTTTTTATTAATTTTAAAGGAGGAATTATAAAACATATTATATAATATAAAAGGGAACATCACTCTGAAGGAATGTTGATCCAAATGAAAAAACTACACAATATTTCACAATTAGTGGTTTTGATATAACATGTAAACTAATCTATAGAAATTTATTTATATTATTTTATTCCATTAATAGTTCATTTAAAACATTTACCTTATCGTAGCCTTTACCTAGGGGGTTGAATTTTATCATGGTAACTTATTTTTATGAATAAAAATGAAATTAACATTATTACCTAATTTTTATATACATATTATAAATATTAAATGAATTATATTGGATTTAATTTCAAAAAATGAATAAAAATAATTGTAAATTAATAAAGGTTCAACTCGTAAAACATTTTGGAAAAATATTTTTTAAAAAAATGCGAATAAATATATAAAAATTAATAATTCCTATGAAATATAATTTTTTATGATGACATAATTTATATTTTAATTATAACTTATCCAAAACAAAATTGTAACATTTTATTAAATAATTAATGTCAATGAATAAAAACTAGTTTTTTTGGAATAAAATATAATTTGGATTAGAATATATTAAATATAATATTTTTGAATGCATCATTTAATTCCTAGAATACATATTTTTGGTAAAAATTGTTTCATAAAATTTATGGTCATATTTATATAATTATTATAATGTTAAAGTGTTTTTAAAAAAGTTTTATTTTTACCATCAACCAAAAATGTCATATTTTTCAGAAAATTACCAAAAATTCACTAAAATATAATATTAAAATGATAAATAAAAAATTTATTTTATCATATTAAATTTATATTATTTATAATTTTTAATATTAATTGTAGTCATAATTTATAATGTAAATATTTTTTATATAAAAATTTATTTTTGAATAATAAGTGTTTTTAATCATATTTTGTTTCATTTAATAATTTAATGGTTTTTGAATATTTTTTTATACTGTGAAAAATTTGAATAAAATTAAACTTCAAAATTTATAAAAGAAAATATTTTTTATAGAAAATTATACTTTACAAAAATTAAAAATATGTCTTATTAGTAATTATTTGATAATTATTTCATGGAAGTTTCATTAATATATATATATATATAATCAAAATTTCAAATTAAATTTCATTCTATAAATGTGATATATTTAACATTTAAATAGAACAAAATAATACATGAAAAACAATTTACTTATAAACCAATTATTTCACTTTCAAATGAAAAAAAATATTCTTGGTTTATATCTTAATAAGATTACGTATAAGTCTAATATAATAAAAATATCTATAAAATTTATATTATTAAAATTAATATCCATTTATAACAAATATAATAACTAATAAATTCATTATGTATATAAATATAAGAAATCAATTAATGAAATAAAAGTTCACATTTTTATAAAAATATTTTATATCCTGTAAAAAACCAAATAATTATAAAAAAATAATCTATATCTAATTGATTATATCATATCCTTATGTGATATTAAATAATTTTTAAAATATATATTTCTTGAATAAATATAAATTTATAACATCAACCTTAACAAAATATAAAATTATTTTTTATTTGAAATATATTGGTTGTTAAATAATCACCCATTAGAAAATCAATTCCTCAAAATTTTAAATCCATTACAAAAATATCTACCTTTTGTTATTATATAGGTCTCATTGAGAAGTGGTTCATGAATACATTAAAATATTTTTAAATTCAAATAATATCAGCGATAGGGGACATAGAGGAAAAAATATCAAAAAAGCTGCAGCAATGGAAGAATGGAAGGAAACTAGTATAAAGAGATAAAATGTATAGTGGAAGAAAAAAATTATACATAAGTTATATAAAATTTCTTTTAGTATTTTATAATGGGTTTAAAGAAATCGACATTGATAAAATAAATAAAATATTATATTTTTGAATTGTGATAATGCAAAATGTGAAAGGATCAAATGAGTATTACAAGGACTGTTCCAAGAAAATAATACATCTGAGGTAAGAGGGTACATTATAATGGAGGTTAAAATATAAAATAAAACAATAATACTTAAAAATAATAGTTTCATTAAAACTAATCTTTATAATATTTTGAGAACCTTGATAAAATATTCTCCCAAAAATAAAAATAATATTTTTCTCAAACAATTCTAAATGTTAATAATCTTCTAAATATTTCATAAAAAATATCTAAACACAAATGTCATGATTTCTCAGACCCCATATTTTCCAAAATTTAACATAGTATTTATATATAAAATTACAGAAATTATAATATGTTCCAAAATCCAAAAAATATAATAAACCTCACATAAAATAATCTAAATCATCGTTTCCTCATAAGATATAAATTCCCAAGGTTACTTGTACTACTGAACAAAATTAAAAAGAATCGATTAATAGTTTATCCTAGTTGACAATAGTTGTCTCAAAACTAAAAAATATATTTTAAAAAAGGTTATTAATTATTCAATAATGTATTCCCCCTAAAAAAATTAAATATATCCCAAAATATCATTAAAAATAAATCTTATAAGTTCTAAAAAGATCATGTATGCCTTTAAATTTATAAAAACCATTAAATTATTAACCCCTAACAATCCATATGCCTCTAAAATTCTAATCAAACAACAAAATCCTAACATATACAGTTATCTAAATACTTTTCTGACAACCATCCCAAATTTCAATGATTTATCACATCAATAACAATTAGCATTTAGGTTTCGAGTTTTATAGAATTCAGAATAACAATTATATAAAAAAATATATAAAATTGACATTTTTTCACTAAACTGAACTTATCAAGGGATATTCTTACTTCATTCATTTATAAAACCTATTATTTTGAATTTTAACTTATTTGTCAACATCACCGATAAATTATCCACACATGATACCCTTTCTAGACACATTGTACACAATCATCTTCATAATATACCGAGGCAATGTAAACATAAATTATGGTGAGCTCAAATGCTCAATGAGGGAAAATATAAGTTATAATAACAAGAAAACCTAAGTGATCATAATATGAACATGTGGGTATGATATCATAATAAATATACAAGATTATAACCTAAATAAATCATACCTACTAATGTGGAACTCCAATGGTGTACTATTTACCTCTCACATCATGACGGATTGAGCTTCTTGGAGGTGAATTATTATTTTCATAAGGACTGGTCAGTCATAGTCATTTTCTCTAAGGCCAAATTGGGTATGTCGAATTGGTATACCTAGTTCCCTATATGTGTATGATATTCACTATTGATCATATCAAGAATGATATAATAAACATATTCATTCAATTGTTAGTGTGATCAAATTAAAATGATAAAATCTGGAACATACATTCCATTATTGAATATGTATCAACCATTTGAAAGGCCTTGGATTACATATATGAATGGTTTTTTTCATTTCTATAAAATTTATTTACTATTTATGGAAAAACATATACGAAAATTTCTTATTTAAATTAATATTCTATTATGTATGAGATTCCTTTAAAAATATTTTAAAATGATTCAAAATATTTTTTAAATGTGAAAAAAATATTTCCAATTCTCTGTTGATTCATATATTTATTGAACGGATTGTCTCCAATTAGTAAAAGTGTAGATTATAGAGCCACCATTATATCCAAAAATGATTTCCCTAGTGACCCATTGTACTAAAAATTTGGATTGGGGTAATATACTCTTTTGGAGAGTTATAGTATCACATTTATCAGTGATATCCTTCTTATAAGAACCCAGACATTCTTTTTAGGTACATGACCCTTGTTTGATTCTTTCCATAGTATAATGATAAGGGTGATGAATGGCAGAGTCAAGAGAACATTAAATGTTGTTTTGAGGAAAAGGGGATGTCGTACAAGAATCACATGGGTTGTCCAACCGTGCGGCCAAACCGTTCATGGAGGGTCTTCCAAGGTAGTGGCTAATCCACGGTTTGTGCACGGGTTGCCTATCTGTGAGAGAAAACCATGTGGTCACTTATGTGATAACTTAAAAAAGGTGTATCTCACATGTTTTTGTCTCTAAGTGGATTGTTTTTTCTCCTAAGCGGCTGTAACATGGGATTTTTCTTCTCCTAAGGTTAAAGAAGGTTCTCCCAAAGATCCGAATGAAACTTGAAGGCTTCTCTAGGTGAATCGAAGCCGGATTATTGAGGTATGTAGACATTATTCTTCTTTCTTGTTTTGTTTATTAGATCTACTTATATAGACTTCTCCTCTACTCTCGGTTTCCTAGATCTACGCCTGTTATGGGTAGATCTATGTGTTTGGATGAAATGTTTGATGAATGTTGGCCTTGGTCTTCTTAAGAGAAGTGATCTACAGCGGGTTCATTGAGAATCAACCTGGTATTCTTGTGTGTTATTCATTTGTCGGGGTTTTCATCAAAACCTTTGTGTTTGGTGGTTTGTACATTTCCTTTGAAAGTCATTGTGTTATATGTGCAATTGTGCCCAATACCCTAGAACAGGGTATTGTGCGTTTACCATTATAACCCTGTTAATTGCCTACTTTGTTGGTGTGTGCGAGTAGAGGTTATTTGTATGTGAATATGGTTGTTTTCTATGCTTTAGAGATATTTACCATGCATGTTCTGTTTATGAATATTTGGTTCTGCATATCCAGTTAGGCTGCTTGATTTATTTCCCATGCCTAGTATTGTAGGATGGAGTGATCTTGTTTATCTGACTTGATTATAGGTTATAGATGTCTATCTAGGTAGTTCTTGTGGTTTACATGGGCTTATACGCGTTGTTATACTTTTTAGACTTACACATGGCCATGATAACTTGGTGTGGAAGACCATAGGGAGAATGGACGTAAGGGCTTCTCTAGAGTGTCTTATAATTTACGATGTGAGACCACAGGGGGAATTGACGTTGAGTTCTTCCCCAGAGAGTCTGTAGTTCCTCAACACGGGCCATATAGGAGATGTGACGTAAGTGATTCCCCAGAGCGCCTTTAGATACGGTACGAGACTATAGGGGGAGTAGACGATGTGTGCTTACTCAGAGAGTCTATGCTTAAGATGAACCAGAGCGGTTAGACCGAGTGTACTGCCCAGAGGTTTGCTGGTACTTGATAGGTAGGACCAGAGGGGATAGGTTGTTGGCACATCCCAGAGAGTTACCTATTTTTTAGCTGCATGCTTGTGTTTCTAGGTATTACCAGAGGGAATAGGCTGTGAGTACTTTCTAGAGGGTTACCTGTTTGCGTTTATCTTCTTGGATAGTTTTTACGTGATATTGAAACTGTGGATTGTTTACTGTTGAGTACATTCGTTTTTACTATTTTCTGTACTTTTACCTATCATATATTCACCGACTGTTAGGCATAGATCTCATAGTGGTTGCCTACTAGGATTTAGTCTCACACCCTTTTGGGTCTTGCTTTTGGGCCCAAACAGATTATATTGCTGCACGTATAGACAAGGGAAAGCGCCCTTCAACTTCAGGTACTTGACTTACTATGGAGCTGGAGAGAATGAGACCAAGCCACGAATTTCATTACTGCGAAGATGTTATATTATTCTTTTGTACTTGGTTCAGTACTATTTGTATTCAGCATTGTGACTTGTTTTGCTGTTTTCCTAGACAAATGTATCATGCATCATTTATTATGCATTGCTCCTGTTGTTTATTATCTAAATCTTCCATTGTTTTTTGTTGTTGGATATTTACTTCCTCTACTATTGTATATTTGTTTTTATTCCATAGTGTTACTATACATATGAGGGCATAGTTTCCCCACTATCACACCCAAGGCCCTCACTACTAGTCGCAAGCCTATGGCATTCGAGAAAATGTGCTTGAGGTCTTGTGACTAACCGGGTACAGGGCGCCTCTAGGTGGCTTCTGGAACAGGGACGTTACAAAGTGGTATCAGAGGGTTTCTTTTCAATTGATTTAAATTTGGATCCTCTAGCCATGGATAAGATGGAATAGTTACTTAGTATGAAGCTATGCTCGGGAGTAGCTAACCCGTGTACAGGGAATAGCCAATCTACCTTGTTGAAGGAATTTTCAGGTTTTTCAAGTTTATGGTTGCCTTGATTTTAATTGTTGGTGACTCAAATGTTTGTGCTGGTTATTATTTAAGTTAATGCGGTTCTATATCTACCGCATCTCGATGAGATTAGGGTATGTTATCCCATGCATCATATAGGCACTTACAAGAAATCACATGTCATGCATTCTTGCCATGTCATCTAGGATGCATTAGAAACTGTATGTCATTGTGATAGATGTTGTGTAGAATATGCATGATGTGGTGATAAATGCCTTGATAAAAATATATACTTCTTATTAGAGAATTGATTGTGTAAGGTTTTGTTTGAATGAGCGCCATATTTTTGTTCTTGAGGTGTTATGGTCCCACATGGACCAAAACATGGTGGATCATTGACTTTTTTACCTTGGTTATAACTTTTGTAAGATGCCATGCAATGATTTTTTGGGATTATGGGCCTCATGGATTGAAATATGGATCTTTTAATGTTTGTTTCAGTGTTTCTATGGGTTTTGGAGTAGTTTCTAAGGCTTTCTGTCCGGAAAAACCCAGAATGCATGCAATGTAGTTTTAACTACATGACATGTGTTCTTCTATTCGGGAAGAAACAGTCTTTCTTATGTACAAGATGTGTACTCTCTGTACACGCCTTGTAATCCTATGTTTCAGTCCCTGTAAATCTTGATCTATGGTGTGCGCTTAACATTACAGAGTCATGCCACTGACACGTCCTCCGGCTGTCTGCCAGTTACATGGCAGTGATCAGATGCCGGATACGGCTGATCAGGGACTTCCAGCAGACCCTCATGTTGTGCCAGTCTTGGTACCACCAGCTATACTTGTTACCGGTTCTGATTCATAGTTTTGGGAAGGCTTTATGATGAGGATGAAAATATTTCAGGGAGCGTTGCCTCCCACCCCGCCAATGGATGATCTAACGCGAGTCTTCTAGAAGTAGCATCATCCCACTCTTTTAGGGGAAGGAGGACCTCAGGTTGCAGAGTCATGGCTAGAAGCCATGCTGATGACCATTGAGAATCTAAGGATGCCTATAGAGATGAGGTTCAAGCTCTCTAACTATATGATATGAGATTACTCCAAGAGATGGTGGTATGTGATCTCACAGGTGGGTCATCAGCAAGTTATGGCATGGGAGGAGATCCAACACCTCTTATATGACTAATTCTACCCGGAGACCATGAGGGATGACTGAGCTCAGGAGTTCATGAGTCTGGAGGATGGTACTCTTTCTGTCATGGAGTATTCTTCTAATTTCACCGAGCATCAGCTTTTCACACACTTCTTGGGGGAGATGGGTTATTCTTAGAAGGATGCTGGAGGACAACATTAGACGAGACATCCGCTCTCAGGTGAATGTCTTCAGGTTGACTTCCATCACTTCCATCATCAACCAGGAACTGATCACAGAGCAGAATCTGAGGGAATCCAGAGTTGTGAGCCCAGGCGGCTTGACATCTAGAGTTAGCATTCCTTCTACTAATAGTAGGAAGCGCAACGGGGAGTCTTCTCGTGGTGATCCAAGGAGGTGAGACAAATATTATTGTTGTTATGTGGTATGCTACAAGTGTGGGACGTGTGGGTATAGGAGGCCGCAGTGCCAGAGGGACCTTCTGGAGAGCCGATATTGTGGCAAGATGGGTCACATTCAGTGCTTCAGTTAGGTCTTATCAGCAGCTACTGGTGATAGGGATTGTTTTATGACTATTCATATAGGATCATCTCCACCAGTTTCCCACCAGTCCGGGAACTGGAGTTCTTCTAGTTGTTCAGGCCGAGGTGGAGGTCGCGGCCATGGTGGTCAGTCACTAGGAAACCAACAACAGCAGTTAAGATTTTCTCAAAGTATTCAGGTAGGGTCACAAGGCCGTGTAGCTGGCCTGATTTGTTTAGTGGAGTAGACCCATCAAGAGTAGGATCCCAGCCCCTCTATGGTTCTAGGTATGATCCTAGTAGCCTTGGTTTTATCTTCATCTCTTTTCGATACTGGTGCTACACATAGCTTTATATATGTTGCTATCGTGGAGAGCCTTGGGCTCTGTATATTTTCTTCTACTAATGACTTGATTCTAGAAACTACGTTTGTGATTAGAATGGCTAGTGTACTTGAGTGCAAGGAGTGACCTCCTAAGGTTGGTGTGTGTCATTTCCTTTGGGATCATTATGTTCTAGAGATGACCGGCTATGATGTCATTCTCGGAATGGACTGGCTAGTTCCCTTCCAGTCAGTCATCGAATCCTACCACCAAAGGGTGAGTTTTATATCACAAGAGGGTGGATCTTTTCTTCATAAGGGAGAGTGGGATTTCCAGGCAAGTAGAGTGGGACCATAGGATCATTGTTTATGAGCAGTTACATCCCAGATTTCTAGCCTTTATCAGGATTAATAGGGGACATCACAGTTATACTTTCCTCTATGGGTGGATCATTTTAGAGATGTCTTTCTATATGACTTATCAGGTTTTCCTCTAGAGAGTGAGGTAAAAATTTCTATTGAGCATTTTCATGGAGTGTCACCAGTGTCCATTCCTCCTTATTGAATGGCTACACAAGAGTTGCAGGAGCTCAACATGTAGTTGGAGGAGTTGCAAGAATATGGTTTCATCTGACCCAGTATATCTCCTTGGGGTTTGCCTTTCTTTTTTGTGATGAAGGCAGATGATACTCTTAGGTTGTGTCTGTATTATCGGATGTTGAACCAGTTGACGATGAAGAACTGGTATCCCTTTCCAAGGATTGATGATCTCATTGATCAGCATCGAGGGGCCTGAGTGTTCTCAAAGATTTACATGAGATCCAGTTATCATCATTTTCACGTTAGACCATCAGATATACCTCTTATATCCATCAGTAGTAGGTATGCTCTATAAAAGTACGTAGTTATGCCATTAGGTCTCACGAACGCCCCAGTAGTTTTCTTGCCGCAAATGATTCTAGTGTTCAATCCATACATGGATTCCTTCATGGTTGTCTTCATGGACGATATATTGGTGTACTCTCACACTGGACACGACCACGCCACACATCATGAGATCGTTTTGATTACACTGAGAGAGCATCAGTGATATGATATGCTCTCAAAATGCCACTTTTGGATGGAAATGATCCACTTCATGGGTCACGTAAATTCAGAGACAAGAGTATCAGTAGACCTAGATAAAGTGAGAGATGTAGTTTCCTGGGATCATCTAAAGAAAGTCTTTGAGGTGTGGAGTTTTCTTAAGGCTGGTTGGATACTATAGATGTTTCATATAAGACTCTTCATTCTTAGAGGAACCACTGACAGGTCTTACCATGAAGGTTGCAATGTTTTTTATGGTAAGATTCTTGTGATTCAGCCTTTCAAAAGATGAAATCGAGGTTGAATTCAGCACTGATACAAGTCTTTCCAGAGCTGGGAAAGTTCTATACTCTTTATTGTGATACATCAGTTATCAGATTTGGAGCTGTGATTATGCATGGACATGGGGTCGTTGATTACGGTTCTGGGTAGTTGAGGCCACATGAGAAGAACTACCCAACACACAATCTGGAGTTGGAAAATGTTGTTCATTCCTTACACTTTTGGAGACATTACGTTCAGGGAGATTATTTTGTGGTTTTCACCGACCAAAAAAGTATCAAGTACATTTTCACTTAGTGTGATTTGAATCTGAGACAGCGGAGGTGGGTTCAGTACCTACAGTCCTTTGACTACGAGCTTGTCTATACGCCTGGGAAAGGCAACACAACGGCTAATGTGTGGAGCAGGAGGATTCAGATACAGGTAGTTCAAGAGTACATTAGTGAGTGAAAGCTTATGGATATGTTCTCCGAGATGCATTTTGAAGTGCAAGATAGATATGGGGAGACTTTTCTATATTATGTAGCTATTAACTCTAATCTACTTGATCATGTGAGAATGAGGCAGTTATCAGATTCTGAAGGCCCAGTCTAGCAAGAAAGAGTGTCAGGAGAGGGCCCTATTCTTCGATAGACCATATGCAGGGATAGATCTTGTGTTTCCAGGGGCATGTATATGTACTAGCAGACATACACAAGGAGTTGATGCAGGACTTCCATTCCTTAGTTTGGGAAGTTCTTCCTAGTCTCACCAAGATGTATCATGATCTACACTGTCAGTATTTGTGTCCAAGTATAAAGAGAGATGTTTTTGGGTTTGTCATTAGGTGTTCCACCTATCATCAGGTGAAGGCGGAGCATCAGCAACCAGCAGGACTTCAATACCAGTTAACAATTCCCGAGTGGAAGTGGAAAGACGTCATGTTGGACTTCATGAACAGTTTTCTAAGGTCACCCTGATGGAATGATGATGTATGGGTTGTCATTTACCAGTGTATGAAGGTCTCTCATTTCTTTCTCATCAAGGATGACTTCAGTGTAGATGAGATGGGACGGTAGTACATCTGAGATATAGTGCGTTTAGATGGATTTCCACACTCCATCGTTTCAAAATGAGATACATGTTTTACTTCTTAGGTCTGGTGGGGGCTTTAGAATGAATTGGATACACATGTACTTTTGAGTAGAATATACCACCCCCAGACAGATGGCCAGTCCGAGCGTATGATTCTGGTGCTTGAGGAAATGCTTCGAGCATGAATTCTAGATTTTGGAGGTTCTAGGGAGAGGAATATACCTCTTGTGGAGTGTGCATACAATAATAGTTTTCAATCAAGTATACATATGGAACCTTATGAGGCTTTGTATGGTAGGCCATTCTGATCACCATTATGTTGGATGGAGGCAGGAGAGATGGCTTTGCTGGGACCTCGTCTTGTCTAAGAGACCATAGAATAGATTGGGTTGATTCAGAAGAGGATGGATACTGTACATTCTAGACAGAAGTCTTATGTTGATCAGTAGAGATGTCCTCTAGAGTTTGAGGCCGGAGATCAGGTTTTTCTATGTGTCACACCGGGGTAGGGGCACAGAAGAATCGGGAGACAAGGTAAGCTTTCGCTGAGGTATGTCATGCTGTTTGAGGTGTTGGAGAGCATTGGGCAGGTTTCCTATCATTTTTTTTACCTTAGAGGTATTGGGCTATGAATTATGTCTTCTACATTTCTCAGCTTCGACGTTAATTCTCAGACTCGTCTCATGTCTTTCAACCCAAGGAGGATGAATTAGAGGTGGAAGCCTCGTTTGAGGGGCATCCAATCCATAACTTTGATCAAAGTATAAAGGTTAACTATAGCCGTATTATTCCTCTGGTATGGGTGAAATGGAAGCATGAGCGAGTATAGGATGAGACTTGGGATAGGGAGGCTGATGTATATTTGATGTGGCCGGAGCTGTTTGGGGTTTCTTCTTCCATTCCGAATTGTTAAGGAAATTTGGGGATGAATTTCTTTAAGGGGGAACGTTTGTAAGAACTCGGACCTTCTATTTAGGTGCATGAACCTTGTTTGATGATTTTCATGGTTATAATGTTATGGATGATGAATGAGATAGTCTTGATAATGATTAATGATGCTTTGTGGCAAAGGGGAAGTCGCACGGGTTGCGCACAATTTGTCTTACTATGCGGCCAAACCATGTGTGGAGGGTCATCCGAGGCAGTGGCTAACACACTGTAAGTGCACAGTTTTTCTAACTATGCGAGAAAACTGTGCGGGCACTTATTTGAGATTCTAATGGAAGTGGATCTCACATTTTTTTTCCTCTATGTGGCTCGGGTTTTCTCCTATGCGACCATAACTCAGGATTTAGCTTCTCCTATGATCAAAAAAGGTTCTACAATCGATCATAAAGAAATCCAAAGGCTTCTCTGGGTGAATCAAAGCTGGAATCTTGTGGTATGTAGACGTTCTTCTTGTTCTTATTCTGTTTCTTATATATACTTAGATCTACTTCTCTTCTTCTCTCGGTTTCTTAGATCTATGCCCGTTATGTGTAGATATATGTCTGTGGATGACAAGTTTGATGAGTTTTGGTATTGGTCTTGTTAGGAGAAGAGATATAATGTGGGTTCTTGCAAAATGAACCCTGTTTTCTTGTGTGTTCGTAGTTTGTGGGGGTTTTCATCAAAACTTTTTAGGTAGGTGTTTTGTTCCATTACATTGAAAGTCATTTCATTATATGTTCAATTGTACCCAATACCCTGGAATGGGGTATTGTGCGTTTACTATTTTTTAATCCTATTAATTTCCTGCTTTGCTGGTGAGTGCGAGTAGATGTTATTTGTATTTGAATAGGTTTGTTTTATATGCTTTGGAGGTGTTTCCCATGCATGTTATGCTTTTTTCTATTTGGTTATGCTTAGCATGTTAGGCTTCTTTGTTTTTTTCCCATGCCAAGTATGTAGGATGGAGTGATCTTGTTTATCTAACACGTGGATATGTTGTAGAGTTCTAGCCATGTAGTTTTTGTGGTTTAATTTGGCTGATACATGTTTTTATAATTGTTTGACTTACACAGGGCCGTGAGAACCTGGTGTAGTAGACCATAAAGAGAATGGACGTAAGGGCTTTTCTAGAATGTCTTATAATTTACGATGCAAGACAACAAGGGAAATTTACATTTAGTGCTTTCCCTGAGAGTCTGTAGTTCATCGATGCGGGCCACAAAGGGAATGTAATGTAAGTTCTTCTCTAGAGCGCCATTAGATACGATACAAGACTATAGTGGGAATTGATGATGAGTGGTACCTCGTAGAGTCTATTCATAAGTTGATGCAGAGGGGTTAGACCGAGTGTACTGCCCAGAGGGTTGACTGTACATGATAGGTATGACCAGAGGGAATAGGATGTGGGCACTTCCTAGAGGGTTACATGTTTGTTAACTACTTGCTTGTGTTTCTAGTAATGACCAGAGGGGGTAGGATATGGGTAATTTCCAAAGGGTTACCTAATTGCATTTATCTTCTTGGATAGTTGTTGCATAATATTGAAACTATGGATTGATTACTGTTGAGTACTTTCCTTTTTACTACTTTATGTACTTTTAATTTCCATATATTAAGTGACTATTAGGCACAGATCTCATGGTGGTTTCCTACCGGGATTTAGTCTCACACCCTATTTGGGAAATGATTTTGGGCCCAAACAGATTTTTTTTATGCAGGTATAGACAAGGGAAATTGTCCTTCCACTTCAGGTACTTGACTTGATATGGAGCTGGAGAGCATGAGACCATGCCTAGGCCTGCTTTACTGAGGAGCTGTTATCTTTTTATTTTGTACTTGGTTCAGTACTATTTTTATTCAGTATTGTGACTTGTTTGGCTGTAATCCTAGACCTGCGTTTAATGAATCATTTATTATGCATTGCTCTAGTTATTTATTAGCTTAGTCTTCCGCTGTTTACTATTATTGTATATTTACTGCTTCTGCTATTGTGTATTTTTTATCTTCCGCTGTATTACTCTACCAATTAGGGCATATTTTTTCCACTATCACACCCATGTCCCTCGCTGCTAGTCAGCAGCCTCTAGCGTTCGGAGAAATGTGCTTGAGGTCATGTGACCAAATGGGTATGGGGTGCCTCTGGGTGGCTTCTGGAACTGTGACGTTAAAAAGTGGTATCAGAGAGATTATTTTCCCGTGATTTACTTTTTGGAGCATTTATCCAGGGATAAGAAGGAATAGGTACTCAGTATTAAGCTATTCCTGGGAGTAGCTAACACATGTATAGGGAAAATCCAATATACCTCGTTGATGAAATTTTCTGGTTTTTCAAGTTTATGGTTTCCTTGATTTTCACCGTTGGTGACTCAAAAGTTTTGTGTTGGTTATTATTTATGTTATTGAGGTTCTATTTCTATCGTAACCCGATTGGATGAGGGTATGTCATCTCATGCATCCTATAGGAACTTACTAGAAATCACATTCCATGCATTCTTTCCATGTCATCTTGGATGCATTAACAATTGCATGTTGTTGTGAAAGATGTTGTGGAGAATATACATGATTTTATGATTGATTCCTTGTTAAAAATATTTGCATCTTATAAGAGCATTTATTCTGTAAGGTTTTGTTTGAATGAGTGCCAAATTTTTGTTCATGAGGTGTTATGGGCCCACTTGGACCGGAAAATGGTGTATCATTGACTAGTTTACCTTGGTTATAACTTTTGTTAGATGCCAAAATTTTATTCATGGGGAGTATGGGACCTCAGGGATCCGAATTTGGCCTTTTCAATGTTCTTTCCAGTGTTTATCTGGGTTCCTAAGTAGTTTCTGAAGCTTACTGTATGGAAAAATCTAGAATGCATGTCGTGTAGTTTGGACTACATGATATGTGTTCTTCTGTTCGTGAAGAAATAGTCTTTCTTAAGTACAAGACATGTACTCTCTATACACGCCTTGTAATCCTATGTTTCAATCCATGTAAATCCTGATCTAAGGTGTGTTCTTGAACTTGTAGAGTCATGCCACCGACATGTCCTCCTGTTGTCCGCCCATTACATGGCACTGATTAGATGCCAGATATGGGTGATCGGGGACTTCCAGGAGATCCCCTTGTTGTGACAGTAATGGTACCAGAAATTATACATGTTACTGGTTCTGATGCACAGTTCAGGGAAGGCTTCAGGTGGATGATACAGACCTTTCAGGGAGCACAACCTCCTCCCCGTCAATGGCTGATCTGGCGCTGGTCTTCCAACAGTAGCATCATCCCACTTTTTAAGAGGAAGGAGGACCTCGGGATGTAGAGTCATGACTAGAATCCATACTAATGATCTTTGAGCATCCGGAGACGCCTCCAGAGAGGAGGGTCAAGGTCGCTACCTATATTCTATGAGATTCTTCCAAGAGATGGTGGGATTCTATCTCTCAAGCGGGTTAGTATAAGGTTATGGCTTGGGAGGAGTTCCAGCTCATCTTCTATGACTACATCTACCTGGAGACCTTGAGGGATGACCGAGCCCAGGATTCAATGAGTATGGAACAGGGTACTCTTTCTGTCATGGAGTAATCCTCTCATTTCAACATGCTTTAGCATTTTACAACCTTCCTAGGGGGATATGGGTTATGCCTGGCATGGATGTTTGAGTATGGCCTTAGAAAAAACATCCGCTCTCAGGTGAATATATTCACATTGACTTACATAGCTTCCATCGTCAACTAGGCACTGATCATGGAGTAGAATCTGAGAGAATCGGAAGTTGTGAGCCAGGGAAGCTCGACATCTGGAGTTAGCATTCCTACTACTAACAGTAGGAAGCGCCGTATAGAGTCTTCATGTGGTGATCCAAAGAGGCCAGACACATCTTCTGGTGGCCATGTGGTATGCTACCAGTGCGGGAAGAGTGGGAATACGAGGCCGTAGTGCCATAGAGACCTAGTGTAGTGTTGATCTTGAAGCAAGATGGGTCACCTTCCGTGCTTTTGTCAGGTATTCTCACCAACTGCAAGTGACAGTGATTCTTCTATGACTCATCGTACAGGAGAAGCTCCACCAGTTTCTCACCAGTCTTGGAACTAGAATTCTTTTAGATGTTCAGGATGAGGTGGATGTCACGTACATGGTGGTTAGTCACCATGATACCAACAACAACATGGTGGATCCGCTCAGAGTAGTCAGGCTGGGTCACCGAGCCGCGGAGCTGGCCATACTTTTGGAGTGGAGCAGACCCATCAAGAGCAGGATCCTGAACCCTCTACGGTTTAAGGTACGAACCTACTGTGTAACATCCCATATAAGTAATGAAAAACAGATTTCAATATCTATGCCTATTTATGAATTAGATAGTGTTTTAGAGGATTAAAATGAGAATAAATGCAATCATAAACATAAAATACTCTAATATTTTTAAAAGATTGTTTTACCGCCTTTTGATCGAAAACAATTTTTAAATATAACTTTTGACAATTTTATAAGCTCTATATGTCAAAATAAACTTATTATTTAGAATTGGGAAGTTTAAATTTACTTCGGATAATTTTTTTTTATTTTTATGGCAATGTTTACTTTTTATGAATAATGAAAAATACTACATTTTAATTCAAAACTTCTTTTTCATATAATTTAATTATATATATAGATTTTCTTTTTAATAGGTTTTACAGATTAATTAGAATATATTTATACAATTTAATCCAGTGGTGGTCATTAGAATTAATTTCACTTTAAAATTGGACATAAACAACTGTCAATCTTTTGATAGATATTGTTTCTTAAAAACACGCTATTTGTTTTGACAACGGAAATAATTTTAAAATTAATTACTGCAATTTCTATTTTTGGAATTTGGTAACATGGATTCCATATTTTCAATGAGAAAGTCCAAATTTTCTAATTAAGACTGTTTTGTTTTAGGACATTATGAATAGTAACGATGGTAATTATTTTTAATTATCGTGATTAATTAGTAACCGGGTAGTTAAGGATAATACAATAATATAATAATAAGATAAAATGACCCCATCATGTGTCAAAGTCATCCATTTTGAGTCATGGATGACCATTGGATTCCTTATTCCATCCTTGGGACCCCATGGAATCACTTTATTGTGACAATGACCTTTAATCGTATTATTTTTATTAAAGAAAGGGAAATATAACCAAAGTATGTATCACCCAAGTAAACCAATTTTAATTTTTTTATATAAATAATCTCTTAAAATATAAATATTCAATGGAAATCTAAAATTATTTCCTAAATCATTATAATTTTTTTAAATTTTTCGACATCATATAAATAAAATTATATATGACACCACGATGATGCAGTGATTACCTCGTTAATGAATGATTTAAATAAAATGAAAAGATAAGATAAAATAGAAGACATACACTTCTCAAAAACCTATTGGATGTGTGGATTTCGAACCCTTATCACCTTATCCTCGAAATATGTCATTGTGGGACCTTAAAATCTGAAAATCATTTTATAAATAAAGTAACATTTCATGACCTTCAAAGAGTTCCCCTCCTCCCTCTTAAAAAAGGTCCCCACCTCCCAAACCCTTGGCTCATCCAACATCTACTCATATTATCCCACCACATCCCTCTCTTACTCCTAGAAGCCTCACTTTCGGCAGATGTCTTCCCAAGGAATCCTTTGGCTCCAATCAAAAAGAGTTACCTGATTTAAAGGTAACATCTTCTATTATGTTCTTTTGTTCTATATTGCTTCTCCAACCCACTAAAATATTTTTATTCATTTCTTTTGTAACAAAAAAATTATATTCAATATAATAGGATTTTGTTATGAGAAGTATTTGAGCTACACTTACACACACATCCATCTAATGGGTGAAGAACATACTCTTTCTGTGGACGACGAACTACTGCATCACGAAACGATGATTGTTCAAATATCTCCTACCGCCTCTCATGGTAGACATAAATATGTCACTGTATTTATATATGATATATATTATGTTTATGTTTTCCTTATTCTTCTGTATTTTTTTCATTTATGGAATACCTTTATGGTTTCCATTATTTGTAAACATGACAATTTCATTTGAGTAAGTACGGACTACCACCCCCTCAAAATGATATGAATCGTTCATAATATATGTGTTACGTATAAAGGATAGGATTAATGATATTATATATGATACAATACTGGAATTATAATACTACTATGTATCATTATGTTTTAATTCCATTTAATATGAAATATAAATTGAAGTAGCATTGATGTGTACGTACGACTTATTGTCTCCATTAACGGTGCATTTCATTTCTTACCTGGAAATGTTATATACTATTATAAATACATGTATATACAGGATATATATGATATATATGATATCTGAATCATGAATAAAATTCAGGATATAATGAACCTTTGACCACATGATCAACATGTAATTAAAAAAAGTCCATTTTTGACTTATGTACCAAATATAGGAAAAATGAACATTATTAACTTAAATGATTACATATTTTTTATAACATGGAAATAAGTGATATAAAAGGAATAATAAACTTTAAAAATGTTCTTAATCAAGTATAAATTAACTTTAGTTTATTATTCAGTTGATTAATGAATGATCGAGTCAAGTTAGACACGAGGTAAGGAACTTCATCTCAATCTCCTTTCATTAAGGCATACGTTGTTTTAATACAAGACTTTCTTTTATACACTGTATAAAAACATTTGAATTTTCATTAAAAGGGAATATTTTTCTACAAAGAGTTTTACTAAATGACAAAATTGAATGTTTCTTTTAACGTACGTGGTGACAACGACCTTTCTACTGCCACTAGTATTATTTGACCTTTGTCTTCATCAACAAGCCATAATGTTTTTAAAAGAAAATAAATACCATATAATCTATTATGTATTTTGGTATTTGAAAAAGGTTTTGATAATGTATTTGTTTATGTGATATATTCTGATTGAAATGTGGAAATATTTTCTTTCATTTATATTTCTTTATGTCTTATGATTTTATAATGATACTTGGACATTTGAAGGGTGGTTACGTGATAAACCAAATGATGGGTAGTTCCATGAATACCAATATGGGTGGTTACATTATAACCTCCAATTAATTGGGTATGGAAGTCATCTGTATTTCTATTCCATTTAGTGACATGTGTGGAAGTCAAACGTATGATAATTCCATTTAGTGACATGTGTGGAAGTCGACCGTATGGTTATTCCATTTAAGTATGTTTATGTTCCATGTTACCTTTATATGTTATGTGATCTTTATATGGGTAATATTTTGGTTAAAAAGGGTAATAAATGATATTTTATTTAGTGATGAGTATTTACTACTTCATATAAGTGAAAATTATTACTTATGATTAGCTTCATGTTTTACTTGTTATTTCGAAAAACTAACAGTTTCCTTCACTAGGTATTCTTTACTGAGATTTTTATGCTCATCCCATGTTTTTGAAATGTTTTTCACAGGACAAAAAGTGGAATAAGGTCAAGGATGGGGTCAAGGAAACTCATGATATCTAAAACATTTAACTAGACTTGACTCTTTTTTTAAGAGTTTTTATATTTTGAAAAAATGGAAACTAAGTAGAAGTGTCTATGTTGTAACTTTTGAGATGTAGTATTTATGGACTAATTCTCTAAAACTCTATACATGAAAAGATCCTCATTGTGAATTATTCATTTAATCCAAGATTAAGTAATGTTTTAAGGCTGGGTCCTTATAGTCGGTATCAGAGGATGGTTTAGAAAACTTTAGGAGTTAGAATATTGTTAAATTCTTGTACATAAATTAATTTATGGAATGATTGAAATGATATAGTATTTAAAGATTACCATGTTTCTTCTCCTAAGATATTTTTGTTTTTAGAATGTTTTTCGAATAAAAAAAAGGGAAGCTATGTTGGGACGACATCAGGAGGAAATCAATCTTCCAAATCAGGAATCTGAAACAGTCAGAATCGGAACTAAACAGTTTGTTGCAGCGATGGCACATTTGAATCAGGCTATAAATGGTGGTGGTATCCATGCACTAGATCAGCCATATCAACCACAGAGGAACATGTCTATAGTGGAGAATTTATGAGGAAACATCCCCCATCATTCAGAGGATCATCTGACCCTATGTTAGCATAAAGGTGGATTAAAGAACTGGAGAAGATTTTTGATGTCATAGGGTGTTCAGAACATCAAAAGCTTAGTCTCGTTGTTTACCATTTTTAAGGTGACACTGATCAGTGGTGGTCAATGGTAAAAAAATATTTAGGATAGTGAAGAAATTTATGATCATGAATGGGATGAATTCAAAGGTATGATTCTTGAGAAATATTTTCCTAACTTGGTTCGTCTTAGGATAAAAAACAACTACCTAGAATTGAGGTAGGGGGATGACTCAGGGGCTGCTTATGGATCACTGTTCACTCTACATGCAAGGTATGCTCCATATTCCATATGAGATCTTGATAGTAAAATTAATCATTTTTACTCAGGGTTAAATCCAAAATATCGAGGGCATTAGCTTATCGTGGGTCCAAAAGTTATGAAAATCATGTTTGATGTACGAAGAAGGTGGAAATGTAGTTTGTCGATGATCAGGTGTTCTTTGAAAAATAACAAAATAAGAGGTCCATTTGGTAGGAAAAGGGATTGAATTCATCAAAGAAGCCCGAAGGTAAGAAAACCAAATATCCATCCTGTGAGAAGTGTGGTAAAATGCATCCTGTAGAATGTTTATCCAAGTCTGGAAAGTAATTTTGGTGTGGTAAGTCTGGTCATATTTCTCATAACTGTAAATAATATGGTCAAGAAGTCAATGAAAATCCAGCGGTAAAATGTTTTAAGTGTAATGAAATGGGTCACTATGAAAATGAGTGTCTAACAAAGAACTCAACTGAGGGAAAGCAGCCAGACTACAAGAATAAAGGGGTGGTGAAATATTTTACAACTACTTCAGCAGATGTTGGGCCATCTAATAAAGTAGTATCAGGTATACTGTTTGTTTGTTAAGATTATTCTAATGTGTTGTTTGATTTGGGGTCTACACATTCTTTCATTTCTGAGAATTTTTCTAGTAAATTTGGAATTCCATCATATGATATGAATCTTGAACTTATGGTAAAAACACCCAGGGGAAACGTAGAGACAAAAAGAAATTATAATGACCTTCCTATCCTTATGTGTGGAAAAAAGGTACCTAAAAACCTTATTGTTGTTCCTCTAGTAGAGTTAGATGTTATTTTGGGCATGGATAGACTTTCTGTTTATCATGATAAGATTTACTATAGAGCTAAAGAGGTTTCATTTCAGAAATATTTTCAATTTGAGTACAAGAATAAACCCTTGATTTTGATAACATATCAGGAAGTTGAAAAACTAGTAAAATATGGAAATGAATTCTACCTTGCACATATTGTTGAAAACAAAGGAAATTTTCAGATTAAGGATGTTCCAGTGGTAAATGAGTATCTTGATGTATTTCCTGATTAGTTTCCTAGTATTATACATGATCTGAAATTTGAATTTACTGTTGACTTTGTTCTTGATTCTAAGACAATTTCAAAACCCCCTTATCGAATGGATCATGTTGAACTTTTAGTATTAAAGATGCAATTACATGAGTTATTAGATAATGGTTTCATTCGACCTAGCACATCACCATGGGGTGCTCTTATCATGTTTGTTAAAAAGAAAGATGGTTCAATGAATCTATTCATTAATTATAGACCATTTAATAACATCACTGTTATGAATACGTATCCTTTGCCTCATATCGATGATTTGTTTCATCATATCTATGGAGATCAGTATTTTTCAAAGGTTGACTTGAGTTTGGGGTACCATCAGTTGAAAGTAAAAGAATCAGACATTCCGAAGACCATGTTTCTTACTGGATATGGCCATTAGGAATTTGTAGTTATTCCTTTTGGGTTAACCAATGCACCTGTTGTATTCGTGGACCTTATGATTAGAATTATACATGAGTTCTTGGATAAGTTTGAAGTTGTTTTCATTCATGAAATTTTGGTGTTTTCTAAAACTAAAGAGGAGCATGAAAGTCATTTTAGGGTTATTTTGGAAACCTTATAAGAAAAGAAACTATATGGAAAATTCAGCATGTGTGAGTTTTGGTTACAACAAATTTCTTTCCTTAGTCACATTGTTTCAAAAAATGGAATAACTGTTGATCCTACTAAAACAAAAGTTGCTGAAGAATGGACAAGACCCACAAATATAACCGAGATTCATAGTTTTCATGGTTTGGCAGGATATTACAGGAGGTTTGTTGAAAATTTTCACGGTTGTCTATTCCAATGACTAAGTTAACTTGAAAAGGTGTTATGATCATTTGGACAAAATAATGTGATGATTGTTTTTAGGAATTGAAAAAAATATTCATGAATGCTCTAGTATTGGACCTACCTTCCATAAATGGTGAGTTTGTTATCTACAGTGATGATTCATTGAAAGGACATGGTTGCTTCCTTATGAGGAATGATCAGGTAATTGCTTATTCTTCACGTTAGTTGAAAACTCATGAGTTAAATTACTCTCCACATGATATGGAATTAGCTACTGTTTTTTCACATTAAAAATTTAGAGGCTTCATTTGTATGGTGTAAAGTGTGAAATATATAACGATCACAAATGTTTAAAGTATATATTCACTCATAAAGAATTGAACATGAGATAGAGGAGATGGTTAATCAAGGATTATGATTTCACGATTCACGACCACCCAGTAAAAACCAATAAAGTGGATAATGATTTGAGTCAAAAAAAAAGTAATGCTCCATTAACCATGCTACTTTTAGAACGAGATCGTTTGGTTTTTGATTTGATGAACTTTAGAATTGAAGTTGTTAGTGCAAGAAGTTCTTCTGTTTTGTTTCGGGTGTTAGTGAGATCATCTCTATCAGATAGATTTAAGAAAACACAAAAGGAAGACAGTGGGTTGCAGAAAAATGTAGATCTGGTTCACAAGAGTAACTTGCATGAATTCAACATTGATATTTTATTGAGGTTTTGGAAGATATTATGTGTGCCTTGTGATATTCAATTGAATAATGAGTTGTTATTTGAGTCTCATAGTTCCTCGTTTTCAGTTCATCCTGGAAGTACTATGATGTACAGAGATCTAGAGGAGTATTATTGGTTGGATGGAATGAAAAGAGATATTTTTGATTTTAATGTGAAGTGTTTGACTTGTCAAAAGGTTAAAGTAGAGAGGCAGTTACTGAATGTGATGCTTCAGTATTTACCGGTTCCAGAGTGGAAATGGGAAAACATATAAATGGACTTCGTTGTAGGATTACCAATGACATCTCGAGGTAAAAATGCAATCTGGGTTTTTGTTGATCGATTGACTACTTCTACTCATTTTCTTCCTATTCGAGATACAATCTATCTAGATCAACATTCTCAGTAATATGTTAATGATATAGTCATGTTGCATGGGGTTCCCCTCTCCATTGTATCAGATCATGATCCAAGGTTTTCTTCTAACTTTTTGAAAGGCCTTCAAAAGTCATTGTGTACTGAATTAAATTTTAGTACAGTTTTTCATCCTTAATCAGATGGGTAGTCAGAACAAAGAATTTAGACCTTGGAGGATATGTTACGTGCTTTCACGATGGATTACCATGGATGTTGGGACCAACATCTTTCTTTGGTTGAATTTTCTTATAATAAAAAATTTCATTCCATTATACAGATGGCACCATTTAAGGCATTATATGGAAAGCGGTGTTGAACTCCATCTTTTTGGGATGAAGTAAGAGAAAAAAAATTGATGGGACCATAATTGGTAGAAGAGATGGCAGAAGTCCAACTGATATAGAAACACATGAGAACATCTTAGATCAGCCAGAAAAGTAATGCGGACAATAGGAGGAAGGATCTCTCTTTTGATGTAGGTGATCATTTCTTTTTCAAAGTTTCTCCGTGGAAAAGTGTGATGCATTTTGGCAAGAAAGGAAAGATGATTCTGAGGTTCATTAGACCTTATGAAATCCTAGATAAGGTTGTATCAATTGCATATACATTTTCATTACCTCCATGTTTGTCCAAGGTACACATTGTTTTTCATGTTTCAATGTTGAGAAAGTATATGCGAGATCCATATCTTGTTTTGAGTCCTAAGGTAGCTCAACGTGAAGAGAATCTATCTTATGAGGAACATCCAATTCATATTCTTGACTAGAGAGAGCAAGTGCTGCGTAATAAGGTTATTCATAAAGTAATGGTTCTATGGAAAAACCATCTAGTTGAAGAGGCAACATGGGAATCTGAAAATGCAATGACGGATAAATACCCCCACTTATTTGATATGTAAATAAATTGTGGGGGCGCAATTTCCCAACGGGGGGAGGATGTAAAATCCCACATAAGTAAAGAATAATATATTTCCATATCTATGTATATTTATGAAATAGATAGTGTTTTAGATGATTAAAATGAGAATAAATCCAATCTTAATCATATAATATTCTAATATTTTTAAAAGATTGTTTTACTGACTTTTGATGGAAAACCATTTTTATATCTAACTATTGACAATTTTATAATCTCTATATGTCAAAATAAACTTATTCATTAGAATTGGGATATTGAAATTTACTTTGGATAAATTTTTAATATTTTTCTGGCAATGTTCATTTTTTTATGAATTGTGAAAAAAATAGGGCATTTTACTTCAAACCTGCTTTTTCATCTAATTTAAGTATATGGATATATTATCTTTTCAATTGGTTTCAAAGTTTAATTAGAATATATTATTACCATTTAATCCAATGGTGGTTATTATAATTAATTGCACTTTGAAATTGGACATAAACAATTTTCAATCTTTTGATAGATATAGTTCCTTAAAAACACGCTATTTATCTTGACAACGGGAATTAATTTTAAAAATTTTACTACAATTTAGGTGTTTCGAATATGGTAAAATAGATTCCTTATTTTAAATCAGAAGTTCCAAATTATGTAATTAAGACCTCTTTGTTTTTTGGACATTATGAATAGTAACAATAGTAATTATTTTTAATCATCGTGATTAATTAGTAACCAGGTAATTAAGGGTAAAAAAATAATATAACAATAAGATAAAATGATCCCAACATGTGTCCAAATATTCCTTGTTGAGTCATTGACGACCATTGGATTCCTTTTCCCAACCCTGGGACCCCATGTAATCACTTTAGTGTGATAGTGACCTTTTATCATATTATTTTTTTAAAGAAAGGGAAATATAATCAAAGTATGTATCACCTAAGTAAAAAAATATTAATTTTGTTTACATAAATGATCTCTTATACTATAAATAGTCATTGGAATGCTAAAAATATTTCCTATATCATTATAATTTTTTATTAATTTTTAGACATCAAATAAATAAAATTATTTATGACACCACGATGATGCAATGATTACTTCATATATGAATTATTTAAATAAAATTAAAAGATAAGGTAAAATATAATACATTAATTTGTAAAAAACTTATTTTATGAGTGGATTTCTAACCCTTATCACCTTATCATCGAAATATATCATTGTGGGACCTTTAAAATACAAAAAACATTTCATAAAAATGTAACATTTCCTGACCTTCCAGGTGTGCCCCTCTTCCCTCTTATAAAGGCCCCAACATCTACCCCCTTACACCCACCTCTCAATCCCTAGGCTCGCCCAACTCTCTGCTTATATTTTCTCTCAACATCCCTCTCATACTCCTAGAAGCCTCACTTTGGGCAGAAGTCTTCCCACAGAAGACTTTCGCTCAAATCAAAAAGAGTTACCCGATTTAAAGGTAATGTCTTCTCTTATGTTATTTTGTTTTATTTTTCTTCTCCAAAACCCTAAACTCCTTTTATTATTTTATTATATAACAACACTAGTATCTTAAAAATACTAGGATGTTGTTATGAGAAATATTTGAGCTACAAATACACACACCTCCATCTAATGGGTGAAGAACATACTGTTTCTGTGGACGGTGAACTACTGCCTCACGAAACGATGATTATTCAAATATCTCCTACCACCTCCCATGGTGGCCATTAAAATGTAACTCTATTTATATATGATATATATTATGTTTATTTTTTCCTTATTCTTCTGTATTTTTTCATTTATGGAATACCTTTATGGTTTCCATTATGTGTAAACACGATAATTTCATTTGAGGAACTGCGGACTAACACCCTCTCAAAGTGATATGACTCGTTCATACCATATGTGGTATGTATAAAGGATATGATTAATTATATTTTATATGATACAATATTTTAATTATAATACTACTATGTATCATTATGTTTTAATTCCATTAAATATGAAATATAAATGGAAGTAGCATTCATGCGTACGTACGACTTACTATCTCCTTGAACGGTGCATTTCATTTATTACCTCTAAATATTATGTACTATTATTAATACATGTATATTATGTATATATATTATATATATTATATCCAAACAATGAATATCATTCTGGATATAATGACCATTTGACCACATGAACAACATGTAATTATATGAAGTCCATTTTTGACTTAAGTACCGAATATCGACAAAATAAACATTATTAACTTAAATGATTACATAATTTTTATAACATGGCAATAAGTGATATAAAAGGAATAATAAACTTGAAAAAGGTTCCTAATAAATTATAAATTAACTTTAGTTTATTATTCAGGATATTAAAGAAAGACTGGGTCATGTTGGACACGAGGTTAGGTACTTTGTCTCAATATCCTTTCATTGAGGCATATTTTGTTTTAATATAAGACTTTCTTGTATACTCTGTATAAACACCTTTGAATTTTCATTCAAAGGGAAATTTTATCTATGAAGAGTTTTACTAAATGACAAAAAGTAATTTTTCTTTTAACGTACATGGTGACAATGATTTTTTCTCCACCGCGAGTATTATTTGATCTTTGGCTTCCTCAACAGGCCATAGTGTTTTTAAAAGAACATAAATACCATATAATCTATTATATATTTTGTTACTTGAAAATGGTTTTGATAATGGATTTGTTTAACTGATATATTGTGATTGAAATATAGAAATTGTATCTTTCCTTTATATTTGTTTTATGTCTTATGATTTTATAGTGGTACTTGGACATTTGACGGGTGGTTACGTGATAAACCAAATTATGGGTGGTGTCGTCAATACTAGGATGGGTGGTTACGTTATAACCTCCAATGCATTGGGTATGGAAGTCAGTCGTATGGATATTCCATTTTTTGACATGTGAGGAAGTCTGTCGTATGGGTATTCCATTTAGTGACATGTGTGGATGTCGACCATATGGTTATTCCATTTAAGTATGTTTATGTTTCAGGTTACCTTTATTTGTTATGTGTTCTTTATATGGTTAATCATTTTGTTACAAAAGGGTATGCAATGATATTTTTTTCAGTGATAAGTATTAACTACTTCATATAAGTGAAAAGTATAACTTATCATTATTTCATGGTTTACTTGTTGTTTTAAAAAACTGACTGTTTCTTTCTTTATGTTTTCCTTACTGATCTTTTTATGATCATCCCAAGTATTTTAAATGTTTTTCACAGGACATAAAGTGGAATAGGGTCAAGAATGGGATCAAAGAAAGTCATACTATCTAAAACATGGAATCGGACATGACGCTTTTTTTCAAGAGTTTTTATTTTATGAAAAATGGAACTAAGTATAAGTGTCTACACTGTAACTTTTGAGATGTAGCAGTTATGGCGCAATTATATAAAACTCTAAACCTGAAAATATCCTCAATGTGAATTATTCATTTAATCCATGATTAAGTAATTTTTTAAGGTTGGGTCCTTATATAGTCGCCTCAGTTTTATCTTCACCTGTTTTCGATATTGGGGCTACGCATAGAATTATATCTGTTGTTATAGTGGAGAGCCTTGGGCTATGTTTCTTTTCTTCTACTGATGTCTTAATGCTAGACACTCTATTGGGGACTAGAACGACTAGTGTACTTCAGTGCAAGGTGTTCCCTCTCAAGGTTGGTGGGTGTCACTACCTTTGGGTTCATTATGTTCTAGAGATGACTGGCTATGATGTCATTCTTAGAATGGGTTGGCTAGTTCCCTTCCAGTCAGTTGTCTACTAATACTGCTGAAGGGTGAGTTTTATATATCAGCACACGGTGGATATTTTCTTTATAAGGGCAAGTTGGATTTCCAGGCAAGCATAGTGGGACTAGAGCATCATGGGTTAGGTGAAATTATAGTCCAAATTGCTAGTCTTTATCTGGATGACCAGGGGACTTCACTGTTAGGCTTCCCTCTAGTGGGGGATCATTTCATAGATGTCTTTCCAGATGACTTTTCAGGTTTTCCACTAGAGTGTGAGGTATAATTTTCTATTCAGATTGTCCCAGGAGCAACACTGGTGTCTATTCCTCAATATACGACGGCTACACCTAAGTTGCGGGAGCTCAAGAAGCAGTTGGAGGAGTTGCAAGCAAAGGGTTTCATCTGACCCAGTACTCATCCTTGTGGTTCGCCTGTCAAGTTTGCAAAGAAGGCAGATGGTACTCTTAGGATTTTCATGTATTATCGGACGATGAACTAGTTTACGGTCACGAACCGGTCTACCTTGACAAGGATTGATGATAACTTTGATTAGATTCGAGGGGAACGGGTGTTCTCAAAGATTTACATGAGGTCTGGTTGTCATCAGTTTTACGTTAGACCCTCATATATACCACTTATAGGCTCTAGGATCAGGTATGGTCTATATGAGTACATTGTTATTTTGTTCGGTCTCACGAACATGCCAGTAGTTTTCATGGCGCTGATGAACCGAGTGTTCCATCATTACTTGGATTCCATCGTGATTAACTTCATGGATGATATCTTTGTGTACTCTCACCCTAGACATGACCATGCCACAAATCATGTGATCATTTCGAGTACACTAATAGTGCAGCAGTTATATGCTAATCTCTCAAAATGAAACTTTTGGATGGACCATATTAACTTCTTGGGTCACGGTATTTTAGAGACTCGAGTATTAGTAGGCCTAGAGAATGTGAGAGCTATAGTTTTCTAAGAGCATGCAAAGAACATCTTTAAGGTGTAGAGTTTTCTAGGTCTGGCTGGATACTAAAAACGTTTCATACAAGACTTTTCACGTTTAGCAACACCACTGACAGGTCTGGCCATGAAGTGTGTGAATTTATTATAGTTATATTTTTGTGAGTCTTCCTTTTAGGAGTTGAAAGGGAGGTTGAATTAAACACCAATACTTGTCTTTTTAGAGCTGGACAATAGTTATGCTATTTATTTTGTTACTTCAGGTATCAGAATGGGAGCTGTGCTTATGCAGGAAGATTGAGCCTTTGAGTATGGGTCTCAGCAGTTGAGGCCACGTGAAAAGAACTACACAACACACGATCAAGAGTTAGAAGTTTTTGTTCTGGACTTACGCTATTGGAGACATTATCTTTTGTGAGATCATTTTGTAGTTTTCACTGACCACAAAAGTCTCATGTACATTTTCACTCAGCATGATTCGAATCTGAGACAACAGAGGTGGTTTTCATACCTACAGTCCTTCAAATTCGAGGTTTTCTATTTTCCAGAGAAAGGAAACATTGTGCCTGATGCGTTGAGAAGGAGGACTCAGATACATGAAGTTTAGGAGGCCAGCAGCGAGTGGAATCTTATGACTCTTTTCTCCGAGATGCATTTGGAAGTGCATGACAGACAGGGGAAGACTTTTCTATCTTCTGTAGCTGTTACATCTACTCTTCTTGATCGAGTGTGAATGAGTCAGTTATCAGATTCTGAAGGCCTAGTCCTACTGGAATGTGTGTTAGGAAGGGACCATATTCCATGATGGACCATAGGCGAGGATGAGTTCTTTCATTTCCAGGGGCGCGTATGGGTTCTAGAAGACATGCGCGAGGAGCTGATGCGGGACTTTCATTCATTAGTTTTGGAAGTTCATCCTGGTGTCACCATGATGTATTGTGATCTACACCAATAGTATTGGTTCCTAGGTATGAAGATAGATGTTGTTGGGTTTTTCATGAGGTGTTCCACCTGTCAGCAGGTGAAGGTGGAGCATTAGCGACCAACTGGTCTTCTAAAATAGTTAATCATTCCTTAGTGGAAGTGGAATGACATCCTGATGGAATTAATGACCAGTTTTCCATGGTCGCCCTGAGGGAATGATGCAGTATGGGTTGTCATTGACAGGCTTATGAAGGTCACTTACTTCTTACTGATCAAGGAGACCTTCAGTTTTGATGAGCTGGGACGGTTGTACATCCGAGAGATTGTGCGCTTACATGGAATTCCACACTCCATTGTTTCAGAAAGATATGTGCATTTTTCTTCTCGGGTCTGGTGTGGGATTCAAAAGGAATTGGGTACACATGTAATTTTGTGTACAACTTACCACCCCCAGACAGATGGTCAGTCTGAGTGTACGATTCAGGTGCTTGAGGACATTCATCGAGCATGCATTATGGATTTTAGTGGTTCTTGGGAGAATCATATAACTATTGTGGAGTTTTCCTACAATAATAATTTTCAACCAACTATACAGATGGATCCTTAATAGACATTATAGGGTAGGCCATGCCGATCACCCTTATGTTGGCTGGAGGCTAGAGAGGTAGCATTGTTGGGACCTCATCTTGTCCAGGAGACTATAGAACAAATATAGTCGATTCAGAATAGGATGGATACTACACAGTCTCGGCAAAAGATATATGCTGAACAGCGAGGACGACCTTGGGAGTTTGTGGTCAGAGATCAGGTTTTTCTACATTTCCCCTCGAGGTTGGGGAAAAGAAGAATTGGGAGACAGGGTAAGCCTTCACCGAGGTACATCATGTCATTTGAGGTGTTGGAGAGGGTTGGGATGGTTGCATATCATTTGCAGTTACCTCATAGGTACTGGGATATGCACGACGTCTTCCACGTTTCTCACCTTCGACGTTATTTCTCAGAGCCGTCTAATGTGTTTCAACCCAAGGAGGTTCAGTTAGAGGTGGATGACTCATTCGAGGAGCATCATATCTGGATTGTTGATCAAAGTATGGATATTATTTGTGGACGGTCTATTTCTCTAGTATGGGTGCGATGACAGCACATGCGAGTACAAAATGAGTCTTGGGAGGGGGAGGTCGATGTACGTTTGCTCTAGCTAGAGCTATTCGGGGTTTCTTCTTCTGCACTGCCTTATTAGGGAAATTCAGGGACAAATTTCTTTAAGGGTAAATGTTTTTAAGAAACCGGACCTTCTTTTCAGGTATATAACCCTTGTTTGATTCTTTTCATGGATATAATGTTAAGGGTGTTGAATGGCAGAGTTGGAAGAATAATAAATGAATTTTTGATCCAAAGGTGAAGTAGCATGGGTGGCACACATTTTCTCTAACCGTGTAGCCAAACCGTTCGTGGAGGGTTTGCCGAGGCACTGGCTAACACATGGTTAGCGCACGGTTCGTCTAACCGTGCGAGAAAACAGTGCAAGCACTTTAGTGAGATCCTAAAAAAAGTGGATCTCACATTTTTTTGCCACTATGTGCTCATTTTTTTCCTAAGCAGCCGTAACTCGGGAGTTTTCTTCACCTAAAGTCATAGAAGGTTCTCCCAATGATCTGGAAGTGATTTGAAGGATTCTCTAGGCGAATCGGAGCCGGATTCTTGATGTATGTAGACATTTTTCTGCGTTCTTGTTCGGTTTCATAAATCTACTTAGATATAATTCTCCTCTCCTCTCGGTTTATTAGATATACACCCATTATGAGTAGATCTAATTGTGTGGATGACATGTTTGATGAGTTTGTCATGCTCTTGTAGGTGAAGAGATCTAATTCTGGTTCATGGAGAATCAACCCGATTTTCTTGTGTGTTCTTCTTCTGTGGGGGATTTTCATCAAAACCTTTGAGGTTGGTGGTTTGTGACTTTACTTTGAAATTCATATAGTTATATGTGCAATTGTTCCCAAAACCCTTAAACAGGGTATTGTTCATTTTCCGTTTTTAACCCTATTAATTGCTTACTTTGCTGGTGTGTGTGAGTAGAGGTTATTTGTATGTGAATATGGTTGTTTTCAATGCTTTAGAGGTGTTTCCCATGGATGTTGTGTTCATGAAGGTTTGGTTTTTCTTAGCCTATTAGGTTTCTTTGTTTGTTTCTAATGCCCAGTACTGTAGGATGGAGTGATTTTTTTTGTTTGTCATGATGATATGTTGTAGACTGGTAGCCATGAAGTTCTTGAGGTTTACCTTTGCCGATACGTGTTGTTATACTTGTTTGAATTACACAGGGCTATGAGAACCTGGTGTAGTAGACCATAGGGAGAATGGACATAAGGGATTCTCCAGTTTGTCTTATAATTTACGATGCGAGACCATAGGGGGAATTGATGTTGAGTGCTTTCCCTGAGAGTCTGTAGTTCCCCAACATAGGACAAAGAGGGAATGTGACGTAAGTGCTTCCCTAGAGCGCCTTTAGATATGATACGAGACTATAGTGGGAAATTATGGTGATTGATTCCTTAGAGAGTCTAGGTTTAAGCTAAACCAAAGGGGTTAGACATAGTGTATTGCCCAAAGGGTTGCTTGTACTTGATAGGTATGACCAAAGTGGATAGGTTGTGGGAACATCACAGAGGGTTACCTGTTTGTTATCTACTTGATTTTGTTTCTAGGAATGAATAGAGGGGATAGGCTATGTGTACTTTTCAAAGGGTTATATATTTTTGTTTATCTTCATGGATAGTTGTTACTAGATATTTAAACTATGGATTGTTTGTTGTTGAGTACTATCCTTTTTACTACTTTTTGTACTTTTACCTGCCATATATTCACTGACTATTAGGAACAGATCTCATGGTGGTTGCCTACTGGGATTTAGTATTACACCTTGTTTGGGCCATGAATTTGGGCCCAAAATGATTATACTGTTGTAGGAATAGACAAGGGAAAGTGCCCTTCCACTCAAGTACTTGACTTGCTACAGAGCTGGAGAGCATGAGACCAAAACTAGGCTTGCTATACTGAGGAGATGTTATCTTTTCCTTTTTTTTTAACTTTTTCAATCCTATTTGTATTCACCACTGTGACTTTGTCTGGCTATTTTCCTAGACATATGTATCATGCATCATTTATTATGCGTTGCTCCGGTTTTTTATTATCTAAATCTTCTACTGTTTACTATTGTTGGATATTTATTGCTTCTAATATTGTATATTTGTTTCTCTTCGGTTTTGATACTATACCAATGAGGGAATAGTTTCTCACCTATCACACCCAATGCCCTCACTCCTAGTCAGCAGCCTCTGGTGTTCAGGGAAATTCATTTGAGGTCATGTGGCCAACCGGGTATGGGGCGCCTCTGGGTGGCTTCCGGAACCGAGATGTTACACTTTTATTGTCATCCATGAATAATGAATTCCATAATAATATAATTATTTTTTATAATATCATGAGTATTGTATGTTAACATTGATACACATATTCTCATCAATGTGATGAAGGTGGATAAATTAAATGAAGATAACTTCAAAAGGTGGAAATGTAATGTATTTTCCTCTTGAAACACATAATTTAGTGTATGTGATCTCAAATATGAAGCCCCAAACATATAAAGAAGAGAAATATCAGGTTTCTCATGTGGGGAAAAGAAGAATAACATTAATCCTGATGTAAAAAATTCCACATTCGATCATTTATTTTAGACCAAATGGTAAATAGGAAATATATCGCACTTTAATTCAAGGAAATACAATGCATCTTTCAACAAATAGATCAAAATATAATTAATATGGATAATTCCATCATTATAAAATTCATCATCGATCAACTCACCCCATCATGGAATAATAATCATCATTCTTTAAAGCACAAGATGTTAGAAATTTCCCAAAATGAGTAACTCAACAACATACATATTCCGGAGGAATACTAAAAGCATGAAGAGGTAAATGAACCTGAGGATGAAAAATCGGGGGTCCTTGTTGTGGAGGTAGTGGATCCACATGGATCCTAAAAGGGGAAAATATCCAAACCAACCATTAAAAGGGATGGTAAAATTAAATAATATGTTAGGGGAATTTAAATTCTAAGTATTTTTGGGAAAATTAAAAAGAGATTTTTATCTCCAAAATAATAAATATGAAACAATATTCTAATAATGAGTACTTTTTTGATAGGATATTATAGTATAATATAATAAATGATATTTCTTATTATTTTATTGATTCTGGATGTAAAAACATGTGTTCATAAATAGTTCTCGCTTCCAGAGGATGGAGTCAATTAGATATGGGGAATCAATCTACACTATGAAGTCCATATGTAAAAAACATATATCAGAATTTTTGGTTGGTCTTTATTTTTCTTTAGAAAATATCCCCACCTTAAATGATGACTTACATATTCCCTATGTTTATAAAAATCATTAAATCATGGAGAATAATAAACAATCATGGGTTTATAATTAATTTTTATATAAATAGTTTTGTTCTATCCAAGGTGGGGATCTTTTTTTGGTAAGGTTCAATGTGTAATGGATTATTCAAACTATATAAAAATGTTGTTTCAACATACTTTCTTGAGTCTTTTGATTTATGGAATAACCATTTATATCACATAAATTATAAAAAGATGAATGATATTAAAAAAATGGAATTATTACTTATCATGAATAAAAACGATCATAAATTGGTGACTAGTAGGAAAACTAAAAGATTTTGGATATCATTTCCAAATACAGAGAGGAAAAGTAATTTTTTTAATTAAATATTTGTACTGTTTGAGAATTTTCTACTGATCAGGTAATAGGTCATAAAAATTACATTTAAACTTTTATTAATTATTATTATAATTTTTCCATGTTTATCTTTACATGATAAATATAATGATAGTGAAACATTTATTGACTATAAAAATGTAACTAAAAACAATAATGGTTAAAATTATATGTATTAGATCCCATAGTGTGGGAGAATATTATAGTACTTCATTATTAAAATTCTTTATGATTATACATGAACTGAAATCATTCAATACACCTCAAAAAATGGTGTAACTTATAGAAATAATAGAACATTAATGAAAATGGTCAATTCCATCATCTCTATATCGGTTCTCTAGAGAGGATATTGGGGGAAGTAACTGTTAATGACATGTAACATCAAAAACTAACCTCCTATTAAAGGGAATTCCACAACTCCATCTATATTTTGGAAGAATAAGAAATCATGACTAATTTATTTAATCATTTTGGGTTGTCAAAATATTTCAAGAGTTCCTAAATTTGAAACAATTTTTTGGTAAAAGATATTGATTATATATTTTTTGGATATGAAGATCATTCAAAATCATATAGATTCTATATTTTTGAACCAAATGATAATCTAACATTAACACAATAGGAAAAGTGATATATGAAATTATAAATGTTACTAGCTATATCATCAAGATGCTATTTTATTTTAAGAAGATAACATGATTAGAACTCTATAGTTAATAGTGTTTGTACTATATTGTTGATTAGGATGGGTAAACTACAAGGATGTTTCCCAGGGTGTGTGTGAATGAGGGAAAACACACAGAAGGAATGTTTGATATCTTATAAGGATAGTTATTAATCAGATTAGAGACCTTGATAGTTAGTAGACAATAATGAATTCATAATACAACCCCAATATTATAGGATACTCTTGGTGTCAGATGACTAGTTCTATGTATTGGGTAAGTTTGGGTCAGGAAAAATGATATCAGATCCAGTACCCAGTAGAAAGAACAATGGCAGTGACTAGGTTTGACTTCTGGGGTCCATAATAAGGGTTTTTCATTTTCATGGGTTGGAGAGTGTATCACCCCAGGAAAATTGAAACATAAATTACTAATGTTACTACCCATGTCAAATAGTACAAAATACATTTTAGGATATTGACTAATTAAAAATCCATATTTAAGAATTCATGGACTAGAATAGTGTTTAGGAAGTGTGGGATTATTAGATGTTTCACAGGGTGTGTGTGAGTGAGGGAAAAACACATTGAAAGAACTTTTGTTTATCCTTTGTTGTCTGTCATTAGTATTATAACAAACACTATGTGATAATAGAATGAGGTGTCCTGAAAAGGCTAACAATGTATTATTGGAGACCCATAGTGTTAGATGACTTGGTACATATCCTAGGATGGTTGGGTCGGGACAGTAGTTATTAAAAAAATTATTTATTAAATAGATCTTATCTTTTATGATTTATCATTTACCTCTCAACATAAGTCTAAATAGTAGAATCAAATAAAAGTAAAACAAATTTCATAAATTAATTATTAAGGAGGCTCTATAACACCACAATATTTCAATATATAATTTCCTTTTAAATAAAACTATTTTCTATAGCTTATGTTACACATAATACCAATCTAATATGAGTTGCGAAATATTTCAATAATCCTTTAGAAAGATAAAATTTAATACTAATTAATGATACTACAATTTCATAAATTTTTTTATTTAATTAAATTTAATAGTTTTCAAATAACAAATTATTATAAAATGATTAAAATTATTCAATGTTAAAAAATGGATATTCTTACAACAATGGTTTTTTAATGTATTGTGAATTTTATCTTAATAAAATAAAATTAAAAACATTAAATGATGATTCTAATATTATGTAATATTTCAAGGTTTGAAATAATAAATTAACACACAATATATTTGAAGTCTTTATGAAGAACATATATGTTTCAATGGTTCATTTTTATAAAAAATTATTTTCTATTTGTATTAATTAATTTTAAATTAATGACAAATTTTTAAATTTTATAATTTTAATGTGATGAAATGAAATTTTTTTGAATCAAAATTTTCAAAATTATATACATATGTGTTTTTTTGTTCTTTCTTAAAAATTAATATTTGTTAAATGATGAAAAATTATGATATTACAAATACTATCATATTTAAGACATCATTATAGTATGAAATTGAAATATAGTTCTATAAACCATTTTTATAGAAAAAAATACATGTTTAGGAATTAAAATAAATCACTTTAAAATTTTGTGATTAATTTTTGAACCAAAGCATGACATTTAAAATACTATGTTATTTTTTCTTCTAATAAAATATTATTTTTAATCCTTTTAATTAATTGAGAATTACCAAGGATAAATTATGTATTGGATTGTTTTTGAATTTCCATAAATTCTATTTATTTATTTACAAACAAGTAAATTTCACGAGGATAAATTCTATAAAATATTTTTGTGTAAATTCGTTTTTATGATTGAAAATTATTTTTTATAATAACATGTTTCATTGAATGTTTCATACTTATATTAAAGTAATTTTTACCAATTATGCAAATTGAATATTGAAAATGGGTTAATATTTGGAATCATCATATTCAATTAACGTAAAAATTTCCTTTAAAATTTTAATCATAATGAATTTTTACCATGATAAAAGGTTGTGACCATGGTAAGGGTTAAAAGGGTTAATTAGAGGGTTAAACTAAGATATATCACCCAAAACACTTAAAATGTTTTCTATAATTTCATGGTTGAGTGGATATCAACCATCCATTGTCTTATTTTCTAATTATTTTTCTATTTTTAATCACTATTTTTATTATGACATTAATTATATGTTGTAAAAATAATATTTATAAAAAAGATGCTCTAACTCACTTAATATTTTGTCAAAATAATTGAAATGAAAAAAATTAATAATTTTTCCAGATAAGAATATTTATAATGAAAAAAATATACTTATGTTGTTTATTTATTATTTATTTTAAATAATATTAGAATAATCTATATTTCTTATGTTTTGTTGATGTAAAATTTGTGGAAGCAGTTGAAAAAATACGTAACTTATTTTATAGACATTAAATATGTTATTTTAATGGATGATTTATAGTTTTACCTGATTTTTTTACAAACCAATGAAGGATTGGAGATGATTTATATTTATATATTCATACACTGTAGTTATCTTTATATTTTTTTGTCAAATTATTGGAGTAGCCCTCAAAATGACTATAAAAATAATTAATGTTAAAAATATATATTATTAATTGATCTTAATATCATATAAATAATATAATAGGACATGTGGGATAAGAAATTTATGATCATTCCACACATTCGCCAATTATTTACCACTTTAAAATTTAAAAATTATAGTTTTAACCATTAATGAATTGATCTTTTCAAAAATTAAATTCAATTTTTTCTATCAAATCTGACTCAATATAACCACTCCAAAGAATCATAAGAGGTTTATTTTATCTAAAAACTCTTCACAAATCCTTCTCAAAAATTCCCATTCCACATTATTGATCCCATTTTTACCATAAACCTCTCTTCCAATGGCCATAAGTTAAATCCAAAATAACATTACCCATAGAATTGGTATAAGTCATTAAAAAATATATCGATGTTTATTTAATCTTAACCATCCTTAAAATAAACGTTACCCATCCTAATATAATAAAATAATTTTTTAATATAATAAAAAAATTTCATATTGATGTAAGAACTATTTCCCACCTTTTTATATTATGGAAAGTGAAAAAATATCTCATTTGTACGTGTGGACTACCGCCTCCTTGAAGGGATGTATTCTATTTATCATCATTTTCATATATTTATGGTAAAAAAGACATATTCAATTAATATCTATCGTATTAATTATATTATTATTATTATTATTATTATTTAAATATAGAATATTATCAACCATTTTCCCCATCCACATATCGATTGGAAAATGGAAAAGCATCTCATGTGTACACGGGGACTACGACTTCCATGAACTATGCATTTCATTTTTCATATCCATCACATCCGTTAGGTCATTTGAATGGATATAATTATTAAATATCAAATTTATAATTTTATTAAGATTATTTAATGGTAATTATTTACCTAATTTAATTATTTTTCATTCATATGAAGATTAAAAACATCGCTCATTTGTATGTGGGGACTACCACCTATATGAAATTATGTAATTAATACAACACAGAGTCCAAAAATTGATTGTTAAAAATAATATTTAATTTATAATGATGATAATTAGAAAAAAATATATTTATTTAGACGATGAATAAATGACCCTTTTACCATAGTCAAGACTCTAAAGGTATTCGGTATATTATGAACCAAACCACCTCAAATTATTTGACATAAACTTAACAAATTTAGTAACTAAATAAAACCTAGTAATAAAAAAATTAAATTTGTAATAGAAAAATAATAATCCTTAATTTTTGAAAATAATTTATATAGCTAATATAATTATATTATTGTATAAATAAAAATTCATACACTGTGAGTTGGGACCAGAGGTAAGGGTTTCTCATCTCAAACATCCTTTTTGGAACAAGGTCTCAATTCAATAATTATTTCCATTATATAGGGTATATGTTTCATATTTTAAAAATTATACCCTGATCTACACTATAATAATTTAATTTTATTTCCCATTTAATGAAATATCTTTCAAGTGGATTCAATACGTGTGTTATAAAATCTATAGGGGTTCTAGGAATCAATCTCGTTTCTTTTATACATGTTTCATATTATCAAATTTATTTTATTTATATGGTGTAATGTTAACCTCATGAATATATTGTTTGCATAATATTTGATGTAATTCATTAGATTTATATAATTATTTCATGTTATGAATTTTTATGTACTTGGATTCTAAATATTCCAAAGCCATAAGGGATTATTTTACAATCATTCTTTTAAAAGGATTGATTTGGTTATAATTTAAATTATAAGAATTTTACATTATTTATTTCTAAAATTCAATATATTTTCTTATGCATTGATTAATTTTGGGATTCTCAAGTATTTTTTCCATTATTCCGTTCTTTAGTACTCAGATCCACCCAAATGTTGTTTCAAACAAATTCCATCTTTCTTTCACATTTTTTTACGAAATTATTTTCCCTCCATATCCATATTCATTAGTTTTTCTTAATATTTTTTTATTGTATTTTTTAATGACTTGTTAAGGAAATAATAAATTAACAATGAATTTCAATTTATATTAATTAAATCAATCATTTCCTTATTTTTCATAAGATTCATTTAATACTTCCTTTATATATGTTTGAAGAAATTGTTTTTTATAATTTACCACTTGAACATAATATAATGCAAATATATTCATTATTTTTATTGAGATACATTTAGAATTTTTCATCGTTTTTATAAAATATCCAACTCTTATTATTCTAATAATTTTTCAATTTTTAAATTTACCAAAAAGGATATTATTTTATCGAAATCATTGAAAAGGTGATTTCATTTTATTTATTTATTATAAATCTTACACTATACATTTTCTTTCGTAAGCATAGTTTATTTATAAATTTAATCTATTGAAAAATATTATAAAAATAATGTTTTAAAATTATATTTTTCTTATTTTATAAAGCGTTTTGGTTTTTGATTATAACTTATTTTTTATAACAAATTTATAAAAAAAATTGAAAAATATTTGTCATGTCTGGAATCCATTTTCCTCTCTAATTATATAGAAACTTTTATTTACATAATGAAATTAACTTATGATGAGTTTTTGGTATTATTTCATCCATTTGTGATGTATTTTTTAAATTTTTTTTTCATATTGAATATTCTCATTTACCTAAAGTTATGTTCTTTATCATTCTCAATCATTAATTTTACATTATATTATAATGGGTATATTTATCATTTCAGCATATTATCAAATGCTTCCCATTATAAATAAAATATTCTTTTAAGGAAGATTATAAATAAATTTATTCTATTCACTAAGGAATATTGACATGATGTATTCTTAATAAAATATGAATTTTTATTTCTTCGTAAAGAATGTTGATATGTATTTTATTAATCATTTATTAAATTTGAAAATGAATTAGACTTTTTTTAGTATTGGGTGGGGTGGAAATTATAAATCCCCTTGTTGCAGCAGTAGGTCTCATGAGACAAACTATATTTGGAATTTGGCATTTTGCTTTCCTATTTATGCATAATGTCATTATTGTGGGGGTTTGATAGTAAGATCATGAATACCTTATTTAGAGTAATTGGATGTAATATCATGATTTCCTTATTCATTCCCTTTACATAAGAACATGATGTCATAGAACAAGGGAACAACGATATTCTCATGATTTCATGGCTTGGGAATTAATATTTCGAAGAATAATCATTCAATCACTATGAAAGTAGTTATTTTTTCTATGTGTTTTTTTAGATTATTATACTTGTATATTTTTTATAATTTATTTTTATGATTAGATATAATATTTATTTAATATCCATCATACCATATTTTTTATTTCCTATATATTCATGATAGCTTGCATCTTATGTCGTACTATAATAAAAATTTGACCTCACCATTATAATGATTCCATTTACATAGGTTAAGAAGATAAGAAATACATATTAATAATCTATTACGGAATCTAGTCTGTATAATTTTTGGGATATTGTTATGTCTTATTTTGGAATTTAATAATATAGAAATAGTAGAAAACTGTCTATTGTATGAGAAAGATAAGGGTTTTATTTCTGTAGAGTTTTACTTAACTCTCTAAAACTCTAATCCTAAAAAGATCATTGGTGTATATAATGAATCATTAGTTTTTTATTAAAATTTATTTATTTATATATTTAGGTTGATTTAGTCTCCATCGAAGCTAGTATGTGATGAATGTGTTTTTAGCAATAAATCCTTGAGTTCATATCACACCAAAACAAATTTAATTATTGTTTTATATTATATTCGCATATATACATATATATTACTTTTTTGAGTTTTCTGTTGAAAATTTTTTGTTTTTAAAAAATTAGTGGGTTTAAAACGACATATATTGTGTTAAGAATAATTTTAACCCAACCATGTAACACCCTCTGTAATTTAAAACATGGTGGTTGGAACAAATTGACCATGTTTACTCAAACCATGATACCCCTCTAGAGAAAACATGAAATGGGTTTTAGGGTTCTAGAGTGACCTTCATAGTAGGTTTATGGTCGGAAAATCCTTGCGACCTCCCAGAAACATAATTTTTTTAAATTACATATTATTTTATTCTTTGATTTAAATCATTCCATTTCTAGTTTTTATCTATTTTACATCCAAATCCTTCCCACGCATGGAAATATTCTTATATCCCAACATTTATAGATTATTTTTAGGGATTTGGTGGAGTTATTTAATAATCACTCCTTTTAGTCACTCCCCTTCCTTTCATATGATCTTTTCTACTTTTCCTTCTGTGTTATCTCCTCTCAATGGTCAAGGTGACCTAGGGTTGGTTTTGGACAAATTAAATAGGATTTGAGATATTTTTTCTTCATTCATCCATCACTAGGTATTGTATTAGCATTCTATGTGTGTTTTCTCTTCTGGTGTTTGGTATCCCTTCTTGAATGGAAGGTATATTACTGAAAATTCATTATTAATGAGAAAAATATGCGTTACATTCATCAAAATAATTTTTATATATAACTATATATATTATTAATGTTTTGATTCTCAATAATTCCTTAGCTGATTTGATGACATGTTTTTCTCTTTATTTAAAAATATAAAATTTTTGAAATCCATATTTATACATTGAGATTGAAAATGGATTGAGAATAAATAATGAGTAGAATTTTAAAAAGTTAATTGATTATAATTAAATTTGAAATATAACATGTCATCCCTTTTATTCAAGATATAATAAGGATATAGATATGAATCACAAAAAAATCCACACTAACTAAACATACTAGCCCTGGTTTGGGATTATGCTGTCATGGTATGGTGAAACCATGCCCATTCTCCTTGGAATTAATTTCATAGAGGTGGTTTTAATTTTTTGTTGTGTGTTAGGTATCACCATGCCTTAGGTAAAGGAATAACCACCTTAGTGGATTTTCCAACACATGATTTTATCTTTATCACATGGGATTTTATGAGGAACTCGGGTGCCCAAATCGCTAAATGACGTTGCCATTGTCCAACATTGATTACATATATTATACTCTCTATTTTGAAAAAGAATATATGAAATTTTAAATGAAATTTATTTGTTTACATTAATCAGTAATAAATATTAATTTTATTATTATATTTCAAACTATAATATTTATAATTTCCTAATAATAATTTTCGAGAAGTGATTGGTGGTCCTTATTCAGAAATCGTTCCTCATAATCTATATACACCAATTGGGCATAATTAGATTTTTTTAATAGGTTTAGGTAAGAGAAATATTATATAGGGATGAAAGAGATGTTTTTTCCTGTGGACCTTGGTATGGTGGTGGTGGAATAGCTGGAACATGAATCACATGTCACGTGGACTTGATTTCCTCTTTTTTGATAATATTTTGGACAACTATTTTATTTCTTATCTGTCATTCACCCCTCCCTTATTATATGTATTTATAACATCCATTTTTAACACTATACGACCATTAATTATTTTATATGATTATAAAATATTTGTTATGATCATTATATATTTTTTATGGTCATTGGGATATTTTTGAATCTTGAAAATGGTTGTTTCCCTTATATTTTTTTATCATTAATTGTATTGGAAAACCCCTTTTTAAAAAATGAGTTCACTAATTCATAATCACTTGTGTAACTTATTGGGATTAAAAATTCCCTTTGGGCCTTTCCATATGCTGGCTCAAGTGCCTGGTTTAGGGGTTTCCTTGGATGGTTTATGAAAGAATAGTATGATAGTAATATTTTGGGTTATATGTTTTTTAGAATGATAGGATTGACAGGAGATAAGACTATTGGGGTAGTAGTATGTGGTGTGAAGTGGTGTCTTTATAACACTCTTTTCATCCTACATCGAGTAAGCATGTAGTGTAGGAAAAGTAGTCTTGAATTTTGTAAAATTTTCCACTATTACATACTGAGTGAGGTGTGTGGGACATAGACCATTCATGCATGCCTAGTCTTATATATGGTTGTGGATTATTTTTTAACATTTTTGTTGCCGTTTTTTGTTCAATTATTAAATTTATATGTTATGGTTTAATTTTTTATTATTAGATTTGATATTTCATCAATATTTATGATCTCATGTATCAACATTACACCATAGAAGTGACCAGTCAATCCTATGAATGATGTTATGGAAAAAATTTCACAAGAATATCAATCAGGAAACCCTAATCTTATTAAGGAAGTGGTTCGAGAAGTTTGGAATTTGAACCATGGGGCATATTCAAGCCCCATTCCAGAAAATGAACTTAATATAAGTCCATGTAATTATTTTGATCAAGAGGTTATAAATTTTAAGCCACCTACCATTCAAGGAAGAAATAATCCAGTAGAATCCAATGATTTGTTGGATAAGACTGAGGGGATTTTGGTCATCCTTGGGACTCCAAACATTATCAAATTAAAATGAATTTATTTTTTTGGAAGTCCCTAAAAGGATGTGTTGGATGTCAATATTAGTGGAAAATAATTTTATTAATCTTGAGTGGAAGGATTTCAGGGTGATATTCAACCAATATTATTATCCAGACACAATGGATTTGGTAAAGTCTCTAGATTTATTCTCTATCCAAAAAGGAAAGAGGTCAATTGTGGATTGTAATAAAATATTTTTTGAGCTGGTCCATTTTCTAACAATGTTGATAAAAAATGATTGATTAAAGGAATAATGGTTTGAGCTGGGTATTTGGTCATTTAGTTTATTTTCAGTATTCATATTAAATATCCTATCATATGTTAAGGTAGTGGAGAAGGTGCTGATGGTGGAGATTGATCAGGAAGGGATCTCAAGGTTGTACCACTACACCACTCATGTTTGGGGAAAGGGGTGGTGATTCATTACCTACGAATAGGAAGCATGATGAGTAAATAATAGTTAGTGGTTATAAATCTATGTAACCATCATTGATCCCATCACTAGAATATTTATGTAAGGGATTTCTTATTAGTAATCATTATTGAATGTTTTGAAATGTAAGGCATATCTAATATCCCCAATGGGATTTCCACTCATGATGATGAGCAGGTCATCTAAATTCTTTTTTAATACTTTTTTCCTTCCCTTGTAGTGGTATGGGATCCTTAGAACCTAGAGTATTTACTATCTTGTCAAATGGATATAGTGTGGATGGACCTTGACCCCAAAGTCATGGGGGAAAGAATGAATCATCATATGAGTAGATTCATATGTAATCATAGAACAGATATATTGTAAAATATTAGAATCATATTGAGTGTATAATGTTTCATTCCATCAAACCAATTTTATATAATTCTGAAATAAACATAGTGATTGTGAGTTATCATTTTCATCTCATCTTCCATGGTTTTTAATTTATTTTTTAGTAGTCCTCGTCACTCATTAATTTCTTCATGTGTTATGGAATCATTTCCCATTATGATGGAAATAATATTGTATATGATGGGTATATTGAATAATATTTGGAGGAATAAAGAATATGGTCTCCAATTACCCTCATTAATCTTCTCAATAGAATTGTTAGAGTTATCTATGTACTTTCAAAAATTAAAGATAGACATGTTGATGTGGTATTTGGAATGTATTCCATGATTTTCTCTGGACACATGTGGATTTTAATCATTGTATGGAGACTTTTATAACATCTTATGGGAACCCTAACATTTTCTAATGATATAATGACCCATGAATAATTTGATCATGCCCCCAACCCCTTCATAATTGGTTAGTCCAGTGTTCCAGATTTTATATTTTCTTGTCAAGGATTATAAAGGGGACTTAAGACATAGGTTTCCATTCGTTTTAATGGAGTTACCTATGGTGTTTCTCTAAGGACTTCATAAGTATTACCCGAGTCTAATAGGTATATTTTTATATTGACCAGGTTCCTACAACACATATGATCTCCTTACCATCATATTGAGTGGTTCTTGCAGCGCTGTGAGAGATGAAAAGACCGCTATTGTACTTGGATGTCATGGGTATATTTCATCATAGTGTTCTCTATTGTCTTCCCTAGTTCCATATTCCATGAATGTAGGAAGATATCTCCATGTATATATTCATTATCAGAATAAAAACTGAGTGAATATTGTAAAAATTAACATTTACTTTCATTGAGTAATTTTTTATTATCTAATGGGGTTCAATTGGTATAAAATGATTTATCGTCAGCTATGCTTCCATCATCTTGGAGTGAGGGAGTTTAGCATCTTGAAGGTGAGCTTTTTTAATTAGGTATGATTGAATTAGGTATTTAGCGATCCATTTTGGAATAATCAGTGATCTCAACATTTTTATGACCCATTTAAATCAGAGGGTTTACAAATACCACGATTACTTAATAGTAAGTTTCATAAATGATAACATGGTTTAATATATGTCATAGGAGTATCATGGGTATAATCCACGAATCCTTGTGTAGTAAAAACCTCTTTGAAATGATGACAATTTTTAGTTTCAAGATTTGAGAGGTGAATCTATTGGGACAAATGGATTCATAAAAATTCATACTAGTTGAACCCAATATTTTTATGGGAGTCATGCCTTTTGAGGAACCATTGATTGAATTTGAGATTAGGAAGTTCTTGGGAAAATTATGCTTTTAATTACACTTAATTAAGGACTTCTCCCAGATCAAATCACCCCTAAGGACTGTAACGTGAAAGGGGTTGAGGTTTTCATGGATTATAGAGTGTTAGAGATCATTTTCTGAGCTAAAGTAGTGGTAAACCTCATCCACTCTTTTGATTATATAAAATGTCGGTCAAGGATTTCCTGTGTTCTATGATGAATCGGGAATGGGGATATATTGTGTAATCTTGCATACCTAATTTTTGGTCTACTATAGGCCTCATCACCTTTTGGATAATGAGACAATGTACCCCACACATCATCTATAACTAGTTGTACTGACCTATAATCTTAAGTATTAGAGAAAATATTGCATTGGGGGTAATTATATATTTTATTCTAAACAAGATATTTTAATCAATATTTTACCATAACATTTTTTGATTCTTTGTAAATGGTGTCGGGTAAAATTCCTACAGTCATTTGTTTTTGACATTTTCTATAATCATGGGAAAGGGAAATTGGTAGGAAGCACCCTTAGGAATATGTTTCCTTTAAATTATTGAAGTAATATTGTGATCAATGTGTCTTAATGGGACTATTCTCCTTGATTCTTCAAGAAGAAATATAATAATAGGTTTATATATATCCAATATTAAGTGGATTATTTCCCTATATTAGTTTATTATTTAGGATAATCTAGGTGATAGAATGATCTATCATATTGGGAAAACATATAGTGAGGAGACCACTGGAAATTAGTCTTTATGTTCAATTGGAATTCTATAATTTTGTAATTTGTATGTGGTATCATTGGACTTGATGATGGTGGTGATGGGGGACTATCACTGGTCCAAGTGGGAAATCCCACCAGGTTCCACCAAGATGTATTGTGATCTAAAATGTATGTTATGGTGTTCCAACTTGAGATGTGATATTTCATATTTTCTGTCATGATGCTTTATTTTACAGGGTATCAAAGCCAAATACCAAAGACCGCTAAGATTTCATAAACATATCCCTATTATTACATGGATATATGATTGGATCTCCATGGAATTTATAATAATACTATCTCATTAACATAAAGATAAAAATTCTATATGTTTCAGGGATGATCACATGAATAATTAATTCCAATCGTATATACAATGAAACTAAAGTAGTCGGGGAGGTAATATATTCCATAGGTAATAAGCCTACATGGGGATCCATATACTATAATCATGGATATGGACACTTGGTTTACTTTCTAAGTTTCTAAGGGCATCCAAGAAGAAATGGGATCTAGATGGAATCTCATTATATCTTACTATACACAAACTATATTCCAGATAGGTAACAATAACCTGATATTGGAAGATAAGTTTCGATATTGTATTATTAATTTATGTGTTTAAGGGGATACTCATTTGGAGCTGGTTTAATTTTTCAATAATAAAATCTATTAGTCATCAATCAAAATGGACTCCAATGAAGCATTATATGGTCGGTCTAGCAGAACACAACTATACTAGATAATGATGGGTAAGACTTCATTGGTGGTACTGAGAATGTTGCAAGAGATGTAGACATGGATTCCAACTATTGTGATGTTTTTTATGATAACTCATAGATACTACAAAACATATTTGGATCACAAATGTATTCCCTTGAAATTCCAATTTCAGTACTGGGTATTTTTTAATGTATCACTTAAATGGGCCACTAATGACTCAAATGTCATTGAAAAATCTCTCTAAAATATATATGGCAATTTGAAATCATTAAGAGGATCAAGAATGTTATCTATTAGTTATATTTTACTCCTTTTAAACATCTATTCAAGGTGTCTTCTATATATCATATTTGAATATGTATAACTAGGTGCCATCTCATTTACTAGATTGTAAATATCTCAAGGTGTCACCTGATGCCACAATAACTAAGAATCCAATTTGGTTCCTCAATTCACAATATAAATTCTTATATAATAAATTTAGTCTTTTGGTTTAGGTGTTGTAGTAGCAATGGAGTAACACCCATACAACATTGGAGTGTTAATCCATAGTAATGTAGCTATTATTGCATCTCTTTTTTGACTTGTCATACTCGAGTAGGATTTGATGGGATAGAAAGGGAAATTATTTAAAGTTGTACCTTTCCCAAGACGTCGTTTTGTGGGTTAATTTATTTTATTTATTTATTTACTTTTCTGATTTTCTTTGTGTATTTTTTGTTAAATTTGTTTTTATAAATTGTTGGTGCCACATGGTTTTTCCACAGTCATGAGTAATCTTGGGGAAACTGGGATAGATCATCTAAACTATCAACTACTGGGTTTTAAATGGCCTGATAATTGTCATTGAAAACATGTGAACATTCTAGGAATTTTTTTTTGGAAAATTTTGGGTTTCTTGAGGGATGCACATTGTTGGTGTAGGGTTTGACAAAAAAAGTGCACCCAAACTATGAAGCCTTCCTAGAATATATTTTTTTTGGAAATTATATATTTTTACATATTTAATTTAAATCATCCCTCCAATAATTTTATCCCCACTTATGTTCGGTCTCCTTCCAACAAATTCCTCTCCTCTCTTTTCCCAAATTGTATTTATTTTTCATGGGAATTTATCTTTGTTCTTCCTATATCCCTCAAGTTAATAAATCATCTCACTTTCCTTATATATTTTCACTTTTGTTTCTCTAGAGTTCATTCTTGTATATATCCATAGTGACATAGGGTCAGTGTTTTTCTAACGAAATAGGGTGAGTTTTTATGTTTTCTATTTTTTATCCCCTCTGTAGGTATTGTCATTACATTCTAATTTTGTTTCCTATTTATAAAATGTTTCTCCCTTAGTGAATGGTAGCTGGATTCCGGAAAAATTATTGATAAGGAGATAAATATTCTTTTCACTATTTAAATTGAATTTATTTAATAACAAATTTATAATATGATAGTATCGATAAATAATGTCACCTCATATGATTTCCTAAAAAGTGTTTACCTTCATTTTTAAGGGGAAATGGTTTTGAATGTCCCTCCTTGCACATGGAAAATTTATGTATGTTGAGACTATCAATAAGTATACTTTTCAAAATTAAATGGATTATGCTTGAATTTTAACTGGTTCATGGGAGACAGGGTATTCATGGAATGGATAGTGAATAGTTATGTATGCTATAGTAAAATCTATAATAACATAATTTTCAAATCATTATTTGAGATCATGTTGTTGCGAGACCACGAAAAACACTACATAGTACTTGATTGAATGTGGTAATTTGTGAAGTTTAGAACATTTCCCTAGGATAATACATAAACATCTTAATGGTCTATGCCTACAAATGATTTGATATTTATATCATAAAATGATATGAGGACCTTGGGTGACCAAATCCAATGTTAACATAGGACTTATACCATGTGGCTTTCATAGGGTATATTTTATCATTTTTTAACAATTTTAATCAAGAAATTTTCAATAAATATTATATTTTTAGTTTTACTCAGGATTAGAAAATATATTTTTTAGTATATTTGAAAAAAAAAATATTTGAAATTGTGTAATAATATTTTTCATGATTTTATTTGAGCCGCCCTATTGAGATTGCATTTCTCTCACCCCAATTAAAACTAATGAGTGGAAGTTGACAGTTTTTGAATGATTTAGGTAAGAGAATGGTTCCCTAGATATGTGGAAAATCATATTTCTAGTAGACCATGAATTTGATTTGGTGACATGGATGTAATTTGAACCACATTACACATGAATATGTGTCTTTATTTTGTTTGTGGTTTGGGTTTTGGGAAACAATTGTATTACCTATCAAGCATCCACACACATCCCCATCAGTATTCTGGTGTACCATAATATATGAATCTCCTATTTAAATTAATATGGAATTTCATTGTTTTGTCTTTGAATATTTTATGGTTTATGATCTATCATTATTTATTGTAGTCATATAAATATTTTGGTATCTAGTAAATGGTTGGATATCCATTATTTTTGGAGCATGAATTTAATTTGAAAATCATTACCAAAAAACAAATTTCACGATCCCTAAGAACATGTGAGTACCCATCAAGATTGGGAATACCCTTTTGGCATTTCTAAAGTCCATATCGAGTTATCGGTTCTAAGGTAGATTAGGTTGGTTCGTGATAGTGCATGAAAAATTTTAGAGTACCTGTATGATTGAAAAGAAGCTACAAAACAACATTATAAAAATTAAATATAATAATTTTATCAAATGTATTTTTGTTAAACAACTGGTGAATTTTTAATAGAATGATCTATAATAACAATGGTAGGGTTATTTGTCTATATGGTGATGACATGCTAATATTTGGAACTAATATGGACCAATTAAATGAGTCTAAGTAAAATTGACAAAAAAAAACATTGATTTGAAAGGAATATGTGATGTTAAATTTTATTCTAGGAAAAATTATTTTTAGAAATACAAATTTTATTCATCATTATGACTATCAACACATTATAAAAAAGTAAAGAGGTTGGAATAATTTCATTATTCACAAGTTTTTAAACCATATACTTAAAAGGGATGGATTTTAGGAAATCCAACTAGGATTGTTTCTCGACTATAACATACATGGATTATCCAGTGTCAAATATATTTAATGACTAATAAAAGACCTAATATTTCATGTGTTGTTTGAATTTAGAGCATTTATAAATGTAATATGGGTTATTCACAATGGCATGTGGATAAAAGAGTAATTAATTTTTTGAAAAGTGTTATGGATTAATGTATATGTTATAGTGAAATCCCACGGGTGATTCAAGATTTTTCGACAAAAAATATTTATTAAAAAATAATTCGATTCACTATTCTATGTCATGTTGTACTTTATTAATAGAGGTGGAGTGATCTATTGGGGATCAAATAAAGATACTTATATAGATGACCCCATAATAGAGTATGTTTATTTTTCATTTTAATCCACTCTATAACAAGTGTAATTAAATAGAACTATTTTATTAGATCTACCATGGTGGTGTATTTCAATGTATCATGTTTCTTTACATTATGATTTTCATGAAATGATGTCTCGGGTATATAAAAACAATTATAATAAAACACAAAGGCACATTTGACATAGATATTGATATATGAGGTAGTTGCGACAAGATGTCATCATAACTATAGACATTGATAGATAAATCCTAAATTTCCATGATCCCCTAACAAAGGGACTTTCACGGGAGTTGGAATATAAAATTTCATTAGTAATGTGTTTTAATTACTTTTAAAAAATCACTAATGAAGTGACATCAACAGAACTTGTGATTACATTTCATTAATATGATCAATGTAGGAATTTGTATCATGTGTGTGAAGAAAACACCAACATTACATTACATCCTAGGTAAATAGTTCTCGGTTCTCATTCAAAAAAGCAGAGTGAGTTTTAAAACTATTAGTGAACCAAGTAAATTAAATAATTATTGAAACTAAGAACATATTTTTGTTCACTAATATAAATGTAGAACATTGAATTCATGAGATATATTATATATATATATTTAAAACATTCATGAAATGATTATTGAAATATGTCCATAATTATTCCCAGTAACATGTCATGATCAACATAATTACTTTGGACTTAAATCAGATGGATCTAGCAGATAATATGAGTATTTTTTCAAGAATGAATCATAATATTTATTTATTTTGTAATGATTTTTCTCTATAGTGTTAAAGTTAAAAAAACATTATTTATGAAAGTTTATTCTAAAAGATTATGATCGTATATTTTTAAAAGATTTGTTTATGTATTTCAAAATTTTGTGTAATTATTCGAATTACAAATTTATAAAAATATTTGAAAATTTCTTTTCAAATTTTTAATGGGGATGTCTTTTTTAATCCCACATGAAAAAATGGGTCGGTGTGGGAACACATTATTAATAGAAACACAATTATCATTATTTATAATGATAAATTTTCTAGATGATAATCCTATATGGGATAGATAACTACCCCTTCCATACACTACACACATATCTATAGTCATCTAATGTAGTGATTTTATGGCACACATTTCACTTTATAGACTATGTTTGTGAGTGGTTAGTATATTTTCCATAATATTTATCGATGGTTCTTCGGGTCGTAATGGTTTTTTCATGTATTAATGGTTTTCGGGTGGATGGAACAAGTTGTAGTACCTAGTGTATAAGTGGGTTATGAAATTAATTTGAAATATTAATAAAATTCCTCATCAATGGATTTTGTAGAACATGAATTATAATATGAATTAGTAGTATAGGGATAGTTATATAATATGATTTTCGATGTGGAATGATGCTTGATTGGTTTTTCGGGTGATCAAGAGTTCAACATAAAATGGTCTAGGTGGCACTATATATGAAATATCAACAATGGGAATCCACCATAAGATGAGCATGATGGACTTAGTTTGATGGAGTATGGGTGGAGAGACCAAGGCATTTCGTGCACCATGTTTTTTAAAGGAGTTAATAGACCATTACATATAGAAGGGGTTACACTTTCATTTTGTTGCATATGGTTTGCCAGCATAAGAGTTTCATTGTAGGGGTCCTTCTGTACATATCACTAAAATGTTTGTTGCGCCAAAAATGATAGGGGAAACACCACAGTCTATCCTTGTCCCGAGTTAAAGGATACCACAATACATCCTAGAGGGATATTCCATGGAGATCACATAGAAGACATTATCTTAGGCTTTACCCAATTTGATATTAATTATAGATCCTACCATGTCAGAATTCTTAAGTGGTCTCTACAACATGGACCCCTATGGCCATGTTGTAGAAATTCCCATGAAAATTATTTTTATTTTGCGATGAATTTTAATTTAATAGTTTACCACCTTTGATTTTTCAGGGGAAAGCCTATTGGGGAGATCTATTTCATTCCTCCTCCCTAATTCATTAATCCATCGCCCATGATGTGTGGATGATTTTATTTCATATCAACATAGGAGTTAAAGTATGATCTATATTTATTTTACTTTACATACCTCTTGTTGAATCCCTTTTTGAATTAAATTTTATCTGGGCCAGAGATTGGAGATGATTTCACTGTTGCTTATTTAAATCATCTATAATTGATGGTAAATTATTATAACATGGAATAAGGAATTCAGAAGAAGATAATTTCCTCTCATCACAAAACATTATGATGGATGAAGTTTTCATGTTGAATTTCCTAGTGTTATCTCCTAAATTAGGTTATTATTTGTCATTATAATGGGAATATTAATTTAGGATTATATGTGGAATAGGATCAAGTTTGTACCAAGAGTGATTCGCACCCTATTTTAGGTAATTTTCAAGTCCTTGTGATGACCAGAAATATTTTAGGCAATTTTTCCTAATTGAATTAAAATTTAAATTAATTTTTAAATTTATACAATTAATATATTCAAATTTATTTTCTTTTAATAACTGCTTGGTAGGTGATTCGATGCATTGATGAGCCTAGGATAGAGTGAATGTTATTTTTACAGAGGTTCTAGCTCTATGTATGAGGTATGTGGTATCTATGCATTTCCATTTATTATTTAGGCATTTCTTTTAGGCTGCATGTGATATGTGGTCTCACAAATGACGATGATTTACAAATTCAAATTATATAAAATGTTAAATAATAATAGAATGACAATAGATGATTGAAAATCATGATATGGGCCATGATATACCCTTGAGTACATGATAGATGTATAGGTCTTTTATAGATGAGTAATTGACTAAAATTTTATACCATGAGATGTGTGGACCATGAGGGTTGTAAAACTAATGAAATTAAATTAAATTAAAAGAACAAGATATAGATTCCCTAGTAATAAGATCATGTAAATACCTCTAAGTAGAGATATGATATGAACCATATTGGATAGCCCATATAGGCCAATATTGAACCATGTGATCTCCTTATGCCTTTGGCCTATTTGAGATGAGTATGGGGAGAATTTTCCTCCACCCCAAAAATGTGATTTTTTTGGTGGGTATACCCTATTGAGATTGATGAATTGGTTTTGGTGTGAGGTTATATATAGGATGAATTGGGTATTAAGTTGGGAATTATGTTATCTCAAAATAGGGGATCCTATTTTCATTTTGATTAGAGGATAGTGAGGCTAGAATATAATTATAGTGATTTAGAGGGATGCAATGTCCTCTTAGAGATAGATGATTCCACAATAGATGAGATTTGTATTATTGAACCTATGTAGGATATCAATAATGTGATGTAAAAAGGGGGACATCACCGTTTTTTTTACATAAAAATACTATAACCAATGTTGGTGTGTACGTGAGTCAGCATAGATGATTGGGGGTGTCACCATAGGACCCAAAATCAATGGTGTATTCTTGGTATAGTTTCATTAATTGGGATAATCCATTAACTAGAGGGTCCAACTATATTATTAGGAGAAGTATTGGGTGGGTTTCCTACCTAATTTAACACTATAAATATGTACGTGGTTGATGATGTGCCCCATATTCCTACAATTCATATTATTATAGGAGGCATCACATGATGGATACTATCCCCTAGTGATCTATTGTGAGATTATATTTTAATATTTTGACCCCCTATTTTAATTTTTATATTGGATAGATGTAGGATCCCAATTTTTATTGATACTATTGGGTGGATATTGGTTTCCCACTATTATTCTCACTATCAGTTTTTTGTTGGACATCACTATTGATGAGATACTTAATGTGGATAATTTCCCATAATTTTTTTGAGATATTTCAGGTGGATTCTATACCACCATTTTCCTATTACTTTTGACAGTATGTTGTCCCTTACTATTTTTGGGAAGATTTAGGTATCTTAAGTCACATATTATAATATTACTATAGGTTGGATTATGTCCCCTGCTTTTACTATCTGTATTGTGTGAATGTTGGCACCAAGTATTAATGAGATGCATTGCGTGGCTCTTATCCCTCTATTTTATTATCACTACCCACTGGAGGATGGACCCAAACCATTCTACTCTAGAAGAACTTCATAGGATAATTTTCCCCTAAGTGATATGTTATATTTTTGAGACTATGGGTATGACATGTATCATCTTCTATGATAATTTTAAGGATCAAGAACAATTTAGAACGTGCTAAAGTAGATATAGTTGATCCTTACTTCCTAGTTAAAAATTGTGGACCGATGATGGGTTATGTTTTAATGATTCTTCATTGTAGTTATCTCTATTCTAATCCTAATAATATCACATACACAAACACTTATTTTACAGGTTATGTATAAGGATACAATGTTTTCCTAGTATTTTTATTCACTCACTTCTCATAAATCCATAGAACAAGGTTTTCTAAGTAGACTGCACTGATTCTAGGTTTACGGTACGCATAGGCTTAGGGAAATAATGTTCAACTAGATTGCACGAATGAAGACATTATATTAATGTGAAATTTCCCAAGTATATATTAGAGACTTCAATATTTTATTATTTTATTTATCTTAGTTATGTGTTCTGCCTATGAGTTGATCTCTCTATGTGAGTTGGCTTAAATATGAGTTTGTATGATTCCTTATCTCATTATTATATTTATTTATTTTTTTGTACACTATTTTATTGTGAAATATGATATTTTAATCCTTATTATAGTGTATCACTCTGATATGAGTCTACAGTTTCCCCAGGTTCATACCTTATACCCTAACATCTAGTCGATAGGATCTAGAGTTTGGGGAGGTGTTACATCGTTCCCTTTATTGAATTTTCTAATCTACAACCCCCTAATGACTATGGCCTAGGAAATAATGTTGAAAAGTGGTATGAAAGAATTTATAAGACTAATTTAATATAACATATCAATGTTTTGATTAATCATATTATTTAGATATATAGAAGAAAATTGACATGGGAATGTTTCATATTTTTTGATGTCCCCTGGCCTGATATCTCACAAACAACATTCTCAAGGATAATTACATGTCACTATAGGTACAAGGTTTTTTTTATTATTTTCTATTAAATATATGCTATTTATTTATTATGATGTGTGTATTTTTAATTAAATTATTGGGAATTTGGCTCATTTCTTATAATGGAAAGAAGCACCTACTTGCACCATATCTGACATGTACGATTCAAATGAAATGTGTGCGCTTGTGTGATGTATATCACTGAAGATGAGATTTTAGTTGATTAAATTCTCAAAAAATCATTAGGATTAAACCAATGTTGCTGATTTTTTGTTCATCTAATCCATAGTATATTTTCTCTATTGACTATTCCTATGGATGTAAGGGTAGATACTTCATTGTATTGTCTATTTGGAACCTCATGTATGGGATATATAGTGAACCTAGTATATAAGAAAAAGTATATGATATCTTATTAATAAACCCTTAGTGGTAAATTCTTGCTAAATTGTTAGATATAAAAATATGGTTGGTTATTTAAATATTCAACAATATCCTATATGGTGTTTTACCAAATGGATTCATTACCGAATTCTAGATATATTAATTTTATCACTATGGGATACTCAACATAGAATCTGGTAGGGATATGTTGTTATGTATATTTATATACTAGTATGATATTGTGATTATCAAGGGGTTATTCCTATTTATTGATGCACAATTAGAATTAGTTCCCCTGATGGATGAGAATTTATCTTATGATTCCAACGATATATACATTAGACACTGGAGTGGGTGTGTTGGCATTTTAGTTTTGTTATGATAACTGAAAAAAACAACATGAATGCTTCCACATGAGTTTTGAACAATGTGAGACATGGTATATAGGATAAGAGTAAGTACCCAGTTCCTTGGGACATGTGAGTGTAAACTGAGATAGGGGTTACCCCAATACATATGACTAACCTTAGATATGAGAAGTCCGGCTAGATTCTTTTCTCATGAGACACATTCATCTAATGTTCTATTCATAAATTTCATTGTCATGTTGATGCCCTGTGATTTTTTTATATGTGAAGAATAAAGAGTGATACAACTGTTGAGGTCGGATTAGAAATATTCATGTAATGGAATAAGGCATGCTTTAGATATAATTATAAGTTGGTTTTGTTTGAATTTTTTCTCGGAGTAAATAATTAAAAAATTGGATAAATCAGACATGAGTTTCCATGGGGATGTGGATACACTACTGTGGGTTGATAGAGGCAGGTGAGATACATTGGGGTTTCATGATGTAATGAAAATTGAGCTCAAGTGATGTTGGTACTAAGATTAGATTAAGGGAAATATCAATGGGATTCCTAGACTAGTATGATTTGTATGTATCATTGGTTGCACTGTATATTGTAGGAAGATGCTTCGTGGTTATATGATGTTTAAACTAGGCATGTGTGAATTTCTTTAGTTTTGATTGGGAATGTCAAGGAATGTTCAGATTTGATGATACTGACATGATTGTGATCATGGTCAATAATTTTGGTTTGTGATCCTAGTTTTGACTAGTAGGAAACCCAAGGGAGTGTGAGATTGACATTGTGATCGGGTGGTATAGGACCATAGGCACCTTATTATGGAATTATATGGCTTAATTTTTTGTGGCATATTTCTATTCCTATTTGTTTTTTGGTTCATAAATGGAATGGTCTCTTTATTATTTGAATGACAATGAGATATATCCCTCTATAATGAGATGTGATATTGGGAATGGACTAGGGTACTATAGTATGTCCTCCTGGTTTTATTCTCTAATATGAATTGTTAGTAGGGTGTATTTTAAGAGGTTTATGGATTCATATTCACGTGTTTTTAGGACTTAAATGTGAGTAATGATCGAATGTATTGTGGTTTTACTCAAGGAGTATTGTGAAGAAATCCATATGGTGGGAAGTGTACCATTTCCCATAGGATGGTGTGACTATAAATGTGAATATTAATTTCAATATATGTATATGATAGATTTTATATGAATAAATAATATATTTTGATCAATATATTTCATTTTCCCTAGGGTATAAATTGTATGGACACATCCAGTCCTTATGTACAGTAATTGATTGATGATGGGATATAGGGATCAATGATTAGTTCTGTAGTGGGGTGATATGAACAATACATTGATTAGAAGAATATTATTACCTATAGACTTTCGAACCTCAAGTTGGAAGGGATATTGATGGGATGTGACCAATTTTTGGATGGTCAATATGAAAATGGAATACGGGTGTGATACTGAATCATGTTTTTTCTAGTTACTTGAAAAATAAATGATTTGTAATTTAGATATGATGTTTTATGGACTATGAGTAGATGCATCTGACTCTTGGTGAATTTCAATGGATATAAGAATGAGTTTGATCGAGGATGAATTGGTCCTTTGGCTGAGAACATGAGGGTTTTTATGTTTTTTGGGGATCAAAAAATTGAATTGAACCAGTAGTCAGGTTCGTATATTGGTGTGGTTGTGTGGATGATCTTAAGATCACTTCAATATTAATGTCATCATGATTAGATGAGGTGATCACACATCAGTGGGTGTGGCAATGTATTTTTTATAAAGTTCATCCAATGTAGTACTAGATGCCTTGAATTCGTGTAATTCGATGTAGTGGGGTAGAATCTATATCTAGTAAGATATGTCGGGTTTGTAATATTAAATATAAGGACCATTGGAGACTTTTGAAGGACAATAAAATCTGTATTGTCTTGTTCATGAATTTTGAGGACTAATGAGATATTTTTTTTAACTAGATATGAGGATATATATTTTCTTAAATAAAAAAATATATTTAAATTGGTTGTTGTATGATATAGAATGAACTGAATGGGTCACTAGACCATTGAAATTGTGTTTTGGTGGGAATTACAATGGTATGGATCACAATGATTCTTATGATACACCAGTTAATAAATCCTTTTTTCCTATAATATATGGGTTTCATATGGGTTATTTTCAATAATGGTGATGATGGAGAGAAATTACTTTTTTATGAATAGCATACCTCACATAGGAGATTCACAGTATAATCACAGTTTGTATTTTAGGGTAAAACATGGTGAGTTGACTATTAATTAACAACTAATAGAGGTTGATATTAATGGTTTTTATGTTGAAAAGGATTCACATTTCTATGAAGTATTTTTGTGGGGAGATTTTAATATCAGGTGTTTCAGAAGGTTATCAAATTCAGATTAAATTTGAGATTTTTGATCTAGGGTGAGGGTTGTTTTATGAATTGAGATTTTTATGAGAATGATGAATGTTTATACATCATTAGTATATGTTTTGGTCATGGAATGGTCTTCAATTTATTGTTTGGGTGATCATGTTTTCATCGGAGGATGGTCAGGGTAGAACTACACCTAAAATTTCATCTTTATGTAGCCAGCATGACATCAACATAAGGGATAAGGTTGTGATGGATTGAGGCCAAGAAGGCCACGTTATAGCCTACATTGTCTTGTACTGATAATTGATGATACAAAAAAATATAAAAATTGGTTTCATCATATTTTTTATATACATGGATCCTATTTTTTATGTCCATGTATATGGGTTCTTATGGGGGGTCACTAATGTGGTTGGTTATGCCACTGTGTGGACCCAGAACATGTTAAAGAAGATTGTCAGGCATCCAAGAGGGATACTATATGAAGGGATCTCAAAATAATTTCAATTTGATTCCCATAATGTGGATTTTCCGTAGATCTCTTATCCATGATGTATTATAGGGGGACCTACAATGTATCTCATATAGCCACTCATCATTTATTCCATTCCATTTTTTAGCAGGGATGGATAGTTAAATTACCTGACACTCGCCATTAATTTTAATCAGGGAGAGATTCTAAAGGATTGCTATTTTGGTTGACTCATCCCCATTGCATCCCATATTGATCCTCTATGTGGTGGGTTTGTTTTCTATATAAAAGATCTGAAGTATAATCTATCTTTCCTTCATAATTTTCAACTCTCATATTATCCATTGGATTTTGGTTTTATTTCATGATAGATATTTTTTATTATTTAACTCTGTTATGATGAAATAATCCAATATTTATGGGGGATATGTATGGATTCAGGATAGGGAATCCCAAGAGAACCATCACACTTCATCTCTTGTCATTTTTATGGAGGTATGTCACGTAGTGATTTTCATTGTGTTTCTTCCTAAATAAGATGAATTTAGCTGTTAAAATTGGAATATTAATTAGGTCTTTAATGGGACATAGGAATGGGGTGTTCCACATATGGTGTTTACCTCATTTCTTTGGTTTTGGTACTACTTTTCTGCCCAGAGAGATGTTAAGAAATGAATAATAATTGAATTAAAATGGAAAATTTATTATATATTGTAATAATTTATTTATTTAAATGTTTTTGCTTCAAAAAATTTCCTGGGTAGTAATTTCATGCTTTTATTTATTTTATAAAATTTCAGAATTCTTAAATTATGTTGTTATGTGAATGATTTATGTGGTCACTATAAATTTTCCTATGTTATTTATGTATTTTATATACGTTATTTGTGATATACGGTGTCATCCTCGAGGGAGATTGGCATGTTTATGTTCTATAAATTGTCTGAGTTAAATGATATACTCAAGAATCATTGAAAAAACATTCAGGGGATTCTATGGATCCTTGAGTACTTGTTTGATGCATCAGATAATGAATGTTGGGACCTTGATTAAAATTATAGGGATTGATATGTATATATATGGACCATGAGGGTTGTAAAGATAATAAAATTCAATGAAGAGAAATGGTGTTTATGTTGTATCGTGGCCCTAGGGATATGTACTGTTAATTTCCTCTGAGTAGATAGATACAATGATCGATAATGGATGGACCAAGTATGCCATGAGGGAACATTGGGATGGATTTATGAATTGGGGATAATTGATATGATAATGGAATGCATATAACTCCCTAAATAAGACATGAATTCATGGGTGTGTAGACCTTACATAGATTGATGGATTGTATTTGTTTGAGGATCAACCTATGATGATTTTGGAATTCAGATGGCCTTCATGGAATATCTCTTGGTATTTTCCTGTATGCGATTTATTTTAAAGTCTAATGAGGTCATAAGATGATTATGGTGATGCCAATGGATGTGATTACCTTTGAGTGATTGGGGGAAATTTTTTAGATGATAATGGGATTGTGAAACATGAATAGGGTTTCTAGATAATTGTGTGGTTGAGGGAACACAAGTGGGGTCCCCAGTGTTATGTTGAAGTCAAATAGCCTCTGTACGATAATGATAATTTATGATTTCTAGTGTCACCGTTGTAACTAAATAAATATTTTGAGCCTGGTATAGGTCCCGTTCTAGAAATAGGTCATTCACATGACAGGTTGACATTTATTTAGAGATTGGTTGGGCATGTGGCATACCCATGTTTACACTATTGCGATGTGTGAGGTGGATACTAGCCTCCAAAATATTTTTCATCTTATTATTAAATGATAATTCATAAGAAATATATTGGACAATGATGACCAATTATGAGTTAACATTGGGGTATGCAGACCCCCTTTGTATTGTTACTATCAGGTGTAAATTAACCCCTATTTTTTCATTACTCTCAGGTGTATGTTATCCCTATTTTTTGTTACTATCATGTAGATGTTATACCAATTTTTAAGTGAGATAATTTGGGTTGATTATATACCCCACATTATATGAGATACTTTGGGTGAATATCCCCCCCTATATTATTATTACCACCATGTGGATAATGTCCCCTGTTATTTTTGAGATTCTCTATAGGGATATTGTTCCCCATATTTATAGTTAATACCGAGTGGATAATGGCCCCATTCTTATAATCCCTATCAGGTGGATATTGTGAAAAACTATTTATGATACACATTGGATATATACTAGAACAACAATTATTGTTAATAGAAGGAAGATGCTGGCCCTGACCATTTTCATAGGTTTGATCAGGGTGGATGATTTCCCACCTTAGAGATTGAGTAAATTCATGAAAATCAGGGTAGGACATGTATCATTCCCAATATAATTATACATACTCAGAGACAGAGTAACACTATAAGAAGAAGTTATAGTCAATATAGAATCAAATTTTAGGACTTGAGGATCGATGGTGTATAATTTATTTAAGCTTACACAATGTATTTATTTATTTATATACTTTGAGAATATCTCATTGCCATTGGAATATTTTACTATTTTTTTATGGTACCTCATCAGCAATGCTCTATTGAGTTATATGCACACCATACATGAGAAGTGGGGACACATTGGTACTCATGAAGACTTCACTGTTCATAAAATCATTTTGGGAAGAGGACTGGGTTTGAAATGTTTAGATAGATTACTATTATAGAGTCTGTAAATGGATGTGTACTAGATCAGAGATGCAATAGAGCATCTTAATTTTCTTCTTTCACTTCTCCTAGTTTTTTGATCAGTCCAGTGGGTGATTTGTCTCTATTAATGGTATAACTATGTCTCTGTATGCCTTTTTATTCCATTATTAAATTAATTTTTGTTGTTTATTTCTTCCATGTACATTATTTTATTTTGATGGATGATTTCTAGTTATTTTTCATTTTATTGTGCACTCTGATATAGCGGTATATCTTCCCAATGGATACACTCTAGAACCTCAATTATATTTGTTATCCTATGAAATTTAGGAAGGTGAACATAAGGTACAAATAAGTACTAATCCAATCAACGTACAACTCACTGTACAAAACTCGGGGGGGGGGGGCATGATACTATTTCATAGAACTTGTATGATCTACACCATTGATCAGATAAAAAATTATCTAAAAAATATATTCTTTTTCTACTGGTTTATGATCTAGTCCACTTAATTGAACATGTTTGATCATATGTATGATATTAAATATATAAATTTTATACCATTATAGAATTGGTATCTACCATTTAAAATAGATATGAGGACATACTTGAATGAGTGATACCATCTCTATAAATAGGAGACCCATTTGGTGGAATGTTGATACCAACCACTCTTATTTCATAAAATCTTATCTTTATTTTGAGATTCCTATTAAATGACTTCATAAAGAATAAAACAGTGTTATTTTTGGATTTAAAAAAAACATCATTTCAAATACCTTTTCAATTCATTGGATAAGGGATACTCTCCACTTAGTAAAAGTATATATTTTATATCAATATATGTATCTTAAATATTATTATTTGGATACACATTGTATTTCAGATTTGGTGGTGGTGAATCTACACTTATGGAGAGTCAAAATATAACTATCCTTCATGAGGTCATTATAAAATCATGTATTAAAAATCCATTCCACAGCCAACTAATTATCTCTTATAGTTGATTCATATTGTTTTGAAGAGAATCACCATCATATATTGAAGATAATGATTCATTCTTGATTGGATGTTGATATTAAGTTGTTAAAAAAGTTGGAAATAAGGGTTTATGAATACTATGTGATTCAATTTTCTCTGAACTAGGTATCTCATACTATATGAGAATATAATTGATTACACAATTTCAAAATGATCTTTAATGGTCAAATCTCAGTGATTAGGTTGCTGGGATGAAGAAAAATGTTGATTACGAATTGAATGAAGATAATTCCAAGCAAAGTTGAAGATGTAGTAATGAAATTTGATTTTAAAATTGGGACTTTAGGTTTATAATCATAGTTCATCCATTATTATTTACGTTTATGAGTTCCAAAACAATGGTCTCATGAAGAAAAATAATTGAAGAGGATATCCTTCTGAGTTAAATATAAAGAAAGGAATATTAACCAATTAATTACCATGGAATCCAATGAATTGGGTTTGGTGGAATTTTTTTTTTTAGTTCCATTTCATCATGATAAGGTGGATTTGATGTTCATAGGGATATTTTTGTAGGGATTTAAATAATAGAATTATAGGAACATTGCGATTTTTTGTTTGAAAATGAGGTTTTTTCATTTTGGTTAATTACGAGGTATTGAGTTCCTCAAATACTGTTTTAAGTTTCATGACTAAATCAAAATACAATAGATATACAACTAGAGTAACAATTGTTTAAGATGAGTCAATCTTGAAGAATAAAAAAGTGTGGATTATGCATCACAGGATTATTTATACTAGATTGAGAACCTACACAAGAAGAAGTATGTGTTCACTTCAATGGTAGGGTGATGCATGATATTTCGTAGTTGTAGTGAGTTCTCCTGGAAACCAAAGTTATGATAGATCATATCGAATGGTTGAAGTATAATTATAAATAAGTAATGAGTATAAATCCATATTGGACATGAGTATAAAGGATATCAAGAATGGTTGTGGATTCTAAGAATGGGGAGACGGTGTGTCAAACCAAACGATAAACTAGATATGGAAAATATGAACACTGTATTGTTTCTCTATTACAAGATCTAGGAATAAGATTATCATTATGATTTAAAACATAAATGGTTATATGATATAAATCTATATGTGGAATTGTAGGGTTTACAGATTACTACATGGATTATGATTACTTGGATGTACATGTAAGAGTTAAATGATAATACATGGATGTAACTATGAAATAATTATCATCGGGAAATATGAAAAAATTTAAGGTGTAAAAAATACTTTATTTAGGATAACATCTTTAAATGGTAGAGAAAAAAATCATTATATAGAGTAATTACCCATTTTAATTCTAGTAGGTTTGAAAAATTGATTTTGGAAGGTCCTGATTGGGAGTGGATGCTCATGGAAAACGGTTGTTAACTAAAATGTCTTATGGGATCAATATAGATGCATTTATTTTTTTTACTTAATTATTTAAATATTTTTTAGATTTTATTGCTATTACTATTTCAATATTTCTATTCATTAACTATCAATATTCAATTATTTTTAAATCTAATGCTACTTTATTATTTATAAGAATCAAATTTTATAGAAAATCCTTGTGTCATAAATAGGTATTTTAAAAAACAAGACCAACATTAAAATTAGTTAAAAAATCATTCTTTGTTAAGAAATAAATTATTAGTCTATTTCTTAACATCATTCCCAATGGAATGATTGTTTTTTTTCAAGGATATAATCAACTCTCGATGGAACAATGGTTACCATTTTTATAGGTTAAACTAGATCACATTAATTTTAAAGATTGTATGAACATATTTTACCAAAATTCCTAAAAATCTATTATTTTTCTAAATGAGTATTATCATTTGGATTTCCCTTAACCACTATATGTGTGCCTTATATCACTATTTACTTGGAACCCTTGGTTTTAATATAATAAATATCACCACAATTTAATTACTCAATAGACAACCTATGATTTTATGTTACTGATATTATTTCCCTTTTTCACTTGTTTGGATTAGTTTCTATTTTCCCACACATGTAATGACCTTACCTATAGGTTTGAAATTTCGTAGTGTTATACTAGTCTTAGGATGATTTAAATAAATATTATGTCTTACACATGTATTGTGTCAAAAATGTAAGGTGAAAATCAAGTTCCTTCACTTCTCTATTCTCTGCATTACCATTTCTTTTTTATTCTATATTTGTCAATTTATTTTATTTATATTCCTATATTTACCATATGAACATAGTTTCCCCCTCACTGACATATTTGAGAGCTCTATGATGACTAAAGGGGAACCACCTCCACCTCATGTCAACTTCCTTGAGGTCAACATTTCTTATCATAATGTTGGTAACCTGATATGGTCGACCTTATTCATCCCATGAAATTCCATTTCAATTAATTTTCCACATTACATTGAACCTCCCTTTATAATATAATCATCATTGGCCACCACCTATATATATCATGGGTAATATTCTATCTTCTGGCACTACTTGAAAATCGACGTTTAGCGGCGGTTTTTTCGCGGCGGTTTTTAAAACCGCCGCGAAATAACCGCCCCTAAACGGCAAAAAATTATTTATTTTTTTAATATTTTTTTTTATTTTTATTTTATTCGAGGATTAGCGGCGGTTTTTTAAAAAACCGCTGCGAAATAGCGGTGGTTTCGGTAAAACCGCCGCTAAATGAAATGAAAAAAATAAAAAAATTGTGAGAAACCCTGAAATCACTAAAACGACCATAACTTTTGATCCGGGCGTCCGTTGAAGTGCCACGACCAGTCAAATCGAAGCTCATGAAGAGCTATAGAGGCACATATAATCAAAACCGTGAGACTATCTATGGTGTGGAAGATATTAGAGTTATAAAATAGTTGAAAAACGTTCTCCAACTTCAAACAGTCATAACTTTCACTCCGGGTGTCCGTTTGGGCTTTACCACATATCAAATCGAATCCAGTGAAGAGAGCAACACACAAATTTAATCCAAGAAAGCTTTTGCCGTGTTTTTTCGACCCCAAAAACCCCTCCGATGGCCTTCAAAACCCCATTTCCGTCACCGGTGTCCCGCCGAACTTGTCTTCAAATAGACCTAACTTTCGATCGGCATGTCAGTTTGGCCTCCTCCACCTTCTATATAATAGCTCGTTCCTTGAGCTTCAGTTTGACTGGTCGCGGTGCCCACATGCACTCCTAGATCATATGTTATGGCCTTTTTAGTGGGTATCGGGTTTGTTATGTTTTTCAGTGTCTCGTTTCTAGCACCCATTCTCCATCAGCTTTTTTTAAATGGTCATAACATCCGATCCGTCTGTCCATTCAGACTCTTTCACCTTTTATGTTGAAGAGCGTTTCAGGATCATTGATTTGATAGGTCGCGGATCTAAAAAAGACTCTCGGATCATAAGTTGTCTTTGTTAATGTGAGTCCAATGTTTTTGTCTCTTTATGACCGTTTTGACGGGTTTTAAAGGTAGCTCCATTTATTACTGTTTATTTGGGTTTCCATGAGTTTTTATCTTTATCAATGGTTTTTTATGGGTTATTATGATGATTATGTTGAATTATTAAAGAGTTTTCCAGAGTTGTCACGAGTTTTAATGCGTTCTCATTTTTTCAAATGTCTCATTTTTCATATGCTTCTCCATCCTTTTTCATGCGTTTTCATGATTTTTCATCCCTTATCACGTCATTTCATACTTTTTCATGTGTTTCCTATATAATATACATTAATTTATTTATCATCTATTATTTGTAACTGGTTATTTATTATTTATTATTTATTATTTATTATTTATTATTTATTATTTATATTTATTTATTAGTTATTGTTTATTAGTTATTATTTATTATTTATATTTATTTAATATTTATTTTTGTTTATTATTTATATTTATTTATTATTTATTATTTATTATTTATTATTTATTATTTATTATTTATTATTTAGTATTTAGTATTTATATTTATTTATTAATTATTATTTATATTTATATTTATTTATTATTTATTATTTATTTATTACTTATTATTTTATTTATTTATTATTTATTATTTATATTTATTTATTATTTATATTTATTTATTATTTATATTTATTTATTATTTATTATTTATTATTTATATTTATTTATTATTTATATTTATTTATTATATATTATTTATATTTATTTATTATTTATTTATTATTTATTATTTATTATTTATATTTATTTATTATTTATATTTATTTTTTATTTTTTATTTATATTTATTATTTATTATTATTTATTTATTATTTATTATTTATATTTATTATTTATTATTTATATTTATTATTTATTATTTATATTTATTTATTATTTATATTTATTTATTATTTATTATTTATTATTTATATTTATTTATTATTTATTATTTTCTATTTATTATTAATTATTTATATTTATTTATTATTTATTATTTATTATTTATTATTTATATGTATTTATTATTTATTATTTATTATTTATTATTTATTATTTATATTTATTTATTATTTATTATTTATTATTTATATTTATTTATTATTTATATTTATATTTATTTAGTATTTATTATTTATTATTTATATTTATTTATTATTTATTAATTATTATTTATATTTATTTATTATTTATTATATATATTTATTTATTATTTATATTTATATTTATTTATTATTTATTATTTATTATTTATATTTATGTATTATTTATATTTATTTATTATTTATTATTTATATCTATTTATTATTTATTATTTATTATTTATATTTATTTATTAGTTATTATTTATTAGTTATTAGTTATTAGTTATTAGTTATTATTTATTATTTATATTTAATTTATTATTTATTATTTATTATTTATTATTTATTATTTATTATTTATTATTTATATTTATTTATTATTTATATTTATATTTATTTATTATTTATTATTTATATTTATTTATTTTTTATTATTTATATTTATTTATTATTTATTTTTATTTATTATTTATATTTATTTATTATTTATTATTTATTATTTATATTTATTTATTATTTATATTTATTTATTATTTATATTTATTTATTATTTATTATTTATATTTTTTTAATTTTTATTATTTATTAATTATATATATTTATTATTTATTATTTATATTTATTTATTATTTATTATTTATTATTTATATTTATTTATTTATTTATTATTTCCTATTTATTTTTTATTTTTTATATTTATTTATTATTTATTATTTATTATTTATTATTTATTATTTATTATTTATTATTTATTATTTATATTTATATTTATTTATTATTTATTATTTATTATTTATATTTATTTATTATTTATTGATTATTTATTTATTATTTAATATTTATATTGATTTTTTATTTATTATTTATTATTTTTATTTATTTCTTATTAATTATTTTCTATTTATTATTTATTATTTATATATATTTATTAGTTATTATTTATTGTTTATTATTTATTATTTATTATTTATATTTATTTATTAGTTATTATTTATTATTTATTATTTATTATTTATTATTTATTATTAATATTTATTTATTATTTATTATTAATATTTATTTATTATTTATTATTTATTATTTATATTTTTTTATTATTTATTATTTATTATTTATATTTATTTATTATTTATTATTTATATTTATTTATTATTTAATATTTAATATTTAATATTTAATATTTAATATTTAATATTTATTATTTATTATTTATATTTATTTATTAATTATTATTTATATTTATTTATTATTTATTATTTATATTTATTTATTATTTATTATTTATATTTATTATTCATTATTTATTATTTAGTATTTATTATTTATTATTTATTTTTATTGAGTTTATATTTATTATTTATGTATTATTTGTTTTTTCAATTAATATATATATATGTATATTAAATTATGTTTATTAAACACCTGGCGAGCTTGCTGGAGTGGTAGTCTTTGGAAAATATGCAAGAGGTTAGGGGTTTAAATCTCACCAAACGCAGAATTTATTTATATTGCATGGGTATGCATCTGCATGTGCATGTGCATGGGATGTCCATGCATGGATAAATAAATAAATAAAATAAATACGAAAAAAATAAATACGAAATAATAATAATAATAAATAAAATAAATAGTAAATAAGAAATTAATATATACGGAATTAAATAAATAAATTAATAAAATAAATAAGATAAATAAATAAAATAAATAAATAAAATAAATAAATAAATAAATAAATAAGTAAATAAATATATACGAAAATTTAATAAATAAATACGAAAAATAAATAAATAAAATAAATAAATAAATACGAAAATAAATAAATAAAATAAATAAAATAAATAAATAAATAAATAAATAAAATAAATAAAATAAATAAATACGAAATAAATATATAAATAAATACGAAAAATAAATACGAAAAATAAATACGAAAAATAAATACGAAAAATAAATACGAAAAATAATTATATAAATAAATATATAGAGAAATATATAAACAAATATATAAACAAATATATAAAGAAATATATAAATAAATATATAAATAAATATATAAATAAATATATAAATAAATATATAAATAAATATATATATAAAATAAAAAATAAAAAATAAAAAAAATAAAAAAAACTGTCGCAAAATAGTTTCCCGACGCACGATTTAGGGGCGGTTTTAACCGCCGCTAAATGCCTTTTTTGCCGTAGTGTGGATCTCCTATTTCCACTAACAACCACTTGTGTTGGTCCTCCATTATATGAGCATAATATTGATTAATGATCAGTGTGAGAGAGGGATTGGATAGGGTGAGTGTGTGAAAAAACTTAGTAGAGGGATAGATAGTGAGTAATTACCCTCCTTTTTTTAATCATTAATATATAAAAAAATTAATGATTAAATATCTACACAGATTGTGGTGGAATTATTCCACTATTTGTATTCCAATACATGAAGAATAAGTATTAATGAAGAAAAATTAAAGAAATGAAATGATGTTTAAATAAGTTAAATAAATTACTCACTAATAAAAAACTCATTGAATAGAGATTTCCTATAAATAAAGTCAATATAAAATCTACTAATTAATGATGTAATTCTTAATAGAAAATACCTACATTGGGTTAGGTTTGATCATTGGTGATGATCGCAAGGGTTGTTACTCAATTCTCGATCCTCTTTAAAGAACATGGCTGTTAGATTCTCTATTATATACCAGTTCACATCTAAATATCTCTATGTTTTTCACTAATGTAACTCTAAAGGATTATTAGTTTATTATTATTATAAATAAAGGAATTAGGGTTCTAAAACTAACATAAAATAAATCAACTGATTCTCATTTATAAATTTTTTAATCTTCCCTATAACTACTCAAACTAGGGAAACCCATGTGACAAAAAAATTACAGCATCCTTTGTAAAAATCCCCCTTTATTGACATAACCATGGACTCATATTTCTTATTGGAGGCACTATATATAAGGAAATATAAAATATTATATAATTGAAGTGTGTGGGATAAAAATAATATTTTTATTCATATTTTATTTTCAGCAAGGCATGATTTCACCCACAATTACAAATAACCTCATTTTAGGGGTAAACATGACACTCTCGAATCATTGTAACTATTAGAAACGTTTTATGTGGCCATCTGTTAGGTAAAATATTCTATTTAACCATTGGAAGGTCTTAGAACTCTAAAACTAGAAATTTTGTTTATGTCTCAGCTGAAAAAATGCCAAGTGTCTATATTCTCCCAACAATAATACATTTTCATCCTAAAAAATAAAATAATTGAGGTTATAGAATAAATAGTCTATAGAAGAAACATAATAATGAAAAAAACCTAACATTAGAAAAACATATTTTATCTTAAAATATTGGATTATTAGAAAAACATAGCTCACAACCACCCATGAAGGGAATATCATCTATCATCCAAATGGTGTTCCCCAACAACTCATTCCAAAGAATGAAAGAAATAGAAATATATTTCCCTTAAAAAAGAGTTCATCGATGCCTTAAGGTCCGAAAATTTTCATTATTTTATTATCATCATACACAATGGGATGAAACCAGTCCATGAACCACAAATATCCATCTCACTATGGTTCATTATTAAGGCTACCCCTGGCAGGAAATCCTTACACCCCTCATAAAAAGAAATATGAATTGTTGTTATATTGAGGAAACCCATCAATGATTCACTCCCCAAACATATAGTTTAACCAAGATATAATTAAAATTCTAATAAATTAGTTAGATAGTATGATTTTTATGTTTCACATCGGTAACTCAACCACCTCCTACCAACCAGGCACATTCCCCACTATTTCTAGTTTTTAATACAATAGAAACATGATCCATATTTACATACCTATAATTGTTAATCTATTATAATTATTGATTGTAAATTGATCCCCAATAGAATATTACCCATTATCAATGATTTCCCATTTTGTTGTGAATAGACATTTGGGAATGCTTCCAAAAATCTTCATAAAAATATTACCATCCTTTATATAACTACTCCACAACAAACCATTCGAAAACCAGGGTCCTAAAGTAAAATAATTTATATTGTATAGTTATAACTATTAAAATGATCAAATTTATATGCCACACAATTTTCAATGATTTACCAATGTGTTATCTTTTCATAGTTCCCATCAGGATAATTAAAAAAAATCATGAGGGATGTACCACCCTCTTAAAGAAGTGGGTGATGTTATCCCCACCTTCATTAAAACCAAACTATTTTGCTGAAAAGAAATCTTTATTAAGATTGATTAACCAAATTTATATGTTCACTACAATAGGACCCTCTCATAAAATATAATTTTGTTGGTATAATACCATTTATCAACAGTTACTATTATCATCCTCTATTCATAAGAATAAATTAATTCCATTATTTTTTATCATACCACCACTTTTATCGAAAAATATGTCTTTTTTTGAAAAAAAATCCCCACTCCATGTAACTATTTAATCACTATAAATTCAATTACCAGGACTCTTATGTATTAATATAAAACAATGTTTCACTATGTATTCATATATAACACTATCAGGGGTTACATCACAATTGATAATCTCATGGTATGATTTGGGAAATCTATAATTGTTTGATAGGATCCACCTCGAGTCATTTTCAATGAGAGATTCATTCAATAATACAACCATACTCTACAAGGTTTACCATTATCCCAATTATTAACAATAAGACATCATACATAGAAAGTAAGTCATTTTATAAACTAGTTTCTCAGTAGGGGTAAACAAGAGATCACCCATTGAGACAATCATCACATTTATAAACATTCTTATGGTATGGATATATTACATTAATATTGAGCATGAATCCATGATCACCAATCAATACATGAAAGTATTAAATATCCTTTAGTTTATCTCAACTCACTTTACATTATAGGTCCTTGATCACTATAATAGATAAAATCCACATCATCTATTCATTCACCAGCACCTTATGATTAATGTAATGCGTAATATATTCAACCCATGGTGCATACTATAACGACCCTGAGCTTAACGTACATGGACATTACATTACTTTTGAGGAATACTTAGTACATAACAAAAACACACACACAAGGACCGTAATAGTTTAGTGTCTTTGGAAACTCGGAACGTAATCTTCTAATCGTGGTGAAAGATCTTCAACATCTCCCATAATGATCTTCCTTTATTAAACCTAAAACCTTTCTTTATATCCTGGGGAAAAGAAAACATAAAAGGGTGAGCTCAAATGCTCAGTAAGGGTAAACAATAGAAATATCTATCACATCATATTCATAAGAACATAACATTTTTGAAATCTTAACCTGCAAAAGAGATCATAATATCATAACATGGGATAAATCATAGTAGTGAAATGTAATACCAATAATTATAACATAAAACATGAAAATATTTGGCATACACACATAATCATAGATAATCATTTCTTATTAGTCAAGGTTCATTACCAATACTATCTTAGTGGACGAAGTCCATTTTTGAACCGAGTTCACTCCTCGTTTCAGTCCTGTTTCACTGAACCTGTTTAACCTACAGTTCCAGCCATGTCTATCTCATGAGATATAAAATCTTTACCCAATGAATTGGAAAGAGATATATGTCTCACCCATCTCATAATGATACCATTCTTATGTGTGCCACAAAATCATAAATCATACATCATTGCATAACCCATGTAATAAAAATGGGATTCTTAAACAACATGACATCATAAAACAATTTATATATGATTAAGGAATTCCTAAAAATAATTCCATCACAACATAATCAAATCAATGAAACAATAGGGATAGAAACAGAACCCTATATTATCTTAGATGGAAAAGAATTTTGATAAAACACTTGAACTCCATTCTTGAGGAAAATATCCTTTCTACTTTAAAAACACTTTTCCTTTCTTAACATGTCATAAATTATAAACTAAAAGAAGTTGATTAAAAATAAACTTGATAACTTGTAAAGGAATCTTCTTGGAAATAATGTTTTAAAAATCCATTCATGCCGTATAAGTTAAAAAAATTCTTCGTACTTTTTCCAGAAAAGTCCAAAAGTTCCTCATACAAAAAAAGACAAAAGATTCCTTTCATATATTTTACTAAAAACTCACCGAAGGGTAAAATTGTATTTAAAAATTTTTAGGTGGATGGAAATAATATTACATATTGAGGAAACCTGGATGTGGATGATAAAATACACCCCAGTAAATTTCAAAGTATAAACAATCTCTGATAAAAATGAGATTGTGATATTTTCCCTTACCTTAGGTCTGATTTGCTTCGTAAGTGTCTGAACCTCCTGTATAATGATTTAAATAATGTCATTGATTTATTACAGAATCTTAATTATTGTTATGATATCATATGTGGTTCATTTATGACTCTATTTTACCTGTTCTTTTGTAAATTCCATGTTAAAGAGCGTTTTGGGTAAAATCGTTTCATTTGACGTCCGTGTTTTGAATTGTAATTATTCATATGATTACTTAGATCATGATTAATTAATTACATAATATAGAACATTATTTATATATAATATATATTCAGAATATACAAATATATAATAGATCATTAAATGGAAAGAAAGACACCGTTCATGGAGACGGTAGGCCGTACGTACGCATGAACGCTGTTTTCGTTTCCTTATTTAGTTGAAGGGAATTAAGTAGATGACATACATATATATACACATAAATCCAGTTTCATTATTATGTCATATATTTCATGATTACTTATTATATATACTTTATAATCATTCATGAATGGTTAACGTGGAGAATGAATCTCATCGCATCGTGGAGATGGTAGTCTGTACGTACGCACGAGCGATGATATCGTTATCATGATCGTGGAATTGTATGGGAGTGTATGTATACTATTTCAGAATCAATATCACTTTAAAATAATCGTATATAGTTATTATTTACCCCATTATACCCATCCAAGTAAGGTGGTTGTGGAAAATAGATTACACCACGGTGTGGAGACGGTATTCCGTACGTACGCACGCACGGTGATTTCGTTTTCCGTAGGATGGATAGATGGTTAAATAAGGTTGTTTCATAATTATAATAAAATATTTTTATATGAGTTATACTGATGTTATTACTTCATAATAAAACAACCTAAGAAGAAGAAGTGGGAGAAGAAATAAATTTGAAAGAATTTGTAACGGACATTACCTCTTCTTTAAAGCGCCTCTTTGAGATCTCCTTTTAGGGCACTAAAATTGAACTTTGAGAAAAACCAGAACCTCTAGGATGTTTCTAGGGAAGTGTAGAATAGAATTTTTCAGGGGTTGGCCGAGCTTGAAGGCTCAATGTTGTGTGAGGAAGAGAGGGAGGAGGTGCCCTTTTATAAGGGACGAGAGGGGCTCCTTTGGAGAAACTAAAAATATAATTTTATTATAAAGACAAATTCGGATTTAAATAGCTCCAAATTGATTTATTTCGAAGCTAAGGAGGGGATGGGTCGAAATCCTCTCATCCAATAGAATTTATACATGTTTAGGTTCCTGTTTTAACCGTATAATTTAGATTTAACATTAAGTAAAATAATTTTACTTTTATCGTGTTTTCTTGTGTTCTTATACTATAAGGTTATTAAACTTACTATAAGAAGCAAAAATAACCCCAAGTTATTTATTATTAATATATATAACCTTATCTAAGTCATTTGGCCGAACCATAGATTTTTAGGAATAAAATAACAATTACTAATATAATATTTGTTTTAAAAACTATTTTATGTGAATTTTGACACTATTTAGTAATTGATTTTTGTGAAAATCATAACAGAATGATTAGTTCCAAAAAAGTTAATTAAATAAATACTACCATGTCATATTAACCTATAAAATTAGTGGAATTCATAAAAGGCTCAAATTATATTTATTTGGGTATTTATAATATCAATTATTCTAATTTTTCACTATTATGGTAATTTATGCATCATCATTGTGTCATAAATAAATTAATTTATTTAATGTTTAAAAATTATAAATAAAATATCATTATGTATGAAATCTTATTATCTTTCTAATGAATATTTACAATCAAATTTATCTTATGTATAACCCTATATTAAAAATGTTGTAGTAAATAAACTTTGATTTTTACTCTTTTAACTCTTCTTTGAATTAAATAATAATAAATGTCCTAATCTAATACAAGTGGGTCTAAATGGTCATATTTTATTCCTAAAGTTGTTCTTGGTCGAATTACACTAATCCAATATAATTAGGACATGTGTTAGGGTAATAATAATATCATTTTACCCTTAATTACCCTATTTACTTTTAACCGTGGTAAAAAAAAGTAAGAAGTTACTATTCACCAAAAATTATTTTCAACACATTGAACCACATTTTACTTACTCACATCAACCGTGTCTCTCAGATTTTTGAAATTTCACTCACAGAAGCGGTAAAATTATGTTTTATGAAAAATTCATTTTTTTTAACTACCACTTAGTGGTTTCACTATTCATCAAAAAATGAAAGTTTCTAGAAAAAATACCAAAAATTAGGCCTAAGCTATATTTGATATTATGAATTCAAAAATGATGTATATTTTACCAAACTCAAAACATATCAGTTTCATTAATTAATTTAAAAATTAATTTCCGTCGTCTAAACAAATAGCGTGTTCTTAAGAGATAATAACTATCAAAAGATTGACATTTGTTTATTTCTGGTTTAAATGTGAAAATACATACAATGACCAAAATTGTATTAAATTTTAAAAATATATTCTTAATATACTTTAAAACCACTCAAATTAATAATTTATCTCTATTAATGATTTCGATTATAAAGGATGTTTTTAATTAAAATTTAGTAATTTTCACTATTCATCGGAAAATGAAAGTTATCCGAAAAGTACCAAAATTTCACCCTAAGCTAATTTCGATATTCAGAATCCAAAAATGAAGTCCATTTTGAAAAATAAAATTTACAAAATTTCAAAAAGTGGTTATCACTATTTATAACGGCTAGTTTTAATAATATTTTAATAGCATATCATTGTTTACTGAAACTTGGTATTGCGTACAACACACGCTATCGCGGAGGTCGCGCTTGCGTGTAATGAAAGGAAAGTCAAGGATGCGTGTTGTGCAAGATTCTTTTGTTGTAGCGTACAACACAAGACATTAATGAAATTAAAAAGAATATTTTTCATAAAATCTCGGGGTGTTACATTCTACCCCCCTTAAAATGAATTTCACCCTTTAAATTCGTCGGGGTTATAAATGGTTTACTCCTAGAAAGTTTCTTTAATAGAAACCCACATCGTAAAAAGGAATTCCAAAACCAGTCTTTAAAAACAAAAGTATGAAACGTTAGGGTTACCCAAATAAACTAATCACTGGGTTTCCACATAGATGAAAATATGGATATGGAAGAGAAATATAACCATCATGTTCAGATGGTGAGTGGTAGATAACATGGCTATGGAAAAGCTAGTAATCAAAAATCCATAGATTTGTGATGATCTAAGGTAACATCGGATTCATCGGATATAAGGGCACTAGGACACCATTTTTGGTTTTCAAGATCATTTCCCTAAAGTTGATGAATGAAAAGAAATACTTACATGATTTTGGTACAATATCATTGTTGTTCGTTAATTTACCAATTTCCACTTCATCCCTTAATGAAATGAAGTCAAATTTGTTATTCGTGATGTGTTAGCAGATCATGTGATAGAATGATGGTTCATTCCATCTGTCTCAAACAAAAGGTTATAAAAGTTATCAAAAATAAATAAGTCCATCTATAGTGAGATTAATCATATATGGTTCCTCAAATGGACTTATAATTCATATATCATACTGCTTAACATATTAAAACTAGTTTCTACTAAATAGGGACTTCCTGTAGGCCAGTGGTAGGCGATAAAGGCCAGTCGCACTTCGGTTGTGGGTTCAATTCCCACAGCCTTGTCCGACGCGATGGGTTGTCGCCCATCCTGCAGGTTGTCCTTTTTCTAAAGCTATATTACTATAACTTCCCATCAATAATATTGAAAAAAGTTTTATCCTAACTTATGTCCAACATAATCCATTCCAATCTTATGGATTTTCTAAAATACTTCGGTCCAAGCTCATAGTATAAAGAAAATGATTACTTGAAATGTCACATAACAATCATGTTAATGCCATCATTTATCCCCCATATATCATAAGATATATCTTTTTGGTCAAATTACAATCATGTGAATACCTTAGTCATGTATTCTCTTGAAGAATGAATACCCACTAATTGAACCATAGTGAAATCATGAATGCAGTCAAAAGTTAACTCTTTCCACATACCAAAATCCAAAAATTCTATATACTCAAACCATGATATAACCTTCTCCTTATATCAGTCTTGATCTCATTAATATGGTCAAACATTTCATTTTATCGTTTTCCTTTCATTATGCGCATATCATCTTTTTTTCCAAAAAATATCTCAATCACATTATATGGTTACCGGTACCACTGAAAACCACAATAGACCAATACATAAATATTCCAATATTCCACGATACTATATACAACATTATTTTGGAATCCCATTACATAAACACTTAATCATTCCATCACATCGTTGTCATATTCAACATTGCCAATAGTGATCGCAAGTGACTTCCCTTTTTCCTTTGCCTTAAGTGGTTTCTCAGGTCGATCATCACTAACCCTTGGATTAGGGAATTTATTAGCATAATGCCCCATTTCTTTTCACTTGAAGCATTGAAGTGTTGGTGGTGCGTTCTTTTTAGTCTTTTCTTTATTCACATCATTAGAAACCCTATTTCCATTACTTCGACACTCAGCTGCTCGATGACCTTATTTTCCACACTGAAAAAATTTTCTAGTCACTTTAAGACAATCTCCACCATGCTTCTTTCCACACTTTGAGCATAAGGAAACATTCATCTTCTTTTCACCATTATTCTGAGATTTCTCCTTGAACTCCATCTTTCGTTTCTAGTCAAATCTATGAGATGGATAATTAACACCAACATACATTTCTACCATTATAGCACAACGCACAATTTCTTCATAGCTACTGAAGTCTCTTATAGCTAATTCCCTTCGAAGATTTGGTTTTAATCCATTGAAGAATCGATCAACATTACTTTCAGGTTGGATGATAAATCCAGATGAATACTTTGCAAGCCTTGTAAAATTCGCTTCGTATATACCAACAGATTAATCATCCTTTTTCTTTATTTCAAGAAACTCCTTCTCCATCTTTGATCGAAGAATATGAGGGAAGTACTTATTGAAAGATAATTTCTTGAACTCGTTGCATTCCGTGGACTCAATTTCATCTCTTGGCCTCGTATTCTTGATAAGATTCCACCATTGATCAGCTACACCTTCCAAACGATATACTACTAAGATGACATTATCATGTTCAGAACATTGGAGAACCGAAAATATCTTTTCAGTTGTAATGATCCAGTGTTCATCAAAAAGTGGATCAGAGGACCCACTGAAAGAAGGTGGACGTTGCCTCATTAAGGACTCAATAGAATATTGTTCCCTTATCTGCTCATTTGGGAGTCCAGAATGATTCATAGATTGTGTAAGTATAGCAATAAGATTTTTCACTCCATCTCCCATAACATTTGTTTGTTCAGAAGGAAAATCATTGCATTGTCCATTACATTGATCAACACGGTTCCTTCGGGTTCCAGCCATCGTCTAAAACCCAAAAAGAATAGTGTGAGAGGTAAAAATCACACTAGGGGAAACAATATAATAAAGGGGGAGTACCTAAAATATCTAACATCTTAGGTTACCGTAATTCTAGTACAATAACCTATACTTATACTTAACCTTAGGGACATCCCAAGACATACCTTAGAAATATCTCTAGGGATCTCACTAAAGTTCTCACATCCTAGTTTCCAAAGGCTGACAAAACCTTTCCTCTGATAACAACTATAACGACCCTGAGCTTAACGTACATGGACATTACATTACTTTTGCGGAATACATAGTACATAAAAAAAACATACACACAAGGACCGTAATAGTTTAGTTTCTTTGGAAACTCGGAAGGTAATCTTCTAATCGTGGTGAAAGATCTTCAACATCTCCCATAAAGATATTCCATTTTTTAAAACCTAAAACCTTTCATTATATCCTGGGGAAAAGAAAACATAAAAGGGTGAGCTCAAATGCTCAGTAAGGGTAAACAAAAGAAATATCTATCACATCATATTCATAAGAACATAACATTTTGGAAGTATAAACCTGCAAAAGAGTTCATAATATCATAAAATGGGATAAATCATAGTAGTGAAATGTAATACCAATAATCATAACTTAAAACATGAAAATTTGTGGCATACACACATAATCATAGAGAATCATTTCTTATTAGTCAATACTCATTGCCAAGACTATCTTAGTGGACAAAGTCCATTTCTGACCAAAGTTCACTCCTCGTTTCAGTCCTGTTTCACTGAACCGGTTTAACCTGCCGTTATAGCCATGTCTATCTCATGAGATATAAAATCTTTACCTAATGCATTGGAGGTTTATATAGGTCCCACACATCTCATAATTATACCATTCTTATGTGTTCCACAAAATCATAAATCATACATCATTGCATAAACAATGTAAAAAAAATGGGATTCTTAAACAAAATGACATCATAAAACAATTCATATAAGATAAAGGAATTCATAAAAATAATTCCATCACAACATAATGAAATCAATGTAACAATAGAGATAAAAACAGAACCCTATGTTATCTTAGATGGAAAATAATTTTTATAAAACACTTGAACTCCATTCATGAGGAAAATATCCTTTCTACTTCAAAAACACTTTTCCTTTCTTAACATGTCATAAAATTATAAACTAAAAGAAGTTGATTAAAAATAAACATGATAACTTGTAAAGGAAGCTTCTTGGAAATAATTTTTTAAATATCCATTCATGTTGTATAAGTTAAAAAAACATTCTTCGTACTTTTGTCATAAAAGTCAAAAAATACCTCATACGAAAAACAACAAAAGATTCCTTTCATATATTTTACTACAAACTCACCGAAGGTTAAAATTGGATTTAAACAATTGTAGGTGGACGGAAATAATATTACATATTGAGGAAACATGGATGTGGATGATAAAATACACCCCAGTAAATTTCAAAGTATAAACAATCTCGGATAAAAATGAGATTTTGATATTTTCCCTTACCTTAGGTCCGATTTGCTTCGTAAGTGTACGAACATCCATTATAATGATTTAAATAATGTCATTGACTTATTCCAGAATCATAATCATTGTTATGCTATCATATATGGTTCATTTATGAATTTATTTTACCCGTTCTTTGGTAAATTCCATGTTAAAGAGCGTTTTGGGTAAAATCGTTTCATTTGTCGTCCGTGTTTTGACTTGTAATTATTCATATGATTAATTAGATCATGATTACTTAATTACATAATATAAAACATGATTTATATATAATATATATTCACAATATACAAATATATAATAGATCAGTAAATGGAAAGAAATACACCATTCATGGAGACGGTAGGTCGTACGTACATATGAACGTTGTTTTCGTTTCCTTATTGAGTTGAAGGGAATTAAGTAGATGACATAAATATATATCCACATAAATACAGTAGAATTATTATGTCATTTATTTCATTATTACTTATTATATATACTTTATAATCATTCATTAATGGTTAACGTGGAGAATGAATCGCATCGCGTCGTGGAGACGGTAGTCCGTACGTACGCACGAGCGATGATATCATTCTAATGATCGTGGAATTGTATGGGAGTGTATGTATATTATTTCAGAATCAATATCACTTTAAAATAATAATATATACTTGTTATTTACACCATTATACCCATCCACGTAAGGAGGTTGTGGAAAATAGATTACACCACGTCGTAGAGACGATATTCCGTACGTACGCACGAGCGGTGATTTCGTTTTCCGTAGGATGAATAGATGGTTAAATATGGTTGTTTCATACTTGTAATAACATATCAGTATATGAGTTATACTGATGTTATTACTTCATAATAAAACAACCTAAGAATAAGAAGTGGAAGAAGAAGTAAATTTGAAATAATCGGTAACGGACATTACCTCTTCTTTGAAATTCCTCTTTGAGATCTCCTTTTAGGGAACTAAAATTGGTCTTTGAGGAATACCAGATCCTCTAGGATGTTTCTAGGGAAGTGTAGAAGATAATTTGGCAGGGGTTGGCCGAGATTGAAGGCTCAAAGTTGTGTGAGGAAGAGAGGGAGGAGGTGCCCTTTTATAAGAGAGGAGAGGGGCTCCTTTGGAAAACCTAAAAATATTATTTTATTATAAAGACAAATTCGGTATTAAATATCTCCAAAATGATTTATTTAGAATCTAAGGTGGGGATGGGTCGAAATCATCTCATCAAATAGAATTTAGACATGTTTAGGTTCCTATTTTAACCATATCATTTAGATTTAACATTAAGTAAAATAATTTTACTTTTATTGTGTCTTCTTGTGTTCTTATACTATAAGGTTAATAAAGATACTATAAGAAGCCAAACGAAGCCCAAGTTGTTTATTATTAATATATATAACCTTATCTAAGTCATTTGGCCGAATCATAGATTTTGAGAAATAAAATAACAATTACTAATATAATATTTGTTTTAAAAACTATTTTATGTCAATTTTGACACTATTTAGTAATTTATTTTTGTGAAACTCATAACAGAATTATTAGTTCGAAAAAAGTTTATTAAATCAATACTAACATGTAATATTAACCTAGAAAATTAGTGTAATTCATTAAATGTCTCAAATTATATTTATTTGGGTATTTATAATATGAATTATTATAATTTTTCACTATTATGGTAATTACTGCATCATCATTGTGTCATCAATAAATTAATTTATTTAATGTCTAAAAATTATAAATAAAATATAATTATGTATTAAATCTTATGAGATTTCTAATGAATATTTACAATCGAATTTATCTTATGTATAACCCTATATTAAAAATGTTGTAGTAAATAAACTTTGATTTTAACTCTTTTAACTATTCTTTGAATTAAATAATAATAAATGCCCTAATCTAATTCAAGTGGGTCAAAATGGTCATATTTTATTCCTAAGGTTGTTTTTGGTCGAATTAAATTTATCCAATAGAATTAAAACATGTTTTAGGGTAATAATAATATCATTTTTACCCTTAATTACCCTATTTACTTTTAACCGTGGTGAAAAAAGTAAAAAGTTACTATTCACCAAAAATTATTTTCATCTCATTGAACCACATTTTACATACTGACATCAACCGTGTCTCTCGGATTTTTGAAATTCCACTCACAGAAGCGGTAAAATTATGTTTTTTGAAAAATTCATTTTTTTTAACTACCACTTAGTGGTTTCACTATTCATCAAAAAATGAAAGTTTCCAGAAAAATACCAAAAATTAGGCCTAAGCTATATTTGATATTATGAATTCAAAAATGATGTCTATTTTACCAAATTCAAAAAATATCAGTTGCATTAATTAATTTAAAAATTTATTCTCGTCGTCAAAACAAATATTGTGTTCTTAAGATATAAAAACTATCAAAAGATTGACATTTTTTTATGTCTGGTTTAAATGTGAAATTTCATCCAATGACCAAAATTATATTAAATTGTAAAAATATATTCTAAATATACTTCAAAACCACTCAAATTAATAATTTATCACTATTAATTATTTCGATTAAAAAGGTTGTTTTTAATTAAAATTTAGTAATTTTCACTATTCATCAGAAAATGAAATTTGTCCGAAAAGTACCAAAATTTCACCCTAAGCTAATTTCGATATTCCGAATCCAAAAATGAATTCCATTTTAAAAAATAAAATTTACAAAATTTAAAAAAGTAGTTATCACTATTCATAATGGATAGTTTTAATAATATTTTAATAGCATATCATTGTTTAGCGAAACTTGGTATTGCGTACAACACACGCTATCGCAGAGGTCGCGCTTGCGTGTAATTCAAGGGAATTCAAGGATGCATGTTGTGCAAGCTTCTTTTGGTGTAGCATACAACATAAAACATTAATGAAATTAAAAAGAATTTTTTCCATAAAATCTCGGGGTGTTACATTCTACCCCCCTTAAAATGAATATCGCCCTCGAAATTCGTCAGGGTTATAAATGGTTTACTCCTAGAAATTTTCTTTAATAGAATCCCACATCGTAAAAAGGAATACCAAAACAAATATTTAAAAACAGATGTATGAAACGTAACGGTTACCCAAATAAACTAGTCACTTGGTTTCCACATAGATGACAATATGGATATGGAAGAGAAATCTAACCATCATGTTCTGATGGAGAGTGGTAGATAATATGGCTATGGAAAATCCAGCAATAACAAATCCATAGATTTGTGATGATTTAAGGTACCATCAGATTCTTCGGATATAAGGGCACTAGGACAACATTTTTGGTTTTCAAGATCATTTCCCTAAAGTTGATGAATTAAAAGAAATACTTACATGATTCGGCTACAATATCATTGTTGTTCGTTAATTGAACAATTTCCACTTCATCCCTTAATGAAATAAAGTTGAATTTGTTATTCATGATGTGTTAGCAGATCATGTGATAGAATTATGGGTCATTCCATCTATCTCAAACAAAAGGTTATAAAAGTTATCAAAAATACATACGTCCATCTATAGTGAGATTAATCATATATGGTTCCTAAAATGGACTTATACTTCATATATCATACTGCTTAATATAATAAAACTAGTTTCTACAAAACAGGGACTTCCTGTAGGCCTGTGGTAGGCGATAAAGGCCAGTCGCACTTTGGTTGTGCGTTCGATTCCCACAGCCTTGTCCGACACGATGGGCTGTCGCCCATCCTGCAGGTTGTCCTTTTTCTAAAGCTATATTACCATAAAATCCCATCAATAATATCTAAAAAAGTTCTATCCTAACTTATGTCTAACATAATCCATTCCAATCTTATGGCTTATCTAAAATACTTCGGTCCAAGCTCATAGTATAAGGAAAATGATTACTTGAAATGTCACATAACAATCACGTGAATTCCATCATTTATCCCCCATATATCATAAGATATATCTTGTTGATCAAATTAAAATCATGTGAATACCTTAATCATGTATTCTCTTGAAGAATGAATACCCATTAATTTAACCATAGTGAAAACATGAATGCAGTCAGAAGTTAACTCTTTCCACATACCAAAATCCAAAAATTCTATATACTCAAACCATGATATAACCTTCTCCTTATATCAGTCATGAGCTCATTAATACGATCAAACATTTCATTTTCTTGTTTTCCTTTCAATATGCGCATATCATCTTTTTTTTCCAAAAATATCTCAATCACATTCTATGGTTACTAGTACCATTGAAAACCACAATAGACCAATACATAAATATTCCAATATTCCACGATACTATATACAACATTATATTGGAATCCCATTACATAAACACTTAATAATTCCACCACATTGTTGTCATATTCAACATTGCCAATAGTGATCACAAGTGATTTCCCTTTGTCCTTTTTCTTAAGTGGTTGTTCATGTCGATCATCACTAACCCTTGGATTAGGGCATTTATTAGCATAATGCCCCATTTCCTTGCACTTGAATCATTGAAGTGTTGGTGGTGCGTTCTTTGAAGTCTTTTCTTTATTCACATCATTAAGAACCCTTTTTCCATTACTTCGACACTCAGCTGCTCGATGACCTTCTTTTTCACACTTAAAACATTTTCTAGTCCCTTTAAGACAATCTCCACCATGCTTCTTTCCACACTTTGAGCATAAGGAAACATTCATCTTCTTTTCACCATTATTCTGAGATTTCTCCTTGAACTCCATCTTTCATTTCTTGTGAAAACTATGATATGGATAAGTAACACCAACTTCCATTTCTACCATTATAGCACAAATCACAATTTTTTCATAGCTACTGAAGTCTCTTATAGCTAATGCCCTTCAAAGATTTGGTTTTAAGCCACTGAAGAATCGATCAACTTTACTTTCAGGTTGGATGATAAATCCAGATCCATACCTTTCAAGCCTTGTAAAATTCACTTCGTATATACCAACATATTCATCATCCTTCTTCTTTAGTTCAAGAAACTCCTTCTCCATCTTTGTTCGATGAATACGAGGGAATTACTTATTGAAAAATAATTTCTTGAACTTGTCCCATTCCATGGACTCAATTTCATCTCTTGGCCTCGTATTATTGATATGATTCCACCATTGATCAGCTTCACCTTCCAAATGATATACTGCTAAGATGACTTTATCTTGTTCAGAACATTGAAGAACCAGAAATATCTTTTCAGTGGTAATGATCCATTGTTCAGCAATAAGTGGATCAGAAGACCCACTGAAAGAAGGTGGACGTTGCCTCATGAAGGACTCAATAGAATATTGTTCCCTTCTCTGCTCATTTAGGAGTACAGAATGATTCATAGCTTGTGTAAGTACTGCAATAATATTTTTCACTCCATCTCACATAACATTTGTTTGTTCAGGAAGAAAATCATTGCATTTTCCATTACATTGATCAACACGGTTCCTTCGGGTTCCAGCCATCATCTAAAACCCAAAAAGAATAGTGTGAGAGGTAAAAATCACACTAGGGAAAAAAATATAATAAAGCGGGAGTACCATCAATATCTAACATCTTAGGTTACCGTAATTATATTACCATAACCTAAACTCCTACTTAACCTTAGGTACATCCCTAGACATACCATAGAAATATCTCTAGGGATCTCACTAAAGTCTCACATCATAGTTTGCAAAGGTTGACTAAACCTTTCCTCTGATACCAACTGTAACGACCCTGAGCTTAACGTACATGGACATTACATTACATTTACAGAATACATAGTACATAACAAAAAGACAGACACAAGGACCGTAATAGTATAGTGTCTTTGGAAACTCAGAATGTAATATTCTAATCGTGGTGAAAGATCGTCAACATCTCCCATAAATATCATCGTTTTGTTAAACCTAAAGCCTTTCCTTATATCCTGGGGAAAAGAAAACATAAAAGGGTGAGCTAAAATGCTCAGTAAGGGTAAACAAAAGAAATATCTATCACATCATATTCATAAGAACAAAACATTTTGGAAATCTTAACCTGCAAAAGAGATCATAATATCATAACATGGGATAAATCATAGTAGTGAAATTTAATACCAATAATCATAACATAAAACATGAAAATTTGTGGCATACACACATAATCATAGAGAATCATTTCTTATTAGTCAAGACTCATTTCCAAGACTACCTTAGTGGACAAAGTCCATTTCTGAACCGAGTTCACTCCTCGTTTCAGTCCTGTTTCACTGAACCGGTTTAACCTGCCATTCCAGCCATGTTTGTCTCATGAGATATAAAATCTTTACCCAATGCATTGGAGGGAGATATAGGTCCCACCCATCTCATAATTATACCATTCTTATGTGTGCCAAAAAATCATAAATCATACATCATTGCAAAACCCATGTAAAAAAATGGGATTCTTAAACAACATGACATCATAAAACAATTCATATAAGATAAAGGAATTCATAAAAATAATTCCATCACAACATAGTCAAATAAATGTAACAATAGTGATAGAAACAGAACCCTATATTATCTTAGATGGAAAAGAATTTTTATAAAACACTTGAACTCCATTCTTGAGGAAAATATCCTTTCTACTTCAAAAACACATTTCCTTTCTTAACATGTCATAAAATTATGAACTAAAAGATGTTGATTAAAAATAAACCTGATAACTTGTAAAGGAAGCTTCATGGAAATAATTTTTTAAATATCCATTCATGCCTTATAAGTTATAAAAAACTTTCTTCATACTTTGGTCGGAAAAGTCAAAAATTAACTCGTATGAAAAACGACATAAGATTCCTTTCATATATTTTACTAAAAACTCACCGAAGGGTAAAATTGGATTTAAAAAATTTTAGGTGGATGGAAATAATATTACATATTGAGGAAACATGGATGTGGATGATAAAATACACCCCAGTAAATTTCAAAGTATAAACAATCTCGGATAAAAATGAGATTGTGATATTTTCCCTTACCTTAGGTCTGATTTGCTTCGTAAGTGTCCGAACCTCCTGTATAATGATTTAAATAATGTCATTGACTTATTCCAGAATCATACGCATTGTTATGATATCATATATGGTTCATTTATGACTTTATTTTACCCCGTCTTTGGTAAATTGCATGTTAAATAGCATTTTGGGTAAAATCGTTTCATTTGTCGTCCGTGTTTTGACTTGTAATTATTCATATGATTACTTAGATCATGATTGCTTAATTACATAATATTAAACATGATTTATATATAATATATATTAATAACATACAAATATAAAATAGATCAGTAAATGGAAAGAAATACACCGTTCATGGAGACGGTAGGCCGTACGTACGCATGAACGCTGTTTTCGTTTCCTTATTGAGTTGAAGGAAATTAAGTAGATGACATACATATATATACACATAAATCCAGTATCATTATTATGTCTTATATTTCATGATTACTTATTATATATACTTTATAATCATTCATTAATGGTTAACGTGGAGAATGAATCTCATCACGTCGTGGAGACGGTAGTCCATACGTACGCACGAGCGATGATATCATTCTCATGATCGTGGAATTGTATGGGAGGGTATTTATACTATTTCAGAATCAATATCACTTTAAAATAATCATATATAGTTATTATGTACACCATTATACCCATCCAAGTAAGGTGGTTGTGGAAAAGAGATCACACCACGGCGTGGAGACGGTATTCCGTACGTACGCACGCGCGGTGATTTCATTTTCCGTAGGATGGATAGATGGTTAAATAGGGTTGTTTCATAATTATAATAACATATCAGTATATGAGTTATAATAATTTTATTACTTCATAATAAAACAATCTAAGAAGAAGAATTGGAAGAAGAAATAAATTTGAAATAATCGGTAACGGACATTACCTCTTCTTTGAAGCGCCTCTTTGAGATCTCCTTTTAGGGCACTAAAATTGGTCTTTGAGGAATACCATAACCTATAGGATGTTTCTAGGGAAGTGGAGAAGAGAATTTGGCAGGGGTTGGCCGAGCATGAAGGCTCATGTTGTGTGAGGAAGAGAGGGAGGAGGTGCCCTTTTATAAGGGAGGAGAGGGGCTCCTTTGGAAAAACTAAGAATATTATTTTATTATAATGGCAAATTCGGTTTTAATTAGCTCCAAATTGATTTATTTCGAAGCTAAGGTCGGGATGGGCTGCAATACTCTCTTCCAATAGAATTTAGACATGTTTAGGTTCCTATTTTAACCTTATCATTTAGATTTAACATTAAGTAAAATAATTTTACTTTTACCGTGTCTTTTTGTGTTCTTATACTATATGGTTAATAAACGTACTATAAGAAGCCAAACGAACCCCAAGTTGATTATTATTAATATATATATAACCTTATCTATGTCCTTTGGCCGAAAATTAGATTTTTAGAAATAAAATAACAATTACTAATATAATATTGGTTTTAAAAACTATTTTATGTCAATTTTGACACTATTTAGTAATTTATTTTTGTGAAAATCATAACAGAGTGATTAGTTCGAAAAAAGTTAATTAAATCATTACTAACATGTCATATTAACCTAGAAAATTATTTTAATTCATAAATAGTCTCAAATTATATTTATTTGGGTATTTGTAATATTAATTATTCTAATATTTCACTATTATGGTAATTACTGCATCATCATTGTGTCATAAATAATTTAATCTATTTAATGTCTAAAAATTATAAATAAAATATCATTATGTAGGAAATATTATTAGATTTCTAATGAATATTTACAATCGAATTTATCTTATGTATAACCCTATATTAAAAATGTTGTAGTAAATAAACTTTGATTTTAACTCTTTTAACTATTTTTTGAATTAAATAATAATAAATGTCCTAATCTAATCCAAGGGGGTCTAAATGATCATATTTTATTCGTAAGGTCGTTTTTTGTCGAATTACACTTATCAAATAGAATTAGGACATGTGTTAGGGTAATAATAATATCATTATTACCCTTAATTACCCTATTTACTTTTAACCGTGGTAAAAAAAAGTAAAAATTTACTATTCACCAAAAATTATTTTCATCTCATTGAACCAAATTTTACATACTGAAATCAACCGTGTCCCTCTGATTTTGGAAATTCCACTCACAGAAGCGGTAAAATTAAGTTTTATGAAAAATTCATTTTTTTTAACTCCCACTTAGTGGTTTCACTATTCATCAAAAAATGAAAGTTTCCAGACAAAAACCAAAAATTAGGCCTAAGATATATTTGATATTATGAATTCAAAAATGATTTCTATTTTACCAAATTTAAAACATATCAGTTTCATTAATTAATTTAAAAATTAATTCCCATCGTCAAAACAAATAGTGTGTTCTTAAGAGATAATAACTATCAAAAGATTGTCATTTGTTTATGTCTGGTTTAAATGTGAAATTACATCCAATGACCAATATTGTATTAAATTGTAAAAATATATTCTAAATATACTTTAAAACCACTAAAATTAATAATTTATCACTATTAATTATTTCGATTAAAAAGGTTGTTTTTAATTAAAATATAGTAATTTTCACTATTCATCAGAAAATGAAAGTTATCCTAAAAGTACCAAAATTTCACCCTAAGCTAATTTCGATATTCCAAATCCAAAAATTAAGTCTATTTTGAAAAATAAAATTTACAAAATTTCAAAAAGTGGTTATCACTATTCATAACGGCTAGTTTTAATAATATTTTAATAGCATATCATTGTTTAGAAAAACTCGGTATTGCGTACAACACACGCTATTGCAGAAGGTCGCGCTTGCGTGTAATGCAAGGAAAGTCAAGGATGTGTGTTGTTAAAGATTCTTTTGGTGTAGTGTACAACACAAGACATTAATGAAATTAAAAAGAATATTTTTCATAAAATCTCGGGGTGTTATAGTTACCACCACACCAATTGTTTAGATATGGAGTATATATATATATATATATATCAATCCCCATATATGATATTCTCACTTCACCATAAGGGGTGATTGAACAACATCTACCATCATTGGGAGTCTCAGATGGGGGTTCCATAAGAATCTCCATCTCTTGAACATCTAGTGATGGATGAATAACTCAAGCACGCATTGATTGAAATGATGGTCTATGAATAATAGAAATTAATTATCAAATGATTTACACCAACTTCCAACCAACCATATGAATCTTATATGTTTTTCATACTGAAACATTAACTATTTTAATTATATGAAAATCATCAACTTACTAATAATGGAGAATGTGGTAGAGGATCAATGCATTATCCATTTGTAACTACTCTCACACTACTAAGTACATTTCTAAAAAACTAATTGTAAAATAATTATCACTACAATAAATGTTATCTCACTCAAAACCTTCTCAAATATGAAGATTAGTCTAATGAATCACTAGAGTTATCCACATGTGGAATGAAAAAACTCTTACATTATCTTGGTGAAACTCAGTCTTAAATTTATCTACTAGTAATGAAATGTATAAGATACACAATTGTAGGTTTTTCTACATGAAATATAAAAACATATAAACTCAATATCTAATGTCACTAAAAATAATTTTTTCATGGAAAACACCACCCACACATTCCTTTAAAATATTTTCAAGGTCCCCAATGTATACTAAAAAATAGTGATATTTCCCCATATAAATTAATATTTCATCAAATAACACATCATGATGATCAATAGGTTATCAAAAACTAGACCTGGTAGGGTAATCATATCATGTGTTTGAGAAAAAAAATTATCCACCTACGCGTGCATGGTGTAATGAAAATACCTTAAAAAGGTTATCAATATTTTCTTAGTGAATGACTATGATATATGGAAATGAATGTCTTAAACTCAATTTAATCCCCTATAACTTGTGGATTAGGGTCACCTATTTCATAGGATCATGAACATCATATATAACCTTTGGAATATTTATCTCACTCCATAAAAGCTTCCATATAATCCATTAATTTTTTTGGATTAGGATAATGGGGAAATAAACTACCACAAATCATTAAGTAAGGTATCTATCATGAAAATGTCCAAATCAACACCTAATTAATCACTAACCATCGGTTAAAAGGAAATAATATATGAATGGGATCATCATGAACCTTTTTATAGACACATGTTTGATATCATTGGGATTAACTCCTTATTTAATTACATGAAAAAATATGAATTAGATAATATAAATATTAGAGGACATAGAAAGAACATGAAATATAAAAAACAATTGTTATATGATGAATGTAGAAATTATATATTTGATCTATAACAATTTATCAGAGATCTAGATCAACTAATATATTATTAGATACCTTTTAGATGGATAAATCATCCACCACACCTATGCTGATCTCCCTAGTTTGATAATAGAACATGCGACATCATTAACATCATTGATTAAATGTTACCGAACAAATCCTCACATGACTAATGACTAATAACAACATCCATTGAATACCCTTATCCTATAACACTCTAAAATAACCTGACCCACCCTGGTCTCACCCACCCCAATAATAATCCAGGAGTTCCACTATAAGGTTACATCCAATAAGTCAGGTGTTGCTTACTTGCACTGATTTGGTTGAACTTTCAATTAGGGGGCCCTTATCTTATAACAAGAAATATGTAATGAAAAAAACTCACAAATTAATTATAAATGTATAGAAATAACTAACCTATATATAAGACATCAATGAGGAATTACATACAAGTAAAACACCTCATAATCAACATTAATGTCATAGAACAATATATAAGTCTATAAATTGAATATAAACAATAAACTGGAAGTCCCTTCCTTTTATGTATTCTCATGGATCAGTATCCATCTACAATGGTCCCTACCACCATTAGAATTCAGAATAATCTATCATGAATCATCAATTATAAAAAAAATCAACTCTAAACAAGCCACAATAGTTCAACTTTCACAAAGGCCATCTCTAGACCTATTCATCGTCTTCATAGATACAACATGTGTTGGTATAATTCCCATAAAGTATTGAGTATAGTAATAATTAGTAGGATTGCATGAAATCAAAAATAAATTATATAAAAATGGTACAAATAATTGTTTTAGTATAATAGAGTGTCCAAGAGGGAGATAAGGGATTATATAATTGATATGTTCAAACATAAGAAGTCACAATGTTGCACTGATGTCCCAGTCATCAAACCTTAAAAATCAAAGAATAAACCTCATCTGAATCTATGGATGCTCTAAGTACTAAAAATAATCAACGTATAAAGGCAATAACATGTTGTATGTCACACCACTAGGAAACCCAATTGTTGTTTATTAGTCATCATCCCCAACCAAATCAACATTGATAAACGTTTCCCACTACCACACCATTTCCCAAATTTATGAAGGGGGATATCATATCATTGAATTAGGCCCATCAATAAGGCAGACATTCACCATCCAAATTATCAATATTAATCTACTAATTATATATCTAAACCACCAAATCCAATAATCCTTTATAACCTCATAGTAAATATTATAGAGGTTTTTACACCCAAAAAACATGTTAGGAATACTAACTGTAGTAGAGGATCACAAGCCTAATGGATCTATTAGATAGAGATAATAGTAAATAAATTGATAGTGGATCCAAACATGATTATATAAGGTGAATAATGAATTAGTAGGATCTATAAGAAAATGATCCTAGCCCTAGGAAGCATTCTATAGACACAGGGAATTACTTTTCAAACATATGAATGGTTTGGAAAACCAATATAATTGAATAAATAAACCATATTTGTTGGTTTCCAACCTTGATAATGCCTCAAATGTCATTACTGAACCCAACCAATTTTCTAATAGATCTAAACAATATCTACATAACTCACCTCTCAAATTTCCTTGAATACAAAAAAATATACAAATATATTTCAATATATATAGAGAAATACTTAGTAAAATATATATACATTTCAAAAATAGACACTTCGTAAAAAATATGTATTTCAATATTAAAATATGAGAGAAACTACAATACTACATTAGAATCTTGTGAAAATAATCAGAATCATGTACCATATATTTGACTTGAATCATTCATCTAAATGCCAAGACCATAATGTTGTAGATGGATCATCATCCTAACCATGTTATAAGAAGTTATACATGAATCAATAATATTTAATAATATTAGTTTTAAAAAAATTATTATGAATGTGATTATTATGATTATTATAATTAAATTTATTTATCAAAATGTTAGGGGAGCCTGATGGGCATGTGTCTACCCCTTATCTACATTACATTCTATTTTTCTCTCTTCGTACATACTTTATGAAAACATAGGTTCTCCCATACCATGTTCGGGATGGATACAATGGAGGATAAGAGGCCAATTACTCTATCATCTATTTGTTTCCTTATATATATCCTTTATATTGTAATTTTTTTTAACTAGTGTGACTTACCATCTACCTTGTGACTCGTATCACTGGATGAAACTGACAATGTTCCCTATGTAAATTGGTATAATAATCCACCACACCTATTATTTTTCACCACTATTTTGTTGATTAACATCTCATATCATAACCTATAAATCCAACTACAAAACTTATGCCATCTGGGACTACCCTTTATCTCTATCATGAAATACTGGGGATGATGATCCAATGTCCATGTTTGGGAGGGGTGGATGGAGAGAGATAAAGATAGATAAGAGTGAGTGAAGGGAGATATATTTAATAAAGACTCCCCACATTCATTCCTATTTAGTCAAAATAATAATAATGCCTTCACCATCAACATGTTTAGGGGGAATTATTCCCCCTTATAAACTCCATCACAAGGAGATTGATGATTTGAGAATAGGAATTTGAAAAATAAAATGAGGATTTAGAATAAAGAAGATTAAATATCCAGAAACCCCCTAGAATTGAGATATCCAATCATACAATTAAATATAAAAAAATAAAAAATTACCAAATAATTAAAAATAAAATGTTCCAGCATCCAATTAATAGTAATCATTAGTGACGATTATTTTGGTTCCCAATATTTTTTTTTCATCATATAATAAATAGATCATTAGATTTTATAATCTCTATCAATTCCCTTCTCAATATCTCTAGGACATTCACGGTTCCTCTCTCTATGGTTTTGAATTTAAGAGGACTATATAATGAGGAATAATGTTTTCAATGAAATATATAAATTCATTCATTCATACATACATTCATTCATTCATATAAACTATTCAGTTATTTCAACTTGTGGAAACTCTAACCCAAGAACCCAAATGTAAATAATATTATACTACCCATGGGGTAAAAATACATTTCTAAATGAAACCATTTTCTTTTAAATTTAAATCTATAATCCATTTATAAGGAATTATATAATATTCATGAAATCACACATGGGGGTAAAAATAATATTTTATGCTTATTAAATTTTCATCAATAACCCATCATGATCATAGTTCTGAACAATATTAGTTCATGGGTAAATATTGTTCCAAAGAATCCAAAAAAAACATTAGATAATTTTAATGAGGTCTTTTACTTTGGTAAATTTACAGTATTCTCGCTAGGGAGGTATTATAACTATGAAACTACAAATAGAGCTTATGTATAGATCAGATAAAAATTAAGGTCACTGCACATCAGCTAGAACTAATATATGAGTTTGGTTTTTGGAAAACATGTAATATATAGGGGTTTTCATCTAAATATATATGTATCACAAATTTCCTTATTATCATTGTAGTTTTACATTTCTCATGTAATAAATTTTATCCACAAAATCTATAGTTCCTACATCCACTTTTCCTCTCCAATGATCCCCACTAGTAACTGTAACCCACTATTAATAAATGCCAATATAATATTCCATGTTCAACCTATCATCACCAATTAAACTGTCACATGGGCCACTATCTGGGTTCTCTATGACTTTTTTATAATTCCTCATTTCATGTAATTGCCAACATAAAATCAATGAGTGAATTCAAAATTAATTTTCAACACCACAAATGTATTATTGTTCTTCTTCAGTGCTTGAATAATAGGAATGGGATTGAGGTTTGATTTCAAATGTCAGCTATAGGTTTGAGATAAATTTATATTTTGAGTGTCTTTCCATTCCATTAAATGGGTGGTTGAGTCATTTTTTCATTATAATAAGTTATTTTACACCAAAACACATTTTACTACACTAGGAGGTGGTGATAGTTGGTTTTAAAATCCTACCATGGTGAATGGTGTTAAATTATAAATATAGGGTTTATTCCATTAGGTGGGTAGGTTCGGATTTTTCTTCTTCCATTGAGTGAGGTGTTGTATGATGTCTAGTATGGCCACTCCAAAATTTTACTCTAGTAGGTTCATTATTCCATTACTATTATGTTTGCACCATAATGATTACCCTATATAATTCATCAATGATTTCATTAATCTAATCTAAAATTAATATATATTTACTATGTTGGTAAATACCTTATTTACCTGTACTCATGATAATAATCCCATTCTCTTACTGTTTATAATTTAATAAAATGGTATTTCATTCATTATTTTTCAGGGTTAAGTATCATTTTTTATAAAGGATCGTTGTGGATAATGTTTTCATTACTCCCCCATATAATCATGATATCTCTAAAAATTATCCCATTTACTATCAGTTCTTCCCAAATTAGGGGGTTTCTAATGTATCATGATTTTTACCATTTAATTTTGAATCAATTGGGGATATCCAATCAGAATAGAAAACACATGTTGTAGTAAGTTCCCCTAGCTTTCGAATTAGTTTTTAGAAGAATGGAAGGCATAAATTTAAATGTATGGAGATTGTGTGGAATACTAAATTTAAATTATAAAATTGAGTCCTTGATTTCATCACACTGTTTAATGTTTTTAATGTACTTGAAGGCTCCGAATATAAGATTATGTCACCACCATGGACTTCCATGATTGTTTTCCTTATATAGAATGTTATGATATTGTAAATAAAAAATAAATAGTGGCACATTATGTTTATTTGAGACCTTAAGAGCCTTTTAATGCAGCAAAACCCTTTATGTGATAGATATTATCATTTGATCATGGTATTATTGGGGTGAGATAACATAGTTAAATGATTTCATGAATGTTAGTGGCCTTGTGTACGTTAAGTAAGATTTAAAGAAATGTATTAATTATATTTAATAAATCGATCGCTAAAATGATTTCAAGATTGTACCCCATCCATCATTTTTATGTTAGCGGTAACTCATCCACCTTATGAGATGGTTTTGTGCTACATCATGTACCCATAGATATATTTGAGGTATCACATCCACTAAAATTAAGCTGGTGATTCAGTTTTTACCATGATTTTGATATATTTTTGATACCTCATCTACTGTGAATTTTGTAGTGGTGTTCCATAATCTAAAAATATTATGTCCATGATATATCATCTAAATATATTAAATTGGGTGATAATTATACACAGTAATATTATTGATGGTTTTTATATCATACAATTATATATTATTATTTATGGTACATCTTCCTACTCATGATTATTATTTTTGGTTCAAGAGGTGGCATATAATTCACATGAAAAATTAATATTAGTGGTTCTGTATCCACCTATTGAGTTTCATATCATTTATACATCATACACAAGGTATGTTTATGGGTGGTATATTGTACACCTATTCTTGGTGACTCCTTGTTCACTAAGAGATTGTTTGTTTTCCCATGATGTTTGAATAAATGATGAATAATTCATCAAGATAATTTATAATTGTGATACATTATTCATTTACTCTAAAATTATTTTGATAGTTCATTCACTATGACAATTATATGAGGAATGATATGTTTTTCATCCTCATGGTGTGTTTAGACAGTCAATATATCATCACATATAGCACTGCACAAAATAGGAATATTAATTCCTTTCCAATATCCTATAAATTCCCAAATGAGATTTTTGAATTGAATATTTACATTTTTATCATTCTTTATATAAAAATAAGCTATATTGCTTTTACTTTTATGGGAAATCATTATTCATTGAAAACTGAGTTGTACTCATAATTTTCTTTTTAAATTGTTTTACACATTTAAACATTGCGGTCTAGGATATTGGAAAGGGTAGAGTCTTTATGATTGATTGTATATCCGGGATACATGGCCAGAATTAGGGTATAGTCTAAGATAGAACTCTAGAGATTACTTGTGGTTTATTCCTTTTTAATTACATTTCAACCTAATTATATATGATCATTCCAGGAGATAACCTTGTTATGGTTATATGACTCATTTAACATATACAATAACTCATGTAGTTATTTCGTGGTGTTTTTTTTATATATTTAGATCCAATAAATGGAGGAACCCATATGATATCTAAAAAATTGGTTCAATCATGATGACGGTAAAGTGGGTTAGAGAATCATCAAATTCATATCAGATCCATTCTTCATTTTTCTTTAGTATTTCTGTATGGTGGAGTAAATTTTGGATATTTTTATAGCTTTGTTTCAACCTCATTTCTAGGATAATAAAACCAATATATAGAAGAATTACATAGTATTAGGGAAGGTATTTTATTATTTATTATTATGTGACGTGGATTTTTTTTCATAATTTTATAATTGTTTAATAGTTTATTATATTCACTCTTCTAATGGGGTAGTAATATGGATTGAGTTCATTCAAAATATCTAGCTTGTAAGGCTCAAATGAAAATCATATGAATTATATTGACTAATATTATTGTTTTTATATTGTTTTTAGTTATATAAATTATATATACGAATATATATATAGATATTTAATATATATCATATATGTGAAACTATACATAATAAAACCATATATATTGGATTATACCTCAGACATGTAATGATTGTTCCACTGTAATGGGGTGATATTCGAGATGACCTAAGAGTTGAAAGTCTGGAATATTTTTTTTCATTATAAATGAGATCCTTATATAAAATGGTGTCAGTTTTTGTTAATTTGTTTTACATTTGTTACCAATTACCTTTAAATTCGTTTTATTGGCCTATAATCGAATTTATTCAAATTTGTACCCCTTCCATTATAGTGAAATACCATTACAGTGACATACTTTTGCATTCTAGGAGAAAATATAAAATCATGCACCCTATGGTGATGGAACTATAATTTATTATTCTACCTATTCCATCAATTAATTAATATCTCTAAGTGATTATTTTCTATTTTTTCTAGTTTATTGCATATAGGGTTACTAGAGCTTATTCATCTTTGATAGGCTTAACTTGGGAGTTTAAGTGGAAGAATCCACTTCCATTTGTGGTTAAGGTCGACTATTCACTAATGAAGGTTGGATAAATTCCTAAATGACCCTATTGAGTCATCTTGAGTGATAGTTTGAGATGTGGGTGATGATTTCCAACAACATTTTTCATTGACTTTCAAATCACAATTGAAACATTCTGGTCTAGGAAGAACAACATGTAAGGGATCACTAGAAGGGTAACCTAACTCATTTCTTAATGAATTTCATTCCAAATATATTGAGTTCTCATAGATATATGGAGTTAGACTATAAATGTTAGGAGGTACAATTAGTCATGGATTGTGGTACCCAATTAATTGATTTATTACCATTTCCCACCTACATTAGCACGATACAAGACTGTTAGGTTTAACTGTTTTAATAATATCCTTGGGTAGTTCATATGTCACATTTGAATATATACATCTTGAAATATTTATTTGAGATTATGGATTATTTGTTTATTGATATTTGGAACTAGATAGAGGGTAGATCGTCTTGAAGAAATATTCTTCTATTGGGGATGGGAGTGGAAAATGTTGTAGTAGGAAGTGGAGGTGTGAGGATTCATACTAGGTAAAATAAATGTATTGTATCCAATGATTATATTTGATGCTTTATTTGAGATTATGAGCCTATGTTGGGTGTAATTAGTGACATCATTTTTGTTATATTCAACTAGATTATGATAGACAACTAATGGTTCCCCAATTGTATTGGGAGATGCTCCACCAACAATTGTTTTTGGTATAGCCCAACATTTTTAAGGATATTATAAATCATCGTATAATAGTGGTTTGGGAGTAAAACCATAGGTTCAGTAGATCTCTAGTAATAATAGATTCCCATATAAATTTAGTTTGTGGAGGAGGTATTTCTATATAGGTAAAATTAAAAAAGGTTAAATAGTGTGACACCCCTGAGGGGAGTCTACTAATGGGTTCTAAAGTATGGTGTTTTGTCTAGATTCATTCCATCAACCATGATATTTCTAAATAGGGAACATGTCCATTAACATGTAGAGGTGAAATTATTATGGTTTGATCCGTATAATTTATTTAATTTTTTATTGGTTCATCACACTAATTAATATCTATGAAGTTGGTTGATTATCTATAGTTAGAGGTTTAACACCTATAAAGGGTGTTGTGAATTAAAAATACCTTATAATGGTGATATTAGGATATACAATTATGTCTAGAGTTTGAAATAGTTATTGGTGGATATAAGATCTATAAGATTTCATAATTTTCAAGATATCTATATTTGATGGGATCTTTGGGATTGACTGGATGACTTTGTCCTAACAATATATCGACTATTATCACCAACAGTTATAATTCACACACTTTGATGGAAATTATTATACATTCATTAGATAGTGTAGTATGTTTTCTTTTCATTTAGTTATATCGAACTAAATTTGGGGTAATAATCACTCATATTGTTTATATTATTCATAAGGAGTAATATATCCATTTTTTTTCAGTCTATTATCAAGTCAACAATCAATTCCATGATGTATTTATTCATAATTTTGTGGTGATTCCACTAAATTATGAAACTGAATTTACAATAAATACTATTCATTTCATGAATAACATATAAATACCACAATATAGGACAGTTTTTATAGATTTCTTAGAGTAAAAGGCTCGGTTATTGGATTTACATGTGAATGGGAATATTCCCATGTGAAGATACCCTTAGGGTGCAACTATGTTATTCACCAACAAGTCAGATAGATCAATTTTGTTTTTTATGGGTTATTGATTTCTAAAATAAGATATTTTAAAGAATATGTGTCCTTTTACTTGTATTTGTGACATGTATGATCATTTGAGGAAATACCTGGGGTTCTCTATGATCTACATGAGGCCAGACTATCACAAAATGCAAGTGATCCGTTCTTATATTCCTTATAATATATTTCCGAATAGGTATGGCCTATATATGTATATTTTAATGTTTTTTAGACTATATAATATGCTAGATGTTTTCCTCAACTAGATTAATATGGTGTTCCATACTTATATAGGTTAGCTTGTGGTTATCATTTTTGATGATATCCCATTTACTCTTAGTAAAGGGAGGATAGTTCTAACGATCTAGGGATCATTTTGAGTAAACAAAGGGAGAATCATCTATTTTAAATGTTCTTTAATTTTCAGTTATAGATATTTAATTTATAATTCATGGGTCATGTGATAATAAAAGATATTATAAATATAGACCCTTATAAATCTAGGTTAGTGGATTTTTTGGAGTGGCCAAACAATGTATTAGATATCTAATGTTTATCTAGACTGGTATATTATTAATGAAGTTTAATGCTAAAATATTTTATATTTATATGTATATATATTATTTTTCATGGAATAATTAGTTATTAAAGACTGATTATATTTTAATATTTTTTTTCTATAAAGAAAATCATATATTGTAATATAATATATTTTTTATAAAATAAAATAAATCTAGATGAGGAAATATATTCTTATGGGAAGAAGAGCCTTAGTTCAAAAATAGATTATGCATGAGGATTAACTAAAGATGAAATGTCTGGAAGATGTTATTTGTGGGGAAAAGAGGGAATAGGTCCTTGTATAGGGTGAAATTGTAAGTGAACCACAATGTGGTATAATAATTATGATCAATAATTATGCATGTTTGATGGTAAAAAATGATCGTAACATGTAGTGTAATGCCATATCAAATGAAAAGAAGATATAAATTCCTAAAATAGACATGATGTGTTATTTCAAACATTCCATGATAAATTGGATCATCATGTAGAGAAAAATGTGTTCCATATAAAAGGACTCATTCCATATAAAGGTATTTTTTTACTTAACCGTAAAGATGGAAAAGTGGATATCTGAGAAAATTTTATACCATTCCAGAAGACGCCAAATAGTGGAAAGATGGGGAAGTGTATGTAATTGTCACCTTAATTCCAAGGAGTAATGTGTAATGGTCATTACATTGTGATATTTTTCTTGATGATATTTTATAGTGAATGAAAATATAATTCCGTGTTTTAGGGTTTTATTTGAAATAATTAACACTATATAAGTTTTAAGGGGAAAATTTTATTCCAAAGTAGAAATTTTGTAGTTGTGATGATGAATGAAAAAGGATAAAGTTAAAAGCATATGAGTTATTACGTTTATTTCATTTCTTGGTCATAATGGTATATAAGGGATGAACTGGTTCATGCATTGCATGGATGATATCGTGGTGTCACAGTTGATGTTATATTTTATGATATATATAGGTGTCTTATGATAGACATGAAGAAACATTTCATTTCAGGAGGGAATTTCATCTTGTAGTGACTATGTGAAGTATGTGGGGAGGATATTTTATTATTCCAGGATGAACACTCCTAATCCAAAACATTTTATTACTGTAGTAGGATTAATATATGACCCTCAAATATTCATATAATAATTAAAAAAATATTTGAAAGGAATATCCCATTCATTATTCATAAGTTACATATAAACTAAAAGGATTGACAGTCAAGAATCTGATAAGGTGGAGATACCAAGCATAGACCTAGGGGTTGTATGGAATTAATTTTTGTCTTCTTTTTCTTAGATTTCATATTGTATAACATAGAGACTCATGCATAAAATGATTCATCTCTAAAGTACATTAGTTAGTGTAGCACAATTGTTTCATAGTTTTTATTCTTTCAGTTTATCTTCTTTGGAATATATTTTATTCATCGGTAATGAATAATAAATGATGAATGGATAGACCAATAAGAGATATTGGGGTCAAATCAAATGTATTTTTATGATTTGTTTTGATTCATATTTACTCTTAGGTTGACCTATTTAATTACTATAATTTTAAAACATAATTTATTCATCATATTCTTCACTGAATCATTGACTAAATTTTTCTAATAATGGATTAACCCCATCATGGTTGTGATGGCTAATAAACTAATAGTGATATGGATGATTCTTTTCCTTTTGTGGTATACACTTACTTCACTATAGTTATTTTGATTATTTTGATCATGATGTATCATTTTTATGAATTAGTATCAGGTGGAAGTATCCAAATTGATATATCTAACATTTATAATAATATAAAAATTGGGATTGATTATTTTATGAGTGAAATTAAATTTCACTTATAAGAGAAATCATCATTACGTATGGATTCCCCTATATTTATAATTTTGTTTTTATTTTTCCCATTTACATGGTGATTTGATTCAGTTTTGATTAATTTTCATAGTCATGACCAGACTTTGATGGTTTTACATTTGGTTTAAATATTAGTCTCATATTTCAAGGTCCTTTAGATAAAAAAAATCATTTTATAATTATAATATGTTATATTTTTAAGTGTTGGTATGAGAAATCTAAAATGTATAAAATATTTCCATAATAAATAATTGATTTTACTCATGGATGGAAATCTTTTTGGTGTTTATATGGGGAACAAGTAAAACTAAATACCAATTATGGACTAATTCTTTAGATCAATTACTATTCATAACCCAAATATATTTTCTAATTTTCATTAATGTTTTTTTCTCTTTCGGCCATTTTTATATGTTTATATTTTATTATTGTGGATTTATATTTTGAATATGAATTCTTGTAAATGCGTGTATATAAAAAATGATTATCTTAAATAAAAAATATATATAATCAAATGGAGATTTAAAAAAAATTGGGGACCATGATCATAATCATACTCTGATTGCTACCCACATTATAAAAAGTAAACCAAATTTCACATGGAAATGAAAATCAAAAAAGGGTGTATACTATGGAAGAATGTGAGAAAAGAGTTATTGTCATGACCTGCCTTCACCGAGATAATGGAAGGTATAGAAAACTACTATACACATATTTCATCAAGTTGAAGAAGTTATTATGACCCTCGAGTACTGCCTTCAATAGGCCCGGAGTGGTGACTATAACAAAGGGTATAAAATCACATGTAAATTTGAAGGCATTACCTTTCTATAAAAAATATCGAGTGGAAATATGGTAAATACCAAACAAATCCAAATGATGAAAGTTAAGGTAAATCGAAAATCCATTTACATATTCTTGTCCAGAATACACTGATACATAGTATTAGAAAACTCTAAAGGTGTGTACTAAATTAATGAAAAGAAACAAATACAACTCCCGAAGCCTGATCGACAAGGTTTGTCATGATCCTCAAAGTCCTCCTGGAAACCTTTAACCAGATTTATATATGTAGTGTGAGTATTAATGTATACTCCTTAAATAAAACTAAAAGTTCTCATGCACAAGTAGGGGTAATCTAATGCCCCGTGAAAAATATAGATAACAAAAACACATGGAAAGGAAACTATCCACATAGCCTCACCAATGCACACTCCCCAAGGAACACATGTCAGGTAACGTAATAGTAATAGAACATCATTACTTGGGTACCCTTCACTACTTTCCCACTGGTTATTTAGGACATCATACACATCATATCTCCACAATAAGTCCCAATGAAGTCCCATTGTTTCCCCAACGACAACCTTATGTGCCGCTAAAACCACACATCCAGCCCATAGAAGCCTATTCCACAACAACCACACATCACTATGCCCGCAAAAACCTAGGCCACCACAACCAATTCCACACCTGAATACACATGGTCCACAAAAACCACTTCAATGGTCTAAGACACATGGACCTCACCCCGAATACACTTGCGGAACAAACCTTCCCGCACACACCTAGGCCAAACACCACAACACACCCTGTCTAGAGAGTCTTAGACCATATTGAACCTTAGGCCATCAAAGGATGCTAGATGAATATTGTGCTACCTCTGAGAGGGACCAAAAAGGTGTTAATAATTATTCACTCATAAGAATGTAGGGAAACCACCCTCCCCCATGAAAATGGGGTGTTCGACATAGATTTATCAAAAGGGGTGGGTTCAAATAAGAAACACAAGAACTAAATTTATTAATATAATTAAACAAACACCCATCTCATTCTAAGGGTTTCGAAAGATACAACCATCTCATACACAACTAAAGAACAACCACCCTCTTTGCTATTCCAAAATTCACGAAGACAAAACAGACACAACAAGAGCATGACCCATTTTTTGAATTCAATTCCCCATTGAACCCATTCTTGTTATCAGTTTCACGTGATTCCATTTAAATATTACATCACTACTCGGAATATAAGAGGAATATCCACAAGATAATAGTATTACTAGAAGAAAACTATGAAGCATCAATTTAAGCATTCCCAATCGGTTCTCTTGTAATGTCAAAACATAAAAAAATCTATGAGATCTTTCAAAGTAATAGAACCAAATAAAGCCCAAAATACATCCCCACATAGCCTAAAATCCACAACTGACAACTGAACCATATGGGATCCCATACCCATCCATGTTACCCCATGAGCATCAATAATAACAACCATGCACATTATCTAATCATAGAAATAGTGTATTGAGATTTAGCCACACCATTTAATAGGTTCCTTCTTTCCGTTTTGTTAATCGGTGTGATCCCAAAGGGATTATTATTTATTGGGCATCAATTTAATCTATAGATTTTATGTGATTAACAATTTTTTATTACATCCATTCAATTCCAATATTATACAGAAAAATAGAGGTTTGTTAGTGCACAAGAATGGACCACCAAAAGACAATATTTTCAGTGGGCACAAGCCCATAAAATTAACAACATAAAAACAAAGATAAGATTAATATAGAAACATCATCATCTAATACACCCCTCAATTATTTAAAGTCCATTAATTATCTTTTTTATGGTTTTTTTCTTCCTCATCCCAAGGGAATCATTATCCTACCCACCCTGCATGATACACAATAAAGAGATACGAAGGAGAACCCTACCTAGATGATCAAAAATTGACGTTTTATCCTCGCTACAAGAACTAGGGATGCACAACTTGTAGAGGATGAATCCTGAGGACTCCAAGTATGAGCAGAAATGGATCCATCATTTTTTCTTGATTCATCTCGGATGGAAGTCTTAAGTCATAATAAGAGAGACTGGAATGAAAAAAGGAATAGAGGATCTTGTCTTAATAAAAGTCTAGATCATAAAATTAGGGATATGATTTGGATGTATATAAAATTCGTATTGTGGATCGACCACATGGTTGGGAGGTTTCACATGTTTTGATTAATTAATATCTAATAATTATCCATTGAGATGGTGGAGATAACAACTATGAGGTAATAGAATTACATTAAATGGATAAAAATGTGTAACCGGAGAAAAACTATAAAACATGACTATGGTGTGACACTAATGAAAAATGCCACATGTTTTTGTAACTGATGGGTCACTCTAATATTGGGGGTATAAAACATATTTTACTAAATTTAAATTGGTTTAAATGTGTATTAAAAGACTTTTAAGTCAAAATATACTTTATTGGGGAAAACAAAATGATCCTGGAAAAATAGGGAAGGACGCACCATTAGGTGAGTCACCGTGGCCCTAGCACTGTCACCATAACACCATCGACCTGACACTATCACCCTAGAAACATCACTCTGTAATCAAATCCTTGGCATTGTCTCCCTAATACCCATGCCGATTGGTGGTATGATCATCCCATTAGTTCCCCCAATATCCCTTGGTTTCATTGATTTTCATTGGTTCCATCAACGTCTATCGGTGCCACCGACACTCCTCGGTTCCACCTTTCCTTCCATCCTGGTATTTGGAAAACTCCTTATTGAGTCACTAATGATACCTAGAACACCCCAAACACCATAATTTGGCAATGTAATGGACCGGGAGGGTCTAGACCGTTACATAATATACCTCTCAAACTATTATATCCCTCGATAATTCACAAGTAAACCCAAATAAAAGAGGGGGGTCCAATAAACAACCTTACAAGATACATCTCTAGGACAAACCACCCTAGAGTTGTTCGAAATATGGAACAAGAATTGATATCTATGAACACATCCCCCTAATCTATCTCCTAAGAAACTACATATATACTTCCACTATTCTCTGCTGAGAAATCACACAATCATATAATCATCACACAATCCAGACATATGGGTTAGGGAGTCCCTTCCTCTAAGTAAAGATACTATCTTCTTTGGGTATCACTTACTCCCACACATGGATTTAATCACATCCACATTAATTCATCTTGATTTGGGATCAGTCCCACCCCTACCACTAGTGATGACTTTTACACATATTCTATGAAAGGAAAACATTTCATATTATAGTTAATAAGGTCAATCACTACATCACAATCAAGTATAAAACAAACACAAAATAAAACTCAACAAATATTTGGGTACTGGGCATGCATCTATGCCTCCCATTCCCTGGTACTCTCCATGAGGAAACTATGACTCCACAATACACAAACCAAGGGAATGTTCCACCCATGAAGCACTTTTTCCTTACGATCCTGAATCCTTATTGGTCACTCCACAAACATTTCAGAATCCTTTATATTCATCCCTCACTATTTGAGGATTTTTAATTCCTCATGTATATAATTATAGAGCTAAGACACATGGAAGAAGTTGTAGACCCTTTATAATTTTGGTGGTAGCGCCAACTTATAAGCCACATCGCCGACCCAACGCAACACCTTGAAGGTCCCAACAATCCTGGGAGAAAGCTTACACCCTCTATCGAACCTCCACTTCCCACACTAAGGGGAGACATTTAAGAACATGTGGTCCCCAGCCTCAAAATCCAAGGGTATCCTCCTATGATCATCATGTGACTTCTACGAATCCTAATCCGCCTTCATCCTCTCACGCACACGAGGAACCTTTTCTATTGTTCTCTTCACTACCCCAAGGCCATGAACAACTGCTTCCCCAACCTCGGTCCACCACATGAGCGAACGACATGGCCTTCCATACATGTCATAGAATGGGTCCATGACAATGGTAGAGTGATAGTTATTTTTGTAGGAAATATCTACTAGTGGCAGGTGTCATACCCATGATCCATTGAAGTCCAGAACACATTACCAAAACATATCCTACAACGTCTATATTGTACTCTTTGTTTCCCCATCCGTATGAGAGTGGAAAGATGTGCTAAGACAGATCTAGGTGCCAATGTTTTCTATATTATCCTCTAGACTCGAGAAGTAAATCGTGTATCTTAATCTGGGATGATAGTTCTGGGAACACCATGAAGTCACACAAATTCTCCCACGTACTTTTGGAGAAGGCATCCATTACGATCGACTACTTAATTTCTAAAAAGTGATATGATTTCTTCAAATGATACAACACAAACCAGATGGTGTCATAGGATCCATCATCTCTATATAGGATATTGAGGAAATCAACTGAAACGTCATCCCACTTCCTCTTGGAAATGTCTAAGGGCCGCAACATATTTCCTGGAACACGGTGCACAACCATAACTTATTGGAACAGGAGGCACTTTCCCTCAAACACTTCCAATTCCCACATCACTCCGGACAACCTAAAATTACCACTCAAGCCCTAATACATATTGGAAACTCCCGGGTGTACCTATAGTGGTGATTTATGGAATTCACTGAGAACTCTCTTGCGTATTTCCTCCGGGACAAGTATCTTTCCACGAAACACCACCAAATTCTGAATATCTTCCGACCATCCTTTCGTAGAATTTCCATGCCTAACACGATCACAAATCACTTAAGCCTCAATGTATCCCCACTATGACTCCTCCATAATTAAATCCAAGGAATCATACATTGTTATCTGAAATAGATTGCCCCTACCATGCTTAACCCTTACATCGAGGTACAAGGAAACCAAATCCTCTATTTCTTTCCAAACACATGATGACTCCCGAACCACATCCCTATGTGACATCATTCTCAAAGAACCATACAATACGTTCTCCATTCCTAAATTATAAAATATATCAAAGTCATAGTCCAACAGAAATTCCATCCACCACCTCTGATGCATGTTCATGCCTCACATGGAGAATACAAAAACTCTATATTTTGTGATATGTGAAGATCATGAAGCATTCCACGATGAGGTAATGCCAACACAACTTCAGTGCCAACACATTATTTTAATGTTATATATCGTGGGTGGAAAACATATGTTTGTGTGGTCTTAACATCCTAGAAATGTAAGAGATAACACCCCGCTGCTGCACAACACACACCCCAAGCATAGACATGAAGCATCAAAAAACACTTAAAATGTCACCCCTTACTCTAGAATCCTCAGCACTAGGGAACTGACCATCTTCCCCTTCATATTACAACAGTCTACTTGGCACTACTCGCTCAAAACTAAATCCTTTTATTTCATGGTCAAGGCTATCAAGGGTGGTAAAACTCAAGAGAAGTCAGGAATGAACATTCGAAAGTAACATGATAGACATAGGAAACTAAGAACCTATGCAAAATTCTTAGGTTCTACCCAAGAAACAACTGCTTCAAACATCGATGGGTCCACTAGTATTCCTTACTGGGACACCACATGTTCAAGGAAATGAAGCTCTCGTGTCCAGAACATGCACAAACACATCTTCACATCGAGATGGTGGTGTCAGTGGAACTCTAAAACCATCCACAAATTCTTATTGTGATCCTCCTATGGTTGTGAGTAGATTAGGATGTCACCAATCAACACGACTATGAATAGATCCCAATATTGACAGAAATCAGAGTTCATGAGCCCCATGAACATGGCTACTAAATTCGTAATGCCAAACATCATGAAAATGTACTCAAATTTTCCATATCTGTATCTGAAAGATGTCTTTGAGATTTCACCCTCCTTCACCCCCAACTTTTTATATCTAGACTGTTGATCGATCATAGAGAACCAACCTGCTCCCTTCAACTTCATAAGAAAGACTTCTGTCCTCAGGAGGGGGTAACTATTTTTTACTGTTACCTAATTCAGAATTTTGTAGTCTATAAAAAACCTAATACCACCATCTTCCATCATTGAAAATATTACAGGATAACCACATGGTGATGCGCTTGGTTAGATTTAACCCTTCTTCATCAAGTCAACAACCTGGATACGCAACTTAGAAGGCGTCATCCGATAGTGATCCTTCAAAAATGGAAGGGCACCTAGTTTTTTGTACATTCCAAACTCAACATCATGTCAAGGGGGTAGGGTTACAACATCTTCAGGGAAGACATCAAGGAAATCACTAACGATCCCCAGGTCTTCCACCATCTTGGAGTCTGCTAGTTCTACATACATCTCGGTTTTCATGGAAATATGGGGATCGACATGTCGAGTACCCTCTTGGCCACCCCACTCACTAACGAAAGCTACATGCTAGCTTCCCATATCTTATAACATTACCCTTACCCATAAGCATTAGATTATAGAACACATAGAGAAATCCCAGAAGATACATAAAATAAAATCATATGGATGCATCTTCATCAAAATAAGTTTCCCACTGGACTGATGTGGCCCCCACAATAGCCTGTATCATCGAAATATGTAAGACAAGATTTTCTGACCTCCGATTGGCGTACTCAATACCAGGGCATAATGATGTCTCTCTGCATCTAGACCCAAAGAAAGGGCTAGACAGGGTGTAATGAAGGAGTGAAAATCTCTTGAATCATACAAGGAATAAGAAAGAGTACTAAACAAGCTGATCGTACGTCGAACGACCTTTGGACATTCTAGGAACTATGGGCTTTGTGGTTTGAAACTACCCACCATGATATCCTCTAACCCTCAGCTATCAGCCGCCTCCCCAACCATGCCCTGCTCGAGGTCACTAAGAATCACCCATAGGACAAGATCCACATACAATGTCTTCTCTTGCTGGATCGGAAACTCACTATCCCTACAGCTGATGTTGTTAAAATAGACTAGCTATAAACTACTAATACTGAGGTGGGCGTTGAACCTACCCACCTCTGCTATATGGCACCCAGTCTAGGCACTATTTTTGCATATTTCCATAGCTACAGCAGATAAAAAACCTCGGTCCTAGGACCATTGGGAAAGGGAGTGGACTAGGAGATCAAAAATAGAAGAGCTGAGCCATTCTTCCCATCTGCAGAAACCTAGAAGGACCTTAAGCGTGGTGCCCTCTTCTAATGGTCTTCCCCTTCAGCATGCTCAAATGGCTCCCCGCTTGTGGCACACCTCCTGGTGTGTGAAAACACTCCACCACTTCTTCTTTCTTATAGACCTCCACATACATTGGTAGAGTGAAGGGAGTAACAATGTAATATAGGGAAGGTTAGAGTGCCTACTCTAAGAGCCTTTCCCGCAATTCCTCGTCCTGGAAGAGTTCTGGAGTGAAACAAATGATATCATTGAACATGATCCCCAACTACATTACTGACATACTCTTCTATTTTAGGGAGAGTAACTCATGCCCCTTCTCATCCTTCATTTTAGTATAATGTAATTCCACATGGAACTCCATATCTATGTATGTCCATGTAACCTCAACTTCCATTTTCTCTTTATGATAAATAATTACCCACTGACAACCCACTCCCCACATATGGCTCACGGATAGAAGAACCCAGAGCTCCACCGGAGCCTAGATCAATCTAAAATCGATGACCAACACCTCGATCCACTTCACCATCCCTAGGTCTGAGATGCTTCCCACATACTTATCGAGTGTATGCCATTGAAAGGCACAAAGAGAATTCTGTCACTGGTCATCCCCTACCTCTCGTTCAACCCTATGCTGATCTTCCATATCATCCATGTGGTCCTTTATATCTCGCACTACTCGTCGATGTAATCTGGGTTCCATATCAACAAGTTAAACACGGAATTCTTAACCCTGTGTAGTGTAAAAGATTTATTTTAATTGTTTCAAAAAAAAATTATTCATTTTAAATTCCCTAGATCCACCAAAACACACAATAACACAATTCATAATGATTCATGTACCATTCCCAGGGCCTCTACACTACAATCGGTGTATCTCCACTTTGTTGTTCGGTAGGGCCACAATCCTTGAATCACATCATGGGGCCCCCTAAAATCTCATGTCCAAGCTCGTCTTCCCTGTATTATTTCACATTCCAAGATTTTATAATACTATTTCCCTACCAACCCTTGCAATTATCACTATTCCTAACTCTGAACTCCCTAATATCTCTCAACCATCTCCTTTGATAGCATTCTACCATGACCAAGCTTCACCAAGATGAGGGAAGGGACAACAAACTACTAGGCACGTTCTTCTTCAAGTTGAAGGAGAGATAAGGACCCTTGAGTCTTGCGATCAATAGGCCCTAGAGTGACGAATAGATCTAATGGTATAGAATCAAATGTAAAATAGAAGGCATTAACCTTTTTATAGAAAAAGAACGGGTGATAAGATGCTAAAACCAACGAAACTCCAAATTTTAATAGTAAAGGTAATTCCAAAATCCATTTCCATATGGAATTCCAAATAAACTTATACATACTAAAAGAAAATTCCAAAGGGATGTACCAAGACATAGAAAATCAACAAAGAAAACTCCCAAAGCCTGAGTTATTAAAGTTTGGCACTGTCTTCAATGTCATCCAGGAATCTTGAAAGCAGATTTATATACGTAGGGTGAGTATACAAGTATACTCAGAAGGGAAAACCCAAATTCACTCATTCACAACTGGGGATGTATTCTAATTCCCATTGAGAAAAAAAGATAAGAGAACACATAGAAGGAAACTATCAACCTAGCCTCACCAACGAACACTCCCAAAATAATGAAATTCAGGTAAAGTAATATTAATTGAACATCAATATTTGGGTACCCCGCACCACTTTTCCACTAGTTATTTTGGACATCCTACACATCATAACTCCCCCATAAGTTCCACTTCAATCCCACTGTCATCCCAACTACAACTATGTGGGCCACCACAACGATGCATCTCACCCATAGACACCTATAGCATAACAACAACACATCACTATGCCCACAACAACATGGGCCACAACAACCACTACCACACAGAAGACAACTGATCCAGAACATCCATTTCCTTTCCTGATGAAACCAAATCCTCTTCCCGATAACACTTGAGAAACAAACCAGCCTACACACACCTGGGCCATCCACCAAAACACACCATTCCTGAAGAGTCTTGTCTCGTATTAATTTTTAGTTCATCATATCCTACCGGATGATTTTTTGGGCTACGTGGGAGAGAGAGGAGAAAGGATATAAGAACCATCCAATCATAATAATGATGGGGAAAACCCTCTCCTATGAAAAGGGGTGTTCAGTACACAGTGCTCAACATGGGTGGGATGAGATTAAGAAACACAAGAAATAAATATACACATATAATTAAACAAACACTCATCCAAAAATAAGGTATCCAAAATACATACACAACCATAGCACAAACACCCTTGTTCCTATTCCTACATGCATGAACACGCAACAACCACAACCAATGAACAACCCATTTCTAGAAAATAATTCCCCATTAAACCCATTCTTGTATCATTTTCAAGTTAATATAATTAAATATATCATCATCAAAGGGAAAATAACATGCATATCCCCAAGATAAAACAACAAGTAAAAGAAAATATTCAAGAAGCAATCTAAGAATTCACACCCAGTTCTTTTGTAATGTCACAACATCGAAAAGGATCTATGAGATCCCTCGAAGTACTAGAACTCAAAAAATCCCCAAAATATAGCCCCACACTACGTCAAATCAACTAACCACAACTGTTAAATATGATATCCCATCCCAATCCATGTCACCCCACATGCATCAAAAAGAAGAACCATGTAGATTAGAAAAGAAGAGGAAGGGAGTTCCCAGATTTAGCCATCCCATTTATCAAGTTACTTATTTCCATTAGGTTAACCGAGGTGATAACAAAAGGTTTATTATTCATTGGGAATCCATTTAATCAACTAATTTTATGTGATTAACCAGTTTCCATGTTAGATCCATTAAATCATGAGATTATCAAAAAAAGTGGTTCGTTAGTGCACAAGAAAAGACCACCAATGGCCATAATTTTCAGTGGGAACAAGACCATACAATTCACAACATGAAAATGATGATAAGAGAAATCCAGGAACCTCATAATAAAACAAAAACCTCCATTATTTAAAGTTCATTTATTATCTTCGTTGTGGTTTGGTTTAATCCACACCCCAAGTGAAATGTTATCCTACCCACCCCGCATGATACATAGTAAAGATAGATGAAATAAAACCCTACCTGACTGATCAAAGATTGATGCTTTTTCCTCGCACCAATATCTAGGGATTCATGACTAATAGAGGAAGGACTCTGAGGACTCCAAGGATGACCCGAAATGGGCTATAGCACCAGCACAAGATTCATCTCAGAAGGAAGTCTTGAGTCGCAATAAGAGAGGCCAAAAGGGAAAAATAATATAGGATCTCAACTTAAGAGATTTCTAGATACTAAAATTAGGGAAAAAATTCCAAAGTATGTAAATGTCAAATCATGGCTCAACCACATGTTTGGATAGTTTCACACATTTTTATTAATTTATATTTAAAAATTTTCCTCAGATATGGTAGAGATAATGGCTGTGAGATATTATATTTCCTTTAAATAGAAAAAAATGTGTAACAATGGAAAAATGTAAAATGTTACAAAGTTGTGACATCAATGATAAAGGACAAAAATTTTGGAAACTCAAAGGTATCCCGATTATTGGGGGTTTAAAACGTATTTAAATGTCTTTAAATGGATTTGAAATTGGTATTAAAACACTTTAATGTCAAATGATACGTTTCTAGGGAAAAACATGAATGTTGTGGAAAAATATGTAAGAACTCACCATTAAGTGAGTCACCGTCGCCCTACCACTATCACCCTGGCAACATCACCCTGACACCATCACCCTGGTACCATCGCCGATTTGTGATGTGGATGACCCATCACTGCCATTGATAACCATCGGTTCCATCGATGCTCATCAGTGCCACTAATGTTGATTGGTATCACTGGCGCCCATTGGTTCCACCGAAGCTCATTGGTCCACCGTTCGTTCTATCCTACAATTTGGAAATCTCCTTAATGAGTCACCAATGGTCCCTAGGACCCCCAAACACTATAATTTGGCAATGTAATGGACTCGGATGGTCTAAGCCATTATAGTTATCCAAGTTAAAATAATTTTTAGATAATAGATCTGGATTAAAGGACGAACTAAAAGATGGATACTATGATAATACCTTGTTAAATATTGAATATGTGGAGTAATTTAACAATAAATATGCAATTATGATAGTATATGGGATTTAATACAAACCTATGAATGAAGGTATTAGATAAGAGAAAAGTTTTAGATGATGTATAGAATATTGTGCATATAAAATTAGATATTATTTTTCAAGTGAATAATGAGGGATAGATTGTGTTTCAAAAATATTCTAAAAAATTGAAGAAGTGTATCTTTAACATATTTAGGATAAAGGGAACACTCCAAAATTTAAGGGATAAATCATGGAATTCCAGAAGGAAGTAAAATTATATTTTGAAGAGGAGTACCTTATGTTTGTTTTAGTTCCTGGATTTTTTTTCATTCCCATAAAAATTTCAAATACGGGATTACAAAGCAATAATGTATCAATATTCCTTCGACAGAACATAGGATAATATAATCTAAATGAGAAGTATTCAGATTAATTTTTTTTTATGATGAGGTTATTTTTATTCCCACTTCTATAATGTAAAACATTAGGTATGGTCAATATAAAATATCTTAAAAAAATTATTTTGGGAGGCATCCTATGTTTTCATTCCATTCCATGGAATTATTTATAGGATATAAATTAGATTGTAATGAGTGGTTAATGGTTAGGATACCATATATTATTGGACATAACCAGATTTAATCATCTATATTATATATTTAGTTTGGATAATTTAGGTTTAAAAGAAGAAGAATCTTAATGGAAAAACGAACTATAGTGGATGATGTTTCATGAATTTGGAATGATTTATATCTCATGTATATAATTTTACTTTACTTTACCATGATAATATTTTAAAAAAATAAATTTTCCATTTATTAAATGAATTGAATTTCCCCATGGGATATATATATATATATATTTAAATCACCAATCTTGAAGACATTATCACTTACGAAATATATTTTTTCTTATTCTAAAACATTAATTAACTAGATAATAAATGTTATTGATATAGTAGATAATTTATAAAAGATACATTCTTGTTCACATTATGTTAATTTTAATAGTTTTTATTGACATAATTTCGGTTATTTATTTGGAATATTATATATTTTCATTTAGTTGAAGAATTGATAGTGTTAATATCATTCATATTACTTACTAGTATTCTATTTCCAATTATCAAGAGCATTCTAAATCATTTTTCTATATTCTTTCTTGTAACCTCATTATTAAGGGACACAAATATGAATAGGTATTAAAATATTCTTGTTTATAATTTAAAAAACATGTTGATTTTTAGCTACATTCATGATTATTCAGGATATTAATAGAAATGGTATTGACCTTTTGATCTTCATACCTACTATATCTCATATCTATATAATGTCACCTATATTCATTGAAATGAATTGATAGAAATACAAATTATGATATTAATTATCTCCCATATACCAATAAATTGTTAATATTTCATTATTATTCCATTAATATTTAAAAGTAGAGTATTTTTCCTACCATTATAGGAAAAAAGGCCATTTAGGAAAGGCTATTTGTGATAGGCCCATTTACTATAGAAAATAGTCCCTCAACAAATTCATTTTTCAATAGGATTTGTTTCCCATCACAAATATTCTTTAAAAGAATTATTTTCAAAGGGAATGTATTACCCATGAAAATACATTTAGCTCGCATTGCACACCAAACCCTTGGAATGGTATTTGTGGTGGGATTATTCCAACACCGCAAATCACTTTCAACATTATTATTATTTGTTATGGAATTAAACTCTCATCACAAATAAATTTTTGTTAGAAGAGTATTTGTTATGGGTCCTATCACAAAAAATTTCTTCATTATTTTTATTAGTGATGTTATTATCTCTAATCGCAAAAAAACTGTGTGAAGAAGGGTATTTGTAAATGGATCCATCACAAATACTATTTTTTACATCCACCATAACAGATAATAGTGGTTTCCATTTCTGATAGGACCCATCAAAACTAATGTCATTTGTGATGGGAAACCCATTGTAAATAGTCTCGTCACAAATTATATAACCTATATATACCCCATAAATTTTTTATATTTGGTTATACTTTGAGATCCCCTACCCTCCACATCTCTTATATTATCTTTTTTAATGTTTTCAAATATTTAAATTTTATAAGGAGGCAAAATTACAGCAACCCAGCTGCTAAAAGATAATTTTTAACGGTATTTATTTATTATTTTTTATTTTTAATTAATTAATTTTAGTTTATATTAGGTATAATTATTATCAATTAGTAGTAATTATATTTAATGAGATTTAATTATAATTAGTTAGTTTTATTTTTCATTAATTAGTTTATGTAATATTAATTATTTTTAATTAAATGTATTTTTTATTAATTAATAATTATTTACAATCAATAGTATTTATTAATAATTAGATTAAATTATTAGTATGTAGTAATAGTTAGTAGTTTCATGTATAGAAATATGGTACTATATAAACCCACACTGAGGTGGTTTTGGTAGTGCATGATGGCTGATTATGGGGGGTTTGACCTCTTGTACAATTTTTAACAGAGGGTCACTATCATTCTTAATGGAAACTCCAACCGGCACCCTCATGCATTACTACGTATAAACCTATATCCCAATGGAATTTGGTCAATTGGAGTTTCAGAACCAACAAATCATAGGGACTTTCATTGGTCAAGATGATGTGATGCTCAGCCCATCACACCCTTATGGGGATAATATTTTCCTACTCTGGTTCTCACTTATAGATTTAATATATGATCGTGAATCTCTTCCAAATCCAAATACGGGACTGGTTTCCCTACCAAAAATTTTATAGGTTAATTCTCTTCATGAAATATTAAATGGAATCTCATTTATGAAAAAAGGAGAGGAGATCTCATTAGTTAATTCATATATATGTATCTGAGGTTCTTCATCTATTTATACGTAGTGGGTAGCTATTTTTCTAATGAATATGTATAAGCATGTATTTCAAATTTTTCTACCACTCAGTGAGGTGATTCTTATCTTGAGGAGGGTATTGAGACCTTGTAAGGCATCCAACATATCTTGGTTATTATAGAATTTAAAAATGATATAATTCATTAAAACTATGTAGTTTTATTTCTTGTAGAGATGACATATGTTAGGGCACTAAGGCAACTAATATTTGAGATCGAATCTTGAGGATATCTCTTATTTATCCTAGTTATGTTAGGAATTATGGTTATCAAAGTTTGATTACTGCATTGGGATTTTCCCCATGGTTGATTACTTTATATGTGGAGTGTTCGTATCAAGTCACTCATCATGGAATACATGTTGGTATTTCCATGCCTAATGGATATTTATTATGCCAGTGAGGTGTTTATTGTGGATCCCTACTCCCACATGAGCTGTGATTGTTTTGAGAAACAAATGAAAGAATTTGATCAGTGTCGTTGTATTTGGATGTGGGATGTGTTTGTTGGGATGGCCCATGTTATGTTTAATGAGGAGCTTGGGCCTCAGATAAGTTTCTTATGTATCTTGTTTAAGGAAAAAAATAAAATTCAAAAGATTTCATTTGATTTTCCATTCCATTGAGTGATGTGGAAGAGTTATCAACCCATGGGAATGATTTGGTCCCAATGGTTTAAATTTCAGAGAAATTGGGATTTTATTGAAATAGTTTTTTATTTTTTATCAGGAAATAAGATGGCTCCCTACATATATTGTTTATAGAAGGAATCAATGATTTATTATCTTAGTTCAGTTGGGACTTAAACATTAGCATTTACCTTTAATTCAAATTGGATAATGTGTAGATAATATGAGCATTACAACTCTCTAATCCCTTGTAAGCTATGTTAATTTAGAGAAATGATGGATGGAAAATAATAAATGTGATTTCTTGTTGATGTCAAGTATATGTTAGGGGACTACCCTTTACATGGTTGATATGGAGATCAATTCTTGGGTTGGGGTCTTATGTATCCTATTTATTGAAGAAATTAATGTCGATATAGTTCATTGATCAGGGATAACACTCAGATATTTACCTTTTTATTAGTGATTACACACCGAGGTATCCCTACTGGTTGGGCCTTACACACTAAGGTTTACCATATATTTGGGGCTAACTCATCGAGTAAGTAAAAAATTTAACTTCCTTATGGATTTTATTTCAATTTGGCTTTCTTTCCTTCATAACACATGTTGATTAACCAAACGACATTGCAAGACCCATCAAACTGGTCGAAGAGGCCATCACATGATCTAGATCTCTTTTCTTTAGGGGGTTTCATGATCCCGCTAACATCAATTGGTTTCATCACGAGACATGGATAACACATATATAGGGAATCACGAGAGTCAGTGTGACATGACTCTTAGGGATCCATATGTCTTGGATGCTGTGTTTGGATGGATTAAAAAAAATCTAGATGACATGCCCAGATGGCATCGCAGGAGCCAATTGAGATGCCCATGTGCTAATGTGAGGCTCAGCTAACCTGAATCGGTTCCTTTATATGAGTCTGAAGACATGTCTGATGGATATCCTGAGGCTTGAATGGAAAGCTTGTTAGACTTTTTGAGACTATTATAACATGATTGGGGTCCATATAAATTGATATAACATTTCTATTTGACATTGTGTGATCAAAATAGTGCATCAAAGGGGTTTCATGAGACTTGGGTGACATACCCTTGTGTTTTCACATGTCCTTTGTGGTTCATGAGAAGTGAATGAGGATAAGAGAATATGTCTTCACTTTTTTATCCCATTTATTAGTCATAGTTCTAGCCATTGTTCCATGAATTAATTAGATTTTTCTAGTGTTACCTTATAGAGAGTCTCACATGTTCAACTAGGTATGTGTGGTGTTCTTCATGTATCTTTCTAGAGATCTTACAAATTTTCTATAATGATCACACGAAGTGTTTATACATGTATCATGATTAATCTGGAAGCTCACTAGACTATTACCAGATGAGGAACACACCAGTCGTGATAGGTTGTCGTGGGTCTATAGTCTTTATGGTAAGTAGTCGTGTATTTTTCATGTTGGGATAGAGGATTTATATGGCACTCCACCTCAGCTGTTCACTGGATTGCACGATGTATCTTGTGAGAATTCATCATCCAGATAGTGGAAGGATCTGGTGCCATAAGTCTTCAAAAGTCTCTTTTATGGATCATTATAAGGGAATCTCTTGATATTTTGTGATAGCAAGCCCCTCACATCATTGATTTCTTTATTGGATTATATCCAATATGTGTGGACTCGTTTAGTCCTGAAGATACATAGCGGGACTTTATTATTGTAATATTGACAAATACAAGTGCCTCTGTGATACCTAGGAGTCTTTTAAAAGGTCTTTACATAATCTTTGATGACTTGTGGGGGACTTTCTGTGAGACACAGATGGGGTTTCAAGGGGAATTTGCGGGATCGGGTCGTCTTGTTAAGGATTCTCTCCAGACCAAGATACAAACTTCCTTAGCACTTCAAAAACATTTTATGACTGTAAGAGGCCTCTAACCCCTCCTGATATTATCTACATTATTTTATTTTTCATAGGTCAAGGGTCATGAATGATTACATGAGTAATTCGAAGAAAAATTACTCTTCATCTTGATGATTAATTGCATGAACAATAATGGTCCTATGGGGGTGTGCAAGAATTCAGTGGAAAAATTCTTCTGTTTTTCCTTGGAGAACCAGAGGGGGGATCATAGTTGTCTATACATACCCGAGGTCAACCATGTGACGAGGATAACAAGTCCAAAGGATTTCTCAATATGAGGCGGACATGTCTCCAGGGAAATGCACTGTCTTACAGACCACCTTGGATTCCTCATGTGATATTTATGACCAAGAATATCTCCCTCCTCCTCCCCTTTTATTTTCATTCTTTATTTTAGAAAGTCATAATGGTCTCATGATTTTTCTCAAATGTGGTCAAGGAAAATAATCCTTCCAATCGGTGACCTATCATGTGATATTTATAACCAGAAGATGACTTCTCCTTTCAGTCATTTTATTCCTATTTGAAAAGGATTTTAGGATGGTTTTGTAAGGAGATCACTGATGAAAAATTGTGTCTCTAGAGGGAGCTTATCTTGCATCCTCCATGTCACCACTAATTTTACAGAGTTCCTTCACAACAACAGGTGGCCTTATTGAAATAAGATCTATGGGATCTGATGTATATTATGCGCTCACATGGTTCTTTTGTATGACCTTATGATGGTCACATGATCATCCATACCTTGAAGGATCATAGAATATATGGTTCTCATTCACCTTATTATTCTTTTGTCATTTTTGGTGGAAAATAATACCCACATTTAGGTATTACATCAATTGTTAATTTTTCGACTCCCATTTGGAATATCTAAACAAATCCCTCCCCAAGAGAGATGTCCACTGGGAAATTCCTCTGTTCGAAAGAAATTAAATGTTCACCAGAGTATTTAGTGGTGTCACGAACCGGTGTCTTGGGAGAAATTTGGTCTAGAAAGCAGTGATTAGTATTCTGTGACATACCATATAAATAGTTTGGGTATAGAGAAAATCATTTCACTAGCGACCTATTCTCTAGATCACTCTTGCCTTGCCTCCATCACTTACCTCCATCACAAGACCATTCTATGGGTCACGATAATGGGAACTATTCACAAGCGTACGACACAATCCCATTTCGAATGAAATATTTCACAAAACAACTTTTTCTTATATTCCTATCTAATCCAACTAAGAACCATACATCATTAATTTCATCAACTTTATCCATGAGGAATATATTTACCTTGAGGGTTATCACGGGACTTGTTGTCTCAATCATATGATTGATTGATCATCATGTGATTTGTGTGACAATGTCTTGGTTACGCAATCATTAGTGTTCATAGGGGTCATGTGATTATGTAATTCCAGGTGGGGTTATGAGACCCACAATACCTTTTAAGGTTTTTATATTCATATAAACCTTATTTGATTTTTGAATCCTTTTGTAACTCGACTAATGTTCATGACGTTGCAGGTCAATGCCTTTAATTTAACAGGATTTTATTTTATCTACCAAACACATTCCAAATTCTCATATTCAGATGGATTCCTATTATCACCAAGGTTTCTCAGATGTGACCAATCAAATGGTCATTATTTCTAGGAGTCATAATAATGGTCCCTGAAGTCACGTTCATAATAATAATGAGGTCCTAAAGTGGTTCATATCATCTGAGATTCAAAATTATCACTTATCTTGGTGATTTATTTTGTATATGTTCAGTTTTATAGTTGATTCTTCCATTCCTCCTCATTATTTTAATCTTTTATATCACTTGGTGTCAGCTTCTCTAGACTATGTTTAAGCATCAGTTACCAAATATGGCTGATTGGTCACTTCTTTGTCCCATGTGTTTCCATATTGCTGATAATTACCTTTTGGGTTTGGATCATCATGATTTTATTCATCAACCTATCACCTAGAAATATTCATTTATATTCTCTTCCAATCTAAATAACACACATGGAATTTGGAGTTTGAAATGGGATCTCCATCCAGGTTGTAATGTTTTTGATGAATGGGTATGGTCGTTCTGGGATAGACAACATTATTCAGTGTTTGTGGATCAATTGTACATGGTTTATCTTTATAATGAGGTGTATATCTCCCAGTATATCATCTACCACTAGCATGATCCCCAAGAATAAATTATTAGTCATTGGTATCGTGGATCTAAAACATTATATATGTCCAATGAAGATGTGGGATCAGCCTAAGGGACATCATCTAACTAGGTATGATTCCCCCCCTTGGAGATATGTATGATTAGTTTCTCACATACCTAGATATTTTGGATAATGCCTCATAGAATAACATTTTAGGGAATAAAATTCTTATTATTATGAAGGAGAATCTAAGGAATGATCTTCCGATGATCTCACTCATTTCTTTCAAGGGAACGACTGATAGTTATCTATTCTACAGTGGGGCCAATCCTACTGCCATAAGACCATATCCGGGCCCTCATGGATTTCCCTATACGGTAGGATAGAAGGTTTTATGTGTCTGGACTAAGCATATGATCAGGGTGATGAATGTTTCAAGTGTTTTATTTTGTTTTCAAGTTGTTTTTTGAAGAAAGGAAATAAATTCACTTTATTTTGTGGAAAAAAAAATTTTGGGTTAATTATGATAATGCTTTGTTGGTTTGCATTTCATAAAAATCATGCATTGACGTGAGAACGTGGAATGCAAGCTAGATAAAAGAAAGGGCGAGCGAAATAGATGTTTCCTATCGACAAATAATTTAATTCAGATTGTTTTTTAAGAAAAATAAGAAAATAATGAATTGGTGCCTATTGTTTTTCAATACAATACAAATAGAAAGCAATGGTGCCTGTTGTTTTTCCAAACAATCAGAAAAGAATGCAGTGGTGTCTATTTTTTCAAAACAAATAGAAAATAATGTAGTGGTTCTTTTTGTTTTTCAAATCAATAAAAAATGAAAGATGTTGTGCCTTTTTTTTAAATCAATTAGAGAAAAATCGTATATATATTGTACTGATGGTCTTTCTAAACAATCATATTTATATTGTATCAATTGTCTTCCGAAACATTTGGATAACGAGTATAAGTGAAAGGTAATGCTGATTGAATAGGTAATTCTAGTGGAAAAGGGTGATACCAATGGAAAAGGTGATGATGATGGAAAAGGAGACACTGATTCTTTTTCAATACAATCATATCCAGGTACAAGAAAAGGAATGAGATGGTGTAAATAGATAATAAATCATATTCATATTGTTTTTATTTTATCTTGGAAGATCGTTGTCATTATATTGTATTTGATTATTTCTATAAATTTTATCCAGGATGATCGTATCTTGAATGGTCATAACCAGAAAGATCATAATCAGAATGATCATATCCAGTATGATTATAACTAGGAATATCGTATCCAGAATGATCGTAATCAGAATTATCATATCAAGCATGATCATGACTAGAATGATTGTAACTAGCTATTGTAACCAACAATCATATACAGAATTATTTTATTCAGGATAATAGTATCAAGACCATTTTTATTAAGAAAATATCATCATTGGGTTGAGATGAAAAGAAATAAGAAGAAATGAATGGAAAGTTACAATACATTCCAACTGAATTCATTCAATGCTAAAGCTGATCCTCAATGACTTCAAAGTCCTGAAGGTAGTCATGATAGAAGAACATGTTGGTTAATGATGTGTGTTTTCTCTTGTGGGTAAAGGGAAAATATAATAGGAGGATAATGAATGATTTCTCAAAGGGGAATCCTTTTATTTTAAAAGAGTGATTGTATCTCAAGTGGGTAAATGCATTTCTTCAAACTCATTCAATTAGCATGGAATCAATGATATTTTCAAAAAATCAGTATGAGAGAATGAGTTCAATACCCAACCTTTCCTCATCAATTTTAATTGAATTGAAATTTGAAATGTGAGTCTGGAAAAGAAGAGATAATGATAGTATAAGATTTGAGAAGAATCAAGAAGCGTTGAAAAAGTCATAATTTCTCTGATATTTTGGGAGAAATTCAGATTTGGGTGAATTTAAGTGAGTGTGAATGTGTTTTTGGATTCCTACCTAAACTTGTATTGGGTCACCTAGAAAATGCATGCAGTACATTGTTCTTGTGTGACTTTTAGAAGAGAGTGATGCTATGGGTTTCAATATAGAAGAACATATCAATTCTGTTTGGATTGACAATTGTTTTGGGGGGTTCCGATACATTCATATTTTATTCGTTATGAATATTATATCCGAGAATTAAACTAGTGTAGATTCAATAGTATTTTTTTCTATTTGAAAATCATATTCGGAGATTTGTATTGAAATTTAGAGTGAGAGAATTGTTTTTAATGATTCATAATGTGTGATATGTATTTAAAAAATTAGACTAGCTGATAGGTTTTGAAAGAATCATAATGGGAGATTTTTTTTTGAAAAAAAATCAGATTTGGAACTTTGTACTGAAATAATCAGGCTGGGAGAATTGTATTGAATGAATCAGACTAGGAACATTGTTTTGAAAGAATAAGACTCGAAGGAAATAGACTCAATGTTTCATAACAATGTCCAGGTAGTTCTTACCTTTATTCTGGGTAAGTAATTTATCAATTGTATTACAATTTGAATACATTTTATGAGTTGAAAATAAGCACAGGTAACATGGGTTGTTACAAAACAATTATATTACTCTATTTTGCTAAGAGGATACACATGCACTAGTGGGATTGTTTCATTGTGCAACACAAGTTTAACTATATATCATATTCATTGTAATCCAAGTATTGTTTTCATATTTTATTTTATTATATTTGATTATTTACAAACCATACCATGTGCGTAGCTATTCTTATTGAATAATAAAAATTGTAAATATTTTTGTTTATTTGGATGTGTGTTGATTTTTTTCACTAGGGGATTAAAATATCTAATATGAGGCGAAGGTTGTTTCAATTGAAAATATACATAAAATAAAAAGAGTATCACTGATTCAACCCATCCCCCTATCATTGATACATTACTCTGACATAGAACAAGCAGTTGTTACCAGAAGAATGTTTCCATCGCTATTCTTTGCTGATGGATAATGTGAATTGTGTGTACAGTAAATGTATTCCGGTTTTTATGAAAATAACTATCATATATATAAATATAGAAAGCTTTGGAATATTATTTCATTCAATTATGATGTTCTTGAAGGTGCAATATTTGGGTTTCCTCCCATTGATGATTGTGATCCACCTACACCCGTTGACAAGAAGTTTCTTGAGAATGATGGAAGGGCCAAAAATTCTATATTATCTTTGTAGGATCAAAATAATGATGTAGATGATCAATATAGAGGGGGGAGAATTATACACTTTAAAAAATTTCCTTAAACAAGGTAATAACAAATTTAATAAAGTTAAACTATGGAAATTCAAAACACCTCTAACACCAATTTAAAAATTGGGACAAAGTTAGAAGTTTCAAACTTATAGTACTATACACTTGCTTAAATCTGGAAAGTGATTCCGAAAAACTGGTTCCGGAAATATGGATCCAGAAAATGAAACTTAACCAATGTTTACAATATGATATCCTACCTTAAAGCATATAGAATCTAAAGGAATTATAGTACAAGTATAAGGAAATATAAGAATGTTATACATTCCATACAATAAAAAAAATTTTGCAGAAAAAAATGTAACAAAAAAAAGTAACAAGATATAAATCTTTTAACCCAAAAAGAAGGGTATCCAACAACCTTGGATAAAGTTCCCGTGATTTATACATTCAAGAAAGTATGTCTTACCCACACCTGGGTAAGCCCGTGATACAAAGATCAGAGTCTCAGTCTTTCTATCCTTGCAAGCCCTAAACTTCAAGCTAGTTGGAACCTCTACCTTCCTCATCAAGTAAGCCCTCAACTTCAAGGTGTTGGAACTTCTGTCTTCCTATCCCCAAAATCCCTCGATTGTAATCAGCAATAATCGAAGTCGCACGAAGCATGTCTCCACAAGGCAAAGTTTGAAAAAGCTGTTAAAAATTATTTCACGAATCGTTGAGTGTTTATAAGAGCACCTCTCCCTAGAAAACACATCAAAAACATGTAAGCACAAGTTTTTTCAAAGTTGATTCTTGTTTTGAAATGAGATTCTATTTATAGGTGAAGCTCCAACAATCGGCTCCATCCTCCAATGGTCATATTTCTCATGGAATTTCGGAGGGACCGGTACACATGTCACTCAACCAACGGTTAGTGAATAACTGAATGCACGACATCGTTTTGTAATGG